>VBSM01002153.1:37533088-37580315 GCA_008086735.1 Cheirogaleus medius | reverse complement strand
GTTATTGTAGGAGTGGGTGGGTTATTGCAGGAGTGGGTGGGTCATTGCAGGGGTGAGTGGGTTATTGCAGGAGTGGGTTCCTGATAAAAAGGATGAGTTCTGCACTCCTCCCCCATCCTTGCTTTCTCTGTCTTTCACACTCTCGTTCCCTTCTGCCCTAGGCCATGGGATGACATGGACAGAGGCCCTCACAAGATGCCAGAGCCATGTTCTTGGACGTCCCTGCTTACAGAACCATGAGCCAAATAAACTTTCCTTTATAAATTACCCAGTTGGTGCTATTCTCTGATAGTAGCAGAAAACAGACTAAGACAAAGGCTTTCATGTGTATGATGTGTAGGATTAATGTTATTTGGTTTCAGGAGGGAAACGTGGGCCCTTGATGCAAATGTCCCCACCAACGGATGAAGTGATGTGACACACGAGTGAAGTGACACACGAGTCTTCACTGTGTGTGAGCACTGAGCCTTAGCAGGCAGCTGAGGTAACAAAGCAGAACATGGACAGATAGAAGGAAAACTAATGTCTCAGGGCAGCGTGATCTAAGGGCAAGTGAGAGGTAAGCAGGAGACAAGACAGGAGCCAGAAGAGGGAGAAATCACTGATGGCCACTAGATTCTCCTTCAATAGAATCTAGCAGGACAGACAGGCTTAAATTCAGTCAGAGAAACCACTGATCAGGCAGGGATGAAAGAGGAGCAGCGTATTTCCTAGTCTCTGCATTTGAAACTCCTTCTGCTCGGGAGAGGGAGACTTAGCGGATACAAACAGTCCCCAGCTGGGAATGGAGGTGGATGCAGGAGGGGAACAAAGAAATGCTGAGAATCCCTCTCTGTTTTCCTGAGGCCACAGAGGAAAAACAAAGAGGTCAAGGCCACGAGGAATCTGTGGGGAAGGGGAACGGTGAAGTGTTTAACTTGTGCCTACTGGGCAGGAGATGTGACAAAACAATCCAATAAAAGCACAAAAAAACAAACAGGGGTGTCCGCATGCATCTGCCTTCCTTCTCTTTGTACCAAGAGGGCGGAGGGGCAGCGTGTTTACTGACTGCCATTTATCATATTCATTCCCCTCTACAGCGTCAGGAATAAGTTCAATGTGGGTTGAAAATGGATCGTTCCATGAGCACAGGAACTTCACAACTACCTCGCATAATTTGGAATAGCTAGTGCACTACATGTGGGATCTAAAAGAATTCCATTCATTGTTAGACTCCTGTTAGGGAGGGGACAAGCAGCATCCACACCAGGAAAACAGGCATCACTCTGTCTATTTTGGGGGAGTACCCCTGAGAAGCAGGGGTGCTGAGACCCTCCTGCTTTCAGCTGTTACGCTGGGGAGAGCCACACATGGGCCAGAGGCATGAGTTTGCCATCGGACAGTAATGAGTTTCTCCTGTGCAATGGTTAGAGATATCAGATCAATCAAAACACAAAAGGAACTCATCTACAAAGTAAAGACTTTGGGGTATTTCATTTGATTCTTTGAGAAAGATACCCAAATAAGGCTCATAGATTCTTGCTTAAAGTCACCAACAGCGACCAGCCTGACCAAGAGCGAGACCCCGTCTCTAAAAAAAAATAAAAAAAAAAAAAAAAAAAAAAAAAAAAAAAAAAAAAAAAGTCACCAACAGCGAACCCATGTTAAGTTCTTTCTCCTCTGCCTTGTGTTATCCTGCCCTTTCTGTCTCTACGTCTCTTCCTCTGTCACCTCCTTAGTGCTGACTTTTCTGTTACACAGTTAACTCCTTTTTTCCCTTTTTTTGGATGGGAAGACAAAGAAGGCTGATGGACCAGGTAGTCATAGGCTCAGTGCGATACCTGTTTTAATATTAGAAAACAAGTAAATTAATATTCTTTTCAGCACTGTCTCTAATTCTTTTTAACTATGTATGCACTCATTGGTAAGAAAATTATGACCATGTGCTCTAATATTTGTTTCATAAATGGTATACATGCACTACTATATACATATAAAACATTTTTAAAAACAAAATTTAAATGGGTGAAATGGAAGCATGAAATAGAAATTCTAAAATGTTCTTTCCACACCCCTGTGGGTCATCTTGCATGCACCTGCTTTGGAAACAACTACTCTAGGTATCCTATCTTCAGCCCTAATTCCCGTATTCATTAGATCATGGGCAGTTGGCAGTCGACACCTGTTTTTGACCATGACAGACAGGCTCTGGGAGCCTGGGGTGAGGGAACAGACCTTGGTGTTTGAGGCACTGCTCACCCCTGCTGGTCACCCCTGGGCACGCATTAGCAGAGTGAGGTCGCCTGGCTATCATTCCCCATCAAGGCTGTCCATATTGAAATTTCAAGATAATTAGAAACTAAACATTAGTTTTTTTTTTTTTTAATAAGAGAACTGGATCGCCTTTAGGAAAATATATCAGGCTCTTACATTTCAAAGTAAATTTCAGATAAGACCAATGAGTTCTTGATAATTCCTTCTAAAGCTAAGAAAGGCCTCTAAGGAGGTATATAACTACTTCTTTCCTTGTTCAAAAAGATTTTAATGATTTTTCTTTTTCTTGTTCTGATTATAAAAGTATCATTCACATTCAAAACAAACACTTGATAAACACAGCAGAGTACAAGGAAACAAAAATAACCTATAATCCACTAAACTGCATCTACAGTTTGCAGCAAAGGTTTCATATTCAACCTCAGGAAAAAAAGTAGAGCTAGAACTGAGAGATCCTAGAAAGTAGAGAAATCTTCCCATTAGTCATGCAGACAAGACATTCCACGGAACAACGGCACACATCCCCGGGGAAGGGCTTAGCACAAGTTTGAGACACAAGTTTGCCACTGGACAATAATGAATTTGTCCTGTATAATGGTTAAAAATACAAGATCAATTTTAAAAAGTAACCCATCTACAAAGTAAAGATTTTTGACTATTTCATTTGACTCTTTGAGAAACATAGCTAACGGAGAATATATAACCATTGAGAAAATAGAAATTAAAGCAAGGTTCAGCCACAAGGGAAAATGAACTAGAAGAAACTATTGTGCTTAACTACGACCTGTGGAAACAGTAAACCAGAAGGAGTAAGAATAAATAGGGCTCTTTAAAAATAGGTTTTATTTTCTATTCTATTCTATACCACTAAGATTTGATGGCAAAACAAAAGAATCTGGGCATTATAGATTCTCAAGTTGCCTTGAATTTTTGAATCTAATAGTTGTGAATAAAATTTCAAGATAAAATTGCTATTTATCTATTTATTCTTGCCTTAAATATAATTTTATTTTGACCATATGCCAAACAGCGTGCTAGTCACCTAAAACACAAGGCAAGCAAGGCACGGAACCCTTCTATAGTCTAATAGAATTAGATGGACGGGGTCATTGCAACAGATTCTGGTAAACAGCTGCCCTTGTGGGTACCAACCAGGAGGCAGGAGGAGGCCAGAAAGGCTTTATAGAGATGGACTGTTGCTCCGAGTCCTGCGGGTAAGTGTGCACCAGGGGCTAGGCAGGGGAGGGATCCCCAAAGATGCCAGTGCAGAATCCAGCAAATTTGGGAAACCGGGCAAGTACAGGGCATCAGACACCCATGCAGGTGGGGATTACAGAAATGAGGCTGGACCAGCAGGCTGGAGCTACCTC
Organism: Cheirogaleus medius; assembly: GCA_008086735.1. Lineage (NCBI taxonomy): Eukaryota > Metazoa > Chordata > Mammalia > Primates > Cheirogaleidae > Cheirogaleus > Cheirogaleus medius. The sequence goes on along the minus strand of VBSM01002153.1, from coordinate 37,576,692 downwards.
ATGGAATGCCCAAGGGATGGGGAGAAGAGGGCATGACAGGGACTGTGGAATTTGTGCTGGGTGCAAAGGGAGTCTAGCAGGGTGGAAATAAAGTCATTCTGGCTGTGGGAGAAGGAGAGACTGAAATGGTGTGAGCCAGGGGTGGGGGAGACTGACGGGAGATTATTTAAAGGGCACAATCAAAGGTAGCAGCAGTGGGAATGAAGAGGAGAGCGTCTATGCAGTGACCTTGGAACTGGCTGCAGCCACCCCCTGGCTATTTGGCTACAGACAAGGGAAAGGAGGGATATCTCTGAAACAGGAAGGGATTTTTTTTTTTTAATCCACAAATGGTATCTGTCGTTTGTGGAAGGAGGAACAGGAACATAGGTACATCTAAATTTTAACTCTGAAGATTACAAGGCAAATGCTTGTTTAAATAGACGCCGAACGTCCTCATTTAACGCTTGCCTACTTTTTGCTCTGTCTCATGCAGGATGTCCTTTAGAACTGTTGACAGCATCAGATACTTCCTGGCTTTCTAATGTGCTTTACTTTCTTGATTTAGAGAGTGGACGCTGAGCCTACCTGAGTTTGTCTCAGTATTTGGGTTTCCAGGTCTCTATGCACTTTGAGAGAGAATGACAGTGTTGTCACTGAGTTTATCTCTGAAACCGTGACTGGGCAGATCCAAGTCTTGTAAGCATGATCTTTAAATGGATCCTCTACAACATTCTATCCATTCCAGTCTCAGCCGCTTTCTTTTTAAACCCCTGTAAGACCCAGAGATGGAAAACAGTGGGAACAGGTAACAAAGGTTTTCAGTCACCTCTGCCGCTTGCTGTAGTAGAGGTCTTGCCATATTAACTGAGCAGTCACTGTGATGCAACACTGTACCAGGTGTTACAACTATCTTCCTGTTTTACGACGTTGATTCCTTGGGAAGGAAGTGTGGGTGTGACAGTCATCAGCGGAGCCGCGGACTGTCCAAGAACAACCTGAGCTACTGGGCACTATCACGTGCGGGGCTGAGGGTGGCCTGGCAGTGCTCGCTCTGGCCTCCTGTTTTGGGATAGCAATAAAGCTGCCTGCTGCCAGGGGGCTTACAGGGCTCTGGCTGCTTCCCCCCCCTCCCTGTTCCACTGAGCCAGGCCTCCTACTAGCTTGAACTAGCAACAGAAAGAGCCTTCCGGAAGTGGGCTGCAGGAGGGGCCAACTCTTGTCCTGGCCTGTGAGACTGCAGAGGGATCTTAGGTAACTAATGTGCGTGAGTCAGAAGGCAAAGCACACGGTGGCTTTCGAACATTGGCTTGGCTGGAGAAGCAAGGAGAGAGGTGGGAGGTGATGGAGGTGAGACTGGGATGCCTATAAATTAATTGCATTCACTCATTCATTCATTCAGGCAACCATTCATTCAGCACATTTATTGGGCACCGCTACACCATCCGGCACTGGCAAATCACTGAGGATACAGCCCTGAACAAGGCAAATTAGTCTTGCAGTGCCTGTCAGGAAGCACTTAGCGAGAAGAATTCAGTGCAAGCATGTTACTCAGATTTGAGAGTTCTAGAGGGCTGCAAAGAGGAGAACTCTAAAACTTGAAAGATGAAAGAGGACCAGACAGATGAAGGCCTGGAGGGGGAAGGTGGGCTGGGAGAGGCCCACACCAGCGCACACTCAAAGGGAGGGGGCGAGCGAGCATGTCATGTGTGTCACAGCCAGGAGACTGGCCAGTCCCAGGCCACAGCATCAGGCATAGAACCCTCCTGAAGATGACTTCAAGTCCCAAAGCACTGGGTTGAACCATACGAAGTTGCCATTTGTCCAGGTCAGAAAAGGTCAAATGCCGGCTGTCTCACGTGGTTCAGGCTAACATTAATACTTCTCCAGATGATACTCCTTAGCCATTTCGCTTCCTAACTAGTTTCTTTCCAGAAAAAGCACAATGGCATTGGGAAGTGTCAGAGAACAAGTCCAGCAGGAGTAGGGCAGTGATGTGGGGTGGTGGGTGGCACTCAAGGACACGCAGAGGCCATGTGGAAGAGCACACCTCAAGCCACAGGAAGGCATTCAGCCTTTGTCCTTAGGAAAACAGGCAGCCACGTGCAACGACCAGATGGGCATGTTAAGATGCTCGCTCAGGACCAGCTGGAGAATGCAGTGAAAGGGAACAGTGGAAACAGAAAAGCAGAGAAAGCTGCTATTATGGTCATTCAAGGGGGGACCAGGGCCCACACCAGCAAGGTAAAGTAGGCGGGCTCAAGAGACCAAAGGCACGACTGGCAGGACTAGGGCTGAGCAGGGGGTAGACACAGCGCAGCCAGGCAAGGGGCGTGGTGGGACGTGCACCGGGCTGGGTACACAGGAGGAGCAGCTGGTGTGGAGAGACAGAGGATGCATGCTGGGCATGACTGCTGGATTCTGTCCATGGTTCCTGGCTCTTAACTCCCACAGCCCTTGTTATTCCTCCCCAAGGCAAGCCAGGGAGAATAAGCGTATACTCTAATCCTTTCCTACCTTTCTGTCTCTGACCTACCTGGTCTGATCGTGGGTCATAAGACCGCTATTTCAGAAAGGGCCCGGCCCCATACGCTGGAGGAAGGGACGCTGCTCAGAGAGGCCAAGAAGAATCTGAATGGACAGGCTTTGCTGGGTTTCCCCACTCAGCTTGTCAGTATTACATTGTACCCTTTTGTCCACACTTCTATCATGTCTATCCAATGATGTCTCCATAAAAGGCCAAGAGGACAGGGTATGGTGAGCTTCTGGGATAACTGAACATGTGGAAGTTCCTGGAGGGTGGTGTGGCCAGAAAGAGCATGGAAGCTCCATGCCCCTTCCCCATGCCTCATCCTGTGTATGACTGCATCTGTATCCTTCATAATATCCTTTATTAAACCAGTAAATCTAAGTGTTTCCCTGAGTTCCGTGAGCTACTCTAGCAAATTAATTGAATCTAAGGGGGGGGGTCTTGGGATCCCCAATATATAGTTCATCCATGAGAATCATAGGAAACAACCTGGGACTTGTGATTAGTGTTGGAAGTTGGGGGTAGGCTTGTGGGGCTGAGCTCTCAACCTGTGGGATCAGATGCCATCTCCAGGCAGTTAGTGTCAGAATTGAATTGAAGGACACCCAGCTGGTTTCCACTGCAGAGGTGATTGCTTACTTGGTGGTGGGGAAAAATCTCAAGGAAGTCTTGTGTGTTGATTATTGCACTATGTGTCTAACCAGTTCTGCTGATAAGGAGAAGGGGAAGGACAAAAGCGGAACTAATGTTTGCCTAGTGCCAACCATGGGTGTGCTTTACATGCAATATTTATCTAAATCCACACACTGGCCCTGGGAGGTAGGTCCCCTTCTTCCAGTTTTATAGCTAGAAAAACTGAAGATGAGCATTTACTTGAGGTTAGGTATTAATAGCTTATAACTGGTAGAGCTACAATTTCAATGAGCACCTCTCTACTAATACCCATGTACTATGGCTACAACTTGCTACCCAATAACCTAACTTATGATGTGTGCGGTGCTTATGGCTAAAACAACGGCAGCCAAGGGTAAGACCAAGAGTGATATGCCAGAAACCTGCCTCAGAACACATGGGAGAGGAGGAAGATGCAGCTCAGAGCAGAGCACTTGATCCAGATGTGTTCCCTCCTTATGCACCCACCCCTCACCTCTGCTAAGTCTGGGGCCACGGAGGTAGAGAAAGAGCAAGCAGTGGGTTAAAGGACTTTCTTTCCAAGCATTAGAATAAATCCTGTAGAACCTTGCTTACCCTGAAGAGTAGGGCTCAGCAAGGCAGGCCCTCTAAACATGTCTTAAGAAAGCAGCAGCATTTTAGCCGATGGCATTAACCTAGCAGACAAAGGCTTAAGGCATAGCCTATATAAAGAATTACTTAACAATTTCCAAAATAGTAGCAAAATGATCTCCATAAAACTAAATGACTCCCAGGAAAGAAAGCACATATTACATTCTCGTACTTGTTTCCTTAATCAGGAACAGATCCTGATGACTAGGTTTTATTTTCATAAGTTCACATCCACAAAAGCCAGAAATATCTTGACATGTTGCAGCATCCCTAACATTTCTTAAATCTGAATTCCTAATTGGGTTAGGAAAAAAAAAAGCGACCAGCAATTTTCACACTGGTTTTGATTCAGGATTCAAAACAGAACCTAAGACATGCATTTCTATATTGTTCCAAACCATGTAGAAACTGGTTCAAAATCCTTAAGACCCCCATCAGACACTTAAAAAAAAAGGAAAATCAGATAAGGGATAAATTCTGAATTTAACATACCAAAGAAGATTCTTCTCCTTCTTATAGAACATGAAAACTATCCTGTGATCTCCCCAAGACACTTTTAAGTATCTTAATCTATTTACTTTTTAAAAGAGAAGATCAGGGATGACACCTGCTTCTTCACTTATGAGATTCAAAGGACTTTTTTTGTGTCTTTTTCGATAGTTTATTACAGAAACTGGCTAGCCTTTTTCATCACTTTAAGTAAATTCTCTTATAATAAAGAATTCAGATGTGCCATGGAATCGATAATGCAGAAATTATTATCCTTACCTGCACAGTTTACCCTCAAGCATTTCCATGTATTTCACAGTATTTTCCTTCACACATGTTTCTGCCAACAACAAAAAAAAAATCCAAAGTGAATGCAATTGCAGTCAAAATTGAACAAAACCCAGAATTGTTCAACTAAAAGCCCAAAACCAAAGGACTGTGGTCAAGCCACTGGTGATAATAACATCTTATGTTTGGAAAACACTCAAATCCATTGGATTGGTTGCCTGGAGTCATGAATTGGGAAGGATTCTGAGCTCCTAGTGTCTCTGCAGGAGGGCGTCAGAGGCTGGGGCAATGGCACAGTGATGCCCTTGTACCCTTTGGTCCATGCTTCTATCATGCCTACCCAATGAAGTCTCCATAAAAGGCCCAAGAGGACAGGGTATGGTGAGCTTCTAGGATAACTGAACACGTGGAAGTTCCTGGAGGGCATTGAGGCCAGAAAGAGCATGGAAGCTCCTTCTTTCAAAGGCAGCTCATTGATAGTCTATCACTGGATCACATGCACTCTGTGCCTCTCTCCTTTCCCACCTGGTAGCCATGAGCTCGGTTGTAGCATACAGGAAAGAAGCACCCAAGAGTGGAGTAACCCCCATCCTATGGATGAACCAGAGGAGCCTCCCCAGTGGTGCTAGAGGATTGTAGATAGACTCTTGCATTGAGAAACAAACAGAAACATGGGATCCTGCCAGCAACAAGAAATTGATTGGTCAACCTCCAATGGGTGATGAAATCAGCTACTCCTGGGTATAAACTCAGTGCTTAAACTCAGTGCTTCCTAAATCACCAAATGTTGCGGGAATAAATGATTGCTATGGTCCAATGGGTCTAAGAGGCACTTTACGAATAAAAAAGAGATTTGGTGCACCTGGAGCAAGTTCTGATACCTTGCATTTCTAATACTCTGCATTTCCTCACCTGAAAAATGAAAATGCCTTTTTTTCAAGGTGCTGACTGCCAGATGCACACATGAGGTGCCTGGGAGAATACCTGCCACCAAGGGCTTTCCAGCAAATGGTGGCTGTAATTACCAATGGCGCTGCCATTTCTATTGTTACTATTATTGTTGTTATTGTAGGTTTTCTCACTATTTTTATTCCAACCTTTACTCTCAAAGGTAATTTATGCTGAAGGGCTCACGGGCACTCTAGAGTCAGGGGCGGGTGAAAGCAAGGCGAGGTTGCCCAGGTCTGTGCTCCTGGGGTCTCTGGTGACCCCTAGGATCCTATTTCCGTCAACGTGTATGTGTTGGGGTGAGGGACAGGGGCATGTACATTTGGAACTGCAAAAAGGACCCTGAAATTCCTCATAAAGAAACTAAGTATTTAGATGGACCTTGAAACAATGAAAAGTTCTGATCCATTAGTTCAGAAAAGATAAAAGGGGAAATTCACACCATGAAAGCAGCTGTTTAAATTGGTCTCTTTATCTTAGTGACTTATGCTGGCCTAACCTAGAAATTTAGCTGTGCTAGGTATTTTTCCAAATAAATTAGTGAAATACTTTGGTTTTTGTAGCACCAACTGTGTGTTGAGTATTGTGCTAACATGGGGATTTTGTTGCTGCCGTATGGTTCTACAAAGCAGAGATGTGGCCAGGTATGGTGGCACGCACCTCTAGTCCCAGCTGCTCGGCTGAGGTGGGAGAATCGCTAGGTGCCCAGGAATTCAAATCTAGCTAGGGCTCACATAATGAGACCCCAGCTCTAAAAAATATTTAAATAGTAACTAAACTAAATAAATAAATAATTTGGTAAAACAAAAACAAAAAGTGGAGATCTGCTCCCCAGTTAATCTGGAGCAAGTAGTATAAGTTCAAAATGTTCCAACCAGAAATGTTCTCCCATTTCACATCCCTTTATATTAACATGACACACACTGAACTAAATATGTGAGATAAATCAGTGAACAGAAGAAGTAAAAATTCCTGCATCCACAGGGCTTTCACTCTGGCAGGGAGACATAATAAAGACTAAACCTAAAAATGACATAGAATATTAGAAGGTAGGAAGGACTATGGAGATTAACCAAAAGAAAAAAGAGGCTGTACAGCCGTCAGGGGCATCCTTGGGAAAGTGACATTTCAGTAAAAGCTTGCAGAGGACCAGGGGAAGGAGTCAACAAGCATCCTAGGGAAAGCAGAGCAGGTGCAAGGAGCAGCCAGTCTGAAGGTCCTGGGGCAGGAACACACCTGAGTGCTCCAGTCAGTGCGGCTGGAGCCGAATGTTCCGTGGGGAGAAGAGGTGAAGGCAGAGAAGTAGCCCAGGCTCAGTCACATGAGCCACTGTGGCAGGTAGTGTTCTCAAACCAGCCAGGGTGATATTTCTGGTCACACGCACTCTTCCAGAACCTCACCGCTCCCCATCAAGAGGTGAAGTCTATTTCCCTCCCCTCGAATCTGGACAGGCTGTGACTGTTCCATCCCACTGAGTATGAAAGAAGGGATTCTATATAGCTTCTGAGGCTAGAGTCCAGCTTCTGCCTGGCTCTTAACCCAGCCGCCATGTTGTGAGGAAGCCCAAGCCACATGGAGAGGCCGTGTGTGGGTGCTCAAGCTGACATCTGGGCAGAGATCTCAGCCTATGGCCAGCATTAGCCTCCAGATACACAAGTGAACAAGATTTCAGATGGTTTTACCTTTGAGTCTGAGGAATCCAGACATCATAGAACAGAGACAAGCCATCTCCACTGTCCCCTGTCCAAATTCCTGACTCTCAGAATTCGTACACTTAATAAATAATGATGTAAAGTCATTAAGTTTAAGGATGCTTTGTTACACAGCTGTAGCAACTAAGTCACTGTCAGGATATTGAGTATTTGGAGTGAAATGGGGAAATATTGCAGAAGAATGAAACAAGATTGACTTACGGCTACTATGTTGAGGACAGACCACAGGAGGATGGGGTGGAAGCAGAAAGACATGGAGGAGGTTAGGAATCATTTAGGAAAAAGTGATGGAGTGAAGTAGAGGAGGAAAAGTACTATGTTTTCCTCACCTATCACTAAGGTCATGGCTGACAGTGAAATACCAAAAGGCAGATTAACTAGAGAAATCCACAATAAATTTATTTAACTTAAGTTTTACATGATATAGGCAGGGGTCCTCAAACTTTTTAAACAGGGGGCCAGTTCACTGTCCCTCAGACCGTTGGAGGGCCGGACTATAGTTTAAAAAAAACTATGAACAAATTCCTGTGCACACTGCACATATCTTATTTTGAAGTTAAAAAACAAATGGGCAAAAACACCTGCATGTGGCCCGCGGGCCGTAGTTTGAGGACACTTGATATAAAGCTTTCAGAAGCTCTAGAGACCTGGAGAAAACTGTGTATTTTTATGTTAGATTCCATGAAGAATGGACAGTAGTGTAGAAATGTGATGGGACAAAAAATATGATCTAATGGTAATAAACTGGGGAGAATTTAGCAATGGCCTGTTTGTTCAGATTCTTCTTGGCCTCTCTCCATAGCATTCCTTTCCTCCAGGTGTGGTGCAGGGCACCTGTCACACAGGGTCTTATGACCTGCTTTCAGAGGAGTTAGGTCAGAGGTTCCTCTATGGCCGGCCATCACACAGAAAGGTTCAGGAAGGCCAGAGAGTGACAAACAGGTGTTTCTGCTGTCTTCTCAGCTTCCAAGGTGCTGTGTTTTGGAGTAGCATGTTCTAGGCCCCAACAGGGACTTAGACCAGGGTGTTAGCAGGAGTTGGTGATAAGTAGACAGATTTTAGATATATTTTAAAGGTACAGACAATAGGATTTCCTGGTAGGTTGAATGTCAGGCATGAGAAAAAGAGAGAAGTCAGGAATGACTACAGGTTTTTGCCCTAAGCTATTGGAAAAAATAGAACTGCCATCAACTGAGACAGGAAGAATGATAAGTGAAACCGGTTTGGAGAGACAGGCAAGAGTTCACTTTAGGATTTGTTAAACTTGAGAAGTTTATTAGACACCCAGTGGTGATGTCAAGTGTGAAGTGAGACATCTGAGTCTGGAGTTTGAGAAAGTTCTGGAATGGGGTGGACATTTGGGATTGGCATTTGAAGCAATGAGCTGGACAATATCACTCAGGAAGTGGGAGTCACTTAAGGAGCCCTCGGTGATCATATACAACCACGTTTATAGTGTGACAGTGCCTCCCCTCCAAAGGACAAAAATGGATAGCCCCTCCCTTGAGGAAAAGAAAGCCATACTCTTAGGTTTAGAAGTAATTCAGATGTCTACCAAACTAGTCATTTTGTTAATAAACTGAATGCTACATCCTTGGCTCATCTAAGCACCTAGAGCGCCAGGTGGTGACACTGGACCTGCATGAAAATGTCCAGGCAGGTTCATGTGCTTTTCCACTCACCTGGAGGCTGCCACCTTAGGATAAGGCTGTGTTGAAACATTACTTTCATGAGACTCTGACCCATCTCCCAGCCAGGCAGCCTAAAAGTGCCTTGCCCATGTCTACCAAGTTGACTCACAACCTTCAAGACAGGCCAGGACTGTAGACAGGGTGTTTAGATTTTAAACTTCCTAAATAATACACCCACAGACACACCGACTGAGAATAGTGCTCATATTTTCTTCTCTGCTCACTCCCCTGCTCTTTTTTCCTTTTCCTACCATCTTAGGCCCATTAGAGCAGAGATCTATGAGAATGTTGGGGTGGTGAAGCCCGGTTCCAAGAGCCAAGGAGGGTGCTAAAAGAAATGCTGAATGCTAAAAGAAATGCCAGGAAAACAAAGAGGACCAGAGGGCCCCCGTCTTCCTGATCAGGAAAAGCCTGGAATAATTCACTTCTCCCATTTGCAACAGGAACCTGATATCCACATTCAGGCCATACTATTCATATGAGAATGGAATTCATACAATTAGTTTTATGAACCCAATTAAACAAAAATTGATTGACAATTAAATGCAAAAAATCTGTGAAAACATTTAGCGCTGTGCATGGCACAAACACAAATCAATGCTAAGGGAATTTAATCTGGGTCTTGCCTCATGCAAGATGCTATACTTGGTAGTATTTAAGTGTAAAACGGACATGCTTTCAAGGGACACAGAGATAACTGTGGGGCCAGACTCTTTAACATTGATTGCTCACTGGAGAGCACAGCAACATTTTCCATAAATATTCATCATAACCAATAATCCAAAAATATCCCTATGAGTCTGCTGGAGAAAAAGAACCACACTCCCAGCCAGAGTCTTTTCAGCATAAACATGGAGGTTGGAAGGTAGAAGAATGTCAACACGGAAGGTAGGAGGATGTTAAACGGAAGCAAGTCCACCTAGGTTTCAGTGAATTATATCCTCTGTTTGCATAATAAAAGGACAGCAGTATTTGTCATGAAAATAGTACAGGAAATGAGTAACACCCAGGCAGACTTGCTATCAGATTGAATGGAGCGATGGTTCAAAGAAAGTCCAGCCCCTCCACCCACAATTAATCAGGAGGGCATCATTGGATCAGTACAATATGATCTCACCTTTGAGAATGGAAGCCACAGGGACCTCACCAGTTTAGCATCAGTCGCAAAACTTGTCAAACATTAGTCATGTTATTGGAATTTTCTAAAATAACCTGAAGTACCAGGCAACACCTGGCCTACTTTTACAAAAATAAGTCATCAGATTTTAACGATCACTACTCCAGGATTAATTTAGATAAAATTAATTTCTACCAACCAAAACCTTTCAAAAGGAAGATGTAAAAGACAAATGAGAAATTTTAGTATTCTGAGGTCTCTTTTCAAGTTAATGAAAGGACGTCCGACTGGGTAATTATTAATAATCCATGCGTGATGATGAACTGGTAACGTAGTCCTAGCAAAGACCTAGGAAGTCAGCAATACAGAAAAATGGCCTTGCAGTTAGATTGTCTTGGCAGGTGGGGCAGGATAAGATTGTGTGGGGCCGTGAAAACTGGCAAGAATCCGTTCCATGAAGTCCTACATGGGTCAAATGTAGACACCAACCATGAGCCCCTAAGACATAGACAGTTTTGGCTGCTCAAACTCCATCAATATTGACTGGCACATTGGAAACCCACTGTGTGAAATGCATGATATCAATTTAGCTACCATTTCATTTAGCACCTCCTAGGTGTCAGGTCCTATTTTAAACACCTTGTCCTAAACACTGACTAAATAATAGTATTTCATAAAGCCGCCCTAACACAATCCTCATTTTACAGTTGGTTAATCAGAGCAGCAGCAAGGCTCACAGTCACATCTCTAGTGACGGACAGTCCCAGAGCCCACTGTTACAGAGCACATAACTGCAACTTTAAACAATGTAATAGGAGTTCAGTCAATGCACACTGAATGGATGCATGTGAAATTTCAGCACTAACAAAATGAAGCAAGTGTTCAAAGACAGAGTAAATTCAGGAGAGACCAAAGGCTACACTGTAAAAAGTCACAAAGAATAGCCGTCCTCAAATGAAAACCTCATTGTATGTAAACTGTAGGGAAGAATGCTACTAACCTAGCGCAAAATAAATTAACATTTGGCAAAATAAATTGAGAGACACATATGTGCTCCTGAGAGACAATAGGCCAAGGTAACTTCAAAGTAGACTGCAATGTGAAAATCATTTATATATATATATATATTTTTTGAGACAGAGTCTCACTCTGTTGCCCAGGCTACAGTGCACTGGTGTCAGCCTAGCTCACAGCAACCTCAAACTCCTGGGCTCAAGCAATCCTCCTGCCTCAGCCTCCCGAGTAGCTGGGACTACAGGCACGTGCCACCATATCCGGCTCATTTTTCTACACTTTTGTACAGATGGGGTCTCGCTCTTGCTCAGGCTGGTCTCAAACTCTAGCCTTAAGCGATCCTCCCACCTCAGCCTCCCAGACTGCTAGGATTACAGGTGTGAGCCACCGTACCCAGCCAATTTTCTAATGCTTATATCCACATTGGTTCACTCTTCACAGTAAGATGTTAAATATATGTGATTTTACTAACAGATGTTTATTTGCATCTATAAATTTGTTTACTTGCAGCATTTTCCTGCTATCACTATATGTGGAGGTTCTAGTTTAGACAGAACTCTGAAGAGAGGATTCCTGAGTGAAACAGGACACCGTCCTTCCTGGGCTTTTGACTATACATTCTCTAGGGCCAGAACCAAATAAAGGCGACATCACCAAGCTAGCAATGGATTCATTTCTCACTGGCAGGACATCATTCAGGATGTTGTTGTTAATTCTCTCTCTCTCTTTTCCTCTAATGTTGATAAGAGATTTTACATAGAGAAGGAAAATTATCAGATGTGGGTCCTACGGATTTAATGAATAGTAACAAAGGAAAGGTTTCTCTTTGAGGTTATATCTGACTCTCATTCAATGTTTCTTAAATGCCTGCCACATGCCCGATCCTGTGTTAGACACTGGGGCTGCAGGGATGAATACGATGTTGCCGACAAACTCGAGAAAACTGGGCTTGGTGACAGAAACAGTCGCATAAATGGATGACTAATAAAAGCAATGAGTTAGATTCAGTAATAAAAATTTAAAGCAGCAGTCATGCTGGGAGCATTGTGGGCCAGCTTGAGGGGGTTAAAAAAAAATGACTCCCAGAGGAAGTGACTGACTTAGAGATCTTGAAGGATTTTCCATGCTAGCCGATGCAGGAGGAGGCATGGATAATCCAGAACAGTAGTTGCGCATAAAATAAGATTTGGGTTTTAGAATATCAGGCATTTAATGTCCTATCATTTTACCTTCCCAATAATTTCCAAGTCATTTGTCCCTAAGCTTACATTATGGTCACTTGATGCACTGCACGGTGCCACTCCAAAGGAAGACAAGACAGCTACAGGCAGTGGGCTGGGGCAAAGGTGGACCTCTGAGCTTCCATCTCTGCTGTCACAGCCACACTTGGAAGTGGACCTAGAGATTAACTCGGTCTTCCAGATTTTCGCCTCTGGGTGAAGCGAGTGAGAATGCCGTGCTCTGCTAATTCCACGCCAGCAGAGCTGCCCAAAGAACAGCGGTGGAAAAGCTTTCTCAGAGCTGGACCATCATCGTATGACTCCGTTGTCCATGAAGAAAATAAAAGCAATTATTCTGAAATAGGTTTATGCCTCTGCTTCCACTGTTTTGCCCTGTGGGCTGGTGTGTGGCTGGCGGCTTCCCAGCAAGACACCACCCTCAGAAAGCTCTGCCCTTGAACCCTGGAACCATCTCCAGGACTTGTCAGTCTTGAGACTCATGAATGTAGAAACGGCTCCTGCTCAGAAGGGAAGAGAGAGTGGGCAGGAGGCAGGGAAGGAGAAATGAGTAGGTAAGCCCCTCCACCCCCCGCCCAGGTTTAAAAATGTTTAATATGTAGTGAGTGCTTACACTACATGGTAGATAAAGCCCACTTTCCGATTCTACCTGCTGTGCTTGTCACTAGCTAATTGGGTATCATCTGATACAGTAATTCTCACTTTCCCAGTTGAGACCTGCTCCTACATGCAATCTCCCGATGCCCTTGAAGCACACAGCCTAATAAATCAGCATGAGTCAGTGACACAAAGAAAAATCAAATGCTCGCGGTATGGAAAGCGGGTCAGAAGAAAGCTCACACTATCAGTTCCAAGCAGGTTCTCTTCACAGCCTCCCACTCACGTGCCCTTGTCAAATGTTTTCACTAAATAGAAAGACAGGCTCACTTTCCTTAGCCAGCCCTGCTGACAGCAGTGGGCTGTCTTGAGTTTGCTTTCTAGTGCGTATAATTGAAAGAGTTGTGACTTGGGGATTAATTTACAATATTTTCGAAACTGCTTAGAATGCCTATTCTGTGCCTTGCCTGGTAGTGAACATCTGAGAGTGTGCAGTCTCATTCTTGGATTCTTTCTTCTCCTACTTCCCTCAAACACAAGCTTCATTATTTTTGATAGGATAAGGAATAAAATTTGGGACTTTGCTTTTTAAATGGAATGCTATCTTCAGAAACACTTTGTGTTTTTTGGGGGGTTTTTTTTAAAGCCACAATCCACACTTGATCTGCTTAAGCCAAAGCAAGTGAGCTCACACTGGGCGCCGGCAGGATGTTTCCACGTGCGTCATTATTTTGTTTAATTCCCACAATAACTCTCTAAATCCCTTTTGAGGATAAGGAGAATAGGGCTGTGAGAAGTTATTTCAAGGATTAAATAAATTCAGACTCTCTTGGGTTTTCTGCCAAAGGCTATGTTTTTTTACAAATACACAATACTGTTGCCCAGTGGTTCCAAAATACAATTTATGGATTTCACTGAAGGAATTCTATATTTCACAGAAGGAAAGAATTTATACTTTTCCCTCCAAAGCAGAGGCTGCACATGTGTGGCTGCTAAAAGACACACAAAAGCGTCTGGTTCTGACGGTCTTTCTGAGCTATTGCCCGTGGAAGAGAAATCAGGAACGCCGGCAGGATCTCAGAACCTGCTCAATGGCAAGGGACCGCAACCACTGCAGGCAACCGGGGCCCACCCTGCAAAGTGTCCCTCGTGTTGAAGGTGGCACGAGGAAGTTTCTGAGCAGCCAGCCCAGACACTGCCTGCTCCTTTTACCCAGCAGATTTCCACAGGATGGGGGCCTAGGAAGGGAGGGGGAAGATTTTAACATCACCAACTGCTCTACTTACTGGTCCCGTCAGCTTCCAAGTCCCTGGGCCCGATGTCTCCCTGCCAGCCACACCTCTGCCTCCAGTGTGGTGACCTGAACCAAATGCAGAGCCTTTCTGAGTCCTACGACTCACACCTTGGCTTCCACCCTTCCTTCTGCCTAGAATGCCTCCCTAAAACCTTTCTGCTTCCTATTCACTAAGATCCTCGCTAGTCGGCAAGATCCTTTCTCTAGCCCTGCAGTTCCTCTTCCCATGCCACTCTCTCCTCTTTGCTGAGATCCCACGGGCCTTCCAGACTTCCCATAGCCGCCAAGTTCCCTTAGGACATGGGTCATCCTCTGCTAGGGTCAAGAATTCCATCCTTTTGCCCCCCTAGTGCCTAGCGCAGTCCTGGGCTCAAAAGTGGCGAGGTACCTGACATGTCATCCAACAAAGGTTTGTTGACGCGGTTTATGTTCTCAAGCAACCGACAACCTGATGAGGGGACGGAAATCAGAACAGGTTATTGGGATGTAGAGCAGCTGAGGCCATTGGAGAATTAGGGACTGGAGGATGGGGACTCAGAGGCAGCACAGCCCAGGGTGGAGAGACGGGCCTTGGAGAAAAGGGCCCCTGAGCTTGGAGGAAAGCAGTTATAGAGACATATTAATAGTTGGGTTCCTGCAACAAACAAAATAAAGTGTAAGGAAGAGGAGAGAGGGAAGTATGGTAGGAATGAGACCAAGAGAGGAGAGTTTAAAAATTCCTTCTTTGGACACCAAGTCATCAAAAACGTCACACTGCCACAAGAGCGGTGGGCCCTTGCCCATGGCTGCTCCTGGGGCTGTTGGGGGTCGCACACACTGGAAATTGGGATGAAACTGGTTTATAAAGTGTGGACTACACAGGCGATCCCAACCTCTTACAGGCTGTAACAAAGACCACAGCGAACTGGGCTTTTTTTTCCAGATAGAGGCCAAAGTCACCACCATGACAAACTGATTCCTCCACCTGGGGGGACGGTGGGGTTAGAATGGCAAGGACAGAGTCTGGAAGAAAGGCATGCCTTTCCCAAGCCATACACAGTGCTTACTTCCAAGGCAAGGAGAAAGCAAAGAGCTCAGGCCGGTGGCTGCAGCTCACAGGACCCCAGCCTGTCCCCACTGCACTCAGGAGCCCGGACGAGTGAACAGACTCAAGTATACGAACAGGACATCCCCAAGATGACAATTAAAACATCTGTGAGTTTGTGATCTGCATCGTGGTACAATACCAGGATTAGACTGATAAGCATTTCATGTGCACTTTGGAAAGATTCCACCTATGGTTTTCTCATTGACTTATTTTCTCAAGTGGTTTACAGAAGAAGTGGGGGGGGAGGCCACATGGAGGCACAAAGTGGAGCGATTTTCAATTTGAGGATAGTTTTTAGTTGGCTGTGAGGTTCCATCCACCACCAATGACTTGCCTGCCTCCTCCCGCGCACACACACACACACACACACACACGTGCTGTCCACATCCAGGTACGTGCGGTCATCCCCACGTGGTCCCACCACATGTGACTGGGCAACTTTTGCTTATAAATCAAGTCTTCCTGGAGGCCGAATGCCAGGCCGATGTGCTTCGGCAGGTGAGACACAGAAAAGGTCTCCTCCCCTTCAACACCCAAGTGATAGATACATAGGTGACAAAACAAGTATGTTTAAACAATCATCACAGGAAAAATATAAGTGATTGCACATCTGCTTCATCAGGACAACCCGTGCCAGGTGGGAAAGGCCTGTGCAATGTCAAGTCCTCCAGGAGAACAGCCTGGACGAAGCCTCTTACTTCTGCCCGAGTGATTCAACCTCCCAAACCCCTTAATCCGGAATAGCCCTTAGTCCTACACAGGAAGCCCTGGGCCCGTGCACACTGTTCCTCCCCACAGGGCCAGGGCGCCACAAGGCCAAGAGACTTGCCCCCCCACCCTTTAGTCTGTGTTCTTGGTACCCAGGACACTGGAGTTTCTCACCCAAATGTCCTCGGGACCACTTCTTAAACGCAAGCCAGCCTCTCCCCCAGCTTGGCCTTCTGAGTGTGCACCCCTAGGCCTGAGGGTGCCGGGGTGGCTGTGCCAAGGGTGCGTGGGAGAGGGTTGGATGGGAAGGGGCTGTGGCAGGTGGGTTTCCCCAGGAAGGTGACTCTGAGGTAGTGTTTAACATGCTGGATGTGTACCAGGGAGTCTGAGACAGGACTGCACAGAACTACAAAGCACACAGCCAACCCACGGGAGCTCTGCAGCCGGGGAGCCCTTCGGAGTTCTTCCCAGCTGCAAGGAGGGACCAGGCTTCTACACCCATCCCGCATTGACTGGGTGCTGGATCCAGGTGTGGCCTTGAGCAAGGCCATTTTTTCTTGAGCCCCAGCAAAACTGAAAGTGGCTGACAGCTGAGGGCATCCTTCACCAGCACTTCCGGCAGCTGCAGGAAGTAGGTCCCAGAAGGGGGATCAGGCATGCACCCGAGTCTCCAGCACAGATGGGTGGGCCGAGCTCAGACACACAGCTGGAGCGTCTGCAAGGCCCTCACGGCGAGGGACAACAGATGTGCAAAGAAGGGGACAGCCCCACCTCACCCACACCTCTAGCACCTCCACTTTCTGACACAGAATCCGAAGGATCCAAGAATTCTAAATTCATACCTGGTCTCCTAGCTGTTAAGAAGTTATATTTGTCAAGTGTATTAACCATGGTTTTTATTTTCTGTATTTTATGATGGTTTGACATCTGCCATGTTGCTGACCCTGGAGGGACCGCCCCTCGCAGGGTCTCCGATTCCTAGAGAAAGTAAACAGTCCACCTCTGAGCACACCCTGGATAGGCGAACCCACCAGTCCAGGTCCCACACCCCAACCACCTCCTCTGTGGAGCCCAAAAGAACGCGCTATGTTTAGCCGTTCACTAGACTGATTCATCACTGCAAATATTCAGACAGATGGCATATGGGCCTCACGTGGCGTCATGGCCTCAGCCCCGCATGTGTTAGTGATGAGCCTGCTTTCACCAATATTTGCAGTTAATCCTAAACTAGACAAGGGAAAAAACAAAGGAGAGCCTTATTGGCTGTGAGCACGGCATTATAAAGAGCTGAATTTCAACCTTAACAAAGTCACTAGCAGGGAACAAATCCTTGATCTTCCACAAGTCCAACCACATGTGTCATGAGCCTCCTGGACGGCACCTTCCTGGGAGAAGCACTGGGAAGGAGTCAATGCCGGGTGCGTAGCGCAGGGGCCTGCGGGGGGCTGGGAGTGTCCCTCCTGGTGCTGCTCTGAGTGCTCCGACACAGCCCCGGGGGCTGACATTTGGCACCTCTGTAGGCGAGACAGAGACAGAGGTCCCGGAGTCGGAGAAGGAGGAATGCAGAACTCCGGTGACAACTGTGAGTGTTGTATTCTACAGGGCCACCGGCAGGTTCCCTGATAGGCAAGGAGCCTGCAACCTCCAGACTTTTTATTCTTGCCCTTCTCGTTGGAAATAAAAACCCAGAAAAACTTGCTGAACACCCTGCACTGGCATCCCTGGCGTCCCCTGAATAAAACCCAAACCCCTCCCCAGGGCCCTGGGGTGCAGCATGGTCAACCTCGCTTCTCCCTGTTTCCCGTGTCCCCTGTTCCCCTCCATCCCTGGTCTGGTTTCCTCATCTTCGCTGCACAGTCCCTTTCCCCACCCTCTGCCTGGCAGGCCCTGCTGCCTCCCCGTGGGATGGCTTTCTCATCCTTAGGTTCCATGTTCCCACCTTCAGGGCCACGTCCCTCCACACTCTTTGGCTGCCTGCCACCCTGATAATTCTCTCTCTGATCCTTGACTGTTGCCTCCACAGCCTTTATAGCAATTGCAATTTTTTTCTGTTTGTTACACTTCCGTCTCTCCCCTTAGAATTTAAGTCTCATGAGGACAGCACCCCACGGGGCACTCCATGCATGTCCACTGGATTATTTGTGAACTCTCCTGCAAAGTGCCCTGACCTCACTTTGCTAGCCTTGCTCCTGGAACCTCACTGTCACATCGTGAAGCAAAAAAGGGCAGGTGGGAAGCCTCCCAGTGAGAGCGCCGGCAGTAAGCACGTAGGCACCCCTGGGGCAGTGTGAGGGTGTCACACAATACAGGTATGGGGGTCACCGGAGTCTTACACCGCCAAGCCTCAGTATGAACACTCGGCACCTCCTGCCTGTGAGGAGCCCAAAATCTCACACTGCAGGCACACAGAGCAGCTTCATGTAGGGATATCTGTGAGATCTGAAGGTTGTAGCACCCAATTCTGACCCAAGAACTCAGATTCAGAACCATGGGTGAAGGGGAGCCCCCCACCCACCCATCTGTTCACCTGGGTGCCTATGAGAGCAGGTGTGTGCAAGTTGGGGGTCTGTATACCCTGCCGATGCCCATGCCTTAACCTGCTCCCCACTGGCCGTCTGGCAGGCGTGGCAGAGCCGAGGAACATGTCAGCTGGAAAGCACAAGAAAGAAGGTCAAAACTGTGACGTTGCACCCACTGTGACGTAGGGTGCAAGCTGGCCATGGCCCCTCCTTGCAATCAAGAACATAACACAGCAGCAAATGTTGAGGCAGAATCTCATTTTCAGTCTTTGGCTTTAGACATTGTATTTGAGGCAACACTAATGTGAAAACCGAATGTATGAAAACAAAGTGCAACGACACACAGCACCTCTGACAGCTTACAGTGTCTTCTTTTTCCTGCCCCTCTCTCCCTGCCTCCTCCTCTCCCTTCCTCCTTCCCTCCCTCCCTTCCTCCCTCCCTCTCCCTTCCTTCATCCCTCCCTTCCTCCCTCTCTCCCTTTCTCTCCCTTCCAACTACCCCCTCTCCCTTCTTTCCTCCTCCTCTCCCTTCCTCCCTCCCTCTCAAACACACCCTAAAGAGCACAAGGTCTGTGAAAATTTAAAAATAACCTAGCATGGATTTCAAGTGGAGTAAACTAAATGAGTCCAATTCTCTATGCCTTTCGTTTTCAATTATGCGCTGAATGTCGAGAAGCATAAGATGTAAGTGAGGAGAATACGACATTTAAAATCTAATTTTCAAAAATTGGGTCCTAAGGCAGAACAGGGAAAATGCATTTACACATATAATTGCGCCCGCAAATCAATACTAGCAGAACAAGTGCCCCGTTGCTCGTGAGGTCGCCTGGCCAGGGATCCCCAAGCCACGGGAAACAGTTCACTCACCTCGCAGGTGACGGCCAGCCCCTGCGAGGTGCCAGCCAGTGCACCTGGTGCCCAAGCAGACGCGCTCTCCAGCTCTTGTTGAGAACCGTGTGGGCCAGTGAGGGACTTGCACAGGCAAAGCTCTTAGTCACACTCAGACAGGGGACAGAGAGGCCGAGACAGAACACCAGTGAGCGCGAGCAAAGGCACTTTCTCAGAGGAAGTGTCGCATCTTGGAGGGGGAACCTCTGAGTCAAAATATAAAGAACAAGCAGAGGACGGGCATGTGGCAGGAGCAATGTCCTCAGCAAAGGGCTCACATGCGGAGGCTGGGAAGTAGGAGGAGGACGGGGCATACTGGAACAGAAATCAGCGAGCAGGGAAGGAGAGGGGGTGAGAAGGGAGTGTCAGGAAATGAGGATGGAGACAGAAAACAGCGGGCACATCAAGACGAGGGTGTGAACCACTGTGGGAGCACAGACTTCCTCCCACAGACAAAGGGAAGCCGTTCCAGGGTCCCACAAAGGGGAATGGCATGGCCAGTAGGAATAGAGATGGGTGGGCTGAAATGAAAGATATATACGAAATAAATATCGGGATTTAGTGTTACGTTGGATTCATTCATTCACTCACCCAACAACTACTTATTGAGCAACTACCGCGTGCTGGGCACTATTCTGACAACAGCGAAAAAAGTGTTAGAGAAGTGGCTATTTGCAAAACGGCTTAGAGCAGTGCCTGACGCTTGAGAGCTATTATGCCACTACTTGCTTAGGAGAATGAATAAAATTAAACAGATGTGAGCTGACATTGCAAGAGTGAAGACGGATAATAATAAGCAAAGAAGTAAGTAAATATATGATACGTCAGCTGTAGATAAATGAAAAGGACAGTGTGTGTATTTGTGGTGGGCTGTCATTTTAAATAAGTGGTCAGAGGAGACGCCCTTGAGATGGTGACATTTCAACCACGACCTGACAGAGGTGGAATTGCACAAGAAGTGAAGCAGAGAGGAAAGACGCAGCCCGACTCCAGGTCTGCAGCTTGGCCAATGGGCAATGGAGGAGAACATCAGAGAAGAAAAATTTGGTAGGAAAGAAAAAAAGAATTCACTTTCTAACATGTAGAGTTGGATATGTCTCGAAGACATCCAAGCAGAGTTGCCCAAAAGAAGGGCATCATGGGGGTTTGGAATTCAGCAAGGTGGGACACAGGAACCCACTGTCCATGCACAAGGCTAACTGAAGCCGGGAGATGGATGGACTCATTTCTATTGCTGTTGTAACACATTGCCACAAATTCAGCAGGTTCAAACAACCCGAATGTATTATTTCATGGTTCTGTAGGTCGGAAGTCCCATACAGAGGGACTCAGCCAGCTCTCCATACAGGCTGAAACCAATGTGAACGCAGGGCTATGTTCCTTTCTGGAGGGCCTGGGGTTCAAACCACTTCTGAACCCCTTCAGGTTGTTGGCAGAATCTGGTTCCTTGAAGATGGAGGCTGAGGTCCCCATCTCCTTGCTTGCTGTCACCTTCAAGAGGCCACCCACATCCCCTGGCTTGTGGCCCCTCCCTCTCTCTCCAACACCAACAGTGGCACGACCAGTTCTCCCCACACTTCAAACCCCACTGACTCTTCTCCTGCCTCATCCCTCCTCTGCGCCGGCCTGAGAATGTCCCGCCCTTCGAATGGCTCATGGGATTCAACTGGGCCAGCCTGGGTGATCCGGGCTGCTCTCCTCACCTCGGATCCATAGCCTTACTCGCATCTGCAAAGTCCCCGTGGCCCTGTAACGTCACCTCTTCACAGTTTCTGGGGATCGGGGCATGGACATCTTCAGGGCCATTATGCTGCCTACCGCCCTGGGCATGTAAAGTGAGAAGAAAACCTGGCCTGGGACAGAATCCCAAAGAACGAAACCTTAAGAAGGGGCTGAGAAGGAGAAGCTGGCAAAGATAACAGAGACGGAGTGGTCAGAGAAGTAAATGACCCCAGGAAGGGGTGTCTGCAGAGACCAGTTAAGAATAAAGTGTTCCCAAAGCTATCAACGGGATCAGATGCTGCCAAGAGGGCTGAAGGAACTGCCTGGGTTTTGCAATAAAAATAATTATTAGCGATTGACAATGGCCTTCACACACGTGCATGCACACACATACAGGCATGTTTAGAAATCCCTTTTGCCTGACCGTCTCCCAGTCCACCCACCTCCACACAGGACTCGCCGGCAGAGCTGCGCAGAGGGGACGACATTTCAACGCTGTCACAGTGGCTGGGGACCAGGACCTCGTCAGTCAAATAGACATGAGCCTCGTTTTGAAATAATCAGACCGGCTTTCATCCCACATGCACGTTCTCCCTCCTGTTGGATAGAACGAAAGCTCCGCGTACAGAGGAAGCCAAGAATCGAGAGCCTTTCCCCACTAAATCTGCGGAGATCGATCCCCCTGACAGCTGACAGCGCTAAATGCCTACGGAAAATCTATTCTCCAATCCCCACCGTTTCCTGGTATTTGTTTTAAGTATTTAAAACGCATTAGGCTTGACACCAGAAATGGCTAATAAGTTAATGTCCTAGATATTTAGGAGGAGGAAGTATAAAATTATTGGCTTAAAATGATCCCGATGAAACCATTTCTCCTAACAAGATCATAAACTGCACTTTCCCAGTGAGTCATATATAACTGGCTCAACTCTATAATAAAACGGGGATACAGGTTTAATGGAAGACAGAACCTGCTCGATCGCAGATTAAAGTGTAATTTTCGTCTCACACTACTGTGTGTTTGAGGGATTGGAATATCTCTTTTCTGATATATTTTCTGTCATTGGACTCAGAGATAAGTGAGCAGTTTCTCCTTATCACAGGGACATGTTATAAATATGTGAGTTGGATGCGGACTCCTTTGACCAAAAAGAAGAAGAAAAAATAGGAAATCTAAGCCCAGTTTTTCATTTTACAGATAATATCAGAAAGGCCCTGTTACTACCTTAGAATCCCATTAAGATTTTAAAAGGGAGTTGGTGTTAAGAGATTGTGAAAATATGTTCATTTTTTCTAAATATCAGAAGATAGCGTGGATGAAACTACTATGGGTTTGTTCTTAATTACAGGTGCTGAGATTCAAGACATAAAGGGCAGTGACCTCGGCCACAGTCATGTACTGTCATCGAGCGACTACAGTTCCCAAGTCTGTAGAGACGGATTTGTCAGCCTTTACGCAAACCCAGCCCTACAACTCATTTCTCTGCCAGTTTCCCTGTGCCAGTTTAATAATGCAACTCTTCTTGACAGCTACCTTCTACCAACAAAAAACATTTTAAAAAACTCATTCAAAATAAAGAATGCCATGCTGTCATCTCCCTACTTTTCACGGTATGGGTGGAGAGGTGCAGAGGTACAAAAGCTACCCCGCACAGTCACCTGTGGCCTCGCGGTGCCCAGAAACACATCACCGGACTCCTCGACAGAGCACATTGTTCTCTCCCCTGGGACATGCCCCACGGCCATGCCACCGTGGCTGGAGAACAGTGACACTGCATGAGTGTCTGCTTTGCAGCAGGTGAAGCAGAACTGAGAACTGG
The DNA here is from genome assembly GCA_008086735.1 of Cheirogaleus medius. NCBI lineage: Eukaryota > Metazoa > Chordata > Mammalia > Primates > Cheirogaleidae > Cheirogaleus > Cheirogaleus medius. The sequence continues at coordinate 37,553,767 of VBSM01002153.1, read as the reverse complement.
GACCAGGCAGGGGCTGGATGCTGGCAGAGCATGGGCAGGATGAAAACAGCTGGTCTGTGTGACAAAAAGTGAAGTGAAGGGTGGCTGGGATGAGAGTCCAAGGTAACACATGCAAAGATGCCAATTCTGAGTGAGGCACAGGTGACCCCAGGGCCAGGGGCCAACAGGGTCTGAGCCCAAAGAGCAAGAACTAGCACACTAGAGAGTCAGCCCAGAGTGATTCTCCGGCTCAGACTGCCACCGACTTGGGACCTTCACTGCAGCTGACCCTCCCCAGTGTGGACACACTTTCAGCTCTTTCCAAGGAGCAGCCCCCTGAGCCTAGCAATGCCAGTTTCCGCCTTCAGTTTAATCACACTGAGAAGAATAGAAGAACCAGTTAGGCCCCAGAAAGGAGGAAGCTGTCACAAGTTCTATCCACAGACACAATCACGTCACATGCACACATAACTTCCATACATTCAACCAGGTGTGCTCTGTGTGAATGTTTTATGCAATAAAATTCCTGGAAAATTCTGTTTTGCATGTGTGCTCTATTAAATGGTATGCATTGTATGCTGATACATCCATATTACTGAAAAGATTCATACACACAAAACCTTGTATACATTATTTTATGGGCAACTTAGGGAATTTTCAGGGCATTTTTCAATGTGCTTAATTTTTGCCTTAAGTGTTAACTTTACAACATAGCCCTGTATAAGGTACGAGTCCCTCTACTAATTGAACTGGCTTTATAAGCATGCCCAATCAACAGCAAGATTCTACAAGCATGCAAGTCCTTTGAAAGGTGTTTGCATATCTTTCCTCATAAAAGGCTTTACACTGCTGATATTAATATTTTCTGAAATTGCCTATTGTTGAGCAATCTTGTGTCACATGTGAGGGACAATACATACTTTTGTGAGACATTCCCAACCTTCGATCTAATCTTTCCTGCTTTGGCAAATTTGGGATCTGAATTTTGAGAAGTCCTTTAATAAAATTTAGTGTTTTCCTTCCCCACCCTATCTTTTGGGGGTTTACTTCTTTTGTATACATGGGATTGTTAAAAAAAAATCTGTGCTGAAAAAAGGTGAGGGCCCACCCCACCCAACAGTGTTCCCAAGAGGCTTGGCTTCTCCCGTTAGACGTCACCTGCACATTAAGCACTCAGGACGTACCATAGTCCTCTGAGGCTGGGCTCAGTGCTCCATAGAAAGCCCAGGGAGCAGACTGTATCATCCCGCCGTATTAAGATGTTCCAAAATCTCTTTAGCACAATCCTTCATTGTCCCATTTGGCAAGAGCTCCCTCTGAACGTGAGCACACGAGAGCTGTGTCATTTATCTCTCTGGCTCAGACCCAACCACGAGTTAATCCCCGCAGGCTGTTCAAACAAGAGCAGGAGGCTCCGAGATAAACCCTTTCTTCGGGTTTCACCAAACCTCTCTCTAAATCAACTCCAACGGGACGCACATTCCCATTGCAAACTCTGCCCATCAGATGGGAGAGGGCGGGGGCACCCTCCTTCACCCCCAGCGACCTTTGAATCACCTCTTCGGAAATGGAAGTCAGGCTTCAATTACGAAATTGAGCAATTTTCCATTTCATCAAAATAAAAAAAAAAAACACGCATTTTCAATAATTTCATCGAACAGATCACTCATATAAGATACCTAACAATCATTGAGTTAGCTGCTTTTCATCCTAGGTAACAATATATAGAATACACACCTTAAAACTGCAAAGGAGTTTATATTTAAGAAAAATTAGCACTAAACGGATTTTCCCTTTATATGTTTAATATTCCTACTGTGGCTTGTTTGTGTTTGATTTGCTTGTGATTGCTTGTGTTTGATTTAAAAACTTCTGGTTTTCTTTCACTTATTTGTGTTATGTTGTGTTCATTAAAACTGAGCCCAAAGAATATAAATATATTAATATTTGTTACCACTGATCTATACACTTAAAAATGGTAAAGATGGACTGGGCGCAGTGGCTCACGCCTGTAATTCCAACACGTTGGTGAGGGCTGAGGCAAGAGGATCACTTGAGGCCAGGAGTTCAAGACTGGCCTGGGCAACATAACGAGACCCCATCTCTAAATAATTAGCTGGGTGTGGGTGTGTACACCTGTACTCCCAGCTACTCGGGAGGCTGAGGCAGGAGGATCGCTTGAGCCCAGGTGTTAAAGGGAGGATTGATTGTCCCACTGCACTCCAGCCTGGGCAACAGAGTGAGACTTTGTCTCTTAAAAAAAAAGGTAAAGATGGTAAATTATATATGTATATTTTTCTTCAATAAAAAAATTAAATAAAAAAAGAAAAACAAACTGAGCACAGACACTGTAACCATCCCTGCCCTTGGCTACAAAGACAATAAAGACACTGTTTCCACAGCAGAGCCCACACGGCACAGACACGTGGAGGCTGAAGAGCTATTCCCTTAAAATATAATGCTGAGAAACTGAGACTTCCAGCACACTTTTAAAAGAATTTATTTCAATATTTTAAGCCAAAACGGTAGAACTGGAGACGGGTCAAAGGAGAGGAAGGAGATGCAGACGGAGATGACCTCCCGAGACCGAAAGGCATGTCTCACGCTACTGGGAAGCTCTTGCGGCTGCTACCACGTATGTGACGCTTCCTTTGCCAGCCCAGGTTCTCTCTCCTTGTCCCCACTTTCCTGTTGTCTCTCCCCTCTGCCCTTCCTTCAGTGACATCATGGGACAAATCTCAGTCTTGCTGAAGGCTGAAAAGGCAGGTTGACGTTGGCTCCCTGGCTTCTGCCCCCTCTTCAAGTCTCATGCTCACAACTATGATTTTGTCGGAGCCTGGACAAGGGACCCTGCAGCAAGAACAGAGGGTGGCTCTTCCAGGTGGTCCAAGCCCCAGGAGAGGTTCTCGGTGACCCACACTCAAGCAGATTTGTGGAGGCCAGGAGGTCGGGCCAATGAGAGAACCCTGACCAATGGAGGAACTGCTCCACTTCGCCCCATACATTTGGGCTGTAATTACATCCCTACTTAATTTGTGGTACTGAGTCTTGCTCACCAATATGTCTGGAGAGACATATTTAATTTTAAAAGATTCCAGGTGAAAGTGATGTTGGAGAATTTTTTTTTCTGGAAATTCACCAATGTCCTTACAAAAATCAGAGATGCTGAGAAATGTCATAAAACCAGGGATAAGAATGAATGTTTTAAGAAGATGTAGCAAGTACATCATAAACAACATGGCAGATGGTTAATTCAGAATTGCTTTGAGGTGGAAATAAATGGCTGGATTATTTATTTTGTATAAGATAATTATTAGGCTTATCAATATCAATATGTATCTATTTCTACTTTCAAAGCAAGAACCCAAAGCTCTTCTTACAATTGAGAGACAGTATCATATAAGTGGTTAAGAGCAAAGCTTTGAACTCAGGCTAACTGGGTTAGCTTTGCAACTCGTCAGCTCAGTCAACTGAGCTTGGGCAAACTAATTAGTATCTCTACACTTCATTTCCTTCTCTGAAAATTGGTACAATGCTATTACTTCCCTCATAGGGATTTTGTTAGGAGTCAAGGACTTAATGGGTACTTGATAATAGTTAACTATTATCATTGCTGCTATTGTCATTATCATCATTTTCATCATCAACATCATGATGGTGATGCTGGGGTGGTATAAGGCCATTAGCTTCCATTTCACATGTTATTACACTGGATGTTTCTAATATGAGTATAAGTTGGGCTTAATTTTGAAAGCAACTTCACAACTAATTGGTGCTATGCATGGTTGAGAATCAGAGGCATGATATGATTTTTCACAGGTTGCAAGATTTTAAATGTTGAACTTTAGGATGTTAACACTAAATAAATATTCAATGCATCTACTACAGGATAAATTATGCATTTTAGGATTGTTTCATAGCCTCAGTCACCTATTCAATGTAAAATACTGAAGAGACATAACTGATTAGCTCCTGGAGAGATAGTGGGCATGGTAGAAAGGGGACAGCTGTGTGTCACCCACAACCCCAGAATTTCTGTGTACACTGACTGCAATGTGAATGGTGCCCCTAGAGGTACATGGGACCACTGAGGCACAGAGAAAGAGCATAGTCTTTGAGGTCAGACAAATCGATATTCAAACCCAGCCCCTACCATGAACTCAGGCATGTTACTAAATCTAAGATCCATTTTCTAAAATGTATAATGAAAACTAATTCCTATATGTTAGGTTCCTGTGAGGCTTAGAAATAATAAATATACAAGGCCTAGTAGTGTGCTCAACAGGTGCTAAATAATTAGTAGCTATTAATATTACCATAGATATTACTCCTGTTATTCTATCAGTTCTAATATCATATGTGGGACAAACATTGGTCTTAGACTAGAACAGTAGTTCCCAAGTATTTTTAAATTACGGCATCTCCTACCAGCACCTTTCTCTTACCACTTAATCAGATGATGCTGATTATGCAGTGCTAAGAGAAGGCAAGACGCTCATTATTACTCAGTAGGTTATTTTGTAAGATTATATCTTCCCAGGTAGGGCTACTGCCCTGCATAACTCCTGGGGCTCTATCATGGACTGCCACGCCATGGCTCTGACACTGAGTTAATGCTAGGCACTATGCTTGCAATTTGGGACACTGCCACCAGGTGTCAGTGCTGAACAAAACCCTCGTAGTACAAATAGCCTGGCTCCCCACACTGTGAACAACAGACATACAGGTGAAAAAAATCACAGGTCAGTGTTGAAACCAAGCTATATGATAGGTACTCAATGGATGATAGGGTCACCGTGTGTCAGAATAGCACAGACCATCTGTGCTCCAGAAACACTTCTTAGCAGACTTTGGTTCATTTATTCACTTGCTCATTGACTCACTCTGTCAACAAATATTTATTTACTCTGCCAGCAGCCAGTGGGTCAAGTTAAGGTTTTATAACCAAACCCTCTCTAGGTCACTATGTTCTGAGTAAGTCCCTAGGGCATTTTTCAGTAGATCTGCGTGCTGACAGATGCATTAGAACAGAAAGGAGCTGCACAGACTCACCCACACCTCCACTTGAGACTAGAACAATCCCTAACGAGCCCAGGTCCAGGTTTGAGTCGAGGGCTGTGAACACCACGGACCCTGAGGAGTCCAGCCTGGTGCGGGGTTCCTTCATGTTAAGGACCACCAGGAAATCAGGGTGACCTTAAAGCAAAAGTGGTCCAGCTCCTCTCTGGCCACCTGAGAACCACCTCAATCTCCTGGGAGTCCTCCCAGCACTAAACGTGACCCTAGGACTCAGCCAAAGTGGGTGTCTAAGGGCATGTCCTAGTTTGGGAACAAATATTCAGAAGCAGAAGGCCTAGAAGGGAAACAACTTGCCCAGCCTTGAGTTTTCCAGCTGACATGCTGAAAAGGCGATAGCCAGCTACTCGAGTGGCCTGGAGAGGACTAAGAGTCCATCCCGAATGTGGCCAGGCTTCTCGGCCTCCACCCAGACCTCTGCTTACAAGGCGACCCCTGAAACCAGTCTTTCATCTGGCTTGCAATCTCCTACATTTAGTCCCCAAGCCGTCAGCACTGCATATGACATCATTCTGTTTTCCTCCAGCCAAACGGCTGCAGCCAGGGAGCAGGAGCACTGAGTTCATGCGCTTCCTTGGTGCCTGTCTACGCTGATGGGTCTCTTGTCTTTGAGTACCTTGGAACACCTTTTTCCTCTAGGGACATAACGTTATAAATAGTGGTTAGGATCTCAGACCAGCCACAAAACCCTATTTGGAGGCTAGGCAGGCTGCGTGGGGTAGAGGTTCTGACGGCTGCTCTGGAGGCTCCCGCTGCCTGGTTTGAATCCTGACTGCCATTTCCTGCGTGGGGCTCTGGGCAACAGACTTGACCTTGCTGTGCCAGGGTCATTGTCTACAAAGTGGATCAAAATGATGGCAGCAACCTGTCATAGTTAGGGTGAAGATTAAGTATGTTTAACATGTGCAAAGTACTTCGAGTGATACCTGGCACACATAAACACACAGAAAATGTTAAAGTGAAAAGATCTCCAGAACAGAAGCCGGTTGATCTGCCCGATGCATGGTCTCCCTTGTGAACTCTGTGTGCAACCCCGAGCTGCCACTAAACTTCTCTGACCTCACATCTCTTATCTGTACAACAAAAGGGTTAAATTGCATGATCCCTAAGGTCTTTCCAGTTAAAAAATCAAAGAAAAATAATAATAGGAACATTCTGTCAAGTTGTTTTCTGAAACTCCCTATTTAGAAAAAAAAAATGTTTTTCTTTTTCAGTGATGGTTCAGAGCCTGGGTGATCTCAAAGTCCCTAGCTTGTACCAGGTCCTGGAGGTTTGCGGGCCCCTCTCACTCAGGCTCGACGTCCAGAGCTAACGCCATCGCCTCCCACGTGGCCTGCAGCTGGCAGCCCGGCCCTTCTGTCACCCAGGACCCTACTGCCATGTCAGCAGTCAGTTTTGAGCAGCCCTGCACTCCCTCACCGAATGCCCCTTAAATATGACAAGACCCGGGGGAAATAAAAAACGTAGCTCTCCTTCAAGAAAAAAATAAAATAAAAAAACACGGTGGAGTGTCTTCTTTTAGAACAACATTTTTCTTGTCAGTCTCAAGGGACAACGAGGATTACCCTTCATTTGTTTCTTTCTTTCCACCTGGTTGTTAAGCCCCCCAAAGCCCCTCTTCTGCTCCCTAAGCTCCTGCAGTCACACTGGGCTCCATGACTCAAATTAGCTAAAGAACAGTCTGCAAAAATCATCGGTTGCTTGTCCTGAGCACCTTCCCCGCAGTGTTTTCCAAGGAAGGCTGATGACTTGCACGTTTTAAGAGCAGGCCTGTCTTTGCCCGAAACTGGCAGCACGGTGCCTGGGAAAAATAACAACACGCGGCAGACTAATAGACGACAGCAAGAATGATTAAGCCGTTTTTGAAGTCTCAGGGTTAAAAATACATTCTTTTGGCTGTGCGACTGTGTATTGTGATCAAGACTACTTGAGGACAGGATTTCCATATTTTGTCGGGAGTGGGGGCGGAGAGCAGGAGAGGAAGGTGAGAAGGACAACAGCGTCGCTCGGGCTTGGCTCCGTGGGAGGTTGCATGTTTGAGACACAGGCAGGCACAGCCTCCCGAACAGAGGACACCTATGCCCAAGACACCAAGAGACATCTCCTGATGCCACCACCCTTTACATGACGCTATTTTCTTTACCTAAAAGCTTCCTAACGGGACACGAATGCTACCTGGGGAAACACTGTGTAGAACATTTGTTTAAATATTTTATCAGCCTTAGCTTCGCATGCACCTTGCCTCCCCCGCTTTAATACCTGAGGGCGGGGGTCACATCTTACGCTTTATTCTCTTCTATGTCTGCCAGAGCCTTCGCTTAACAGGTGCCTTCTCTGACCAAACAAACACAGGAATGGAATATGAGGGTGATTGTAGACTACATCTCTCAAAGAAAGTTCCCCAACCCAGAGTGTACGCCCGCCTTGCAGGGCGGCTTGGATGCAGCCCCGCAAGAGACCAGCTGACGGGAGTCCCTAGGTCCACGTAGGCAGTGCACATTCTAAGTGATTGGCATGGATCTTGGCTCAGAATGGTTACCTGTGAAGGGAGTACATTGAAGGGCAATTCAGGAGCAAGGAACATTGGCAAGATATGCAGGTGGACAAGGGGTTTCAGGGACTGCTGGATCCCACAAAGAGGCAGAACTACACAACATAGGAGAGCGACACAGGTGCCTCCATTCTTGGGGCATCAGATGTGTTACCAAGACAGAATTTGATACCTAGAACATAATAAAGTTCCACCCACCTTAACTACCCTAGGAAGAAACTAGTTCTTGGGAAGTTGAAGCATCAGGTTATGTAGAAATATATCAATAGCAAAAATATAAATAAATAACCTGATGATCCTGCTTTTTAATGTTCTTAACGTAGAAGTGTGCAAAGATGCCTCATGCTTTGGGTCAGGATTGGTTTTAGGCTAATAAACCAATAAATGGCTATCAATGGAAATCACATGGTAGCACATGTGGAAACCTAAGCAGAGAATAAGAATGCTGGGCCTTCCTATCCTCTGTAGCTCGGAGAAAAGGGTATTCTCCTCTCCAGTTGGAGAACAACTAGTTGGAAGCTCAATCCAGGTGCTATCACCATCCCCCAAAGCTTTGTAAGTAGGTTATATTAATGGAAACACACTGCTGCAAAAACATTCACCACGATGAAAGCCATGGTACTTAGACAGCATCGCTGGACAACAATCCTAAGTAAAAATTCCAGAAAGTCAATAGACTTCTGGGAAAAATGCATGATGTGAGTGAGGAAGACCATGCTTCATCCCCTTGGGAAAGTCTCATTCCCCAAATCTGACCTTCTTTAAAGGAGGTCATAATGAGAGTATAAGAGTCGAATTCACATTTGAACCCTGTCCCCATCCAAGCTTTCAGTGCTTAGATTTAGTGGAGAGATAAATCTCTGCCCCTGTCGGTCCAACGAGCTTCTCTCTGTTTGTTCTCCTTGGCTTGTCTCTACTGCTTGTAAAAATATTATTACTGCCTCAGCCTCCCTTCAGCCCGACCTCTTAACACTTGGACTCAAAGTAGCCGCTGAAACGTCAATTCGTCACTGTACTGGGTCAGGTACAGATACGACAGCCTGGGACGGATCGTCAAGTGTATAAAAATAGCGAGTCACAACCGCTAAATCCCGAGGTCCAGCTGCCCTGTGCCTTGAGCGCAGCAAGCTGTGCGGTGAAGTAATGCAGAGCTAAGACGGACTTCCGGGAAGAGCCCTTGTTCCTGCCGTAGCGGATGCTGTAGTACTTGATCTGGCATTCTGAATCTCCCTACCCTGAATTTCACATTTGACACTTCATGTGGATAATATACCGGTGCTTCTTTTTTAACATTAACCTACTTTGGATATGGGCTTGGGCTGTGGACATTCTATTGATCCCAAAAGTATTAATTTGCTTATTCCAAAATAAGCTTCCTGTTTTCTTAAGTCTATCCACAAACAGGCTGTATACAAGACTTTTTACCTTTTCAGTAAGTTAACTGACAGCACCAATCTTGGGTTGAGAATATTCTCGGAGGTGGAATAATGATCCTCTCTGATGGAATACACAGTCCAGAGCTGCTCCTTACCACGGTGGCAGTCATAGCAGCTGGCACTCATCGAGCGCTTATCATGAGTCAGATAGCGGATGAGTTGTCCAAGCTGCTGTAACAAAGTACCCCACACTGGGTGTCTTAAAATAACAGAAACGTATTCTCTCGCAGTCCCAGCAGCCAGAAATCCAAAGTGGGGTGCCTTCCTTCTGGAGGCCCTGGTGGAAAACCCATTCCATGCTTCTCTCCCAGCTCCTGGTGGTTGCCGGCAACCCTTTGCATTCCTCGGCTTGCAGATGCCAAGGAATCTCTGCTCCAGTCTCCGCCTCCATCTTCATACGGCATTCTTCTCCTCTTCTCTGCGTGTCTGTGTCTCAGATCTTCCTTTCCTTTCTCATAAAGGAACACCAGTCCCTGGATTTAGGGCCCAACTGAAATCCAAGATGATCTTACGTCAAGATCATTAAATCTATGAAGACCCGTTTCCAAGAAAGGTCACACTCACAGCTACTAGGGGTTAGGATCTGGACGTATCTTTTTGGGGAACGTAATTCACCTTGTTACAGGTTTAATAGGTGGCACTTTCCATGTGTTGTCTCACTCTGAGGTCATCTTGTCCCACCACCTCCATGACTCCCGGCCTCTGGGCAGCACCGCTGGCAGCACTCAGCTGCAGTGTCACTGTCTCCCGTACGAGGGGACACTCAGAATAAGTTCCAGCTCCAGACCAACTGCTCCAGTGGTTCCAAGGATTTTCCTCGGTGCACAACTTCAACACGCGGTTGGGAATTCAATCCTCACCATTTTTCAGAGGAAGAAACTAAGGATGGAGTGGAATGTGACTTTTTAAGATCAAGCAAGTAGTGAGTCAGGATCTGGTCCATGTTCTTAACTATATGCCAGTCTGATTCAACAGGGAGAGGACGGGGAAGGAAGCAGAATTTCAAGGTGAATTCTAAAGTCCCTCAGTAGCATCATGAAGATGAGCCTCAAAGTGCTAGAATAACCTTGTCACGTGCGATGCCATCTGACCTCACTCTATCCATGAGACAAACGCTGAACTGACTGGTGCTAGGTCAATAGTTGGAGCAAGAGAATAATTTTCTTAAAAACTACTGCAAATGTCCTTACATTGCATCAACATGAGCGGCCACTTTGCCCTTCAGAATGGCCGAGAACACCCTCCTGCACATCTCTGTGAGGAGAATTAGGATGCCTGCTGTCGCCCGCTCTTTCCTTCCCTGGGATTGTTCACATGACCACATTATCCTCATTTCACCTACGAAGAGATATTCACACCCAGCCCCTACGCACTCTGTTGCACATCACACAAAAGCTTCAATAGATCTTCCAGCAGAAATATTTTTGTCCCGTAACTATGGTGCTCATATGCGCCTTCTTTGACAAGAAGGCGCCCTCCCCTCCCGGTTCCAACGCGGTGAACAAACACACAGCCTCCTTTGTGTGCGCAGCTGTGCGTGCCCGGCCACAAAGGGCCCGTGAGCCACACGCGTGGACTGTCCTCCGAGAGCAGGCGGGACGGGGAGACGGGCGTGCCTTTCTTTTCAAGGGTGCTTGCCTTTGACTGGTCGCTGCCTTTACCACTGAGGGGAAAGTTCATCTTTTTCACTTTAAATGTATTTATATGACAAGCTCTTTAAATTCCGTCATTCAATCAGGATTGAGCTTTCAGGGAAAATAAAGAGACAGCAAAATACGAGACCCTGAAGCCCATACTACAGGAGCGAACAAGTGAAGAGCCCAGCAGGACTTGTCGAATGAAGACAAATGATGCGAGGTTGTGAAACGTCACACGGGGGCACACAGCCCCTCAGCGCCCCCCAGGCCTCCTCTGTGAGGGACGGTGCTCTGGCCTGGAGGCGAAGCTGTTGGGAAGCCGGATCCTCATTTCTGGTGCTCAGGCTGCTCTAGTTTCCACCGTTCTGAGGCCATTTACAAAGTCACAAGAGGAGAATCTCGAAACCCACAGAGCTGACTTCCGACGTCTCCTCCGTGTGAGGCAGCGCTGGAGACTCTAGGAAAAGCCAAGCCCGCAGAGACGCCTTCCTGAGCAGCAGCTCTGGGAAACGGCACGACGGGGCGCTCTGTGAGAAGTCTTGGCGGAGAAACCCACACCAGGCGAGGCAGTATCTGTCCACAGCAACTGGTGACTAAGGGTCCCTTTCGAGGCCTTAAGGCAAAACATTGCAGAAAAAAAGAAAGAGAAGGCCAGTTTTTGAAACAGAAATTTAAACCGTCGACACCTCCAGACACCTGGCGAATGGGGCGTTGGGAGGGGTCTGCAGGCTGGCAAAAGGCTGGGCAGGGCCCGGGGACAGAATCCTGCCACCCAGCAGCAGAGCTTGGGGTACGTGACTGACTTCTTATTTAAGTCAGTGCAGGTATGTTAAAAGCATATGGCTTAAAAAAAATAAAGATTGCACTTTCTCAAGTTGGCAGTTGGTGGCTTTGAGTTCCGGGTACCACCTGGATGACGTTTAGCAGGTTGAATTTTCCAAGCAAGATGGAAGAGCAGAAGGAGCTCTGGGTTGCACACGGCACAGTGTCCTTTCTGGGGCCGAGGCTGCAGGGGCTGTAACAGTGTCTCACCTGGAACCCAGAAGGGAGGGTGCGGTCGCAGGGATGTGTCACTCTCTGGCCCTCCAGGCTTACCCTGGCGGACTTGAAAGGTGGAGCAGGTGTCACCCTCCTGCCTCAGCGGTCCCCACCTGTGTCCCATGTACAAGTGCAGCAAAGCAGCTCAGTGGTTAGGACAACGTTTCACTCTGGAGTCAGGATGCTCTGATGCCAAGCCCTGCTCCACCCCTCTCCAGGCACGCCCTCAGGTGAATTTACCTTCTCCACGCCTCACGTTCTTCATCTGTGAAAGGGAATGGTACCGGGACAGGCTCCGTGGGCTCAGTGTGAGGATTAAAAGCAACAAAACTTTAGACTAGAACCTGGGGCACAAGAAGCACTTAATAAATGTGAGTGATTACTGCCCATCAAAACCACAGAGCAGCTCAACAGCTGAGACCGTTGGCACACCTGCCGTGTGCCAAATGTCCCATAGTAGGAGCCGTACCTGCATTATTCCCTTTACCCTTCACGGTGACCCCATGAGGAGGGCATTTGCGCCTTCCTTTGTCATACATGAAGAAACGGAGGCTCGGGGTAAGTGACTTGTCCAAAGTGGCTGGCAGAGCCAGGATTCACCTGAGTCCCCGTGCCTCAGAGACAAAGTCCTAGATGGCTGCACTAGACTGTCCTCAATTATGCAGATATTATCTATTAGCTGATTTCCCTGAGTAGTAGAAAAAGCAAAAGGGGGAGATGTTGGTCAAAGGGTACAAAGTTTCAGTTACGCAGGATGAATAAATTCTGGAGATCTGGACAGCACAGCGACTATAAGTTAATAACAGTGTATCATATATTTGAAATGTGCCAAGAGAGTAGATCGCAGGTGTCCTCACCACACACACACACACACACACACATGCATGCACACACACACACATACACACACAAACACACACACACATGCACGCACACACACACATACACACACAAACACACACACATGCATGCACACACACATGCATGCACACACACATACACACACAAACACACACACACAAATGCATGCACACACACATGCATGCACACACACATACACACAAACACACACACACATGCATGCACACACACACATACACACACAAACACACACACATGCATACACACACATACACACATGCATGCACACACACACATGCATGCACACACACACATGCATGCACACACACATACACACACACACATGCATGCACACACACATGCATGCACACACACACATACACACACAAACACACACACACACATGCATGCACACACACACAAAGGCAACTAGGTGAGGTAATGGATATGTTACTTAGCTGGACTGTGGTAACCATTTCACAACATATGCATACGTCAAATCATCACGTTGTATACTGGAAATATATGCAGTCTTTATTGTCAAGCTTTCCTCAATAAAGCTGGGTAGAGGTAAGGGGAGCAAAAAGGGGAAAGGGAAATAATTTTAAATAGAGACAAGTAGTCAGTGAGGATCCCAACTTGTTTCTTTAAGTTGACTTTTTGAAGAATCCAATCATAATATTATTTTCTCTACAGACACCTTAATAAGTGTTAATTTACCAGAGTAAGGTGGTGGAGAAGCAGATCAAAAGAAAAGGTCAATATTTCCATCACCATTCCAAATTGAGAACAAATGGTTGTTGACTAACAAAATGTAGGGTGTGTAGATATTATAGCACCCGCATCGTTCTGCACGCACTTTGTTGTGAAGTCATAGATAACTTGCATGGGAAGGTATGAGCACTGTCCTTGGAGCCCCAAGCCAGGGCCCAAGGAAAGAAAGCTGCCATAGGGCAGTGGTTCTTAAGCTGGTAGCATTATGCAGTAAAATAAAATACAGGATGCCCAATTAATTTGAATATCAGACAAAGAATAACTTTTTTTTTTCATTAAAAAATACGGTTCAGGCAAAGCCTTTTATTTATTTTTATTTTTTTATTTTTTTATTTTTTTATTTTTTTATTTTTATTTTTTTTTGTTTTTTTGGGTATCTTTTTTTTTTATTTCAGCATATTATGGGTGTACAAATATTAAGGTTATGTATATTGCCCATGCCCCCAAAGAATAATTTTTTAGTATAAGTATGTGCCAAAATTACATGGGACATATTTACACTAAAAATCATTTCCTTGCACCAATGTTCCTAGCAGCATTGTTCACAATAGCAATCTTAGCTGTCCCCATTTGTCCATCTAAAGATAATGGATAAACAAGATATGGTCCATCCATACAACAGAATGTTATTCAGCCTTAAAAAGAAAAATATACTGACACCTGCTACCGCAGGCATGAATCTTAAGGACATTATGCTAAGTGAAATAAGCCAGACACAAAGGGACAAATATGATTCCACTTATACAAGGTAGCTAGAATAGTCGAATTCACAGAGACAGAACGTCGAACGGTGGTTGCCAGGGGCTAGGCGAGGGCAGAAGGAGGAGTTAGTGTTTAATGGGTACAGAGTTTTCAGTTAGGGAAGATTAGAAAGCTCTGGAGACAGTATGGTGAAGATGTTTGCACAACTATGTGAACATACTTAGTATCACTGACCTGTATACTTCAAAACGGCCAAAATGGTAAATCTTATATGTATTTTACCACAGTAAAAACATGTATAGTTTATCTGAAATTTAACTGGGCATCCTGTGTGCTTATTTGCTAACTCTGCCAATTCTATATCCCCAGGAGACATGTGGCAAGGTCCGGAGACATTTTTGATGTCATACCTGGGGCTGGGGAGGAAGGACCGCTGGCATCTAGCAGGCAGAGGCCAGAGACGCTGCTAAACATCTTACAATGCACAGGACAGTCCCACAACAAAGAATCATCTGATCCCAAATGTCAGTGGTGCCCAGGTTGAGAAACCCTGTCCAAGAAGGACGGCAGGGAAGCCCTCACAAGATTTTGCTTAGAGCCTGGAAATTTTAACTTACGCCTCTGATCACAAATGGTAGATCACCACAGGAGAATACAAGCACACAAACCCTGCTTGTATTTAGGGAACATCGAAAATTATTTTTAATCACATTGCACATTGTTTTATACACAAAATTTTGTGCATAAAATCATACTCTGTGTGTAAACCACGTATTGTGAGACCACAGTAGCTGTGACACAGCCCAAAACAGCAGCCCTCACAGAGCCCACTTTGCTCAGTCCAATGAAGCTTAAGAGCTTATCAGAAAAAAAGGTCTTTCAGTCCAGACTCAGCATCAATATGCTTGATGAGGCTCTTTAGCCACAAACATAAAATTAGGAGATTAGCTAAGCATGAATTTAAACCAAATCCCCACAGCAAAGTTCTCTGCACCGGCCAGAAAGACATGCACTTAGGCCACCGTGACAAAAACATCCACTGGAAAGCTAGTGTGCCCGGGAGAATCTTAGCTGTCCCTATTTGACCTTAAATTCACTTACTAAACCTTTTAAGCATAAGAGGAAAACAAAACCTACCAAGACCTTGAAAACAAGCATGGCAAAGTTTTAAGCACGATTTTGACGATTACAGATGATAGCACAGGTGGATGGTGTCTCATTAATGCTGACTTAAGAATCACAAAGTGGCAGCTTGTTGTCAAAGCATTTTTGAGGACAACAAAACTAGATTAGTGTTGCTGAGCCGTGTATAAATTATAATTGGGATCGAGCAGGGCGGTCGGAGAGTATGTGGACTTCATTGACAGCTTAGCATTCAGCTCGGAGGCTGTTCTCTCTTACCTCCCATGACATTCTAAACCCTCTTGGTTCTCCCAGGTCTAAGGTCCTCACAGAAGAAAACAAACAAAATAGGAAAAAGCTGAAATAGACAGGGATATTGCGAGCACAAATATAGCTCCTAGCCTGGAAGGAAGGGACGTGGGGGTAAAAAGGAAAACAGTGCAGAGTAGACACGACCCAAAACACGGCAGTCCCCGCAGCCATGCGCCAGGCCACAGATCCCAAAGATAGGACTGTGAGAACAGAGCCACAGACGTGAACAGGTGTGTCAGATGCTCTAGTGCCAATGCCAATTTTTGCTGTTTCAAGTGTAACTACAAACCACTTAACCTCTCTGATTCTCAGCTTCTTCCATCGTAAAACAAAGATAATCACGTTGCCTTTCCAGATCTTCATGCAGAGTAGGAAAACAGCCTAAGAATTAGAGTGTGATAATGTGTACAGTGGAAGAATATTGTTTCATTAATAATTAGTATACATAATATTAACCCTAAGTCATCAAGAGAGGTTAGTTAGATTACAGTCTGTGTCCAGAGAGCAAATGCATGTCATTGGCAATGATGCAGGAACAGTGAGGGGCAGGCTCTCCACCCATCCGGGGGTCAGCTGCCACGGTCTCCCAACGTCCGCCCAGCGCTGGCTTCACTAGAGTGCAACGTGCTAGAGGAGGATGCCTACGAGACTGAGAGCAGGAAGGAACTCATTCGGTTGGTCCTGGTACACCTTCGTTCTGCACAGCCTTGAAAAATGAACTAGCTCTCTTCGCCTCAATTTTCATTACAAAAAATGCCTATGCGATTCTTAATTGTCTATTACCATATTTGGAGCCTGTGATACTACATAAAACATCTGGAAGCTCTAGAACACTCCCCAAATGTAAGAGAGATGGCTGCGATTTGTATTATCCAAGGCATATGGCAGTAACACATACCTGGATTCTCTTTATGGAAAATAAGACATTGCATTCAGTGAGAATAAAATACACTTCTCAAATATGATTTCATCTCAGTAGAACAGAATGCCTTTCAAGCAATCTTAACTGTCTAGTAAAGCTGCAGGGGAAAGAAAGGTAGGAGGATCATTCACCAAGCATATTAGAGAGATGCGTCCTTCATGCAGTGGAAGAGTCATGGGAACTCTAATATCTCCAACTTTTAGAATGTTTTTAATCTTTGCTTTTAATGGTTTAATGACAAAGTATTTGTATTTTAACATTATGATAACTTCTTACAACTTTTCCATTTCCATGTCATACCCCAAAAGAGGGTATAACTATTCCTCTTGGAGAGTAATAGATCCCAGCAGGGAGGATTCCAGGTGCACAGAAACTTACCTTTAAGTGCCTACCCAAATGGCCAGGTAGTTGTCCCATGGGAATCAACTTGTCCAACAAACTCGTCCATTAGAGCTAAGCTGAGTTCATGTTCTCAAAGAGAATATACACCATCATCCACAGTATTTGCATTGCTAATAAGAACAATGGATTAAATATAGCTCTGGCTACTTTTTTGAACTTTCTAGACACCATTAAGATTGTGGATGGATGTCCAAAGAAAAGAAAAATGCAGTATCAAATAAGAAGCCTCAGGTTAAGTAAAATGTACTTCTATAGGTCACAGAAAGCAGGCTGTGCTATAAAAATCCTGCAAGGAAAAATGGCAGAGGTTTGGGATCTAAGATCTCAAATTTCTAAGAAAGTTTGACCTACTGATGCAACGACACCCTCTTGGAGAATTTAGTTAAGTAACTTCCATTTAAAAACCATCTTCTCTTTTCTACCTTAACCAAGAGTTAATAAAACTTCCTTCACTGTGTAGACTATAAACTGTTTCATGGAAAAGAGCTACATTTTATAACCCTGTAAAAGCTGCAGGGCTCAGTGGCATAATCCACCCCTTGCAGAAAATGCCCTTGGGCTGCTGTTAATACAGACTCACGCCAACCAGGTCCTCCGAGATCCAAGACTTGGTGCCCCCACCGTGACCTTTGGCTACAGAAACTGAGAAGAGAAATGAGCCCGGGCAGAGACTGCTAATGCCCCCCAGTATCCATTCCCCTCTGCACCCACATAATGGAGTTTTGAGCTGAGCTTCCCAGAATACGTTGCCTGGCCTCCCTTGCAGCTAGATGTGGCCCTGGCTAAAGGGCCATGAGTGGAAGTGTCATTGGGAAGTTTCCAGGAACCTTCCATAGGGAACAACATGCATGTGTCCCTCATGCTTTCTCCCTGCCTCCATCCTGCTGCCTAGATCGTTATGTTTCCATAGGCCACTAGGCTGAAGCCATGAGTGAAAGAGCCAGATAGAAGCAGCTTGGGTCCCTGAAACCATGAGGCACTATGCCAGCCCTGGACTGCCCACCTATGCCCACCTCTTATATGAGGGCAAAAAAAAAATCATGCATATTTTAAGCAACTATCATTTTGGGGTTTTTTGTCACAGCTATGCCTAATGTCAAAAACAAGTAGAAGAGATGGCTCAATGGGTACTTTGTCGGTCTAACACATTTCCTCTTTAGGCAGGAGAATCTAAACAACCTCACTAGAAAGAACATAAATATTTTTCAACTACCAATCCCTTGTGCCTCACTTTTTCATTCTTCATTAGCCCTGTTCTGTAGCCAAGCTCCGCTTCTCACCGTTGTCAGAACAGTATGCATGATTCCCACATTCCTGCCTTGAATATATTTATCAGGACAGTGGCCTCTCATTTTGTCATTATGAATAGATATCGATCCTTTCTTTGAAAATCTAGGACAGACATGAAACGTACCTGTGGTGCAAGTTGTTTTCACATGTTATTATACCACCCTGGGGGGAGGCACCCCTCCACCCCATGTGGTGAATCGGAGAGGACAAGCGTGGCTTACGTCCCTGTATAATGACAGGGATATGGGTGTGCCACCCAAGCCGAGCCAATCAGACTCTTCCCTGAGATTGATACACAGGAACTAAATGGAAAACATGCTTTCTCATGGCGTGCATGATAAGGCAGGGGAAGCAAGTTGGAGGCTACCAAAGGCCACCTTGATGGGCATTTTCTCTGTCAGTTGGTGTGACCTGTTTGCCATAGAAGCCAAGCAGAGCTGTGACAAGGACTACCAGTTACCTGCCCAATATTCTCCTCATAATAGCTAAGCTTTTATCCAAGCTAGTGTACTTAGCTGAAATTATATAAACTAAAGATAAATCAGAAACAGTAACAACTAGATTTCAGTTCCTCTTGCAGATGGGGTTGCCAGGGAACACAAGAGTGGCCAGTGGGATATGGGTTGGGCTTCTGAGAAAGCTATTTGCAGGAGAAGTAGACTCGTCTGCAATGCACCTTTTTCCCATGACTTCTCTCTGCTTGGAACACAGCTGTGATGTCGGAGGTGGGGCAGCCATATTGTAAACACAAGGAGGCAACAGAGCAAGGAATGGCTGAGCAACAGACAGAAGGACCCTGGGTCTCAGGAGGACACCGTGTCAGCCCTGGGCTGCCTACCTCCAGACCCCTTTCTTGTTGCAAGAGAAAAACAAATTTTCAAATTGTTGAAGCCACTACGTGGGGGCCTCTATAACCTACAACTGTATGAAATTCCTAATTGACAGAATCTGTTACGTGGAAATGGGATGTTACAAGTAACAGAACCAAAAATGGAAAACTGGGTGAGTAGAGGAGATGGAGCTTTGGGTGGGTGGACACTCATGTTGCAGGCTAGAAATCTGGTTTCTTGTGTGGTGGCAAAACGTGATGAAACTGTCCCCTACTTGTCCCCTGGAAATGCTACTTATTGAAAGAAGTTATGATACAGGGAACATGGTAGGAAAAAGTTGGAGCATTGGCATCTACCAGTTCCTTCTTACCACACAAATGGGAAGTAAACAAGGATGATACCTGCCCAGGCTGCAGGGTTTGGGACTAGAGTGAGGCATTCAATGTGCCCAAGACACATTTAAGGAGGTCTTCACCTTCAGGGGCCTGCCCTGCACTTGCCAACCCTGAAAGTGAAGCCTCCTCAAATGCCACATCCCGGGCACCAGGCTTGCCCCATCCTAATCTTGCCCTTGCCTGCTGTAAGCAGAGACAGAAGGAAATGCAGAGAAGGAAATAAATACAGCCCTTCTAAGAGACACCCTCTGTCCTGCTCAAAGTCTGCAATTCACACAGGCTGACAGTCTCATAGTTTGAGGCCTTCATGGCTGAAAAAGACAATTTCTTCTCTCCCACAAAGTGAAGCATTTATAGCCATAAAAAACAACAGCTTTAACAAGAGATCACACTGGTGCCCACAGCCACTGGAGGCAAGCTTGCTGGAAAAGGTGGGGTACAGATACTGCCCGGGAGAAGGACAAAGTGTGGAAGTGGGAGACCCGACTCTTAGGCTTAAAAAAATTACACAGAGACAAATTTTTTCAATGTAGTTATTCATTCGTGGGATGGATTAGAAGGAAATAAAACAGAAGCTCCCTAACTTTTCTCTTTTCATCTTGTGCTTCCTTTTTTCTTCCCCAATACATCTGCAGCTCATGTTTTGCCTTTGAGGAGTCAAACATAGTTAATAAACAGGACCACAATATCTGCCAAAAAGCACAGTGGAGGAATAACAGCAAGGCACCATTGAACCTGAATGGCTTTAGAGAATCCACAAGCATAGCTCTATCATACTAGCTCAGCTGTGCATATCTCATACACCAGAGTAAGAGTTCACTTTGTTTCCTTTTGGTCTGGTTTTGTCCTTGTGTTCACATACCATGGCCTTATCACTAGACAAGCCTGAAATTCATCTTGGACTCACCCCACATCCCATGTGAATCAAGCACCAGTACCCTAGGATATTTTAAGATCCCAAAAGTCACATGCATGTGAGTGAATTCAGTAATAATAGGGACGCTAACTTCAAGAACATTAGGCGTTGTACCTATGTCTCTCTTCCTGATCCATGGATCAAAATCCACGCCCTCAATGCATTCATTTTAAACAATCACAGAGCATCAGAAATGTTGCAACCACAGTACAAAGAACTTTTTTTCTCCCTGAACCATATGAGAGTTGTTGACCTGATTCCGCTCACCCCTGAATACTTCAGTGGTTATTTCCTGCAAACAAGGATATTCTCCTACATAACCACAATGCAACCCATCAACATCAGGAAGTCAATAATGATAGACTACTACCATCTAATCCTCAGGCTCCATTGAAATTTTTCCAAATGTCCTGATAATGCTTTTTATAACAGAAGG
>VBSM01002153.1:37494136-37533078 GCA_008086735.1 Cheirogaleus medius | reverse complement strand
CCCCCGGAATCACATCACACCAAGTTCTCACGTCCTTGGTCTCCTTCATTCTGGAATGATTGACTTCCCTGACCTTGGCACTTCTGAAGACCACAGGCCAGTTATTTTGTGGAATGTCCCTCAGCTTAAGCTCTCCTTGTGCTTCCTCGTGATTAGATTCAGGTCTGCATTGTTGGTGGGAACATCATAGACTTGATGCTGTGGACTCTCCGTTGCTTCCTGTCTGGTGGCTAAAATCTTTGACTTGCCCCGTTACTGAGGTCAATCTTGATCACTCAATTAAGGTGGTGTCTGCCAGTCTTCTCCACTGTGAAGTGGCCCCTTTCATTGTTGTATTTAGTAAGTATTCTGAGGGGGTGTCATTGGAGCTACAAACACACCCCATTTCTCATCAGACCTTTAATATATTTGCATATGCATGGACTCACAATTTTCTGGTTTATTCATCCACTAATATCATCATCACTTATTTTTATGCTCACACTATGTCCCATGTGGCCAGTGGGAGCCGGGCCACGCTGACTTCAGGCCCTTTGCTTGTCCCACATTCCCCGGGCTCTTCTTGCTTCTGGCACCAACAGGCTCCGGCTCAGATCACACTTTCCCGGCTGGCACGCAGCAATTGGCTCCAAAATACTATTTTCCACTGAGAGCTCTGGTCCCTCTGAGTGGAAAAACAGCATTTAGAAGCTCAGAGCCGGACTCGGGGGG
Organism: Cheirogaleus medius; assembly: GCA_008086735.1. Taxonomy (NCBI): domain Eukaryota; kingdom Metazoa; phylum Chordata; class Mammalia; order Primates; family Cheirogaleidae; genus Cheirogaleus; species Cheirogaleus medius. The sequence continues at coordinate 37,532,367 of VBSM01002153.1, read as the reverse complement.
TGCCCATTGTTCCTGGGGTGTCGCTGCTCCCACATGTGCCCAGCGGACAGAGCCGGGGGACGGGTATGTGAGTGCACGTGTATAACACACACACGTGTGCCTTGTCATGTCTTTATCTGTGCGTTTGAGTTCACAATGACACCTCCAATTTTCCTCACACCAGAGGGTTCCTTCTAGTTTTCTCCTTTTCCTTATTTGTAACTCTCTTCACTCATGAGAAACTGAGCTTACAGAAGGGACACTGCAGAGGGGACACTGCATCTCCCCTGACTGAGGGTGCCTGCCTTGCTCTGCCTCCTCTAAAGTCTTTAGGACTAAACTGCTCGAGAAGGGAAAGTAAGGGAAGGAAAAGAAAGAGGAAGAAGAGCTCCAATGAATTTTTGAGGGAAATACCATGTTCAGGAAAAGTCTGGCCTGCGACAACATGTGGCTGTTAATCACTCAAGTAATTTCTGGCATCCGTATAAGAAGAAGAAAGGACACAGAGACACAGGGAAAAAGGCCACGCCAGACAGGGATTAGTGTGATGTGTTGAATATTCCTTACATGAACTGTTCAGGACCAGAAGTGTTTCAGATTTCGATTTTTTTCAGATTTTGGAATATTTGCTATGTCCTTACTGGCTCATCCGAATATCCAAAATCCAAAATGCTCCAATGAGCATTTCATTTCAGCATCATGTTGGCACTCAAGAACTTTTAGATTTTGGAGCATGTTGGATTTCAGTTTTTCAGATTAGGGATACTCAACCTGTACAAATCGAGGAAGGCCACAGATTGCCTACGACCTCCAGTAGCTAGGATGGCCCTGCCGACACGCTGAATTTCAGGCTTCCAACCTCTAGAACCATAAGAGAATAAATTTCTCTGTGTGGTAATTTGTCATGGCAGTGCCAGGAAATTAATATAATGACTGTCTATTTTTTTAATAACCATTGTATCGCCAACTTCCAGGCACACACTAGGTGCTCAAAAAATAATTGTATGACTAAGTGCACAATTTTCAAAATCATCCTGTCATCCATAAACATCATCAATTTATCCAGGGCCACCGCTAGCCTATGTGGTACCTGTATCTTGCATTTGTGCAAATTAGAAAGAGGTGGCCCTCTTTAAGACACTTCACTTCTTTTTGTTGAGAAGTGGCTATAACATACTGATTTTATTAGGATAAGACCTAACATACATAATAATTTAATATGTTTAATAATTACAACATGCAGGATAAATATAATAAGTATTCAATATGACTGGCATCCCCTGAGATGTGGTGCTCTTGTTTATTGCACAACCTGCACAACCGTACACAGCAGCCCTGATCTAGATCAGTAACAATTGATGCAAGTACTAAGGTAGGAATTAGAATTCAGGGATAAGATACAGGGCAAAGGGCAACAATCAGCGACACCTCTCTTTGCCCAGAAAGATTCTAGACACTCTAACTGAGAGACAAAATAAACATGGTATAACCTAAGAACAATATAAAAGCAATACGTGGCATGATTAAACACATAATAATAAAATACAGTTTGGAAAATAAACGTGCATGTGAACAAGAAAAAAAAGGATCAGAAGATTACCGCATCATCACATTTGGGTCAGAAGCAGAATTACCACCAGCCTGTTCCTCAGTGTCTGCTCCATGCCATATAAGCTTGATTTCGTAACAGGTACAGAGAGGTGTAGGGACCAAAGGCTCACAACACTCCTAGGTACCAGCAGCCTCTACAGTGAGTAACTTGCCCTAAATCAGGTAGCCAGGAAGTAGCAACCCTGAGAGATGAACCCAGACCTCACTGGTTACACTTGCCACGTACTATGCTGCCCTCTTCAAGCAAATTTTAAGGAAATTATGGACAAACAAAATCAGTAAAAAGGAATGCTTTTTCAAATTAAATTTACTCAATTTTCAGTCCTAAATGAGAATATAATACCATGTGCATAGCACTTTTCCATCTCCTATCTCCCTACACCATATCTAACTACACTCTGAAATCAGTTTTTCCTGATACCCAGTTTGAAGACAGGCCAGCCATTTGCAAGGGAACAGGTCACTGTGTGACTCAGTACACCCCGTCCGAAGCAGTAACGTTTGAGAATCATCTGTGGCAGCTACTGCTGATTGGCTCATTCAAACCCGCCCCCCTCCCCCAGTGAAACATGTTTTCTCTGCACTAGGAGTCAAAGGGAGGGGCTGCACTTCCCATGCTCCCTCGCCACGGAGGCTCTGCATGCGGTGACTTCCGCCCCACGGCCACACCCACGTGGGTCTAGAAAGGCGGTAATGAACACCCCGAGGCAGCGGGCCCACGGCTGTTACAGCAGCGCGGTCAGAGCTGTCAGGCATTTTGAGGCCGCTGAGACGTAATATTCTCCATTCAGTGCCAGTTCTGTGAGATGTCACTAGCGGAGGGTGGCACCGGTCCAGTTGCTTGGGCATGTTGCTCATTTCTCCTGGCTCTGTCGTTTCTAGCTGAAAAGCATCCAAGTTTGGTTCTCTGGACCTCGCGGAAATTTTGTAGCTAACTAACATCCTCTAAGAAATTTTTCTTAATGAGCTAGAGTAGATTTTGTTGCATCTAAGAAATTCTATGTATCAATTTTTTAAATTCTATAACTTATATACTTTAATAGATGAAACTAGAATAGCTCCAAATAGTATAAATAATTACTGTAGGCATTATAAGACTACCAGTTGCCTCACCTAACCTCCGTATCCTTCAACCCTGACCCCAAGAGCCCAGCAATGACACTGAAGAACTTGAAGAACTCTTTTAAAATGAACCAACCAAAGTCATCTGCATGCACAATTTTTCCTGTGGCAGAAGAGTGACTGACTCTTTGCAAAGCCTTAGGAAAACAAGCCGCTGATTCTGTTCTTAAGAAAGTAGCAAAAGGACGTGGCCCTATACGGACAATAATGGTTCACAAACCCATAAATCTTTACGTGGTCATATTACCAGGTGACCTTGGGCAAGTCATTTAGCAAACTAATGCCTCCAAGGAACTCACCCAGTTTTGTTTCTAAAGAACATAAATGAAAGGTTTTCTATTAGTGAAGCACTTAGGCCAATTAAAACGATTACTTGCAGCCTTCTGTCAGTTCTAGATGAGTTTTTTCTGACTGCACCAACTGGTGCTCATGAAAAAAATGCGCTTCCTGCAGAACCGCAGTGACGTAAAGCCCCCAGGGCAGTGGTATGTTTCCCTACGTGGGGAATGTGTGCTAGCTGCCTGTGGACAAAGAGATTGTGAGCTAGTATTTTCTAGGAGCTTCAGTGTTAGCTGATAATAGCCATCTCCTGTTGTGGGGCAAGGAGGAAGAAGAAGATTAAGCTACAGCCCCTGCTGAAAACAGCCATGAAAGACAGCAGGGTGCGAGTGAAATTTAAACCCCAGACACGGGCTAGACCATTCAGAAGAATACATCTTAAGTTAATATTGTAATAAATAAAATAGTTCTATTTGCGTTGCACAGCTTCAGAAGCTTTTGCTCTGGGAACAAAATCTTTATTCTAGATACACTAGAATCACCTATATATTCCTGTATAAATCATGAAACGCCAATAAATCTAGTCTTATGTATTATGTGTCTATTTTGGGATGCAGGGGAGTAGTAACAGGTATAAAATAACACAGAATGGGAAGCCTCCACATTCGGTCACTGTGGACAAACCTGTCTGGTGCTATAGTGTTTTTCCCTTTTATTGGCAATCACTGAAATATATGATAGAGTCCCCAGAAAACAATAATCAAATGCTCATGCCTAGATACTAAAAATACACGGAGGTAATTGGGATATTTTATCTCTAATTTGGGCACTAATGATATTATTAAAATATATGTATAAAGAAATCAAATCTCAGGCTTTAATAGGGAAGGGAGCCAAGCTCTACTTATTTGCTGTAAATTTCATCCTCCATATTAATCAGACCATCCAGACCGGATGCAGCATTTTGATTAGGTAAAACTCACAGCCACATTGAACAAAGAAAAAGGCATAGATCAAGGAGCAGACCAAGATCCTTTTGCGAAGAGTCAGGAGCCAATATGAGGAACCAGACGCAGGTCACAGGTCACGGGCCACACTCACCTGAAAGCAGTGGTTCTCAAAATGTGGTCCCCGGGCCAGTAGCGCCAGTGTCTCCTGGGTATGTCTTAGAAATGCTCGATGCTCAGGCCTAAGCCCAGGCCTGCTGAATCCAACATATGGGGACCTGGCAACCTGTTTCCAACAAGGCCACCAGGTGATTCTGGTACACACTCTGGTTCGAGAACTGCTGCCCAAGAGCTTCAAATAGAGAACGTAAAGTGGGATCCTACCCTTTCCCAACTCCTTGGAAACGAACCTGAAAGTCCACAGGACAAACAAGCAGAGTGTGGCCGACTGGTTGGGAGATTAATGCTGCGTAGCCAGCGCCATGAGAATTTCCTGGCAGTATCTGTCCTCTGGTCTTTCCATCTCGTCTAGTTATTTGTTAATGTATTATAGAAGGGACAACAACCCTTTTCAACATGTTGATTTTCAACCTCAGTTCCCAAATAATATTTTGTTTTACAGTGTTCTGTTTATTCTAAAGCTTTCCGTGGACGAGAAGTAAAAGTCTAGGTTTCTCTCTTCTTGGCCTCCTTTGCAATTCAGTGAAAGAAAATCTTTGGTCAATCAAAATATCTTTCCCTTCCTCACCCTGCCCAGCACAGTGGCCCTTCCTGTCCAAGGGTCCTTTGTCTTGCAGAGTCTGTCCAGTGAGGGGACCCCAGGACTGGCCTACCCCTGAGTGTTCCCTGAACACAAGAACAGTGAAAAACAAGAATATGTAATTTTTTCTTTCTAGAATCAGTACGTTATTTTTTTTAGGCCCCAAGTACACAGACATATGCATAGTTGGATTATAATGTGTGATGGTGATAAATATTATTAATACCATTATTAAACATTTACTGGCGGTCAGTGTCATAAATGACCTAAGGTGAGTATGTAGAGAGTTAACCTTTTCTCTGTTCACACTCCTGTGGACATTTTATACTGCTTTAGTTCATTTGGTTATATCTTGCTGTTTTATCTAATGTGGCTGCGTCTTTCTCTCTGATTCTATTAATATTATAAGTTCCTTGAGGACAGCAACCACACCTCTCACGTTTCATGAAATGCCAGTGCCCTTGTAATGAAATTCAATAAATATTTGCTTGTATATATTTAATGAAGTGCCTCCCGTCTCCCACACCAGGAACAAACAAACCTCTAGAGTCCTATTTTGGTGGTCTACCACTTGAGTTTTGCACCTAGATTTTCTGATTTTAGGAAAAAAACAAAAAACAAAACACCCTTGGTTTAAGCTAACTCTAAAGGAGCAACTGACAGACAAAGCTGTATCTGTTCCTGAATATGTCAGTGATCAGGTGTGAAGTAAACCAGGTGTTACAATGTAGCAGGAAGCCCTGTTATTATAGCAGCACATGGTGACCAGCTCAAAATCAGATGGGCAACTTTGCTGTACAGCACTGACATCAGCCAAAGGCAACAGACTCCACAATAAATGTCTGTAAAATGCCACTGCAAAGACGTTTTTCAGATGCTACAAATAGGCTGAAAGTTGTCACAGAAAAAAAGAAAAGGAAAGGAAAGGACTATTCACTGAGTGCTGTATACGTGAAAGAAATATTGTGGGCTTGTTCCATAAATGATAACTGAAATACTATCCGGATCAGTCAATTCATCAGAGGAAAATAAAACAACCTGTCATTGTAACCCATAGAGGAGAAAAGTAAGGATAAAAGATCAAAAGGCTCCATTCATTTCAAAGAAAAGACACAGTGACAAAGAAGCTATGGCAGGGTTGACTATTAATTCAAGATCCCCTCTTACGCTGGCAGAAGCCTGCCCAAGTCAGTTCACCAGGTCTAAAAACAATACACCTCCCCCTCTGGCTAGAGCTCTGCCCTGCAGCCTCTAGCTGATGAACTCCACTCATCCTTCAAGATTTACCTTCAATGTCACTTCCTCTCTCAAGTCTTCCAAAACCCTGCCAGACAAAGTTAATCACCTCCCCCTTCCTGCTCCCGCTACACTCATAGGGTGGCGTTGGCCCCATCGGTTCACATGCCTGACAGTGTAGGCTTCTGGATCCCACGCCAGTCAGTGATGCCAGGAGGGTGGGGACCATGGCTCAATCACCTTGGTTTCATCCACAGAACATGACAAAAGGCCGGGCACCTTGCAAGGAAGTCAGTGTTCAAAAAATCTTCTCTTGAATTGTTTAACTCAAGTATAGACAGTACTTCAAGTCCCAGCAGTGGAATCTCTATTTGATGCATGTTACACCTATAATATTTATTGACCAACATGGTGCCAGACACAACTATATTAGTTGGTTCACGTACAGTATTTCTTAAATCCTCATGTCAATCTATGAGGAAACGGGTGTGCTCAGAGAGGTTAAGAAACAACAGCCCTGAGGTCCAAACCAAGGCTGACCATGGGGATATTTTGCATCCTGAGCCACTAACTCCATCTCCGTAAGCCTCAACATCCTTCAGCCAGTGGACAGGGAGCCGCAGTGCTGAGTGCCTTGGCGAGAGCATCTCTGCCCTTCGGCTTCCTCTGGCTTTGGTGGGGCTAACAAACAGATGGCGAGAGACAAATGGGTCTCACTTATTCCCACCCTTATCATGGGAGGAAAATGTGAGCATAGCTTTAACTATTAAAGACGTTTAAAATACTGAACACAGTAGCCAAAGGAAAAGACTAGAAAACACATTCGATATGGAAAGAGAATACATTGTCAAGTGAAATTATCAGTTAATAGGAGATTTGTCTGAAATAAGGAGGATAGAGTGTCATATTTTATCCTTTTCTTATTGTGGAAAAATACACATAACATAGAACTTAGCATTTTAACCACTTTTAACTGCACACTCACTGGTACCAAGTACACTCACATGGTTGCACGAGCCATCCTCACCATCCATTCACAGAACTTCATCGTCGTCTCACACCTAAACTCGGTACCCATTGAACACTAGCTCCCCATCCCTCCCTCTCCTGAGCCCCAGCAACTATCACTCTACTTTCTGTCTCTATGAATTTGACTCTTATAAGGCATCTCATATAAGTTAAGTCACATATAGTGTCATTTTGAAGGAATTCCAAGTACTCAGTGATGTTATCCAAAACTTTTTAAAAACACTACTAACGTGCTTTCTCCCTTTGATGTTTGTTGTCGCTTTGTGAAGGTAGATTTGTGCCTGATGAATGCTGTGCAGACAATTCCATATTTTATGCATGCTCAATATATAATTTCATAGTGTCTTTACTGAAAAAGAGATTTCCAGCCCTATATTTTAGCAGTCATTGTGCTTTTTGCTAACCTAAGATCAGAGCCATAGAAGGCACAGATCACTCACACATACAGAGTTAAAATAAGCACAGTTTATACTGAGGCTCTGTGCAACACAACAGCAACTCCATAACTCATGGCATGTCCCGAAAAAATCCATGTGAGAGGAAACCAAATTTTTAGCAAATCAAAGAGCAAAGCACTCCCTAAGCAAATGCTGGAGACTAGGAGAAACAACTTCTCCTAACTGCATTTCCAAAAACCCAAGAAGTACTAGAACAATACATATGGAACAAACGCCAGCTCTCTTTACTATTAACCAATTTAAGTCTCTTGAGCACAACCTGAATCATGGACTGCGTGCAAAACGCAACATTGCTTTTCGAAAAAGCTTGTGGTAAGGTAATTTTCAAAAGGAGCTCTTAATATTTGTCACAATTGAAGTCATCACCATTGGCTCACATAATGTCTTCTATTACAGCCTGGATGTACTTCACAAAGAGAGAAAGAGAATGAGAATAAGACAGTAGATGAGAAGAAAGGTGGAAGAGAGAGCGAGAAAACTGCATAAAATGAAGTATGTTAAGAGGAGCTCTAGGTTGAGTGTCAGAATCCCAGTGTTTGGGATTCAGTTCTATCATTTTCTCTGTGAACTGGGTCAGGCCCCTTCAGGGCCTCCAGTCCCTCAACTGCAAAGCAGGGAGAGGGTGCTCTTTAAGATTCCAGAAACAGACTAAAACTCTCCTTACCTAACGGGAAAACTCATAATTCAATCACCAAACACATTGTCTAGGAGCTTTTAATAAGCAGTGAGTTTTGATGTTTCATCCCACTAACGATGCTTGGAAAATGATACGCTACGTACAAAATGCTTTGTTCTCTGGCTTCAGTTTCTCATGTCACTCTGTCTCAATTTGACTTTCCTCTGCATCCACAAATACTCTCAATCTTCCCTAGGCTTCAAGATTGTGAACCAGGATGTGCACCAGGATGGCTCGTCCTGTCCACATGTCAGTGTCATCGCACCTGCACATGGGAACACTGAGACTAGAAGAGGCAAACAGCCACCCAGAGGTAGACCTGGAGCTCTGAGCCCTCAGTGTCAACTCAGGTGCTTTCTGGATGGAGCTTCCTAGGGGCCTCTGCTTACTGAAATCCACAAAATCTACCATCTGAGAGTGTCCCCTTCTGCAGGGAGAATGCTCAGCGCAGCAGGAAAATGGCCCCAGGACCCCCAAGAGCCAGGGTGGAGACATTTCTTCACATTCAGAGTCGCAGCCTCCTTCAGAGAATCCCAAAAGGGGCAGTGAGGCTGCAGGGCTACAGCAAGCTGCCCCACTGCAGTTCTGTCTTCTAAACCCAAACTCAGCACACAGCAGCAATGTGGGAAAGCCCCCAGGAAGAAGAAGAAAGGAAGCATCCTCCAGAAACCTAAGCAGAAGGGAGGGTCCCCCAAGAGTGTGGGCAGACAGTAGCTCAACGGAGGGGGCACTGAGGAGCACCTTCTCCAAGCCTCCTAGGGTCACCATTTTCCCACAGGAGAGGGGCTTCTAGCACCTGTCTCCTTCCTGCACCAGAGATCCCCCTTGCTCTTACTTGGTTTGCTTGCTCGAGCATTCAGACCTTCCCCAGCCCTTGTGCTTTGCCATCTATTAGTCATGCAAACAGCCCCTGCCTGGGAGCCCAGGGCTGGCACACCTTCCAGATGCCATGTGGTTCTTCTTCTTGACTCGTAAACTCACCTCCATCCACTGTCACTTAAGAACTCCCCAGGTACACTTCCCAGACTGCATTCTGCTCCACCACTTCCCCCAGAGTAACTATTTTTAGGTATTTATCATTCCCAGACATGGATTTATCCTTTTCCTTCATATATATGTATCCTTAAGACATATGGAATACTGTTTTGCATATTTTTAAACTAAATAATTGGTGTCATACTGTATGCGTTCTTCTGGAACTTGCTTTTCTCACCGATACTATGTGTGTGAGATTCATCCATGTTGGTGTGTGTGGCTTTCACAACTGTGTAGTGTTTTGTTACTGTAATTGTTATTGTAATTCATATATTCATAAAACAAATAATCCAACTATAAAGTAAGGAATAGTCCCCTTTAAATCTAAGGGGCATTAAAATTGGAATAGAGCAATGGCAGTTGTCCATCCCTGCTTTATTTTCCCCACTGCCTCAAACCAATTTGATATCCGTAATTAGTTTATTTTTTTAATGCTTTTTTTTTATTTCAGCATATTATGGAGGTACAAATATTATGGTTACGTATATTGCTCATGTGCTCCCTTCCCCCTCGAAGCAAAGCTTCAAGTGTGATCATCCCCCAAATGTAATTAGTTTAAATCCCTAGTAAGTTCAGTTATGTTCATTTCTAGAATGGTAACTTACAAATAATCTCATGTTTCCAATAACAGAGACAAGTGCTCATAGTAGAATACAGAAAAACAGAACGAATGACCAGATAATAACTGCCTTGTCATGAAGACTTAATGGCATAACGCACAAGTGTGGGGAAAAAAACCCTGTGGGGATACGGATTATACATCTGTGTAAAGAGTACCCCAGGACTCAGACTCAGATAGCCTACAAAAGGAACTCCTTACATGAATGGAGCGAATCCATCTGTCGGTGAATAAAATAACCCAGTCTGGCACCTTATGTTCATCCTTCCATCTTCAAATGGAAAAGAGCAAGTCAACTCGACTTCAGCCCCGGGTGCCAGGGAGATCGGAGGCTGCAGATGAAGTCGAGGCTCTGAGAGAAATAGGGAAATGGGAGCCCGGGCGAAGCCAACACTTTGAAGAAATAGTTGGTCCATCTGTCTTTGAGAGCTGCTTCAAGAAGGAACCAGCTGTCTGATATTGGAGAGAGTAGAGTAATAACTTGCATTTAGAATAAAATCATATTAGAAAGTAGCCAGGTCTGTTCAGTTTTGCTTGTTTCCAAATCACGCCCAATGTCTTCATCCTGCTTTATAGGCTTGTGGAGTTGAGCACTGAGTATTTTAAATTATTTCGTAAAACTTAGCTGAGGGGAAGAAATTAACAAAAAAACTTAAGGAGAAATACACATTATTTGTATTCCATAAGACACATGTCTAGAAATGCATGTGCAAACTGGACTGACTCAGATGTGGTATGTAGAGCCTGGGCCAAGGAAAGGGCAAAAAAGTGGGGGGGGGTGACACTTAGGTTGTCCTTATGTCTGTCTTTTTTTATTCAAACCTAGACATATCTTTCCTTCATAGAATTCTACGCTCACCTAGAACTTTAATCCACAGAAACTACTCAAGAGTTTTGAAGACATATCAAAAGCAAACTAAAGAAGCAGCTTTGCCCATATTATTTAATAAGTAGAATCACCATGAGGTTATGACTCATTGCTATAGGGTAATGATATGGCTTGAATGTGTTGTGCCCCCCGAAGTTCACATGATGCAAACTTGATCCTCAAGGAGGTGGTACCGGGACGTGCCTGGTTCTCGGGGACAAGCCACCGTGAGTGGATGAATGCCATCATCTCGGGAGAGGGTTCATTATAAGAGGACAAGTTCAGCTCCCCCTTACTGCCTCTTGCCTCTCTTTCTGCCTCTCACCATGAGTAACCCAGCAGGAAGGACCTCCCAGGATGCCAGCCCCTTGACCTTGAACTTGCCAGCCTGTAGAACTGGGAGGAAATAAATTTCTGTTCTTTGTAAATTGCCCGGTTCATGGTATTCTGTCAAAGAACCACAAAACAAAGACAGGGAGGATGACGACTTTTGCAGTCTTAGTTCCTGATCTGAGCTCAAGCTCCCTGCAGTTCTTTCTCTGGCCAGCCATCTCCTCTTTCTCCACCGCCTCCTCTTTTTCCGAGGCTGTCACAGACACGATTAGAGAGAGAATCCCTCAGAGACTCATTCGTAAAACGCATATCCACAGGATCAACCCGTGGACTTCCTGGTTCAGGAGAGATGGAGAAAATGGTGAAACAGACACGGTCCCAGGCTACCCACAGGCAGTAGCGCCGGAAGGAACTTTACGAGGGAAGTCGCGGAGGTATCCTTGTGGTTTTCAGCTGAGGCCTTCGTGCTCCCGGTGGGTCGGTTTGGACAGGCTACATCGGGCGGGCTTGAGTATCTGGCCTCACATCTTCAGAGAGACGAAAATTACCACAGGAGTGTTGTGGGGATTCACTCCCCTACCACACTCCTTCCCTCACTCTTAGCTCGAATAGCCCCATAGCTCAAAAATGCTAAAAATATAAACTGTGATTCAGCTTTTAAAACGTCTGTGGTCCTCTCATAATAACAGAGTTTCAGATACTAGAAGCAAGACAGAAAATCCAATTAATCCTTCCCCCATGGGCAAACAACCTTATCAGATATTTCCTTTAGCCCTAGCAGAAGTTTTGCATGAGAGAGCCCACCTGTCAGTTTTTCATATGTTTCAGGACAAAATCTCTGAGGCAGCATTTTTATTTTAACTCCGAGGTAAGTTTTATTAAAAATGCCTGTTACAGCCAGCTGGTGTCAAACTGTTGGTTCGCTAACTAGGCATCACAGCAGAGGCTGGGATTCCCTGTTTCATGAAGATGAGCATGGTAAACTATTAATAACAACTCCCAAAGCCAGGCGGCCATGGGTCAGGGTGACCACAGGACTAAACATCTGGGGGAGAAACAGAGGAGGAGGAGACAGAGGAGCCCTCCCTGCCTTCCCCGGCCAATTCACATATTCCCGCATTAAATGCATTTTTTCCCTCATCCTGGATTGATTCCTTCTATAACACTGGATCACACAAAGACATGACCCAGAATTATATTCTGATTTTTCCTGTTGTCATATTTGTTATATTTGCATAACAAATACTAACAACGCATCAGATGCAAAATTCCCCAGAAAAGACTCGGGTTCTCTCTCCCTTGGAGGGTGTTTCCATGGAGCAGATCCGGGAAATTGCATCCTCAGCCCCACTGGGTGGCCGAGGTGCCATAAGTGGGATGCAGTTTTCCTACCCCAGATGGATATCTCTCACCTGTCAAAGTGTGGATCTTAAATCCTGAACCCTGGATAAAGGACCCTCAGACTTCTCACGTCGGACCGCCAGGTGCTGTCATCGCTCGCCTGGCCCTCCTCTGTTGGCAATCCGAACCTGCCTCCAGGGGAAGAAGCACCTCTGCCTTCTGCGCTCCCAGGAGAGGCCGGCAAAATTCTGGAGTTCACAGGCAACGTGGCCACACCTAGACTTGTCATATTTCTCCTACGTCTGCTCCTTTCCCTCCCACCTGCTCCTCCGTCAATGGCACCATCGCCACGCAGTCAGAGGAGCTAGAAAGGGGGATGGTGGGAGGATGCTGGAACCCTCCTCCTTACCCTGAATTTCTCTCCTCCGGCCTCCGCGCATCAGGCTTCTCACCTGCCTCTAACCTGCGCCCAGCCGCCCGTGCTCTCTCCATGCCAGTCTGACGATGTGACCCCCGCTCTGCTGAAACCTGCAGTGGCTCCCTGAGGGCCTCAGGGGGAAGTCCAAGCTCCTTGGCTGGGCACACAGACCCCTCATTCAGGGCCTGGCACCTGGCGACTCCACACCTGCCTCTCTGACCTGCCCCGCCTGGTCACCCGCTCACACCAACCTTGCCGCAAGGCCCTGCGTGATGGCCTGCGCTGTCCTCCACGCCAGGCCAACCCTGCCCCGCACCACCCCCGCTCACCTGGGGGAATGGGAGCTCCAGAGCAAGGGGTTGGGGGGCGGGGTGTCTTTGTTTTGTTCATTGCTGTATTTCCTATACCTAGAACAGTTACAGGTACATATTAGCAGAAATCTAAATAATACTGTAAAGACAATGAATAACAAATATGTGGTTTATTCAAGACTCAGGTTAAGTATCATTTTCTCTTGGGAGCATTTCTTGATTCCTCTTTTAATCTCAACAAGCAAATTTGTTCCCCTTCCTTTGCACGTCTCTTTCTGCCCACATCATCCTGTAGGTACCTGTCTCATAACATCTGTCATTCTGTGTATGACTGCTCGGGTTCCCCTGTGTCTACAGCACCGAACCATAGGCCTCTGGGGAGTGAGAACTGTCTTATGCTTGAGCCTGTGTGTTTTCTCTCTCTCTCTCTCTCTCTCTCTCTCCCCGCCCCCCTTTTCTTTCCCGTGACCCACCCCACTCCACGTTCTCCTGCATATCTGACACCAACAGCCAGGCACCCAGCCCTGTCCCCCGAGTGTTACAGACATCCCCGTAGGGCCACCACCAGGCACGGTGAGGAGCACATACCAGGCTGTCCACACATTTTAGCCACTCCACACACGGTCACACCTCGATCAGGAACCTTTGCCCTGGCTAATTCACGGGCCTGACCATCTCGAAGGCACGTGCAAGCACACCACCCACTCAGCTCCATAGTGCAAACCTGATGACGACGGGAAACGAATCTTTCTCACCCAGAAACTTAAAAACTTCCTCACTGTGTAGACAGCAAACAGGTAAAAATTACAATGCACAGGTACTCTGTAGTGCAATGCAACACAATAAACACTGCATTTCCTATTTATTAATAATATGTTTCGTTGGTTCAAATGGTACGTTTAGGATTTACATAAGGAGGAGTGGGACATACAGACTGAAGAATGCAGTGCGAAATAAACTGCTTTGGGGTGTGGGGCAGAAAAATCAAACATTTTCTCTGAAAGATTGGCAAACCTAAGTCCAGTAGAGTACGATTCTCTCTCTTTTTCATGCCTGAATGAATGCGGGAATCCTGGAGATCACTCGGTTCGAGATGACAGGAAGCATGAGTGACCGCAGGCCGGCCAGAAGAAAGACGCTCCCCAATCTGGCTGTTTTTCATGGCTCCGGGGAGTATTTAGAGATTGTCTGTTCCCCAGCAGTAGAGACCTGACGATGAGCCCTGCAGACAATCAGCCTGAGATGGGGAGAATGGTTCGCTCACCCAAAAGGAAACTGATAAAAATCACCGTGCCCATATTTGCTCTGTTGGATCACCTGTCCTTGCAAAGTCTGAAAGAAGAGCAAAGTCCCCCTGTGACTGCTGTGCCCTGAGCCACTGCAGGAAGGAGTGGAGAGGGGCCGGCTAGCCTGGGCTCGGACCCCGAGTCTCTCCTGACCAAGGGTCTGAGCTTGAACAAGCTCCTTTACCTCCTGGGTCTCAGATGCTCATTTATGAATCAGGGTGGGAATCAAGCTACGCAGGGCTGTTGTGAGGGTTAAATGTGAACTTGCGAGGCACAGGTCGGAGAACGCAGCACGTAACCAAGGAGGCAGTAATCATTACCATGTTATTGCCTCGGAACTTTTGGCTGTTTGGGAGCCTTGTGAGGTGAGAGAATGTTCACTGGCACTAGGAATTTTGAATGTCTGGTGTGGTTGTCAGAATGAGACACAAGAGGGGTGCCAGGTAGAGTTCTCTGCCCCTGTGCATGGGGAAGGACAGGTAAGTGTTGCCCTGGAAGCAGGACCCTGGCTGGGAGGCTGTATGGGTTGAAGTGTGTCCCCCAAAATGCATATGCTAAAGTCCTTTAACCTCAGGACCTTTAATCAGGACCTCAGATTGGGATCTTATTTGGGGATGGGGTCTTTACAGAAGTAATCAAAGTTCCAATGAGGTCATTAGGGTGGCCCCTAATCCAATATGACTAGTATTCTAATTAAAAGGAGAAATTTGGACACAGATACAGACACACATTGGGGGAAGACAATGAGAACAGACACAGGGAAAAGGCGGCCCCCTAAAAGCCAAGGAGAGAGGCCTGAAACAGATATTTCCCTCACAGCACTCCAGTCCTGCCAACAACCTGGTCTCAGACTTCTAGCCCCACAAACTGGGAGACAATAAGTGTCTGCTGTTCAAGCCACCTTGTTTGCGACACTGTGTTATAGCAGCTCAAGTAGACTCATGCAGAGGGCTCTTGCTGCCAGAGAAACTCCATTCTTGGCCACTATAGTGTCCTATAACAAATACAAACATCTCTCTCCCTTTTCCCCTGCCCACAACAGGGTGTTACCTACTCTACCAAATAAACAAATGCTTAATGAGCTTTAACTTGAAATGGAGAGCAAAATTGTTTTAAAGTATTCAAAATTTAATTTGAAAAACTGCTCTCAAACTAAGAAATAACAGACTTGGACATTCTTCTCTTCTCACTGCTCTCAATACAGGTGACCTTTCCTCGCTGTCTTAGTCCAATTTCTGTTGCTTATAACAGAACACCTGAAACAGGGTAATTTATAAAGAAAAGGAATTTATGTCTTATAGTTATGGAGGCTAAGAAGCCCAAGGTCGAGGGGCCACACTGGTGAGGCCCTTCTTGCTGGCAGGGACTCTGCGGAGTCCCGAGGCGGTGCAGAGTCTGACACAGAGAGATGGCTGAGCATGCTGATATTCTAGCTCAGGTCTCTCTTCATTTCCTTGTGAAGATACCAGTCCTACTCCCAAAATAACCCATTAATCCATTAATCCATGAATATATTAATCCACTCATCTGTTAAAGGCCCCACATCTCCATACTGCTACATTGGAGATTAAATTTCAACATGAGCTTTGGAGGGGACACACTTTCCAACCATAGCACTGCCCCATGCTGCTGTGATGACCCTCAAGTTTACATGCCCACCTAGACCTCACCTGGGTCCAGGCTTCTAGTCTAATTGCTTCCTTCATTCCCACTTGGATGTCTCCAGTACATCTTAGCCCAAGTCCATGTGTCCAAAACTAGAATTATGATCCACAACTCCCCACCCCTGGTCCATCTCCAAGTTCAAAAAAACACCATCATCTAACCAATCATGCAAGGCAACAACATAGGGTCTTTCTTGCCACCTCTCCCATGGCCTTCCCCATCCCCCATCCCCCATCTCCCGGAGCCATTTCCCCACTAATCTCTCCTGGGCCCATGGACTTTTTTCCATCCTGGCCCTCACCCATCCAGCCTTCGCCTGGCCCTCCATAACAGCCGCCTGTAGGTCTCTCTGGCATTCCTGCCTCTGTAGTCCATTCTCCCCATAGGATGCCACTTGGTCTTTGAAAAACACAGATCTGATCCTGTCACTGGCTACAGAAAACCTTTCGAGAGAACTCCCACACACGACTGCTGGAGTGCAAATCAGAACAGCCACTTTGGAAAACTGCTTGGCAGGATCCACCAACACAGAACATATGTATACCTGAAGTCCCAGAAATTCCACTCCTAGGAACACACCCAACAGAAAGGTGAACTAGAATCACAAGTAGTTCAAAGTACAGGTTGAGCATCCCTAATCTGAAATGCTCCAAAATTCGAAACTTTTTGAGTACCAACATGACAGTCAAAGGAAATGCTTATTGGAGCATCTCAGATTTCGGATTTTCCAATTAGGGATGCTGAACCGGTAAGTATAATACAGATATTCCAAAATTAAAAAAAAAATTCTAAATCTGAAATACTTCTGGTCCCAAACATTTCAGATAGGAGATACTCAGTCTGTAGCACCATTCTAAATAACCAAACACTGCTCATCAGCAGAAGAACTGATAAATTATGTTCTATTTACCCAGTAAATTCTGGCTGTAAGTAGCAACGAGGATGAGTCTCATGGCGTTGAGTGAAAGAAACCAGGCACAAAGAATATACATGGTATGACTCCATTTACATAAACCTTAAAAATGGTCAAAATTAACCTAATGATGTTACAATCCAGGATAGGGGTTGCCTTTGGCACATGCCAGGGATCAGGAGAGGCTCAGGGTGGCTTCTGGGGAGTTAGCAATGCTCTGCTTAGTGGTCTGGGTGTGGGTTACATGGAGTGCGCACTATGAAATTCATCATGCTGACATACATGGGCACTTTCTTATCTACATGTTATACTTCAGTTTTAAAAAGTATAAAAAATGACAAAAACATTTACAACTTTGTAATGTTTTTTATATAAAGATGAAAAAGTCCGTAGCTTGCTTCAGGAAGCTGCTCGGTCTGGTTCCTGCCTGTGTCTTGAACCCACGGCTGCTGCTCCCACTCCCCATCTCTGTGTCCCAGTGGTACTAACCTCCGTGCCTTGAACCCAGCCCCTCGGGCCTCCGTGTCTGCACAGCTGCCAGCTCAGCGTGTCTGGGTGTTCTTTTCCTTCCCTTCAGTTGCTATTTCCTCAGATGTCACCTTGACACTTCCTGGGGGAACCTCCCTGTGCCCTGCCTCCAGTTTGGTCAGGTGCCGCACTTCACACTCTTGTACTCTCCTTCATGTCACTTGTCACAACTTAGAGTTACCAGTCTATCTTTGATTTACATCTGCCTCTCCAGCTAGACTACAAGCCACGTGATCAGGGTGCTTATGTGTCTTATTCGTCACTGTGCCTGTAGCACCAAGCCCAGCACTCGCCTCATAGTATATGCTCAATAAATACCGATGGAATGACAGAATGAGCTGTTATAAAACAATAATGCTATTTCTTTGCAACAGACATCTCAAAAAACCACCCTCAGAAGTTACGAAGTTTCTTCCTCAATGTCTCATTCCTTTCTGCTGCAATTTATCTTTTCATTTATCTTCACCTTGCCCTCAGTGAATATGAATTGAGATACTTACTACTCCATTTCCATTTACCACTCACTCTTTTTACATCTTTGAATTAAGCTATTGAGTCAATTTGGTTTTCCTCTGTTCAGTCTAAATAAGCTGATTCCATGCAGATCAGTTATTCATTCCTATTCTCCAATTGCATTTTTTGTTTAAATGTAAACTCAGCCATGTGAAGTTACATGGAGGAAAAAAAACTGATCTGAACATGTATGTTTCAGCAATGGGCTAAGAATGGACATTCTTATGTGGCATCACATAACCCCACAGCACATACCTAAATTAATATTAATAACTAACATCAATTGAACACCAATGAGAAAAGGAACCAGAAAATCACAGTACTCAAGTAATAAGTTGAAAGTTATTCAGCTAGCCAAAACCAGAAATATTAATAGGACTTGAATGTAAGCAACCTAGCATGCGCACCTTAACATTTATTTATTCAGTGGGATTACATCAATACTTATTATTTGCCCTCCACCGACAAGAGAGTGATAAAAATACAAAATTCTGGATGCCTATATCTTGACTTTTCTTTAAAGAGTAAAGGAGATAAGTTATAGTCATTCATTGTACATTGAATTTAGCCATTAATGTATGATGATTCACTAGTAGGACATGATCTTATTCCCTTAGTGCTCAAAACCATAACAGAGTTTGTCAATAACCTAGATCAGGAATGTTATAAATGACAAAGACACCTGGGGACATCCAATGAATTCTCCTAACAGTACAAGGCTGGGCTCTGCAATTAGACTCATGTGAGCCAGCCCCCAGACTGGTGAGTGTCACAGACCTCTTGATGAGAAAGGGGTCCTCATATTAAACCAAATGTCCCCCTTCTCATCTTTAGTTCATCATGTGTTGGGAAATTTCCTTGTGACTGCTGACTTGACCATTTGATCAAGTAACCCCTGTTCATTCTTCCTCCAGAGTGGCCCTTTAGCTGGGTATAATATCAGCATCTGTTCAATGGCTCCCACTGAAGCAGTCTCCATTCAAATAGAACCATCCCTCCTAAGCTGTGGCCACCTTTTACATACCTCGAACATCCCCCTAAGCCTTCATGTCACCATTAACAACAGGGTGGAAGGGGGACAAGGGAGGTGGAAGGGACAAAAGAAATCCACACACATGTCACTGACACAGCAGCAGAAAAGAATCACAGTCATGATTAGCACAGCTGTAGTCTGCCTACCTCTGTTTTGGCTTCAGAGACAGCCTACTATGGCCCCTGAAAGCCACAAATCCCCTAAGAAGCTCATCTGCTGCACAGAATTCTGGGATTCTGGAAGGCTGAAACTAGTGGGGTGCTCAGACACAAAGCTTTAACAGCCAGATTGCAGCTACCATGTATCAGTGACATCCATCTGTTCCTTCAGAAGTTGAGCTTGTTCTGTAAGTTGCCACCACTGTTGCTATCTATTGTTAGTGACTTAAGATGCTAAAAGAAATATGTGAAGAGAGGGGGTCCTTCAGGATATCCTGGCTGCAGGCTGGGATGCTCAGGCCTTTTGTAGCCCACACTTACCAATCCTTTGGGAGCCAGTGCAGGAGCCTGCCTGGGAAGCCCAGCTAATGGGCTGCAAAATGGTCTCATTAGGCACCGCGGCCTTGTCATTCACATGCCTTCTGATGTAGTTTGCTCCACTCTTTTTCCCTCTTTGGTTCTATTTACTTGTGGCCCTACTTCCCAGGCCAAGCCACACTGAGGAATCGTGAATTATCTAAATTATCCATTATGGATTAAGGAAAAAAGTGGAAGGAAGGGAAAGAACAAAGCCAAGCTGCACCTGCTGTCACCAAAGAGGAGAGTGAGAATGACTGCGCGGCTTTATATTTGATGGTTTAGAGTGAGAACTATTTAGTTCCATCAAACTGATATGTTTAGATAATGACAGACCCAGATGAGTTAAATGGGATTTTAGGGCTCATCTCAGTTCTTCCTCCCATTTGTAGATGAGAAAACAGTGAGGTCAAGCTCAGGGAAGTGAATTTCTCAAGACCCCGAGGGTGGCCAATAATCTCTGCGATTTCAAAGCTGCAGCCTTAGTAGACAGCTGGCCGTCACGACAGCAGGCAGACCCTCCACCAGAGCACCCAGGCTGCAGCAGCAGGAGCTGGCCAGCACCCCGCTGACAGGTAGCCTTCACCCACCAGGGCCCATGGCTGGTGGCTCACTCCCCCATAGGCTCAGCTGTAGCAACTCCTCTCCCTACCACCGATAGCATCCTGGATCATTTCCTCCAAATATTAGGTTGGTGCAAAAGTAATTGCGATTTTAGCATTATTGACATTTGCCTTTTGATATTGGAATACTTTCTTTAATAAATATGGTTATGTTATACATCATTTTAATGTGCATTTCTTGTTGCATGTTTTTTTGCTAATGACTTATTACTTGCTGTTTATATCATATTTATTTTGGACTATGGAAATGATGTCAGACAAAAAGCATATTCAAGCAATTTTCTTACTCAAGTTCAAAATGAGTCATAAAGCAGCAGAGACAACTCGAAACATCAGCAACACATTTGGCCCAGAAACTGCTAATGAACATACAGTGCAGGGGTGGCTCAAGACGTTTTGCAAAGGAGATAAGAAGCTTGAAGATAATGACCAGTGCAGTGGCTGGTCATCAGAAGCTGACAATGGCCAATTGAGAGCAATCATCGAAGCTGATCCTCTCACAACTACACAAGAAGTTGCGGAAGAATTCAACATTGACCATTCTATGGTCATTTGACATTTAAAGCAAATAATTGGAAAGGTGAAAAAGCTCAATAAGTGGGCCTCATGAGCTGACCAAAAATCAAAAAAATCATCGTTTTCAAGTGTCATCTTCTCTTATTTGTATGCAACAACAACAAACCATTTCTTCATCATATTGTGATGTGCAACAAAAAGTGGATCTTATATGACAACTAGCATCACCCAGAACAGTGGCTGGACCGAGAAGAAGCTCCAAAGCACTTCCCAAAGCCAAATTTGCACCAAAAACAGGGCATGTTCACTGTGTGGTGGTCTGCTGCCGGTCTGATCCACCACCGCTTTCTGAATCCTGGTGAAACCATTATATCTGAGAAGTATGCTCAGCAAATGCATGAGATGCACCTAAAATTACAATGCCTGCAGCCGGCATTGGCTAACAGAAAGGGCCTGATTCTTTCCCACAACAACCCCTGACCACAAGTCACACAACCAACACTTAAAAAGTTGAACGAATTGGGCTAGTAAGTTTTGCCTCATGCGCCATATTACCTGACCTCTCGCCAACCGACTACCACTTCTTCAAGCATCACAACAACTTTTTGCAGGAAAACGCTTCCACAATCAGCAGGATGCAGAAAATGCTTTCCAAGAGCTCATCGAGTCCTGAAGCACAGATTTTACGCGACAGAAATAAACAAACTTATTTCTCGGTGGCAAAAATGTTTTGAGTACAATGGTTCCTATTTTGATTAATACAGATGTGTTTGAGCCTAGTTATAATGATTTAAAATTCAGTCTGAAACCGCAATTACTTTTGCACCAAGCATATCACAGCTGTAAATGTCTGCCATGGCCTTCATAAATATTTGGCTTGCTTCAGACAGGGCATATTTACAAAGATGGGGATTGAGCTCCCTATCCATGTTTATGTCCATGGGTTTGGCAAGTTTGAGGTCCAAGTGAAGATGACAGAGAGCTAGGGCCCTAATGGTCACATCCAGTTGATGCTTTGCTCGAATCCTGGGGGTTTATGAGGTTTGCACTCTAGTTTCTGATGGAAATTATTTTAATGTCTTCATTAGCATCTCATTTCAAACTGTGGCACTCTTAATAATTCAAATGGTTAATATAGGGATGAATTGTGTTTTATCTTTTTGAATCAGAGGGCTGTGAAAACAAGTGTTTTTGAGTGGAAGAGACAAAACCAATGGATGTGAGTTAGCTAGGAAATCTTTGGCCAGGCCATGCATTTAAACATCACTGTTTAAGACACCCCCTTTCAGTGGTAGAAATCATAATTTGGGGATTCCAATTACATTTTCTGCACAGAACCCCCCTTACGACTTTCCATTCCAAGAGTCAGTCTCCCCATGGGAGTGAGGACCCCTGCCTTTTCCAGTTTCCCGGCTCTGCGGGAATGACCGAATTATGAAGTTGAACTCATTTTCCTTGATAGCTGGAAATTTGTCCTTTGAATTTTCCTTCATGGCATTCCTAACATGCCTTCTCACTGGCAAACTTGTCCTTATAATTTCTAAATCCTTCTGATTCATTTCCTTCTATGAGTGCTCCACCAAATTTTATGGGTACTCTATTCACTCTGGTTTTTGATTCACTAATTGGTCTCATGTATAAAATCTAATGCTATGGGGTGAAGAGGATGGATGCAAGGTGGGGCACTGAGCAAGGGACATCACAGAAAGATGATGAAACACAAGTCCTGTGTCTGCTATCAGGCTAAATTCCACTTTGCTTCTCATCTGTAGCCCTCTTATAAATCATTGACCTGTTCCTGGTTTTGAAATGGTAATCAGTAACCACAGCTAATCCTCCTCTGCCTCTCTTGCCAGGGAACTCATGGGAAACAATTCCCAAATCTTTTGTGATGACTCAATATCAGATAATGGGTTCTTCTTCCCAAGGTTGCTTTTAAATGGCCGTTTTACAGCAGACGATCTTGTTAGAAGTCTGGGCGCAGAGATATCACTTGTGAGATTAGGTGCTGGAGGTGAAACCCCTTAGGTGGCTGCACGTAAAGGACATTGGGCCCTTTCACCATCTCCTTCCACAGCAATCTCTTCGTGGAATAAACTGAAGCCAGGAGGTGGAGCCTGGAATACATCTTATATGTGGTAGTGGGGAGCCATAGGCAACAAGAGATGATATTAGAATGCATAAGGAAAAAAAATTAAAACTGAAAGCAAATGTCAAAGCCAATCTCTTAAATAATTGCTTATCCAGGGTACAAGGAACCTGCCTCTGAAATACGCACTTATCTTGGAAATATGCAGCAACCCCAACAATAGATCATATATGGAAAGTGAGTTGAGTGGATGAGTAATTTAACGAGAATTTTCTTCTGCTGGTTTCCAAAGCATTGTCAAGACTGTGCGCCTGTCATCTGGATTGGTTTAAAATAAAACTCAGTTGGGTTTTTTTTTTTTTTTTTAAGAACAGATGGAAAGAGGGACACAAAGGCAAACAGTATGCAAACAACAGCAGAATCTCAAACAGGAGTGGGTAAAGCAATGAAAAATAAACAGAAGTCTAGGAAATAGCTACAACTTCAGTCCTGGAAAGGCATTTTCCAATCTACTACGCAGACACTTTCAAGGTGAAGAAACTCTGTTCCCCACCTTCAGCGACGGATCAGACTGTGGGGTCAGGTGGGGCTCTAGAGTGGGGCTGTCACCAGATCAGGCTCAGACTTGCGGGAGCATTTAGTGTTGTGAAATCAATAAAAGGAGTTGGGAGTCATAAGGAAGTTTTCAAGCAAATAGAGAGAAATAACCTTACGACAAGAATCAGCATGACACATACATTTTTTTTCATTACTAAGATGGGGGATTAAAAAAAAACAAAGAATGAAAGAAAGTCGATGTTCCAGGGAATCAAATGCTTACATAATTCAATAGAGAAAGTGATCAAGTACCAAAGTGAAAGTTCTCATTTTTGAGACACAGGCACTGATCTGCCCAGGCGATCACGTCCCCAGACATCCCATCCATCAGGCTGCCTCCATGCCGTCCAATCAGGCAAAGGCATCCAGCTGCTGCCTGCACTACTTTCCTAGTGCACAGCTGAGAGTCTCTGTAAGGCACCGTCCCCAAGAAAAAGCCAAAGGCAGTTCGGGTGTCCCTCTAGTAGCAAGATGGGACATCTTGAGTGTCTGAAGGTGGATCTACCAGGAACAATTGGTGGCTCTCCTTTGGGGTTACAACAGGCAGAGAGAGACCAAAAAGAGTATCTGGCAAATACTACATGCATGCAGGGGGGACCAGGAGGCCATGGAGTGGCCCTGGAAGAATTTCAGAATTGCTCTCACTCCCCCGACCCTGCATGCCACATGCACCACAAGTGCACCCCAAAAGCAAATTCAAACATTATTGGAGACCCAGCCTCTGCTGGAAAACCACACCCTCAGCAGATGGGTGCACTTGGGCAGCTGCAATTTCAAGGGCACCGACTTCCTTTAGGACAGAAATGGAGCATCATGGCAAAGAGGTGGTGATTAAGACATGATTGGCCAACCAGGGTAAAACCCACTAAGAGGAAGGTGCTGTTTATACCTGAACTACAGGAAGAAAAGCCCCAGCCACAGATCTTTTGAATTTAATGGCACTTCCATACCAATGGCAGGATTCTGGTCCAAGAGAGATTCTGGTCCACTTACAACTGTGGGCAGAAGGGTGTGTAGCTGTGTTCATTGTTGGTGCTGCCCAGGGGATATTTATGAATTACAGCGAGGGTGACTGTGGTAGTCCCCACAACTGCTTCCCTGTCCTTCTCCCTCTGCCTGAGAGTGTCTCTTCCATCTACAAAGACCTAGAACCTTCTATTCTCTCTTACGTGTATCACATGCTGCCCCCAGAACCTACCTGTACTCCTGTACTCCGAGGAGAAAATGACAACTAATAGGCGGCCCTGTGCAAAGCATACGTGCATTTTATAGCCTAATCCAAAAGAAGGCTATGGCTGTAGACTTCCCAGCACCAACCAACAAGAAAGGAAACATGGCAAGGCCCTGACTTGCTGCAGCCATGAGTCAAGTTGCCGCTGAAGCTCCCGGAGAAGTAGAGAACCTCATTCAGCACCTGCCCTGGTTCACGCGGGCCCAGCACCCACCCCACTTCCACCAGTGCACCCCTAGTGGCTATACGAAAAAAAATTCTAGGTATGCATCACAAAACTTGAGATTCCCATTTGATCTCAGGAAGTGGATTACTAGAGCACAATGAAAGTCATGATCTTCCAAAAATCACATAACTTTGAGAAGAATTATTTATCCTTTGAAACCTCATCCAAATCAGTTTTTAAAATAAGTCATTTCACCAGGCACATCTCAATTTGTGGAGGAAACGACAATGGCATTATAATTTCAGAAGGCAACACTAATTGCTAACCTCTAAAAACAAGTTTGCAACAGGTTACTAGATTAGTGATCATGAAGACATGTCCATCACTCTTGCTTCTCTTCTTTACCATTGTCAACTGAAGACAAATGTCAAGCTCTTAAAGAATTAAAGCTGGTTTTATTCAGCAGTCTTACTGAGGACTACAGACTGAGACTGGGAGCGGCCCCTCCAGACAGCTCCGGCACCGGATTTCAGCCCACTGCTTATACACAGGTGGTGGAGGTTCAGTACATGCAAAATCACGTCAAACTTGCTCAAAAGTTGCACTGAAGCAGAATCACGTCAAGGTGTGGGTGTCAGAGGACATCTGGCTATAGATTACAGAGGCGTGATTACTCACCCCCTCAGAAGTTATCTTATGTGTAGGAAAAGGCAAGGACTGGGGTCATTTGTCTTTTAAGGAATGTCGTGACTCAGACAAGAGATGTGGGGGGCTATGTGCTCTGCCCTGCTTTGTTTTCAAAGCATTTCTCCAGAGAGCTGCATGTCATCACAGAGTCAGGGGCTTTGTGAAATGATGCTGGCAAGCAGAAATAAGCAAAAATATAGCTTCTTACACTCACTACTTTGTCTCATACCATGTTTTCAGAGCCTTTTAGGGTGCTGCCAACTTCCCCAGCTCCTAATTTGCAACACGTCCATGTCACACCGATCGAGCTGAAGCCGTAAGGGAGTTGACGGAGGCGCAGCTGGATGACACTCCCTGATCTGGCGGCCTCCCAACAGACAGCTCAGGCCTTTAGGAGAGCTGCAGGTCTCGGAAGCCCAGCGCAGGCTGGCCAACTATTTCTCACAAGCTGGTTAGATACCGTGTGAATCACTGGATGCAGTATAAGGAGAAGAGGCGAAGACAGGTGTCTATCATTAGAACCGTCTGCCTAACGGGTCTCAGGAAAGACTTTAAATTGCAGAGGTCTGTCACTTTCATTCTGACCATTAAATAGGACACCCATGGGGCCCCAAGCACTTACCAGGCTGATATTGTCTTGCCCCCTTTGTGAATAGAGCGTACAGGTCTTTGGCAGCTTGGTGTCCTGCTTGGGAACGATGTTCTCACAGCAAGAGCACCTCCTAATGGTCCCAGGTGTTCAAAATGGCAACCAGGTATTCAAACCTTGTCTTCTGAGCCTTCCTTGATCTCCTCCTCTTGCTTCCTTCCTCCCTCCCAAAGAAGTCACCTGACCCCAGACTCCCAATACCCTCAGACCTCTTGCACCCATTACTCAAGTAGCATCCCTAGACGTGGTCTCTTTGCTAACTTTCCTATTTGAAATTCAGCCTTGTGTTCTGTTTGTCAGACATGGGCAAAGCACAGTGAGAGCTTTAAAGTAGAAAAAACATGCTTGCTAAATAAGGCAAGACCCCTCTCAGGAACTAAAGCCCATACCATTTCATCTCAAGGTCTTTACAAAGAGACTCTGCTATGGTTTGGATATTTGTCCCCTACAAATCTCATGTTGTTGGGGGGGACAGCTAATGGAAGGATCCCTAATGAATAGGTTAATGCCCCCGTCAGGCATGAGTGAGTTCTCGCTCTGTTATGAAACAGTCCCTAGAGAGCTGGTTGTCACGAAGAGCCTGACACCTCCTGATCTGCACCCTGCAGCTGCCCTTCGCCTTCCCACGAGAGGCAGCTCGCTGACGCCGTCCCCAGGAGCAGATGCGGGTGCCAGAACTCCTTGCACAGCCTGCAGAACTCTGAGCCAAATAAACCTCTTCTCTTCATAAATTACCCAGCCCGGGTATTCCTTAGCAACACAAAACGGTCTAAGACAGACTCTAACAGTGAAAACTTCCAGGCCTTGGTTTATATAATTTTTGTCAGGGGCCATTTTTACTTGTCCGTTCCACACTTGAGACAACCAGCAAGTCTGTTTCTGAGTTAAGTGTGTGCGGAGACAAGAGAGACTCGCCTATGGTTGCGTGTTTTTCAGCGGATTCTCCTCCCAAACCCAACCATCTGCTGCTTTCCCTACTTGGCCTTCGCTCACTTGCTCGTTCACTCACTCATTCGAGCAAGTCAATGTGTCTGCGTGTTCTGTGTCCTACACTACGTCTCTTCAAGATCAGCATTCTCTCTGCGAGCCCTCTGCCCCGCTTCCCATTGTGGAGTCAGCAGTGTGGCTTCCTCCTTCCACTCGGGAAGTAGGGTGGAGGGATGTACACCAGCTCTTGTCTCGATTGTTACTAATCCCACGATTTCATGTTCTGTTACTCATCTCAAAAATGTATAATTGGTGACTAAAGGTCCTGCATTTGGCCTCGTGGTATTATCTTCTTCACCTCTCTCACAAAAAGAAAAAAATATTAAAGTGCAACTAGGTTACTAGCTGCTTTGAAGATGCACAGTGAGAGGCTGGGGTAAGCACAGCCCAGGACTGGAAATTTCCATGAGGGTGGTCTTGGAGCCAAATAGTGCCCAACAAAACCATCGGCAAACCCTTAAGAAGGAATAAAAAAAAGAGATGAAAAAGAAAATAAAGGAAGAGAAAATGTATGAGAGGGGAAGAAAGAATTAAAGACAGAGTGGAAAAGAAGAGAGCAAAAAGAGAAAATAGGGATGAGGGTTTAAAACCAGAGAGAATGAAGGAGGAGGCAATGGTCGGATCTCAAGGGCGAAAAGTATCTGGGGCCACGTGCTAATGATGCTCTCTTTTGCCCACCCCTGAATCCCAGCCACATGCACACAGCTTTTTTTCAAAAGCAGAAATAACTACTTATTTTTTTATTCCTCCACAGATGAGTGTCCTCTAAGGTCTTGTTTTGTTTTTTCTTATCCCCCAGCCAATGAGTCAGGAGCTTTAAAACTCGCTCGGTGCCAAAGCACACTTCATTGCAATTGCAATACAAATGGAAGATCAGCAGAGGAGCACTAAGGGGAGTGTGGGAGCTTTCTTCTCTACCTTCCCAATAACAGAGGTTTTAAGTGTTCTGCTCACCTCCTAAAGATGGTCTTAGCCGAGCTGATGATTCAAGGCTTGGTGGATGAAAAGGACTATATCCTTGTGCTGAGCTATACGTAGCGCTCTGATGCTTTCCGAATCAGAGTTTCCAGTTCATCAGTTTATAATCATTTGCAAGGACTTGAAACATTTCTTCTAAACAAATCTAACTGTATGGAAAGATCTATCGACACAGGAGAGGAAAACTGCTGACTGATGGGTAACACGACAATAACATATGGACCACGAGGCTGTGTGCCCAAGACTCATCTTTTTTCAAAGCTTGAAAATGAATTCCTCCTGTCCTGCACACTCAGGAGGGTTTACTAGCAGCCTAATTAATTAAAAGCATCTATGTGTCTGACGGGGACGCTCCCTAGGCTGGAACAGGCGCTCTCTGCTTCTCCTGAGTACCTTGCTATTCCCTCTAATATTATTATTTTTTAAACACAGTTCCAAACCACTTTATACAGCCTCCAGGGTCTAGCCATGGGGAGCCTTCCACAAATCAGTCCCAGTTCCTCTGTGCCGCCTATTCTCAACTGAAGCAAAATAGATATATCAGTTGAGTGTGAAACAATGACTTTCTTTAAATCTTTCTCATTTCCGATCACGTGGAATGGCAGTGTGATAGCTAACCAGACATGAATAAGTAATGGAAGATTTTAAAAAAAAAAAAAGCAGCAGCAGATTTAAATAAAATATCCCTCATTACGGTGCTTAATTCTATGTACTGCTAAGAAGACAGCTGTCGGGAGCAGCGCAGCAAGGTGGGTATTAAGGAGGTGCGCCCACAGCGCAGCACGGAACCAGAGATTGACTCCAGGCCTCTAGAAGACGAGTGATGTTATCAAGGAGGAATGTGATTGTGTTGATTTATCTGTTATTTTTATTCTGCATTTTAAAGGAATGAAGACTGACTATCCCAAGGCGATAAATGAGGTCTTAGAAATGCCGTATTTCTTTTGAAGTTCTTCCCAGGAAGTTGCTCCCTCCTGCAGCAGAGGTGGCCCAGGCAGTGAGCTTTGCCTCAGCGCCCTCTTGTGTTCAGAGCCATGCCATGACACTGTTTCCTAACTTTCTGTCGAAGAAACTCTATTATTACTCTAATTACAGATTAATTACACCCTTTCATCAAGCATAGAAGAAAAATCCATACAAAGCTTGACGGCTAGGAAGCAGAAGACATGCTTTTTTCTTTTCATTGCAACATCGTTTCTTTTCAACGCTCTTTCACTTCCTTAGTAGTGGAGGGTTTTGCCCTGGAGTCAGATGGAGCTCCCCGGCTGGCAGCCTGTCCCTGGGCAAGTTACCGACTTCTCTGCGTCCAGGACTCTGCATTGCAGTACTTATATCCCAAGGTAGTTCTGAACATTAGACATAAAGGACTCTGAAAGTGCCTAGAGCCCTGCAATAAGTGTTAGCTGTTGGTCTTTATTGTTGTTATTGCTGTTGTTATTTTTTTTTTAAGAATTGCTACATTTGTGCTTGAAGTGAGTTCAGAGATAATTAGGTCCAATTTTATTATTTTTCAGCCGAGAAACCTCCAATCCAAAGGAGCAAAGTGACCTAGCTGATCAATGGCAGAGCTGAAACTGGAATTTAATTCTTTTGACTCTCTGGGGCCCAGGTCCTCGGCCTCCCTGCAGATGGCTCCTTTGGGAAGCATTCCTTTCACTTTGAGGGGCTTCCTGCAGGGTCAGGGGGGAATGTGGGATGCTGCAGGAATGCCACTGAACCGCA
Organism: Cheirogaleus medius; assembly: GCA_008086735.1. Lineage (NCBI taxonomy): Eukaryota > Metazoa > Chordata > Mammalia > Primates > Cheirogaleidae > Cheirogaleus > Cheirogaleus medius. Next base: position 37,502,647 of record VBSM01002153.1, on the reverse strand, counting down.
TTCAAATACCAGGTTCAGCGATGTGGACATAGAAGTAATGAGTAATTATTAAGACAGTGCCAGGACGGCGAGATCTATAATCCAAGACTGTGAGAGAATAGGACGATCTGAGTTACAGTCTACCTAAAAATACTGGCCTCTGCCACGTTCTGGAAGACTAAAACGATCACATGCACATACACACAAACACGCATACATCCCATGTTTGTAGATCTGTTTCCAGAGCGCCAGAATCCCAGCCCTCCTTGTCTTCTGAGATAATATCCAACTCCAAAGGCTGAGGTTCCAAGAGGGCCTTGTGTGAGTGTGGAACAGAGAGGCATGCTGTCTACAGAACTGACTTCTCTCATGGAAAGACTCTGTTCGTTTTATTTATTTATTTTTTTGGCAAGTTACTTAATTTTTTTTAATTAATTAATTTTCTTATTTCAGCATATTATGGGGGTACAAATATCACGGTTACGTATATTGCCCATGCCCCCCCTCCCCCCTCGAGGCAGAGCCTCAAGCATGACCATCCCCCAAACGTTGCACATCTCACTCATTATGTTTGTATATACCCATCCCCTCCTCCCCCCTCCCACCCGCCCAACACCCGACAAATGTTATTCCTATATGTCCACTTAGGTGTTGATCCGTTAATACCAATTTGCTGGGGAGTACATGTACTATACTTTCAGGGATCATTTCTATAGTCTGTTCGTTTTATTTTTAAAGAAGATACTGTATCCCCAAAGGACAAATACTGTATGAGTCCACTCACATGATCTACCCACAACAGTCAAATACTCACAGAGACAGAAAGTAGAACAGAGGTTGCCAGGGCTGGAGGAGGGAGAATGAGATGTTACTGTTAAATGGGTATGGCCAATATTGCCACGGAAATGGAACACCAATCTGCACATTAGTTACTCAACTTAATGTCCATTGGGCTAAAGATTATTTTATCTTGAATTAAGGCTCATAATACAACAAAGGCTTAAGCTCCCATTTTGGGTGACCCTTTGGTATTTCTTAATCCCCTTTGGATTTTCTGATAGCACCTAAAGCTGATATATACACAAACCAGTATAAACACAATAACTGGCCAAGGTACTTGGTGGTCTCTCAACATGAACAGTGACCATTAATGAATAAACTAGAAAACTCTTTTCCAAAGCAAACAAAGACATGTGGACTTCAAATATGAAACATCAGCATATAGCAACTACCAGACTCACCAGGTCAGCATGTTTGTTCGGAAAGAGGTCCAGAGTATAGATTAGAAGACCAGGTTCTGGTTCCATCTCACCCATTCATTTTCTGTAGGACCTTGGCAAGTAGAGTGACTTCTCTGGGCCTCAGATTGTTCTTCTCTAAAGCAAGGGGCTCATGAGGTGACCCCTAAAGTCTTTCATCGTTTCATTCTATGACCTGGGCCCACTATTGGTCCAGGTCTACCATGGCTATGAGGGAGGGTAGTATCCACAACTACATAACTGAAAAACTTTCAAATGAAATTTAATCATACTAAGAATACAATTTCATTGACCAAATTAAAAAATTAGACAGCTATTTATCTTTCTGGAATAATCTGCAAATGCAGAGTAGGAGACTGAACATAGGATTTCACATATCAAAACAAAAAGAAAATTGGTGAGCACAACATACACGATTTTTTGTGCAAGATGGACTTCTTAACACCCACTCTTTCTTTTTAAACACTCAGGTAAGTCATGCAATCCCAAAAATGTGGATCCCACCCCCTTAGCTTTTCTAGTGACACTACGGATATGCAGAAAACAGAGACATCTCTGACAAACCATATATGAGATATGGCAGAACAAGACTTTCTTGAAATCTAGACTAGATATATATATATGAGAGCATGAAGCAGGAAAAAAAGATGAAAACTTTTCAAATTCTTTTCTGCCTTCATCTGAAAATTTCCCCTCAGAAATAAGATTAGTGAAAAATTACAAGTACCATTTTATAAGTAGGATGAATTGTGTGTGTTTTATATTATTAATTTTGTATGATGGAAACTATGTTTAAGCGCAAACGGTCCTATACCACTAGCTGGCTATACTCTGAAAAAGAATGCATGGAAAAGATCTTCATAAAAAAATATCTATGGTGTAAGCTATTACAGTCCTTTTGTGTGGAAAGGCAGTAAAACAGAGTTCTCGAGCACAAGAGCAAAGGTCATTTTTCTTTTCAGGGGACACAGTGATTTCCCCCAAGAAAAGGAAGAACTGAATACCCTCTTTGATGCTCCATTTCCACTCCAGACTTCTGATCTACCCTAGTCCTTTTCCTCTGCATTATGCCTCAAGGGACTGGGAGTAGACTAGACCTTGGCTGCAGCATCTCAACTCTTACCGAAATGAGAAACAAGGGACTCATTACCCTACTTCCTTAAAAAGTCCAGGGCGAAGAAACAAATGAACTAGTCTAAGGATTCCCGGTATTGGAAAGAAGTTGCAATCTGTCCCATGATAGTTTTATGAGTTTAATCTATCCAACGGGTCTGAAAGAAACCATATTATCTTATTAAAAGTAATGGTACAAATTTTTCTGAGTTTGACACAGAACTATACTTTTGTTAAAAGAAAGTTTTATAAACTATGTCAATCGTAACTGAATTCTTATTAGAATGGTATTTTTGTAGCAAAGAGCCTGCAGGCCCTCAGGAGACCTATTAGAAACTTTGTATGTGCTGCAACTTGGAGCTTACTGATACGCTAATGAAGCTATGTTTGTCTTTTATTAACAAAATGGGGTGAACAGCTTTATCATATGAAAACCATATAAGTCCTTTGCAGTCAAGAAAAACTGGTTCAAATACCAGGTCTGTCACTTATTTGCTATGTGAATATGGGTGTGTTTGTCTGTACAAGCCTCAATCTCAGCAAACTTAAAACTTTGGTGTCTACCTTCAAGGTGAAGAGTGAACTAAATAATATTTATGAAGTATTCCCATCTGTGCCTGGCACACAAAAAGTCTCCAGTAAACAGCAGCTGCTGCCGTCATCACCGTCATCGTTCCATGGTGCAAGTCATTTTGAGGTGATCACATCTATGATTTGAAAATATCACCAAACTAAATGTTTTTCCAAATGCAACAAATATACCCAGATGTTTCCTGAGTCATTGAGGTTACCTTTATTAAACTAATAAGTGACCAGAGACATTTATTAAATCCTCTATTAAAGAAGAGGAATGAAGAAATCCTTCTCATTCTGCTTCTATAACATTAACTGAGGGTTGCCTGAATACCACATTAAGTAATAGAATGTCACAAAGCAATCATACTCAAGATCCTTTAAAGACAGAAATGATGCCTGAAGATAAGAGGGGAAAAGTTTACCAAACTCTTTCATAAGCAGGCTATTATTCTTGAAGGACATTCTCAAATAACTAAAAATGAGCAATCTACTAAAGCGATGGAAAACAATCTAAGTAGTCATTTCTTGAGTACACCTCTTTAGAGTCCAAATTTGACACCACTAAAGGAATCCTCACCATGGGAAACAGTTGCCATAAGTGACAAGAATACCAAGAATGCAAAGCTCAGAGTCAGAATTCCATCTCCGTTCTGCCTAATAATAGCAGTCAGAGCTATTTCCAGCCATTTAGGCCTCTGAGTCTCAGATTCCTCACGTATAATACCACCTATTCTACAGGGTTGTTTTGTAAATCAGAAATGAAATGATTACAAAGCTTTGTATAATCTATAAAATAATAAAACTGCTGTCAGTTATGGTGTGCTGAAGCCAGCTTACACCTCCTGGTGACAGCCAATTGATAAATTTTCAAGAATTTTGTAAATCACTGGTTACACCATTAGTAGCTTGAAATCAACCATAATGGGAGTATTTACACCATGGAAATGGGTAGACATTGCAAATCAGGACTTCTTTTTTTTTTTTTTCATGGAAAGCAGTTTATTAAACACTTACCAGCACACTACTGGTTCTGGTTGCGATTATAGATATATATAAAATTTCCTAGGCCTACAGATTAGGCTGTAGCAAAAAGGAATCTACTATGAGGAGATATATCTCAATGAGGCTCTTAAAGAAGCATTATAATCAGACATAGTGTAGCACATTTCCATTAGACATGTTAAATTCAAAAGACGATAGCAGAATATTCATTTTATTAGCAATGCAAGAAATGTGACAGCATACTACAAAGTGAAAATGGAAAAATACCACAGGTTACTACAACCTCTTGTACATCCTGTGGTCTGAACTTGATTTCGAATGGCATCACTAAACTGCATAACCACTGAAGATCTGCCAAAATGTAAAACAAGTTAAAAGACAAGGGATTGTTTTTATGCTGAATTCTCAGAAGTATGCTGGTTTCCAAAATAGATAGGTGAGGAGATGCAGCTTCCATAAATGAGACAGCGAGTGCAGACACTGTGCCTCAGAGCCACTCCACGTTGAGTGAGCGCTCAAGAGTTATAGATTGTATTTTAAAATAGAAATCACCTTTTGGATTTTAGAGACCTTTCCTGAAAACCTCTGACCAATCAATACCATTCATGAAGGTCGCCCCGCAACTCACCAACACCTTACATTCCAAGACAGCTTTTCTGACATTTCCACTTTCCCCAGATACCTGGCACGACCAAGGAACCAGGCGGGACTTAGTAAAATACTGAAAAGGCCAAAAGCCTGAAAGTGCAGTAGCTCCTACCATATTCCCCAGAGAAAATGAACATGCACGAGAAACCTGGGCTTTATAACATTTTTTTTGAAAGCGAAGAGAAAAAAGGAAGACCACAGGAATCGACTCCAAATTGTAACCTTCAGTTGAACAACAACAAAAGTCTCATAAAACGGCGAGTGAGTGGAATAAGAAGTAGGAAGGCTGCGTACAGCACGGATCGGATTGAAGACGGGCACCCTCGCCACAACCAGAGACAAGCACGGCTCACTACGCATGTCCAAAGCAGTGCCCTGCCCTCCTAATAAGGTTTTTCTAGTTAAAAAGGACCCAAAGGAAATTACCAAGTTTTATCTGCATGGAGCCCTAAATGAATTATAAACTGACTAAATATTGGAATCACCTGGGGAGCTCTGGGAAAAATGCTGAGTCCAGATCCACCTCAGACCTAAGGCCCAGCAGGTGACCCTGACGCGTCCGTAGCTAAGGAAGAGCGTCACGGCCACAAATAAGAAGCATCTTAATGTCTCGGAAGACAAGACCGGAAATTCCGTGAGGCTATGTCTCATGGGACAACTGAAATATTGATTGAGTTAGTAAAATCTGTTTTATTTGACTTTTTTGTTGAAACAACTGCCTTCACACAAGTGGCTGGCTGTTTTGATGTTCTTCAGGCTTTGTCTACAATTGTCTTTAGCGTGGCAGACCACGTGGCAGTCTTTAGTGTGGCAGTCTTTAGCGTGGCAGACCACTGGGATGCCTTTCCTGCCCTGGATTTAACCCGGGCCTACAGCTGGGAGGGCAACTGACGTTCTCTCTCTCTGAGCTCAAGTGCCTTTGGGAGAATTTGACTTCCAGATGGGGCAGTGGCAAGTGCAAAGAACTTCGGTTTCTCTTCTAGACACCTTTTAAAGAGTGCTTGGAAAAAGCAACCACAGAAACCAAGCAGCATTCCTGAAGGCGCTGAGCGACCGTCTGTGTCGCCGTTACACCTTGCTCAGCGCCGCCGTCTAGTCAGGACAATGAGAAATCACAGCGCATCTGGGCTGTGCTGATTGCAGAAGGAAGTAAAACAGGTTTCAGCTAACTTCAAGATCCTCTCACAATTCCAGGTTATTGCTTGCTTGTGTTAGTTATAAATTCACAGCATCCCAAAAAATACTGGCAAGGTCCTTGGGGAATATCTAGTATAAACAATCCTTACTTTTGCTGAGAGGAAACTGGGGCCCACAGGGTGTGAATGAACGCAATGATGCTACTCAGACACCGGAGACAAAACCCATGGGTCGTAATTCCCAGGCGGGTGGCCTCTCCACATCCCTGGAGTTCCATCAATGACAATAATCCAGATCATCAGATATACAATGTTTTAATCAGTGAAACCGATCAGAGCTTTTCCGAGCTCTATAGGCTATCAGTGTCAACAAATGACTGAAATTATAACATAGTAAGAGTAGCACTTTCATTTCTGAGATGGATTTGTGCTACACTGGAGTCTGTAGGTCTGTAGGGTCTCCCGGTTCCCCTGCCCCCACCCCACTCACTTTGTTTCTCTGTCCGGACCAAAAACCGCAGAGTGCCTTGACCGCTCTGTGACCCAGCCAGCTGCAGGGTTTTCCCAGCAGGCTTGAACCCAAACTGGGACCTTGAACATTCCCAGGCCCTGATAAAGGTATCTCAGTTGTTGCCTTAAACACTGAAAGAAACTGGCCCCAGCCCTGAGCCAAATTCCTTCCACCCTTCTATAAACTCCATACCCCAACCCCCTCACTGCAGACATGCCTAGGTAGATACCTCACTGTCCATCCCCGGGGTCGCTGCAGCACTCTAAGCTCACCTAATAAATGCTCTGGACTGATCACCCCAGCATTTAGCGCTTCTTTCTTTGAAATCCCAACGGGCCCCATTTCGGGAAGGTTTAGGGCACTCCCTTGCAGGAACTCCCCTGCCAGGAGTGGCTCTTGGGGCCATTCTAGCCTCAGGTTTCCCGGGATGAAATGAGGTCATGAAATGAAGCTCCAAGAAAATGTGAGGAGAAATACTCTGACTCCAGTTTCCCACCAAGCAGAAGTGGGAACTGTGGTTGCAACCTGCTCACGCAGGTTAGCAAGCTCCCTGGGTCGCAGCTGCATAAAGGATTTGCAGGCTTCTCTCGGGATGGTTGTGCTCCTGAGCACAGGAGAATTACCCTAGAGCAGGGATATAAGAGGAAATCATTGCAGGGGAATGAACCGGACTGCAGCAGCTACAAGAACATATGAGCAAACCCAACTTTAAAATAAGTAGAACAGATTTCCACAAAGTTGTTTCAACATCTCTGATTTCAAAACAGAATTTGCATTACACACTGCATTTTAACGTGTAGCCCCAAGAAACGGAGGGGAACACAGAGTAGGGGAAAGGGGATGCTTAACTCTTCTCATGCACCCAGACCTGCCACCTTTTTCCTCCCAATGCATGGAGTTTCTGCCCTGCATTTTACCATCCCACATGCCACAGGATTCATTAAGTTTCAATGCTCTGTGACACATAAACATGCAATCCAACTCAGAGCTTATAAAGGTCAGCATCCAAATTGGGCAACACATCTCCCATCTGATCATTCTAGCAACTAATGAGCTGTTTAGGCTCACACAGCTTGACAAACATTTGTAGGAGTTTATGTTCGCCGAAGCCTTTGGCATATGCACACGGAGGCTGAAACAAAGCTGTGAGTACAATAGCCAGACAATCGCAGGGACAGTCACAGCTCAATTTCACAACGCTCATGTTCTGAGGGCAACACAAGGGCTTGAATTTCAGCAGTGCAGGGGCTGCTTCATTTGGATATTACATCAAATTAATGGCTGACCTAGCCACGAGAAGATCCTTCGGGATATGCACGTGAATACGTTCAATGGAGAAAGACGTGCCCACGGTTCTTCTGACTTTGAATCAAGACCCAAATTAGGGACTTACTTTTGCGGACTGTGAAAGTGGATCAGCTGAAGAAACAGAAGGAAGAGCAGCACTTTAGGTGTAATCACCCACAAAATAACCTCACGGGAAGGAAGACAAATCTGACTTAGGAAATAAAGAACATAACAAAATTTCGGTTTAAGGACATGGGTAACATCTCTCTTTCATTGCCGACCCCAAGCCTTGCCCTCCAATATTTGTGGCTTAGGTTTTACATCATGAATACAAGAAAAGTGACTACTTTTTGAAGAGGGTTCAAAAAAAAGAAGTAGAATTTCAAGTTTTGGAGGGGGGATTTTTGTTTGTTTTAATGGAAATTAAGTTGCATTGCTTGTATCAAATGAGGAACATTTTATCACTGTGGGTGAAGTGCCAAACTCATTTACAGAAAGTCATTTTTTCCTTTTTAATTTATTTAATTGACAAATAAAAATTGTATATATTGTGTACATGTTTTGAAACACATACATGTTGTGTAGGAAGTTATTATTATTTAAATATAACACATTCTTTTGTGATTGTTTACACCATAGTATAAAGTGAATGAAGATGCCTAAAATAAGTGTAAGTTTTCAAAAGTGTCATTCACAAATTTAAGAATTTTCAAAGGAAACTTCATTGACATTGAAAACTACTACTATTTTCTCCAACTTTTTAAAAACTCACTAAATAAAATTCTTTCCCTACCTAAAATTCTTTATTTTTCCTTAGATATTTCCTTAGGTTAAAGAATTATTTTATTCTATTAGTTTCTGCCATCAAATACCACAAAGTACATGGTGATACACTATATACCACATGGAATTACAGAGATAACTGTGAAGTCTTAGGATGCAAAGCTGAACATTTCAGTTCATAACAACCAGAGGACACCCCTGCCAAGATTTAACCACT
>VBSM01002153.1:37417924-37494036 GCA_008086735.1 Cheirogaleus medius | reverse complement strand
ACATGAGCATTCATAGTTGTAGCCAGGAATTTTATTAGAAGTTTTATATATATAGCTCCGTATGTTACATAAGAGCACTAGATGTAAATGGGTATTCGTAGGTATATATGCTAGGAGTTTTACAGATATTTTACAATTTAACAAGCATTTTACTAAAAGTTGTACACATTCTATAGCATAGTATCTATTATATTTTATATTATCACTTACGTCACCTCAGCTGTCCCTTACAATGACTGTAACAGGATTTCATCCTCATGTTATAGGTGAGGAATCTGAGCTCAGAGAGAGAGAAGTTAAATGACATGCACACAACCAAACAACCAGTAAGAGGCTAGCTGGGATTAAAACTCAGGTCCACCAAGCAATAAAGCCCATGTAGAAGCCAGCTTCATTTTGTTGATTTATTTGTTTGTTTGTGGGTAGGTTGTCAGCCCCAAGGTCATTGTCACACAGGAGGCTCCTTGGACCACCCTAACCCTAACCATGTGGGTGAGCAGCTTGGCCCTTTGCCTGGGATATTGCTATACTCATCCCCATCCTCTGCAGTGGACAGCAGATTGTTATTGTCAATGTAGCTTATTGACAATGTAGTTATTGTATGTAGTTATTGACAATGTTATTGTCAATGAAAGAAGGTTGTTAAGAGGAGTCTCTTTAGTCTCATTGGAGCCACTAAGCTCCCCCAAACTACAGGGCCAGGAGATGCCAAGCCAGCACTAAGCCAGGACAGGGGGCAGCTGCTGTATCTTGGCCCCATGTCAAACCCAGAGCCCATCTGCGGTCCGTCTTCAGCCTACTGCTCTGCGGGGTCAGTCGCTCACCACTTAGCCCTGAAAACAAGAAGCTTGTGCCTGTTCCAGCTCCATCCTCTCAGTTCAGAAGCACTTCAAACGCTAGTACAGGCATGTGTGGGCCACTTAATGACACTTCAGTCAACAATGGACCACGTATATAACAGTGGTCTCATAAGATTATAATACCATATTTTTACTATACCTTTTGTATGTTTAGATATGTTTACATGCACGAATACTTGCCACTATATTACGATTGCCTGCCGGATTCAGTGCAGTAACATGCTATGCAGGAGTGTAGCCGAGGAGCAATAGGCTGACCATACGCCCTAGGTGTGTAGTAGGCTATGTCATCCAGGTGTGTGTGAGTAACTCTGTGATGTTCTCACAATGACAAAATTGCCTGATGACACACTTCTCAGAATGTATCCCCATCATTAAACGATGTGTGACTATTTGATTATTTTGTTTCTGACAAATATTTTTCCTCTTCAGTCTTTCCAAGGACAATGGTATTTTATCAAAGAAGTTTAAATACCTCCAGAAAGAATGCTAAGGGCAAACATCAGCAAGGATGTATAGCACAGCTTTGATGCATCCCCAAGCAGTGCTACTTTTAAAAGCAGAAAAGAGTGGAATTCATTTGATTCTGTTTAAAAATCAAATCCAGAGGGCCTTCTCTACCAAACTGCAGTCTAATCTTTTACAGTTGCTTTGAGGTCAAACATTGGGCCCAAATCCAAAACTATCTGGCATAATCTCTTGTCACTTAAGATGGGATTTGCACAGTAGAGAAACTTAAACTTAGTTACAATTCTATTTCCCTTTCACATTTAAAAAAAAAAATCTCTGACTTCTTTTTACTCAATATCATTTACAGTCTGGCCAATGCATTCTCCACTGCTTTCCCTCCAGACTCTTCCCATAGGGGAGATGGAATTGGCAGTGATCTTAATCATTAATATTACCAAGCTGATGGGCTAAATGCAGCCCATGATGCTAATGCCAAATAAGACAGAGAGGAAACCTAAATTGAAAAGTTAATGTGACTGGTGTAACTCTGGAGCCTGAGAAATTAAAGAGTTAATTAGCCTCTCTTACTACACCTTAAACAAGACCAGACTGCATGTCCCCTGAATGTTGATATCTGAATGCTTTACAAAGTATTAGGAAAACGAATAATGATCCTGACAGCCTTTTCTGGTTACAGCTAATGTGTATAAGGAAGCTGCATAGAAAAGCCGTGTGTGTTTTTATGCCCTTTGTACCCTTGCTGTACTCACCCCCCCCACCCCCCACCTCCGCCCTTCACCCCGGGAGTAGCTCTCCTATATTGCCTTTACTTAGCAATGCAAAGGAAAGGGAAACCAATGAATAGCTTGGGAGCCTTCCAGATCTAAAGCCTAAGATAAATAAGCTCAGAAATAAAGATTCAGAGTAATTGAATCAATGAGCGACTCCAAATGTCACCTGCAGATATTGCGAAATGAGATATCCTTCGTCTATGACAGAGAAAAGGTAAAATCACTTGATATTTGTTCTTGTCAGGCAAGCCTTCGGAGGTCAGCCGACGGGTGTTTAATCCTGTTCCACCACTTACTGCCTGTGTGATCCTGAGCAAGTTACTAAACCTTTTGAGGCCTCCATTTCATTACTGTAAAATAGGAATAGCAGCTGTCCCTCCCTGACAGTGCTGTTCCTGCCACAGCAGAAAGCCCTGGGCAGGCCCCACATCTTAGTGGGCAAGGTGACCTCCTAAGCACCCGCTCCCACGAAGGCCAGAGTGGGGGGCCCCTGTAAACCTTTCGTCCTGTCCTGCAAAGCCCCCCAGGTTAACACTTTGATCCTCCCTATTCCAAAACCAATATCCCAATTTTATCTTCTAAACCTTTTATAAAATGGAGGCCCAGAAGAGTGGGGAGCTCTGCTCTCCCCAAATCCCTGCCCAGAGAAGCATGTGTTCTCCCAGTGACCACACTGCCTTCCGGCTGAACCAGCCTTCAGGGAGGCCGGCTGGCCCTGTCGCTCTCTGCCCTTACACGTGAGCTGTTCGATAATGACAGATCACATTGGACCTCTCGCCCTGCCTCTGTCTCTGTCATATCCTTTAGCACCTATAAAATAGGCATATCTGGGCTGAACACTGTGGCGCATGCCTGTAGTCCCAGCCACTCGGGAGGCTGAGGCAGGAGGATCGCTTGAGCCCAGGAGTTTGAGGCTGCAGTGAGCTCTGATGATACCACAGCACTCCAGCCCAGAAAACAGAGTGAGACCCTGTCCCCCCCCCCCAAAAAAAAGGCATATCTGTGCTTGGGGACACCTGCTCCTCCTTCAGGTTTGCAGTGCCACTTGAGGTATGAAGGGGTCCCATTTCCACCCACGTGGAGAATGTGTGTGTCCCAGCCTGCATGTGGCTATGCAAGTGACTATAATAATTGCCTGCCGCTCAGGGCAGACTGTTTTATACCAGGTTTTGCAGCATATTTGTCTTCCTGGTTCTGTGAGGGAAGCTCAGCAGGTGAAGACAGTCATCTGCACATTGGCAGGTTCTCGGGGACACAGACTTGAGGAAAAGCAGCGTGTTACCCAATCGAACACAGCGGTGAATCCAACAGTCAGCAGCCGCCCATGTGCCACTGGATTCCTACACACGTGAAGTTGCCTTAGAGAAATACAGTTCAAAAATATACTCAGAAGCTCTTGTAATCCAAATACCAGAGGTATGGAAGGACTTTTATGGCAATAACTGCTAAGGTTCAGAACTAAATGTGCGGTAGGTGAAGACGAGCCCAGTACACACTTGTCCTGTGGAACGCGGGGCACTGGGACGTCGGGAGTGTGCGGCCGCCCCAGGCATGGCTCGTGGGAGCACTGTGCCCTTGCCGTGACCTTCACACCCTGCCAGTGCTGGTTTCCCTGTGAGGGTGTCTGAGATGACTAGCTGACAGCGAGAGCTCAAGGAAATCTAAAATTAAAACAATGAGCTGCTTGTGCTCCCTCTCCTGCTGGTGGCTGAAAACAGAGCAAAGAGCCCAGGCCTCGGATTTCCCCAAAGGAAGGGATAGCAGAACAATTCCAATTAAAAACAAACCAAAGGTGCTCCCTTCAAACAGAAGTTTCCCTACTTTTATCAAATTTAAAACAATTCTGATACAGTATTCTTTTGCAACTTCATATAAAACGGAGAAATCTTTTCTTCTTTGGCTGCACCAGTGGGGACAGAATAACACAGCTGGGGGGAGCCCCTATCACCCCTGGATCCTTCCCACCTTCCCACATCCCAGCACGTGCGCCAATCCGTGCCCAGCTGACCCCGCCCTTAGCAAACTGCCAGAGTCCTCTCGAGGTGGGGCCTGGCTCTGCCGCGGGCATTTGCGCTGTCATAAATTTCAAGCAAGCAGAGATCTGGTGACACTGCAGACACCATGGTGAGCTCTACGGGAGGTTTCTAAGGGACAGAGCCTGCCCTGCGCTTCCCAAGTTCCGCTCTGGCCAAACCACACCAATGAAATGATGACCAAATACTCCAGGGAACTGCATGGAAAAATAACCCATAACCCAGTCCTGGCTCTTAGAAATTGTGCAGCCTAGAGGAGAACACGACATATACGCCCGTGAAAATACGGAATCAGCCCCCGAAGAGAAGGGCAGTAGTTATGGTGGTGAGAAGATAAAGATGACACTGGGGATGGAGCAAGTGTCTGGACTCCTTCGCAAACTCGCATTACTACAACAAGTCACAGCTCACAGTGAGCCACCTGCTTCATCTTTAACCCAAAATGATATGCCTGGAAAGAACCTAAATGATCATTTGGCCAGCAAAGTGGTATGAGGAAAACACACAAGCAAATACACACACACAAACACACATGCATGCACACATATACACACATACACGCATGCCATCGGAGCCCTGCTATTGGCTCTGGGTTATTGACTTGGGGACCCTGTTGGGGACCATGGTGCCTAACCTCTGAGCATCAGTGTCCTCTGCTGTAAAATGAGAACAACAATTGCACCTCGCAGGACTGTTGTGACCATAGACATAACACGTGTCAAGAGCCCGGCAAATGGTACGCGCTCCACAAATAACATCTGCTGGCATCCAGACTAGGTTCCTCAGAAGTGCTAATGAAGATCAGAGAAGTTAAGTAACTGGACAAAAGTTGCCTGTGTCATTTTTTTGGCCAAATCGAGATATGAACCTAGGTCTTTTGATAACTAGTCAACTCACAAGATTATCTTTGACTCTGTAGACAAACCATCCGGCACACATTCCAGAGCTCTGCTACAAAAAGGAGGGGCGGGGGCCAGCTGCAATAGCGTCACCTGGAAATTGATCATAAATGCATGCTCTCAGGCCACCTATGTCCTTTTGAATCAGAACTGGCCATTTTAACTAGCTTGCCAGATGGTTCATATGCAAAGCGATGTTTGCAAAGCACCATGCTAGGGGAACTTCAAACGACTGTCAGTTCTTATCACTTAAATATTCACGCATTCATTCATTGTTTCACTCTACAAATATTTACAGTAAGCCCTCTACGTGCAAGACACCGAGGGGTGTGAATACGATAAAATCCCTGCATCACGAAATACAGTCTAGTGGCGTAGTTTGATGCTGCCCAAAGTTTGATCCAAGATACCAGGCTTGATATACAAAAGACAGAGAAGAAAGGGGACATTCACACACATCTCCAAGTCACCTGTGTATAAAAATGTCATCTGCTTGTTAAAATAATCAAGGTCGCAGACAGGCCTAGAGTCAGACCAGCCCTGCTGCTGTCTTTACCCAGGGGCAGGACTGTAGGCAAACTGCCTCCCCGAGATGTGTCCCACCTGAGAAAACAAAATCTTGGACTTCAGGAACAACCAGATTCTGCCCAGCCTTCTTAGTCTCTTCCTAATTTATCTGGTTTTATTCATTCATTCGGCAAATATTTGAGCGACACTATCTGCTGACGACTGCTTCAGTGCTGGGAATACATTGGTGACAAGATAAATGAGGCCCTATAAGCCAGCAATAAATGCCACGCCGAGAACTGAGACAGGGTAATGAGATCCGGTGTCGCTGGGTGGCTGCTTCCAGCTGGGGGGTCAGGGAGTCCTCCCGGAGTAGTGTGATTTAACCCGAGACCCAAATGGCAAAAAAGAGAGAGCTGTGTAAAACTAAGGTGAAACCATTCCAGGATGAGGAAACACCCCCGAGGTGTGAACAAGCGTGGTGCAACCAGGCAGGTGAGGAAGGTTCTGGGCGCTTAATAGAGAGAGGAGATAGAAGGGTCAGATAAAGCCTCATCTCCAGGGAGGGTCTGGCCAGGCAAGGCTGAGTAGCCAAGGGAACCTTCTGGATCAATTCCTGTGTGTGAGTGGAAGAGTGTTAGGCAAGGATCTGATTTTAAATTCTCTCATTATAAAATGAAGTATTGAATATTCTGTTGTGGACTGAATCGTGTCTCCCCCAAAACTAATATGTTGAAGCCCTAACCCCCAGTACTTCAGAATGTGAGTGTGTTCAGAGACAAGGTCTTCAAAGAGGTGATTAAATTGAAATGAGGTCATGAGGGTGGGCCCTAAACCAACCCTGCTGACATCTCAAGAGCTGTAAGAAAAATAAATTTGTCTTGTTCAAGCTGCCCAGTCTGCGGTGCTTACTTACAGTAGCCCTAGCAAACTAAAGTAAATTGGAGAATTTACGATCTTTATAACCATGCACAGGAAACAGTGAGTTCCCCTGTGCTTCTCGAACGGGCAATGTTCTTAGAAATGCTGGCTTAACCTTTCTAATTCTCTCCAAATCTTAACATTGGACTGAAATGTCCTTCAGGCCAGCGATCTAAACTCCAATTCTGCCTGATTCCCTGAGTCCTTTTCCGACAGTCCTTCCAACAGCTCTTAAACTGATCCTGGGACAATGCCTGAGTTTTCCCAGCAAGTTATCCTACCTGAGTTTCCCTCGCTTCTGGTTTCAATTAAAATTGTCCATCATGCTAGTCATGGTATTGCCTTAAATTCTAAGATGCACTTTTTTTTTTTTCACTTTTCAGCAAAAAACTCAAGGTGCAATTTGGAACTAAAGTGAACATGCAGCCTTAGTGTCTACGCAGCATAGCATCGTGCAATCGCGGGCATTGTAGAAGCAAGAGAATGCAATAATTTTCTGTTTCTTTTGAAAAGGTCGATGAAAAGCCAAGACAGAGGCTCTTTTTTCCTTTTCCAGTTTTGGCAGCAGCGGAGTGACAGGATCATGGGGAAAGCACAGATTTCGATCCAGAAGGCCAGGGTTCAAATCCGCACCCAGCACCATCCAGGACGGGGGCTGGGATGGGTAACATGCGGACTCCAGGATCAGAAAGACAGGAAACAGGTTTAGAGTCCAGATTCTTGGAAAAAAAGAACCAGGGCCTTGGAGCTGCCAGGACTCTCCACCCAGACCCACATCCCTTTCTCATCTCTGCCTGTTTCCTTGGGGCTTCGTCATGCATGTGAGCTTTCCACCAGGCGGGGAAAAGACCACCAAGCAACCCCACTCCCCATCCTCCAGCTTTCCTTACCCTGTTGCTGTGTGCCAGACCAGTGAGGTTCTGATAGGCCCTGCTCGGGTTCCACGTCCACTGCGTAATGAAGCCCTGCGGCTCAGATGAGGGTCTGTGATCGCCCATGCCTGAGCCACATGCCACATCGATGGCCACAGCGTTGGTCATGATGGTCAACAGCTTCGCTAGAATTGCAGAAAATGGAAGGAGTGTGTCCCTACAGGCAGGGGAACCCAACAACCAAAAAGCACCTGCGCTCCTCACACACTCTCACCTGTCCTCCCTCATCCCTGACCACAGTCTTTCATGCTTCCTTGTGGCTCCTTATCCTCTGCCCATTGCCTAAATGCTAGTGTTCCTCGCGAAGCTCCCTTGCACCATCTCTCTCTGCACTGGCTTTTCCCCTGTGCCCCCTTCTATCTGCGCAGCTCTAATTATCACCCATATGCTGAGAAGACCCAGAGCCCTGCGGCAAGCCAGCTCTCTTTCCGCAGCTTCGCCACCAGCTGTCCACTGAACATCCCACCTGGATGTCACTCAGAAACTGCAGGCTCAGTTGGCTCAAAGGAGACATGCAATCTCTTCCAAATCTGCTGCTCTCACAGTCTGGATTCTGTTCTCACTGCTCGCCAGGGGTGCAGGCCAGGACCGGAGCTGCCATCTCCACTCCTCCCTCCTCATCGCCGCATGGCTCCCAGCTCTAAAGATCCAGTCGTGTTGGTTCCAAGTGCTGAGCACTCCTGCACTGTACCCTGTCCCGTCACCATCCTCTCTTCCCCCGCCTGTAGGGGAACAGCCCTCCTGCGCAGCACGGAGCAGGTTCACTCTGCGTTCTGCACCAGACCCAGTTGGCCTTTCTCTTTTTTTAAATGCAAGCCTGATCAAATCACTCCCTGCTTAATCAGTTCAATTGCTTGCTACTGTTCTTAGGGTCATTTCCAAGCACCTGGCGCGGCCCAATTCCGGAGCTTGAGTTCACCCCACTGCTCTGTCTTATCACACAACCTAGCCGTGCTGAGCTTCCCACCGTTCCCAAAAGGCAGCGCGTTCTCTCTCACCTCACTTGTTCTTTCTTCTGCCTCAAGTGGGCTTTCTACACTTTTCTCCATTTTTTAACTTTTACATATCCTGCATCACAGCTTAGATGTCGTCTCTTCCAGAAATCTCATAATTTTACAGACTTTTTCCTTACATAAAACTCACCTCCGAATTTTATAAGCTCCAGGGCTCACAAAACCGGGACCCACCACTGGTTACAAGAAAGGATGAGGCAGACACTGAGGATCGCAGAAGTTAAACAGCGACCCCATCTCACGTCCCTCTTAGTGGCACGATGAGGACTTGAATTCGCATGTGTCTAACTACACAGCTCACACTCGGTCCAGCGTGCACTAACGAGCAAGTCAACTCGTTACTCCTGGCCTCAGTTTCCTCAATATTTTCTTCATAGGATTTCATAACGAATAACTCAAACAATATCTCTAAAGTGCCTACATAAGAGCTGGCAAATGAATGATTCTGAAATATAGGACTGCTGGGTGAATAATGCTTTGAAAAACCATACACCGCAAGTTCCATTCAGTTCTCAAATTCAGTACCCATTCATATGGAGTTCTAACTCAGCAAACCTTTACTAAGCCCTTACTGTATACAAAAAGCACACTGACACTGGGGATAGAAGACTAATGACCTCATAAAGCAGGCACAGATTCTGGGGAAATAGATATTTAAACAAATAAGAATAAAGCATGCAGAAAGAATTAAATATCTTCATCCTTTTTACTGTTTCTCTTCATTTAATATTTTGCTCTTTTTTATTTCTCTAAGGAATTATCTCTTACCCTCTGGTCTGAGGCTGACTATATTAGTTAATTAACAGCTCTACTCAATGACAGAGCTGCCTTCGGTTACAACTTGAATGATTTTTAAGGAGACTGAGTTAAAGCTGTGAACTGAACAAAAACTGAATAAGATTTTTACCAGTGTCACCATAAAAACCCTCTCGGGAGGTAGTAGTTCCTTGAAAAGAAGCCAAATTTTACTTTGCCAACAGCACAAGTTAAGAAGTTAGGGAGAGGCTGGGTGTGGTGGCTCACGCCTGTAATCCTAGCACTCTGGGAGGCTCAGGCGGGAGGATCACTTGAGCTCAAGAGTTTGAGACCAGCCTGAGCAAGAGCACAACCTCATCTTTACTAAAAAATAGAAACTTAGTTGGGCAACTAAAAATAGAAAAAATGAGCTGGGCATGGTGGCGCACACCTGTAGTCCCAGCTACTTGGGAGGCTGAGGCAGGAGGATTGCCTGAGCCCAGGAGTTTGAGGTTGCTGTGAGCTAGGCTGACACCACGGCACTCCAGCCTGGGCAACAGAGGGAGACTCTGTCTCAAAAAAAAAGAAATTAGAGAGAAAATATTCAACAGGTGATTCCCTCTCTCACACTAAGTATTTAAAATATTTGCCCATTTATACAATTTGTATCAATGGGATGCACAGAACAATGGCATGACCAGTCAGCTAGATAACAGGGGGACAGCCTGGACCGGAAGCTGAGGAAAGTATCTGCCACCCACTCTGCAATTCCTCAAGGGGTGACTAGCAATGCTGTGGAGATGCGGGGTCTACAAAATGTGAGCCACGCTCTGCCTTTTGGAAAGTATGTGGGCTCGGGCCAAACCTCATGAAGCCTCCACTTAGTCGATAATAATAATATAGGCAGTAGATAACTATACAGTAATAGAGATACAGGTTGAGCGTCCCTTATCCTAAATATTTGGGACCAGAGATATCTCAGATTTTGAATTTTTTTCAGATTTTGGAATATTTACATTATATTTACTGGTTCAGCATCCCTAATCCAAAAATCTGAAATGCAAAATGTTCTAATGAGCATTTGCTCTAGGTGTCATGTCAGCGTTCAGAAAGTTCCAGATTTGGGAGCATTTCAGATTTTAAATGTTCAGATTAGGGATGCTCAACCTACAATAATAACATCGACCCCATAGAGAGAACTAATGAGATAAAACAGGTAATGCACATGGTAAATGAACTATTCATTTTAAAAGTTTTTAAAACTTTTCTTCATTTACACACAGTAACACTCACTTGTTCTTGTTGTTGTTGTATAGTTCTAGGGTCTTAACACATGGACTGGCTCTTGTGACTGTCACCACAAGCAGGACACAGAACAATCCCAATAGCCCTAAAGATTTCCCCTGTGCTGTCAATTTCAGTGAGACCCTCTCCCTCCCCCACTCCCTCGGGGTCTGTCTTTCCCAGAAAGTCACATAAATAGGACCCTACAGTATACAGCACTTAGTTCCTTTCCCTCAGTATAGCGCACATGAGATGCTGCCAGGTTGTTGTGCATATTAATAGTTTGTTCCTTCTTATTACGGACTGCGTTCCATTATGTGAATGCACTACAGCTCACTATTCCATTCTCTCAATGAAGGGCATTTGACTTCTTTCCAGTTTGATGCAATTACAAATAATGCTGCTATAAATATTCATTAGAGTTTTTGTTGGACGTAACTTTTTATTTCTTTAGGATACATAAATATCTAGGACTGGAGCTGCTAGGTCACATGGCAACTACAACATTGAACTTTCTAAGAGACTGCCAGTGTTTTCCAGACAGATGGCTCTACCGTTTTCCATTCCCACCAGCAATGTATGAGAAATCTACTTGTTCCACATTCTCATCAGCACTTGGTATTGAGTGTTTTTTATCTTACCCATAATAGGTGTGCAGTGTTAGTTATTTTTTAAAGATAGAAAGTTTGTTTTTTAAAGATAGAAACATTCATGTGAGATCGTGTCTAAGCATCTGCGTTATATGATAAGAATGTTCAGGGACAGTGGAAGACAAAGAAATCAAGTTTCTTTAATGCTACCCACCACCGTTGGAAAATCTTAAAAACTCCAGCATGGCAAAAAGGCATCTCACAATCTGGCTCTTCCCGCCTCTCCAGACTCATCTCCTACCATTCTCACTCTTGCACCCTTCGGTCCAGCCAGATCAATAATCATGTGGACTAATATTGATTGAGTCCTTATCATATGCCAGGACACTAAGCCCAGTTCGTGACATGTATTATTTCACCTGTTCACAGCCCTAGGAGGTTGATAGCAGTAGCAGCATTTCAGAGAGATTGGGAAACGTTCAAAGTTACACAGCTGCTATATGGCAGGGTTAGGATTCAACCCTGGTCTCATCATGCCCCACACTGGCATGTTCCCCTAACCTCTGAGTCTGTGCTCTCCCCTGGCCTGGTACAGCATGATTCCACCCCCAATCCACCCTCAAGTCACGGCTCACGCTCTGCCTGCTCTGAGAAGCTCTCCCTGGCTCTTTCAATATGCACTTGGCCGTCCTTATCTCCACTTTCTCATCCCCTGTTGTTTATTTCTTTATTTCATCCCTGATCACATGGTACCATATTCTCTCTGTGCATTTGCCCTCCCCACCAATGACTGCAAGCCCCTGAGGCCGGGAATCACACCTCGTCACTACCAGTGCCTACCACAGTGCCCGGCACAAAGGAAGAGTTCAACATTTGTCACAGAAATTGAGGGACAGTTAAGACTTCTAAATAAGAGACCAGGCAGGTGGTGCAGGAGTCCATTGCTGCACAGGAATTTTAAACATAAGCTTAGAGTGCTGCAGAATGCATCCATGGTAGAGCATGATATGAGTGAAAATTTATAAGCAAAGAAAGGGCCTTACACAAATTTACACGCAACTCTTGAAATAGACTCAGATATCCATCCCTGTCAGCATCAAACAGAACGTGGGATATAATACAAGATGACAACAGGGACACTCACCCAATGTTAGCTAGCTTTAGGCCAAAGGGCAAAAAAGAAGAAAGGTGTCATTTATTATATTCATGCTACAGTCGGTTTCCTTCTTATTTACATTAGCATTGTGGTCGTGGTCTTTTATCCTCTGTTTATGGGTAGCAGGGCTATTAAAATTTTTTATTCTTCTATTTCTATCACTCTTAACAAAGAAAGATCATTTTTAATATTAAAAAATAATAATAACAATTAATTAATTTGCCTGGAAAGCACCTTGAGGAATATGGACTAACTTTTTTCCGCAGGCAAACCTAAACACAAACCATTCCAGATAGACGGGTGACTAAAGCCACCAGACACAGCTCAAACACAAACACAGCCAGGGAGAGGCAGCCCTCTGCACACTGTCTGCATTCCATGAATATGTTACATTAATAGATTAATTTTTTTAATTAAGGCATTTGAATAGTATGAAATGCCAGCAACCAAATGCTGCATGGGCCATAGAACCTTCTCCAGTATTCTCCCAAATAAGGACTTTGAAAACTACAGAGGCCATGTACATGCACTAATGAATCTAAGACTTTCTTATTTATCTTTATTATCTATTGATAAATGTTTGCAACTTCTAAAGGCTTGAATACAGAAGTTTAGAAGCTTGAATACAGAAGTTCATAATTCAGAGCAAATTTTATATATTTCATACACAAATGTTAATATTTTTATTGTGGCAACCCAACTTGCTGTTCCCAGGCCAGATTAAGAATCATTTTTCTCCACCACAGCTCCATGACCCAATCCAGTGGCATGTTTTAGGTTCCCAGGAATTACCTGCATTAGTTCTAATGTAGGCGTATCTCTTCTCCAAGCTCTGTAGGAATACTTCTTTGCTCTGTTGGCCACCTCCTCACCTCCCCATCATTTCATCAAAGTTCACATGTGGAGAATGAAACACAATACTATGTCCACGCTTCAATGCAGATAAACAATTTTTCAAATGAGGCAGAAAAAAATACACATCAGGAATACACCACTGTCTTAATGTCAAATTTCTCTGTCCAGTGTTTTAGGGACCCCATCATGTCATGCTTCATGGAAAACAGGGGTGAGGGGACTCATATAATTTAATCAATGGAAAGACAGAAGAGAATGTCCTTTAGAAGTTTCTATGCCCATATATCACCTAGGCAAACAGGCATGTTCCATGCTTGGTAATTAGATGTAAACAGCTATGCTTTGGGATAAAAAGTATCATGTCTTCTCCTTGTATTTGCACATAAGTGCTCTAATACATTTCACAGTGACAGCCATGAGCTGGTTTATATATCTAATGGAGCCTTGCAAGACAAGATGACCTTTCTAATTGTCATTATGAGAAGCACAATTGCAAGTGACTTTGGAACACATGGTAAACTTCATTATGCTAAAATATAAAAGCTTCTACTTTGGGGCTCATGATGAATTTTAATGTCAGGGCTCCTGGGGAAAAAAAATGTGCTCTAAATTTTATATTGTATAAAACTCTTTCAAGACCAAAGAGAGCATTTATTTATAGTCTTTGGGCTTCTTCAAAGATGCTGTTAAATATTCCACTAAACATGGCACAATGGAATGAATCACCATGGAACATGAAGGGAGGGAGGGATAATGATCATCTTCCAAGCATCAGGCCAAGTGCCACACGGGGAAAGAACAAAAAGACTCTGACTATAAATACGGGTGCAAGGAGGACATTGGGGTGTAAACGGGACAGTTGGGGTCCCAACCTAGATCACAGGAATAGATGGGAGCTGAGCTTGTGTACTTCATCGAGAGCTCTCGGCGAGCATGGGCAGCTGGGAGGGCAGGGGGCAGTCCTGCAAAGCTTGGAAGGAAGGTACAGAGTAGGTGTGCGGGCGGATAGGGTATGGGATATGCCAAAGGTGAAAAAAAGAATGTGGATACCAACGGGGGTGGGGGGGAATAGCCAAAAGCCATGGGAAGACGTGGTGGGAGGAAAGGGAGAACCTGAGTCCCTACAGCTGCAAACGGGCAAGAAAGCACCTTCCTGAATCCCACATCACAGTGATTTCTTGTGATTTATGATCACGCATCATCAATGGAAAGGGATCTTTGCCTTAATACCAAACGCTGCGTACTGTCTGTGCAGAGAAGGGCAGGGAGCTGTTGCAAACCCGTTTCTCACGCCTGTGGTGACAGTTTCAAAGGTCATCCTGTCTGGCATCCTTCCAGGACAGGGACGACCTTTCTCTACCATTGCCTTGAACCCCCTCCCTCAACCCGCAGCTCCGGGGGGCCACAGGCACCAGCCATAGACACTCTCCATCAGTCCACGAAATAAAAGCGTGCTTTTCGCAGAAAACAAATTCCTATGGGCAGCAGGTTTTTGTGGGGTTTTTTCCCTAATGGATCAATTTAATAAAATGGGAAATAATAAAGAAAAAACAGCCCAAAGACAGCAAAGTGCTAAACATGAGCTGCATCATGAAGGAAAATAAGGTAATGGGTAAGACACTGCACACTTCTCTCAGCTTCTGAATTTTAAAGATGGAGAAAATGTAAAATAATACCTTCCACAGATTTATTGAAAAAAAGTGAAATTGGTTTATTAAGGTCCCGATTGCAGCAGCTCCCTGAATATCACATTTGTTTTAAAGGCCAGGCCCAATGAATATTAATGCCCAGAGTGGAAATGGAATGCCTTTACTCTGGAAGACCTGTCTCTGTTATTCGTTAAATTGTTTGCACCCTAATGCTGTGAGAAGTTTCAGAATTCATTCTACACTGTTATCTCAACATGTTATCATTGTTTATAAAGATTTTATTCTCGGTGCATTATTAATCATGATAAGGGGTTCATTTCACACATACACACATAGGAAAAAATTATTTATAACTATATTATGTAAAAATAAGGAAACTATCAAATGTCCCCCCCCCAAAAAATAAAACAAGTAGACAAAGGATGTGGACAATACACAATAAAAAAAAAATTATAAAGGCACACAAAGAAGCAAAGTCAACCTATTAGTCAAAGATACACAAAAATAAGGCATGAATCAAATGCCGCTTTATTATTGTTATTATACTAATAGACTTCTAAGAATAATGCTCAGTATTGCAAAGGATGGGTTGGTAGTATAAATTAAATTGCTATAATCCTTTTGAAAGTCAATTTGCAGCATGTACAAAGCCATAAAAATGACTATGCTCTTTGGGTCATTAATCCCAACTTGGCACTTTATCTTCAGAAAGAATATCATGAAATGATCATTAAATACCTCAAAATCAGAGGATAGTTAAGTAAAGTACGCTATATTGATTCTCTGAATGTTATACAGATAATAAATGGTAAATTAGAATACTATGCTGCAACCAGGGAAATGTTACTGTACAATGAAAAGTACCCTCTGAAACCAGCCAAATGAGCCTCATCGCAGTTCTTCACCTCCCAGCTACAGGGACACGAGAAACTCTATAGCAGAGAATCATTTTGCCTCCAAAAGTTGACAAATCCTCAGGATTCCACACCACTGGGAACTGCCAGTGTTTGGTGACCTTCTTGGGGCACACATGGAGCAGGTATCCAGCCACGACTGGCACTAGCTTTCTGAAAAACAATGGGATTGAGTGAAGGGTAAACAGACATTTGCCAAATTCTAATGCATCTGTCTCACCCAACATAATTGGTATGTGTGGACCAAAGTCCAGTGCTGGACCCGACAAAGAATAAAAAAGAAGCTCAGGATTTCAGCCACTTGTCTAAGCAAGCCAGATCTCCTTTCATTGAGTTGACCACATTATCACAATATAATTACATTTGGTTCTTTCTAGGGGAAGGAAAATATAAGATTTGGGAATATTGTGAAGTGTAAAGCAGCCCTTGTAAACACAGGAAAATAGAGACGTTCAAAATAGGCTAAAAGAGCCAAAAATGTAACATCATTTTGGCAAATAAAGTTTGATCGTAATTAAACCTAAAAGCAAAGTATGTCATCAGTTGTTAATGAGTTATAAAGACTTTAGAAAGTATAATGCCAAAAGAAAAATAAAATCACATTTTATGACTATGTGGGCATGTAAAATATGTGCATCTCTGGCTCATAAATTTTTGATGATACCAAGTCAGTAGATCCTTAAGTAACTCTTGATGGTTTCTGCTCTGGCCATAAATATTAAATTGCAATGCATTTGCTCAGAGTTGTCCACCCCTACAGTGATCTGACACTCCCCAATTATATAAAAGTCTGAGTGAAGAGCAGATTAGTCAGAACGGCCATCCCCAGGTCCAAAAAATAACAGTGCAAAAGTAGAAGAATGGGCCCATTGCAGCAAAAAATGGTTCCCCAAAGCAGTCAGGGCAGGAATATATATTCATGAGCACACCTCCTCTCCTTTACAAAAGCTAAGAGAACCTGAAAAATCAAATGAGCAACAAATGATAATCTCTCAAATAGATATCATCTCTCTTGGGTTGTTAACAAATGGCAGCTTCAAAGAAGAGGAAGTGCAAGGCTAAAACGGAAGGGGCGTGTACAGGAAGCCATAACTCATAGTGATGCCAAAGAGGAAAACAAGACATTTCTTACAAAATTAATCACTGGAAAAACTATGACCTCATAAAAGATGTCATAATGAGTTAGCCCCAGTAAGATTAAATTCTGCAAAACTTCACAAAATTAGATTCAGTTTAAAAGGAATCAATTTTCATTCCTCAAAGTCCTGAATTACAGAATATTTTTAATGTTGTTTTATTTCATTAAAGTTCAAAAATTCATTCAAAAGAAGCCTAGAAAGATTGCTATCACCTTTCACAAGTTCAATTCCTCATAATCAATAAGATGAGAGATTAGTAAATTCTTACAGGCATACAGAAACTGAGTAATGTATCAATTTCCTAACCAATGCCTTTATTTATAGAAATACAGAGAAAAACATTGACATTTAAGCATTTTAGAATAGGAAACAGAATTATTAACAGTTCTTTGAAAATATACTAGAAAGTTGTTTGAAGTTGTCCAGAAGTTCAACTTCTTTCTGATGCCTTGTAGTTCTCATTAATCACTCTTCAAAAATAAAGAATTGGGGTCTTAATACAAAATATCTGAGGTTCATAAGGGTAATAATCTATAGAAACTCTTATCAACATAACTGATCCATCTATACAGTAAAATGGCAGACAGCGGATCATCCTTTCAGGCACAAAATATAGGAAAAATGCATGAAAACTTCAAAAATGAAAAAACACTACTTCTTTTTTCAGGGCACTTGATATCGTCAACAGCTGACTTCTGGTAACCTTTGTTTCATAACCAGGAATCTATGAGTGTGGTATTTAGGTAGGATGGTGCAGTTGGAGGACGGGTAGAGAGAATCACATTAGGAACCAAGGTCATGAAGAGCATAAAACAATGTCAAAGGTAAAAGCAGATAAAAAGGATTCAAATCCTTGCCCTACCCCTCAGGACCCTGTCATACAATCCTTTCTAAGCCTCAGCTTTCTCATCTGTAAAGTGGAGCCAGCCACATCAGTGGTCCAGATGATGAAATGACTCAGCGTATGTCAAGCTGTAGCGCAGTGCTTGTTCTCAAGGACTTGAGAAACAAAAGGAAAGTTGTAAGCCTCTGTTACTGAAAAGAAAGTGACATCATATGGGAACGAGATCACCCCTTCTTTTCAAAGAACAAATTAAATCCACAATAGCTATAGGTCATCTGTGCACACAGTGAGGGGCCCAAGAAAGAACAATGGAAGAAGAAATCAGCAAAGAACTCATTTTGAAACCTCTTAGTATCTATATAAAAGACATTGTAAATAATAGAATTAGGTTCTATTAATTCCAAGTAAGTCCTAATAATCATAATAATAACAATACATTTTCAAAGCGTGTGGGTGACATTAAAACATGAAACATAATCCTGAAGTTGTTCAGTTAACTGAGGGTGGCGTCGCTCCCACCACCCAGGGCACTGAAAACTGGGGATGGAAAGAAGAGTTGAACGCAGGCAACAACCAGGGATGTGAAATGTTCTGCAATACACGGTACCGTTTCCGTGCAACGAATGATCCCCTCACCCAAAACACAGCCAATGGGCTCTCCTTTAAGATCACAGAATTCCACTTATTGACTCTCTTAGCTTAATCTGCAGGACATTACATGAGTGTTTGTGAGTGTGTGCGTCTACCCATGTTACCAAAGCCCAGAGTCCACATGAAATGTACAAAGAGACTCCAGTAGGCTCTGGTTACTAAGAATGATCTACAACCAGAAAATCTGGCAGATATTTAAGAGACACATGGACCCACCCTACACATAAAGTCGAGTTCCTGCTCTAAGCAAGTTAGTATGCCCAAAAAACTGCCTATTGCCATTTGGTATAAAATAAAATTCAAATCACCATTGCATTCCCACCTAAGGGGTATATGAAAGAAGTATCGTGAAGGCAAAATATTATAGAAAGCAAATGGAGAGACAAGTGAAAAAGGAAGGACTTCTAAAAAAATTACCTGGATAAAAATAGAAGGAGAGTAGAATAGGTGCGAGTAAGAAAATAAATGGACAAAATATGAGTAGAAACATAGGAATTCACCCAGAAGGGACTAGAATAAATGGTAACATCAGTAACTTCAGGGACTATCTAATTCATCTCTGAATGGCAAGGGTCTAACACGGTGCATGGCATCACTGTAAAAACTCAATAAATGGCCGGGCACAGTGGCTCATGCCTGTAATCCTAGCACTCTGGGAAGCCAAAGCAGGTGGATTGTTTGAGCTCAGGAGTTCGAGACCAGCCTGAGCAAGAGCAAGAGCCCATCTCTACTAAAAATAGAAAGAAATTAGCTGGACAACTAAGTATATATATAGAAAAAAAAATTAGCTGCGCATGGTGGCGCATGCCTGTAGTCCCAACTACTCAGGAGGCTGAGGCAGGAGGATCGCTTGAGCCCAGGAGTTTGAGGTTGTTGTGAGCTAGGCTGACACCACAGCACTCTAGCCTGGGCAACAGAGTGAGACTCTGTCTCAGAAAAAAAAATTTAAAACTCAATAAATGCTTGGATAGGATGGATGAGTGGATGAAAATGAAACTTCAAGATTTGGTTCTACTGTGCTGTATTATACGTGAAGCAACTGAGACTCACTAAGAAAATTCAGTGACTTGCTGAACATCATTCATTCATTAAACCTCATGTTGTGATGTTTTATGTGCCAAGTGCTCTGTAAGTGATTAGGGAATGGCAGGACTGAAATTAAACTGAGGCCTCCTACATCCTAATCCAGGTTTTTTACGCCATAAAAGGATGCCTCCCCAAAGAATTATCACAGCTATTTAATAAAAGAGGAAGGAAGTCAGTTGCAAATTTCAAGCTTAGAAATTCACAGGAGGAAGTGGCTAAAGAAAAATAACCATACTAATAGTGATGCAAGGATATAATTGGAAAGAAAAAAAATGCAGAGAAATTAAAAATGCAAGCCTATATTTAACCAGAATCTTGATAAAGTAACAAATTAATTAATAAGGTGAATAAAAGATAAATGATTAGAGATGTGAAAACTCAGCCCATCAAAAAACCTGAGGGAAAAGATTTTTGAAGTGTTTTTTTTAAAAAGTTTTCCTCCAAAAGATCCTGTTCGATATATTTTTTAATCTAAATAAGCAAAGATTTCCAATTTAGAAAGGCAGATACAGATCTATTTCCCATATAACCATCTAAGTTCCTCAACATACAGAGCCCTGAGACACTCATCTGGTTCCAGAGCAGACAGCTCTGCCTCGGTTATACGAGTGCTGGCATGGGTCTGGTCCAGAGAGCTAAGTTGTCTACTACATAGGTCTTAGCCAAAGCTTAGAGGAAAGAAGTGACATTTGGTGAATCTATAGGATATGTTCTCTAGCCACTTTGTACATACTAAGTCTCATCTTGGAATCATGTCAGATTGTTGGAAGATGCCATATTTAAACTTTACAAGCCCAAGCTCTTACTAATTCACTTCCATGGTGCCATACTTTAATATAATGTTTCCTAAAATTTGGAGAACCTTAGAATGACCCCTTTATGAATCTGCTGAAACACTGGATTTTTTTGTGGGAAAAACTACACACACCCACATATCTAAAATGTGCATACAGTTTCACAGTCCACCCATAGCCTCTTCTGCTTTGAAGGGGTCCCCTAACATTTTTTTCTAGCAATAGTTGGTAACAGCCATACGAAAAGTACTTTTGAATCTATTCATGAGGATTTTCCATTATGCTCTCAAGAAAATTTTCTTTAAGAATTTAGCACCACTCTGTATTCCTAAAAACTGTGTGTTTTCAAAGTCACTTTTGAGGAAGGTGGATGATATTTCAACTGTCTTTTTTGCTCTGGCTTCTAGGAAGCTCATTATCACATCATATTCTAAACCAAAATAACTAACATTTGTCATTAGCAATTTTTCTCTCTCAGTTATTAAATTTTATGCTTATTTGTTAATTTTATTGTTTTTATATCTTTGCTATATGTATTTTTCCAGTTCTGCATTTCCTTCCCTTGCCAAAAAAAAAGAGACACACAGATTTTATTCTTTTGTTATAATTTTTCTTGAATGTTTCTTCTACACATACCTGATGAATATGGAAAGACAATTATTGCTTCTATATGCAGAACTTGTAACTCACAGGATTTCTAAACTGAAAGCCTTTTTTTTAATAGGTAAACTTCTGAAAGAAGCTGTGTCCATAAACTTCAGAGTTAAAGAAGCGAATATCTCACTATAGTAGCTCACTGCTATAGTTTGATTTATTTGATCCCTCCAAACCTCATGTTGGAATTTGATCCCATGTTGGAAGTGGGGCCTCATGGGAGGTGTTTGGGTCATGGAGTGGATCCCTCGTGAACGGCTTGGCGCCATCCTCCTGGTAATAAGTGAGTTCTTGCTCCATTAGTTCCCAAGAGAGCTGGTTGTTAAAAATAGCCTGGCACCTCCTCCCTCCCTCTCTCTCTCTCTCTCTTCCTCTCTCGCCACATGGTCTCTGCACACACTGGCTCCCCTTCACCTTCCACCACGAGTGGAAGCAGCCTGAGGCCCTCACCAGAAGCAGTTGCTGCTGCCACGCTTCTTGCACAGCCTGCAGAACCATGAGCCAAATAATCCTCTTTTCTTTACAAATTTCCCAGCCCCAGGTATTCCTGTATAGCAACACAAACAGACTAAGACAGTCATACTTCCTTTTTTTTTTTTTTAGCTATTTCAAGCTCAAAACTTAAGAAGTAGTTCCAAAAATAAGAACAGGCTCTTATCAATGTGGACTTGTGGCTTTTCTATAAAGCAGAAGGTCTTAAGCCAGACAACACTTGGACAGTTGCCTCTACTCCAACTTCATCACACTTAGATTGCCCCTTCTCTTCCTTCCACTTCCCCCTCGCTCCCAGAAAGGCAAATGAATGTGAGCTGAGCATAGCCAGCCATGGTTCCCAGAAAAACAAAATCCTGTCACTTGCTGTTCTTACTGAGAATCCCTCTATGTAGTTTATAGATCCCCTACATGGATTTCTGACAGCTCACCAGGCCTCGGACCCAGACAGATTTTGGAGCTACATCTGCAGTATTTTTCCTACTCAGGCAGCTGGCATAAGGTGGGAAAATTCATTAACATGCTAATGATGTCCTATTTAAAATTCTAACCCTGATTATTCTGTGATTAAATCTCTCCCCTTGACATCGGCTTCCTTTATATCTGAGTTATAGTGCGAAATCAACAATATTAATAAAGTACAATACAGATTACCAACTGTATACACAAGGGATGGAAAACAGTTAAGTAAATCTGAGGATTGTCTTTTTCCTTAAAAAGCAGATGTAGCAAACTATAAAAAAAGTTACTGACTTTTTTCCCACCCTCCTTTAAAAAATACATTGAAATCCACAATAATTAAAGGTTTATAGTTAATTTCCATAAATATGCAGTGGTTGGAAGATAGGTTTAGCTTTTCATTCTATTTCGCTGCACTTAAAATTGCTCAGAATTCAAATGTGTTCTCCTGAAGTCTTAAGAACAGCTGATGGGCGTTAAAGCACACTTTCTTCTCTCCTTTTCAGAGCCTATGTCATGGTGACAAGAGCCAATGGATTCAGTGCAGATGTCTGTCTCCCTTTGCCCTCGAGGACTTTGGCACATTTCAGCTCCTTTTCCATCACCATATCATTTTGTTTCCTGACACCCCAATCTGAACATCCGACTCACACAACTTAAGCATCTTCCACGAAAGATAATCAAATTTATCACTGCTCTCATTAAATTGGAAATGAATAAAGCAGTGGAAGATTCAAGGTCTAGATCTGTAATCTAAAAAGAAAGGAAGACAAGACTAATGTTTCATTTCAACATCTGATCCCAGCAAACAAACAAATATTTAGGGTATACTGTATTTATGATTTTAAAAGACACCAGGCTGGACACAGAAGCAATGAAACCTAAGGATAGTGCTCTGACTCCAGTGGACTCACAGACTAGCCAGAGACATAAGACATAGGGATATCTTAAGTGATCAGTGATACAAGTTCATCTCAGATGAGTCATTAGAGATACATGTCACGTCAATGAGAGTTCTTTGTATGAGAGACCCTGCTCATTATTCCCGAAGACTGAAAATCTCCCCTTTTTCTACAGTAACAGAACCCAGGACTTTAGCAGGGCACATGGCTGCCCAGGGTAAGGGCAGTTCCCAGTCCTCCTTGTAATTAGCTATCACCATATAACAAGGTTAAATCTACAGGGATATGGCAGTAGCAAAGGTGGCCGCAGATTCCAAAAAGGGTCCTTAAAGGGGATAGATAGGTGAGCTCTCTTCCTTCTTAGTTCCTTCTGGCTGGAGTTGGACATCCACTTGGCTGGGCCAGCTGTCTTGGAATAAATGTCACATGTTGAGGGGCACAGAAGAACAAAACAGAAAAGTCTGGGTCCCTGACTGTCAGGGTTGTTTGTCCATCCCTTAGTTATCTTTTTCCCCTGACCGCTGTATTCTACAACCATTGTTGGAAATCAAAACCTTTTTAAAGAAGACTACATATATTGCTGATTTCTTAGTTTTATTGTAAAATGTTTTATCTAAGACAGAAAGAGTCGTGGCACATACATGCATATGCATAACATCCCTTTGTAATTGCTCTACATTGAAACTTGAACACAGAGCTCCCTTTAAAGTTTTAACTACCAAAACCCAAAATTAGCTGACTATGGAATTTGGCCTAGATTTTTTACATTTCAATAGATAAAAGCATCAAATTTTCAGGAATTCATTGTTTGTTTCTCACACTCTCACCAACCATAGATTATTAATTTAGTCCACCCAAAGGCAAGTCACCTCAGATTGGCTAAAAATTAGCTTCAGCCTAAAGCACGTGGAAATCAACATATAGGGAAAAGGGTAGCTGATCCAGCAAAATCCAAGCATGAAACATAAAGAGAGCCTTCGCAACAGTAATGAGCCATCTGCAATTTAGAATCATCCATGGTAACAATCCCTCATTCCATTTGTTTATGTTTTATTCATCATTTTGAAAATACTTAGTGAAGTGACAATGATGAGATTCAAAAAAATACTGCAGAGTCCTTTTTTTAAAAGAGATATTAATGGCTTTCAAGAGCTCAACTATTCAAATGAAAATATAGCTGGACTAAATTTGTTCAAATTTGTTCACATCTTCTTTATTCTTAGATATAATATATTCTCCGTTTTGTGCCCCAAATTATGTGGTGATAGCAAGAGAAATTCCATAGTTTTCATTGTTTATATATTTAAAAATCAATAGCAAGAATCTACATAGAGTATATAATGCTCATTCCTATCATAATGTAAAAAGCCAGCTCTAATGTCTAGGGTGAGTATGTTGTCATTTCTCAGTACTGTAGTTATTTAGGTTCAACTGTACAGTCTCTAGTTTGCCAAAAACAAGGTTTGACCTTTAAAAGTGAAAAGAAAAGATAAACACTGAGTTATTAAGCCAACTTAACAGTGCTCTTTGCAAAGAAGACACAATAACCATTGAACATGCTATCTGTGATGCAAACAGCTCTGTGAAGAAACCTCTTTCTACACAATTAAAACAAAATATATTCATCCTCAAATGACACATTTAATTTCTGCTAGCTGATTTTATATTTCTGCATTTGGTTTTTAAAGACTAATCTTCATTCACTTCAATTTGCAGAATATTTTCAAACAGCCCTATTTCAAATCTGACTTCTAATAGCCCCATTTCTTTTCTTGCTTCTTTTTAAATAAGCAGACTTTTAAAATATAGCCATTTATTCATATACATGTCTGTCAATTTTTTTTTAGTAAACAACATTTCTTTAAAGACCATGATATACTGCATATGACCTCTGCCCTCGAGCAACTTCTAGTTCCTAGGAATAGAAGGGTGTGTACACACACACACACACACACGCACACGCTCCAGGATCTTTGTTAATTAATCTGTACCACTTAATCTGCCTATGAGATAGATGTTATTCTTCTCACTTTACTGGTGAAGAAACGAGTTCCAGCATATAATATATTTTAAATCTAAATTTGCTTTTAATGATTTCATTCTGCACATTAGAAGCTGAATCATCAGAATCCCTTACTTTTTTTTCACTATCGCAATTTGAACTGAACCAGCATCTTCTGAGACTATCCCTTAGGGTGCAAATCTCAAGGCGATCTCAGCTACTCTTCACAAGTGGAACACAAAAGAACGTAAGACTACTTTAACTCCACCAACAAGCAGACGCTTCAGCTAAGGCAGCTCTGGCACCGTCTACATCAATCTTCCTGCAGAAAGAAGCTCTCAGAAAAGTACACACATGGAAGAGACACTTCGTGGTCTTTTCTCAATTTTCTCAGAGTCAGGCTGATTTAGGCTGTGATTGTGCAAACCCGGAGGACTGAGCCAGGGGACAAAAGGAAGATAATTATCAAACAAAGAAAATGCTCACGACCTGTGCCAAGGGAGAGATTGCTCTAAATAATCACTAGGCCCTTTGCAAATGCCGGGGGGAGGGGGGAGAAATAGAAAAAGAAAAGATGTCACATGTGAATATCAAAACAAAAGCTGACAAGTGAATTCCACCCTGTTTGCCAAGGCGCCTGCCAAAAAGGTCTCCCAGGAGGAGGGCCACGTGCTCCATGACGCTCTCCACAGTGACATTCACATGAAGCACAGAACGTGGCCTGGCCACACAGCACAGTGAATGTCACAAGTGTCCCACCAGGCAACCGTTGTGCACCCCTTACCGTAGGCAGTTTCCTGGTGTTCCAGTTCTCTTCTCAATCTGTTGTAATCTTCTTTAACGCTTCCCAACTTTTTGGCATTCCTGGAACTCAGCACCAACAGCTTGCTGAGGAGTCCCTCCAGCCCTTCTCTCTCTGACGTTAATGATCTAATCTCCTCGGTGAGGTCCTTAGCTGTGCAGAAATGGTTTCCTACAGCACATTGTGGGAGAGAAGGAGAGAAAGCAGGCTTTACGGCATCCACAAACAGAAGATCTAGCAGCAGCTAGCATGCACTCACAGCGTGGGTAAAGAAACTGAACTTTGCAGTGACGAACTGCTTCTGTAAGGGTCCTGTGCCACACTAACTGGAAGAACATCCACCTCCTCAAATGGGAAAAACCACCAGTGGCTCTTTATCACCTCATTCTTGTTATGTCTGTTTTGGGGGTTCCATTGGCTAAGCCATGCCTGTGAAACATGATAGTGAAAAATGTCCCAGTGAAACCCAGGGAAGCCACAATGTATCACACTATTTAAATACCCTAATGTGAAAGAGGTGACATATTATAGCAGGATGGAAGGGGACTGGGACTTGGAGTCAGACTAGACCTAAATTAAAATCCTAGTCCCCTTTTTACTCAAACTGCATGACCTGGAGCAGGGAAACTGGCACGCCTGGAACACATTTCTTATGAAAAATGATTGTAACAACACCTGAATCATAGGTGGTTGCAAGAATAAACAAGAAATTCTGTAAAGCATTGAGCAAAATATATGGCACATTGAATGTAACAAGGTTGCAGGAAACAAGGTCAATATACAAAAATCAATTGTATGTCTAAATATCAAAAAAAAATTAGAATATGATTTTAAAAATTTAGAAGATATTTAAAAACTCAAAATACTCAGGGAAAAATTTTTAAAAATATGTGCAGCTCTACAATAAAAACTAAAACTGCTGAGCGAAATTAAAGACAAATAATTAGAAAGATGTACTATATTCATATATTGGAAAATTCAACATTGCTAAGATTTCAATTTTTCCCAAATTGATTCATTGATTTAATACAACTCTAATCAAAATTTTACGAGGCTCTTTTGTAGAAATTTATAAGCTTATTCTAAAATGTAAAAAAGAATGAGCCCAGGAACTTGAGGCTGTAATATACTATGATTATACTTTTGAATAACCACTGCACTCTAGCCTGGGCAACATAGTGAGAGCCTGTCTCTAGAAAAAGATAAAATAAGAGAAAATGTAAAAGAAAATGCAAAGGCCTGGATAAACCAAAGCAATCCTTAAAAAGTTAGCCTTCATTTCAAGACTAATGCCAAAACACAAATCAAGACAGTATGGCATTGGCATATAGATATACATAGACAAATAGATCAATGGAATAGAATAGACAGTCCAGAAGTAGATCCACTCATTTGGTCAATTGATTTTCAACCAAAGTACCAAAGCAAGTCAATGAGGAAAAGAAAGTATTTTCAACAAATGGTGCTGTAACAACCAGCTTATCGATATGAGGAAAATACTAACCTTGATCCATACACAAAATTTATTAAAGATAAATACTAATCCTAAATGTAGAAGTTAAAACTATAAAGCTTCTAGAAGTAAATATAGAGGAATAACTTGCTAACTTTGCAGTGGGCAAAAACTTTAGATAGGACACAGGTAACACTAACTATAAAAGGAAAACATGGATAAAAGGACTTCATCAAAATTACAAATTTCTGCTCACCAAAAGACACTATTAAGAAAATGAGACCGGGTGTGCTGGCTCACGCCTGTAATCCTAGCACTCTGGGAGGCCGATGCGGGCGGATCAGGTGGATCGTTTGAGCTCAGGAGTTTGAGACCAGCCTGAGCAAGAGCGAGACCCCGTCTCCACTAAAAAAAAAAAAAAAAAAATAGAAAGAATAGAAAGAAATTAGCTGGACAACTAAAAGTATATATATATAAAATTAGCCGAGCATGGTGGTGCATGCCTGTAGTCCCAGCAACTCGGGAGGCTGAGGCAATAGGATTGCTTGAGCCCAGGAGTTTGAGGTTGCTGTGAGCTAGGCTGATGCCACAGCACTCTAGCCCGGGCAACAGAGTGAGACTCTGTCTCAAAAAAAGAAAAGAAAAGAAAAGAAAATGAGTAGGCAAGTCACAAACTTGGCAAAAATATTTGCTACACATTTTTCTGACAAAAGACTTGAATCATACAACTCAACAATTAAAACACAAATGGTGTCGTAAAAAGGGCAACAAGACATATGCACTTTGTAAAGCAAGATATACAAATGGCTATGAGCATATGACAAAGTGTTTGACATCATTAGCCATCAGGAAAATGCAAACTAAAACCATAGCGATTCCACCACAAACCCATTGAAATGGCTCAAATTAACTAAACTAAAAATGTCAACATTGGCAAAGATGTGGAGAAACAGGAACTCTCATACACATAAAATGGTGCAGCCCTTTTGAGAAAAGTTCTGGCAGTTTCTCATAAAGTTAAACATGTGCCTACCCTTTAATCCAACAATTCTACTTCTAGGTATTTACACAAGAGAAATTAAAACATTATCAAAAATACTTGTACTTGAATGTTCATAGTGGCTTTACACATGAGAGCCCAAAACTGGAAGCAACCTCCATATCCATCAATAGGCAAATGCAAAAACAGTGGTAAAGCTATACAATGGAAGATACTCAGCAATAAAAAGAAACAAACTCTTCATACATGCAGCAACATGTATATATCTCAAAAAAAAATGCAGACACAAAAGAGTGCATGCCATATGATTCCACCAAATTCTAGAACAGGCAAAACGAATGCATGGTAGAAGATATCAGAACAGAAATCATCTGGGAAGGAGGGACAGCAACTGAGAAGGGACACGAGGGTCATGTTTCTGGGGTGATGAAGATGTCCTGTATCTTGTTAAGGCTGGCAGTAACACAGGTGTCAAAATTCATAGAACTGTACAATTAACACCTGTGCATTTCATTAAATGTGAATCATACCTCAATATAAAAGGGAAAAAATTGGAAAAATGTATATACGAAAATTAAACCATAAATTAATAGATACATCACATTAAAGAGTGCCCCATAAATGATAGTTACTGTTACTAAAAGGCTCCACTATGTTTTCTAAGAATTTATTGTAACCATAATCACAATACTAGCTACTACTACTACTAATAATAGATTTAAACCTTCTCTCCTTTAAATTTCACTGCAACCTTGGGAGATAGATTATAGCCTAAATTATTAATTCTAAGATGCACTTTTTTTTTTTACATTTTAACATCCCTGAAACAGGGATGTGTCTTACAATCGCTACCGGCCAGAAGGCAGTTGTTAGAACTCAACTGTCAGACGTGGTGGCCTGGCTGACCACCTGCAACACCCTGGCGTTTCAATGGACAAACTATTTCAGCACCATTTGAGTCCTGGCTGTTATCTGAAAACCTTCTGTTACATAGATGTGTAAGATCATGAAAACACTAGCATTTAAAACTTGAGGAATGGTGTCAGCAGCTTGGCAGAAAATCCTACAGAAAACAGTAGTTCATTTTCGGAGAGGGAGGGGTAATAAAGTCGCATCGCCAACAGCATAGAGGGGGATGGTATGTGGGAAACGTGAGTCTTGAGAACTTCGAGTCGATACATTGTGTTGGTTAGGGAAGCACATCTGGCTTTCTCTAGCTGGTCAGAGACGGCTCAGAATAAATATGAAGATGCTTTAGGAAAACCTTAACAAATGTATCTTCCTTTTTAAGGAATGACATGATCTTTTAAAAGCTTAAATATATCTAAAAGAGCTATTTCAATAGCTCTTTCTAAGCCACAGAAAGTGTTGCATCGTTGTTAGATCAACAGCAATTTTTCTTTCTTTGCAGTATATAAAATAATGGTGCTTTTTATGCTCACTGAAATACATAGTGTTATCTTTTCTTTATAGCTGAGAAAACGGAAACCTAGAGAATTAAGATATCTTGCTAAAGATCACATAGCAGTAAACCACAGGGCAAGTTTCCAACTCCAGTGTAAGCCCAGAACCTCTCCTCTTAAATACTAAGTGATGCCATTTACTTCTGTATTATTAAATACGCATATTTCAAACTCATATAAATGTTGAAAATGTTACAAAATGCTTTCCCACCTCAAAGGCATTCTGAACACCCAAGCACATATGATCTGTCACTAAAATCCATAGTTTCCAATTCCATGACTGGATAAATATCTTTTTGAGTCTCTATTTGTTTGCCAATCACTGCAGTAGGCAACGTGGCAAACTCAAAAGAGAACAAGGCACTGGCCCTGCTCTCCAAGAATTAACCATAAAATCAAAGGGATACAGTATATCGCAAAGAACAGACAAATATGCGCTAGAAGGGGTCAGAGGAGAAGAGAGATTGTTCCAGAGGGAGAGGCGGAGGCAGGTCTCATGAGAGAAGAACATAAGATTTCCAAAAGCAGAAACAGAAACGCTAGTTAGAGAGCAGGTAGGAGGCAGGTGACCAGGTGAAGACTAGTCTAACAAGAAAGTCGGATCAAAATGGCAGTGCCCCAAATGCCAAGCTCATGAGTCTGGGCCCATTTAGGAAAAAAAACAACAAAGTCCACAGGAGAGCAATCCAGACTTCCACAAGCTTTGAGTTTTAAACAGAATCACAACTAAAACCATTCCCAGATCAGCAATTTCCATCCTGAACAATGACCACGTCAGGGCGGCCAGGGGTGGAGCTCCCCACAGCATACCATGAAGAACCTCAAGGGATCCCATGCGCTCGGGGGAGCTTGCAGAAGGATCAGCCCCGGAGACATGACTGCTTTCCACGTGCACAAAGTAGTACCTTCCAGTGTTCCTTCTTAGGCCGGGCTGAGGGACCCCAACCTTCCTGCTGGGCCATGTTTTCAAGGGAGAGAGTTAACAAAAAGTAGAATGGGCACCAGCTGTGCTTCCAGAGCCACCGGGCCCCTTCCTTGATTCTGAGGAACAGGGCTTGGGAAAATGCACGGTAATAGAAGCAAACTTTTCATACGTGCAGAGCAAGTGTGAATTCCCAAAGAGACAGTTCATATTAAAACTCACCACAATAAAACGCTACATTGCCCTTGGTTAATATTTTATAAGCATTTTGACCTCAGCTCCAAGCCCAAGAGGTAAATCTTGGTGGATGCAGCCCTCCCTGATTGCTGAAATTGGCCAAGAGCTCGGTGACAAAAACTCAGAAAATCAGCATTGATCCCTGAAGGAAGTACCATCAGCGACCCGTGACCCCAATCTTTGCAGCTCTAATGGACCCTTTCCAGATGCTGCGGGAGGACGTGTGTGGAGGTGAATATGCCACCCTTGGCATCGTGACACACCTGTACCTGTCTACTCTTCAGCAAGGGAATGGGACTTGGGTATCTTCATAGATTTTTTAAAGCACCTGTCACCATATTGCATTCTGCAAATGACACAATTTAAAGCCCAAGCCAGTTTTACCCACTCTGTTTTTTCTACCTCACTTGTCCTCAGTATCTCTGAATTCAAATACCTACCCCTCTACTTTATAGTACCTAGGGGGTCATTTTCATGAGTTCTTCCTTCACCCGAGAGTTTGATTTTATAGATTACAGTGCTCCCATTATATGGACTGTCTCACTGAATCTTCCCAAAAACCCAGGAAGGCAGGCGGGGGGTCGGGGAGGGCGCTGTCCTAATGACTGTCTTTGATTTCCAGTTGAAGAAACCCAGACCCAGAGGGTGACCTTGTGAAGGTCACAAAGTTCTGCAGTTCTAAGGTTCCATGCGTGGTTGCTAAACTTAAACTTGGTTCTTCTGATCTCGTATCAATAAACAACTTAGTCAAAACCTAGACACAAACCATCCATACAGGGAGGGAGCACATGGGGCAGGGGACATGAATCCTGTACTCACAGGGCCCCTTCACCTGGTGGGTTCTCAGGCTTCAAGACGCCTCTCACCTGGGGGAAGGCCTCACATTCATGGCACTTGCCTGGGCCCATAGACAATTCAGGGTGTAATGATTCTCCTAAAACTATCCACCTTTACCTACACTGAAGCTATACGTCTTTACTAGGAAAAAGGAAATACAGCCAGTGCTGAAAACAACCCTAAACCTGTTACAGTGCTGTATCATTTATTCTACATGACACCAGATCTCTTGGGGAACTTCCAGCTACACTGCGTGGTTAGGCAAGATCTCACCCTTGCCATCCAGAGCTTTCCCTCGGTGCGGTCAGGGCTACCTGCTGGGAGCTGGTGTGGCTGAATGAAAGGGCAACTGAGGCAGCAAATAAGCCCCAGCCAACTGCTCCCCACCCTCACCTCTCCTTGGAAACTCCTAAACCTGGAATTTGCCATTTTCAGTCAGTTATGTGGATTTCTTCCACTCACCGTGATTTCCTGAGACAGCCAGAAGCATTTCCTGTGAGCACAGGCCCATGGTTAGTTTTGCACATCGAACATTTCAGACAGCCGCGTGTTTCATGAAAGGTGAAGGGGGCATGACGCCAGACACAGGATTTTACCTAAAACACAGGCTGATTCTAACAGCGGGACAAAATGCAGTGCCTGGTGCAGACTAAGTATACAAACAGACAAGGGCCAGACCATATTAAAAAGTAGACCTTTGATGCACAATGTGCCCGGGAAACCAACCTCCCTGTCTACAAACAACAACCCAGGAAACCAGCCTGCCACCTCTAGGAACAATCCAGGAAGCTAAACAATGACTCCTGTGATAATTGGCCCCAAATGGCCGGGACTTGATGCATAACCAACAGCTTCCCTGATTTCTGTCCCTAGTTCTGGCTTAGGACTGGCTAGAGAAAGCCAGATATGCTTCCCTAACCAATCACAGAAGATGCCCCACTGCCAGTAAGCCGCCGTCCCGTGCCAGCAGCCTCCAAACCAAGGCACATCTGAAGCTTCTTTTTTTCCCGCTATAAACTGTCCCACTCCTCCGCCTGCCTTCGTGTCTCTGCCAAGTCGTACGTGGTAGTGTTTGACTCCCTTGGCGGCGGCAAGCTCTGCATGATATAACCTTTGCTTGTTCTCCCTGGGTAGGTCTTCGTTTATTTTCACACTGCATACTCATCATCTTTGAAACGAATCTTTACTGGGTCTATTGCCTCCTCCAGCTATCGATCTAAATCATGGACTTTTCTAGAGAGAGGGAAACGGTGAAGAAAGAAAAGAAAGGAAGCATACGAGTCGATGCCCCCGGTCACTACCTCCACTCTGGATTGCATTTTTCTGTCACATGTCCAGTGGCCTCTCCTGGACCATTGTCACACCTCCTCCTGCTTCCCTGAACCTACAGACAGAGCAGTGTCCAGGGGGGCTGGCCCCGAGCACCCACCTGCCCTATTACAGAGAGAGCCCTGCTGCTCCAGGTCAGCACAGTGGCCCACTCGGAACACGGTGCCCTCCTCTCTGACCTGAACCAGTATTATATTAATACAACGCTAAGAACACACTTAAGAATTTTTTTTAAATCATTTAATAATTTGTCTTGGTATGTAATAAAAGGTGATTTAAATGCAATACATTTTACTTTAGGTTATACCATATCACTAGGGGTCATGTTACAAAGTTACTTTTAAATATAATTGTAAATAACATTAATAACACATAATTGGAATTCTTACTTTTCCTTATTTGACAAACTGACATGGGGTATTTAATTTCCTTTGAATTAATTATGTAATAAAAGGATATTTTCTCAAAATAATTTAAAATGATATATATTTATTAATTCTGGGCCAAATATTCATCCAGAAGAAGATGGAAATTTAAATACATGTTTCTAAATTTAAGAAAAAACTACTTTCATTACCCAATGTGTGGAATTCATCCATTTTGTGCTTATTCTAGAAAATCTAGTTTATTTCTAGAATTGTTCTCTTTTCCCCAAAATCATAAGAGAGAAGATTTCAGGCTGCCATTTAAATACATTTGTCTGCACCGAATGCATTTTGGATATAGATAATTTTTATTCTCTATAAAGAAATGCCAAATTGGATAGAACCATCCTTTTTTTAAAAAAAAAAAACTGGCTTTTGGAGTACCAGAGACATCCTGATATGCTATTTAAAAATAACTGATTATCTGAACTGTTTGCTCCTTGGAAACAGATAACAGGGCAGCAGATGGGAGAAAAATGCACCATGAATGGAGGGAAAACCCGAAGACAGCCAGTCTAATGACCAGCAGAGGTCTCTGGCTCACACAGGCCGATGCCTTCACCAGCCTCCCTCAGCAGCCAGAGGAGCCCCTTGTTGGCACCAACTGGTTTGGTTATAAATTCTAAGGCGATTAGAGTCATGTAGAGACAGTGCATGACAGGAAATGACACAGTGGCCTAGGCATTAGAAGGAGAATGCCACACCCCAATGGCTCATGCCAGTGGCCAAGGATCAGAACTTAGAGGCATCTTCCCACCTAGCAGACTGGGCTTCCCGCTTGCTCCCAGCTTCCCCACCGCTCCCTTTAAATGGATCATTCGGGTATTTGCCCCAAAACTTACAGGGACCCACACCCTATTTCCTTACTATACTGCTAGTTGTCACACACTCTCTCTCTCTCTCTCTCTCTCTGCCTGATTCTTCATTCCTGTCTTGCGTGACCCAGGGACAGAGGACTGCCCTCCCAACTCATCGTGCCCTCCCTGCCCAGGATCTTAAGTAAAAATCTTTGATCTTGTTTCCCACTGTGTCAGTGTGTTGAATTTGCGCCTTCCATTTGAAGCACCAGGCCAGAATGCTCAGGACAGCACAAGGTCAGGCTCCCAAAACCAGAGCGATGGCCAGACAGGCAGAAACTGGACATTGGTCAGACAAGAGCCACAAGGGCGTCTGCCGGTATAAACAAGTTTCCGTGTGAGGGGCCCCTGGTCACACGTTGCACAAGTAGGCATTGGGCCGTTTGCTGGGTAGAAGACGTACGCGTGAAGGGCACGGTGTAAACACCCACACCCAGCTCCCCTCCATTTCCCAACAGTGCATGTTGCTAGTCCCTCTGGGACCAGAACCCAAATTAGTTTGGGGGCTCTCAAAACAGACAGCTAAGTGAGTTAAGCAGGGAGCCCTCTCAGCCTCAGGTACACCTTCTAGGACAAGGACAGGGCGAGGGAACATCAAAGAACTGCTGCAAGATGTGCTCCCAGTCCAACTCTGCACAGGGCTACTCAGCGTTGGTGCACATTGGGCTGGCTGCTGCACACAGGTGCAGAAAGCTGTGAGTCAAGAGTCCTTCTGCATTCACGTTCATGCCCAAGAAAGCAGCTGGAGCCGAACAGGGCAGCCAGCCCAGCCCCCCTCTCCATGGTGCAGTGATTCTAGCCCTCACGGAACACTAAAACCACCTGGAAACCATTTGAAGGTTCTCATATCCAGCCTGATCCCTAGAGATTCTGATGGAAGGGATTTGGTGCTGGGGTCTGGGTGACAGTATGTTTTAACTTCCCCAGATGATCCTAACAGCAGTCAGAGTGAAAACCACTAGTTTGGAGGGTACACGAAGGTATAACTCCTCTAAAATGTACAGGGATGATGCCAGGGCTATACACTCGGAGTCCTTCTGCCAGGACTAGAAAGAACAAAGAAATAGAAAGATGGGCAACATTGGCGCTACCATTTTATAGGGATTCCAGCAAGCTTAACATTAAGCACAGGCTGCCTCTGGCATTTGGACCAGCTTGGGTGCCCTGGCTATAATTCTCTTTTAAAAGTTTTTTCACAGGTTTTATAAACTACTTACAACTGGCCTTCATCTTGTGCCAAAATAGCAAGGCTGTGTTTGTTTCACTTAATGATTTTCAGGTCCAATTGGTAGAGGTGAGGGCGAAGCCTGCCAACATGCAGGAAGGCTGTCACCCAGAGCTACTGCAGGTGGCGTCCAGTGTCCAGGAGCCTGCACGTCAGCCAGCTCCAGGCCCCCGACAGAGGACAGAGCAGGTGAGAAGGACCAGGACCTAAATCGAGACTTTCCCACAGGGGCAGGGCAGGTGGTGAAAAACTGACAAAGCTCCCTAAGTGAAGAAGCTATGGAAATAACAGATTCTAAAGAATCAGCAACCAGCCAATGAGCACTCATTGTTTTTTAAACAAATATTTTTATTGGCTGTCTCCTGAGTGCCAAGTATTAAGCAAAGCCCAAAGCAGGGGCAGGGGAAGCAAGGTGACTCAACACATGAACTAGATCAGCAGTTCCCAGCCTTTTTGGCACCAGGGACCAGTTTCATGGAAGACAATTTTTCTGTTGCCCAGAGCAGGGTGGGGAGGCAAGGGGCTCAGGCAGGGATGGAGTGATGGGGAGTGGCTGTAAATGCAAATGAGGCTTCACTGCCCTGCCCACAGCCTGCCACTCACCTCCTGCTGTGCGGC
This sequence comes from Cheirogaleus medius, assembly GCA_008086735.1. Taxonomy (NCBI): domain Eukaryota; kingdom Metazoa; phylum Chordata; class Mammalia; order Primates; family Cheirogaleidae; genus Cheirogaleus; species Cheirogaleus medius. The sequence continues at coordinate 37,458,256 of VBSM01002153.1, read as the reverse complement.
GGCCCAGGTTCAGTTGCTGAGTTTCATGAAAGACAATTTTTCCATAGATGGAGGCGTGGAGCTCAGGCAGTGATGCACAGCCCAGTTCCTAACAGGCCACGGACCGGTACCGGGCCAGGCCCGGGACTGGGCATGACAGGACTAGATCACTAATAAGGAGTAACTGAAGTAGGGCTGGAGCTGGCAGTGCAGGCTGGACGCCAGTGTCAGAGCAGCCAGGCATCAGAGAGCCAGCCTCAACCACCGGCCGGGCTGCAGGGGCCGAGCCTTGATCCTGGGGAGGGGAAATGGTCAGAGCACGCAGGCCCTGTTCCCCATAACGACTGGTGTGCTGTCGTCTACTTCCCTCCCCCTTGCCTCAGGGCCTCAGGGTTTTTTGACAAATAAAATACAGCAGAAGTGACACTGCAATGGTTATAAAAACGTGCCCACCAAATTCTTTGCTACTCCTCCCTGGAGGTGGAACCTATTTCCCTCCCCCGGAATGTGGGCTGGAAAGAGTTAACTTGCTTCTAGTCACTAAAGCAGAAGAGATGGTGCGTGACCTCGAAGACTAAATCCGAACAAGGTGTTGTGGCTTCTATCTTGTGTTCTCTCTCTCTCTCTCTCTCTGGTCACTCGCTCTGGGGGAACCAGCTGCCATGCTGTAAGCAGTCCTCTGGCACAGCTCTTGTGGCAAGAAACTGAAGCCTTCTGTTAACACCCACACGAACGAGCTGGGAAACGGCTCTTGCAGCCCCGGCCAAGCCTTGCAAGGACTGCGGCCCCACAGCATGCCTTGAGAGCAACTTCGTGAAACCCTGAGCCAGAACCCCCAGCTAAGCCACTCTGGATTCCTGACTTTCTAAGACTATGAGAGATAATAAAGATTCATTGTTTCAAGCTCTGAACTTTTGGGGTCATTTATCATCTATTACACATTAATAGAGATGCCTGCCAGTTTCTGAGTCCAGGCCTTAAGAAATAAGAAATTTCCATTTCTTATGGAGTCTCTTGGGGCACTCGCTCTTAGAACCTGGCAGCCATGTTGTAAGGAAGCCAAGCTGCCTTTGGAGCGGCCCACACAGAGAGCAACCAATAGCCAGGCCATATGTGTGCACCGTCTTGGAAGTGAGTCCTCCAGTCCTCACTGTCTCTGCCAAGCCCTGCCCAAATTGTGGATTCATGGGCAAAAGAAATGATTGGCGATATTTTAAGTCACTAAGTCTTGAGCTGGCGTATTTTGCAGCAATAGAGAATATAAAAACAGATTTTGGTATCTGGATATGGGGTGCTGCTGTAGGTAACAAAATCCTAAAACCCGAGGCATTGGCTTTGGGACTAGGTAGTAGGCAGAGGCCTAACCAACATCTATGAAGGCCAAGAAGAAAGTAAGAAAAATAGTTTTGGAAGCTGGAGGAAAGAGGAACCTTGTAGTTGCAAAATATCACTCTGTTATCAACTGAGGTAATACAGAAAAGGGTCCCTAATAATTTCAATTAGATATCCAAGGAGATTTCCAGGCAGAATATAGAAGTGCCTACTGGCTTCTTGTCACTGCCGATGACACGGTGCAAGAGAAGAGAGATGAATTAAAGAATAAACTGTTAGATATAAAGGAGCTATAGAACTTGCTGGGTTTAAAAATAAAACTATCTTTTATTCCCAGTCTCCGCAGATGGTCAATGATTCTCAAATTAAGGAAGAGCTTCAGGCCATAGAGCAAATCCAGGATAGGTCTATAAATCTAAGACAGTGAGTCACAGAAACTTCAGGACATACAAAAGACCCGCTAAGCATCTTAAGGGCATCCCTTCGGATCCTCTCCAATCAATAGGGCTTCTAAGAATCTCCAGGCCATTGTCCCTCGGTATTCTCAAAGGGAGCCCAAAATAGAGAAGGGCTTCTCTTGGAGAGGCTGTTCATTGTGGGTTTTGTATAATGGAATGAGGGTTTGCCATTCTAAAGCTACTGAAATAGAAGAAAACAGAAATAGCCTTACATGGAGAAGTTACAAAAGTATGATGGCCATTCTGCCACCAGGATTGCACACAGGGACAGCCTATTGACGGAAAGTCCCATTCACCCAAAGAGCAATCGGGAAATAGCGAGGTGAAGAGACTAGTTCCCATCACGGTCACCTCAGGTCATCCTTCAGCAGATTGGGCCTCACAAATGTTCTCAGCTGACCAAAGAGTTAAAACAGAACACCCAGGTTCCACATGCAATATACCCTCTTAAGAACTTTCCCTGGGATTCTAAGATTATCCACATTGAAGCGAGGCTATCTCTGCTGCCTGAATTATACATCTCCTCCCTTGGGCTTAATAGAGACTCAGCCACCTGTATTCTTGGGAAAGATATATTGATTAAGAAAGGCAAAAACCTTAACTCAGAAGCAAGATTGTGCTCAATCTTCTTTTTTTCTCTTAGCAAATGGGGCCATAACTCCAAGTAAATGGCATGTGAAGCTGTTAAGAGCCAAACCTCCCATTCGCACTGTGATGTTCTACGGATTGTAAATAACACGCGTGACTGCACCAGGGACCAAATTGCTCGTTAGCTGCCAACATTAGTTGTTTAATGATCTGAGGAGCAGAAGCTGCCAATTACTGTATTCCTTCTTAAAATACCATTTAAAACCCACACATGTAATCATTATACCTTTTTGTTAAATTTTTATGATTCTTCTGAAGCTGGTGAGCTGTGGGTTCACCCAACCTATAAAACTCAGAGAACTCTTTGAGGCCATCATTACATAACTGGGGTAAAAATCCATATATCCCGCACTGAGCAGGTCTGGACTCTAGTCCCTGATCTGCTCCTGCTTGGCTAATTGAGCGCATTTAACCAAAGTACACAGCCCACAGCCTCAGTTTCCCCTTCTGTTCATTGGGATAACAGTCTGTCTCCCACCTACTATTGTGGGAATAGTCTCTCTCCCACCTAGCTATTGTGAAAATAAAATAAAATAACAAATACGGAGGAAAGCACTATTCAAAGGACAGGGTAAGATACTGTTTTTAGAGACTTGTCAAACTACTGATTAATGTTAAAAGATGTCCCTTCATAACTGCCAGAGTAGGGAGGGACTACTATCCCTTGAGAATTCTCCAAGTTCTGTGACTGGATGTTTAAACTGAGTGCCTCCATTTGTGTCACGTTATCATCCACCCCCTGCAGGAAGAGATGGATCCAATAGTCCTCACTGAGCCAGTGCAGGTTCCCCAGTGCCATATACACACCTGCTCGAATCATGTGACACACAAAGTACACTTAGTGTCTAAACTCTTCAAGAAACAGGAACTGGAAGTCCAAGATTTGATACCTACATAAACAACTTGCGCTATCTTATGTGTGCATATGTATGTTTAAGAGTCTTATCCACCCCTTTATAAGGAAATCATGCCGCCCACGTTTTAGTGAAACTCTCAGAAAAGCTCTGAGATGTCCGAGAACGACATGACAACAACGGTGGAGCGTTAATCGAGGACAAAACATAATACGGTGGTTGTCATCATTGCAGTCTCACTACTTCGGCTTCGTCTCCGTGGCCAGTTACCTGATATGGCGAGCATTTTGGCCTCAAGCAATGCCGGGAGTTGGGTTTCAATGTCGTTAACTTCCTTCCTCAGAGTGCTGCAGAGTCTCTCACTCATGCACACCTAGACGGAGAGAAACAGCCAGGAGTCATCATTTACTCAGCGAAAAACCAGAAAGCAATGGGGCAGCCAGGCCAGAGACTTCTGGGTTTATAAGCAATTAAGAGGGATGATAAAGAGTAATCAGAGGAGAGTGTTTAAAAAGCAAGTAACAGAAAAAGAAAGAAAGAAAGATAAGAAGGCAGGCAGGCATTGGTATATTCCAAGCATAGGTCCTGCGCCCTTTCGCTGCACTCAAACACAAAACCAATGAGCTAGCACAAGAGAGGGCAACCACAAACTAAAACAACTTCATCGCTTCTGCCTTGTTCCTTCTCTGGGCCTTTGCTCTCTACTCCTTCTGTCTGGAACACTCTTGTTCCAGGTGGGTTAGCGTATTCACATCCTCAGGGCTCTCTGCTTAATCACTGCCTGGGACAAAAAGCCTTACTGATCACCTGCCCAAAATAGCAACCTCCCTGTCCTCCTGCCTTTAATGTTTTTCCAGGGCATGGTTCCCAGCTGACATACTTCTGTGATACTCCTCTGTGCTTACAGTGTCTCTCTGCTAGGACATGAGCCCTCTGTGAGCAGGGACCTGGTGCTGTACCAGGCACACAGTAGGCAGCAATGAAGATAAGGCCATCTAGGTGAAGGTCAGGCTAAATTTAATTACTAGGAGACACTGTCTAGGAAACTTTGAGGACAGATAGATACTTGCTGGCGAGTTAGATATGAAAAATAGACCAGTAACTCTTAGTGAGGTTTAAGGGGTTTTATCATTTATTTTTCCATGACACTCCAAACATTTGCTACATTTTTCTTTGATCTTTCAAAAATAGCAAACATCTAAAATCTCAATTTATTTTTCCAAATGCCTTCAGGTTATCTTTTATTTTGTTGGAAGCTAAAACATCACATTTTTTTCCTCTCATTTAAGGCTAAAATCTTATATTCAAATGTTGTCTATACTCAGATTATTGAGCTATCTCAAAAAAATTTCCAGCTCAACGAAAGCACAGAGCATGAATTTAATAAGAATGAATACATCTGTGGAGATATTTGGGGCTTGTCCACAAAAGATATTACCTAGAAGCATCACTCTTTTCTTGCCAAAACTCTAAGATTCCATTCAAAGCTAAAATTAACCCAGTTGGAGTCACAGAGCCCAGAGAAAATATAAAATTTAGTTTCCCAGAAGAATCTAGGTCATGCTGGAGATTATCAATTTGAAATGTTTTGCTTATCTCGGACTGAATTAAGATTAGTTTTGGAGTCAAAGCAGACCTTGTGCCTCCTGCCTAAAAAACTCCACTATATCTCTCATGGACTTCCACGTGTTCTTTTCCATTCAGAAGCTGTAATTTTCCAACCCCTCTTTATAAAGCTCATTTTCTGGATGAAGACAATAGTTTGGCAACCTCTGAACCAAAGCCTGCACCAGTAGTCTTGGGCATCCACACATCCATGGTCATTAATTTCAAGACTCTCTCAATGGCCCTGAGATTTGTCATGAAGTCAGAACCGGAGTTAAAAGGAAGATGTCCCAGACACCTTCCCTCAGCACCAAGCCTCTGGTCGGCTGAATGCCCAGTGACTGACACGTCCCATCCAATCCATTTAAGAATGTCATCCGAAGTCCAGGGACATTTCCATTAACTCTATAACACCAGCCATAATTCTTATGTCTCACCCAATCTCTGTCCAATATTTCTGATTTTAGTTAACAGTATCTGTTAATCATATCACTATTAATATGAAACAACCTCTCTGAATCTTCTTATTAAATTGCAATGTTCATTCTTTTAGGCTGTGCTGGATATAATCTAATATCTACCAATCTCCAGATATCCCATTTATTTCCAACTATTTCTTCCACCTCATTTATCCCTTAATTACCTTTGGTTTGGGTAACCCACAAGAGTTGAAGGAACGTAATGAGTGCAATGAAGGTTCCATCTCCCTGTCTGAGGGAGAAATCTAAACAGTGTCTGGTGTGTGTGTGGGTGTGTGTGTGTGTCTAACACACTAGAGAAAGAAAACTGTGTCACGCTGAGACTGTTACCTCACTGTCACCTGTAAATCCAGTCTAGAATAGAGAAAAAAGGTGTTTTGTGTGACGGGCAGTTTTGTTTTAATTCTCTGTAGACTACTATAGGCCAAACACACACACACACACACAAAGTCATGTATGTGCACGCATACATATCCACCTACACACACACATATATATACACCCCCGAAAATCTGCATCTCCTTTTTATTTACAAATTAAATTGGACCCTAAGGAACTCATTATCAAATGGAGCTTTTATATTTACATTTTTAAATCTAAGACACAAGCTCCTTAATTTTATGGAAAATCAAAGTAATCATAAGTTTCTGGCGAATGCATCGGGGGAAGGTATGTGCAATGGCCTGAATGCTAATGCCCCCTGCCAACAAAGTTCACATGTTGAAATCCTCACTCCCAAGGTGATGGTAGTAGGAAGCAGAGCCTTTGGGAGGTGATTAGGTCATGAGGGTGGAGCCCCCATGTAGGGGATTAGTGCCCTTATAAATAGGCCCCAGAAAGCTCTCTTGCCTTCCTTCTACCGTATGAGAATACCCAGCTATGCTGGCACCCTGATCTCAGACTTCCAGCCTCCAAAATTACAAGAAATAAATTGTTGTTGTTTATAACCCACCCAGTATTTTGTTATAGCAGCCCTAGTGGACAAAGATAGTACGCAAACTGTCTTTGTGTTTAGCATTTGGGCAAATCCAAGATCTTTCACAGTGGTTGAAGGTTATCAACAAATCCCAATATTGTGTATGTGTATATGTGTGTCCACAACATAAAATGTCATCAACACACACACACATATAAGCACCATCTGTATTACATGACATGCACACCTGTATACTCACTGCAAGTGTATAGATTCATTCATATCACCTAGATGGTGTGTTCTGAAGATAATCAATGAACCCAGACCCAAGAGCATCCTCTCACCTTTTTATTCTACATAGAAATTAGGAAGCGCCTAATAAAATATAAATGGCCTATATTTACAATAGAATATGTACAGGAAGGAAACATCTACCACCTTTTCCTTGATAGGAATGTTTTGCCTCTCCCCACCGCCCTACTGGCTTCACCGAAGGTCGCGCAGTAGCAGATGTTGACAATACTAGTGGGTAGTGTCACTGTGACTTACGAGGCAGAAATTCAAGTCACTTTCTAACATTTCCTCCCCTGCTTCATATAACAAAATTGGTAAACCAAGTGAGAGTCTCCCGCACCCCTGCAGTTGGGCAGGGGGAAAGGTCTCAGCCCAGCCAACATGGGATCCTGAGATGCAGATTCTGGGGAGGTGGGAGAGGAGATATAGAAGCCCAGCCCCTGCGTGGCCCATCACCTGGGCCTTGTGCCTGGGCACTCAGGTCCTGGCACTGCTCTTAGTCTCATCCTGCTCACCGTCTTTGGGCGAACATTCGTAGGATGCTCTCAGGGACGGCAGGGCAGGTTTCAAGCCTTCCAGGGTCCCTGGTCCTGATGATGTGTTATGAACACCACTTGCTCCTAACAGGAAGCTCTCCTTGTATGCAAGGTATAACTACCCACCAACCTGCTGCTGTGTCAGCAAAACCATTAGGTGTCATTTTCAGAAATGAATTTGATAAAAAAAATAAATAAATAAGAAAAGGGCCAGAGTAACTGCAGACATTTTTGCCAACAACACACCCCCAACTCCAGCTTAGCTGCAGTGATAGCAAGACCCCTAGCATGTTCCCTGATCGAGAGCCCAAGACTTTCTCTCCCTGGGCACAGAGATAAGAAGCACTTCCTTCCAGGCCAGCAGGTCTCCTCTGCTACTTTGCTTTCTGTTCAGCAACTGTCCTTTTTATATTGATCCATCTTATAACCACCTCTGGGTCCCAGACTACTGCAAATAATTAATGATTCATACCTAGTTCTCTGCCACGACAGCAGTAATTCACAGAGTAATTGATCCTGCTCCTCCGTCTGCCAATGGCTCAGTCGGGTATAACCATGTAGGTAGAGAAGGCCTTTTGTTTGCAAACTGTGGTTATCCTAACTAACTAGGACATTGACTATTTAATTTAATTGACCATGTGCTCTCAGGGAATAATGAAAAAATGTTCTGTCTCTACGCAAACCAAGGTCTTGATACGGCAATATAAACAGCCAATAAAGTAGGCAAAATGATTCTCAAGCCAAATGAAAAACTTTACAAGACAAGAAACAATCACCTACTATACCATTTCCACTTGTGAAGAACCTGAACATTGCCCTCCTGGGAGGAAAAGTAATTAATTTCTCAAATTACTCCCATCCTGAAAGCCTTCTTAAGCAAAGCCATTCAATATGCATAGCAACAGTCCCTCTCCCATCCCCAAATTGACAGCTCCTTCTGAAGCAACGGCAAAACCTGTCCATTTCTGGGGAGCCCACAAATCAAGACCTCTGCCACGATAGCAGCCCTGCCCTGGCTCATCCCTGGGCCCGCAAAATGGCTTGGCAAAGTCTACGTTTCTCCCAAAGTCTCTCAGGGATAGGGAACCTGAGCCTGCTGATTTCAAGATTGTTCTTTTTTAAGCACCAAAGGAGGCAAGAAAAGCTTCATCTTTCTCTGCTGCACCCCTTTTAATAAAAGGATTTGTTCTGTAAAATTTAGATTCATCAAAAGGCTGCACTTAAAGACCTAGCAAGCCACATGTGACCTTAAGGCCACAGGTTCATGTGAAATTAAGTCAAAAGAAAACTTTATAGACTTCTTTGGAAAATGGAAGTATAAAAGTACTTACCTTAGTAGTGATTTCTTTAAGTGACAAGTTGAGGGATTTTATTCTTTCTTGGAGGCTGGAAGAATTAAAAAGAAGAGGTTGGTATTGTTGGTAACCACCTTTCGATACGACTACGTTCAGGAACTCTGCGAACAGTGACTGGATGGCTGGATGGCAGAAGGAGAGCAGGAAGAAAGATGAGGCCACATTGGTTCCATTCAACTGTGGAATTATATGCTGCTGGGAAGCTTGTCTTTCCTCCCTAATCATGCTTTACTTAGGCTAGTATTAGAATCTATTATCATCCCAGAGTGCACATCTACTGATAATGGGAAGAACAACTCAGATGTGTTCCTGGCAGCAAAGGGTTAAAATTTGCATTGTTATAGCAGCCCTCCTAGAAGGATAGTCTGACATAGGGTGGGGTCTCACTGTCAGAGAATCAAATGGTATCTATTTGGACCTACTATGCAATTCCACAGATGTGTACCGAGTGCCTTCCACATTTAGTATTGACACAGAGCGCAGATGATACACACACACACAGGTACATACATACATATACATAAAGTATGTCCGAAATAGCACCCCCTTAGGCTTTTCCTGCTTCTATTTTCTCCTTAGCACTTTTCACCTTGACATATTCATCTATTCATGTAGTTTCTCCTTTTCTCCCATTGGCATCTAAGTTCCTAGTGGGCAGTGGCTGGCTGTCGTGTTCACGCCTATATCCCCAGTGCTTAAAACAATTTCTAGAGCTTCTCAGTAGCACTGAGTCATTATCAGCAGAATGAATGAATCAATGCCACTAAGGCTCAGATCTTATTCTCAAAGTTGTTCCTTAGTAGAGAAGAAATCATGAAAGCAATCAACTACAATATGAAGCAAGAGGAAAAAATTACTATAAGGGGAATAGAAACCCGATGCTAGGAGAAAGCTGCCACATAAAAACTGTCACAAGGCAGAATATTGTCTGCCTTGAGCAGTGGAGACAATAACTTGTGGAGCAATTTAGAAACTAGTGGATTGGTGGGGAAAGCTTGCCAGAAGAGGTGAAAGGTGAACTGGGCCTCAAAGCAGAAAAAGGAGGGAGAATGGAATTCCAGGGAGAAAATGAATCTAACTGGACCCAGTGGTTGGCACACGTGAGTTGTGAAAGATAAATGGGGAGATGATCATTCCTGGTGGGGAGGGAGAGGGAAGGATGAGATAGGGGCCTATCTGTACCTGTAATGTTTGTTTATTTATTTAAGGAAAAAGAATCAAAGTAACTATGGGGAAAATGCTAATATTTGTTTAATCTCAGTGGCAGGTAAATGAGTATCGGTTATATTTTTCAATATGTTTGGAATATTTACAATCAAAATAATTTTTAAAGGAATATCGAGGACAAGCCCTAGTTAGTAGTATTAAACACCAAGCTAAGGAATTTTGAGCTTTATCTCACAAACAATGGGAAATTGTTCAGTTTTTGAGAAGGAGAGCAATATGAAAGAAACGTCTCCGTTTTTGGAAAATTAGTTGTGCAGCACTATGAGAGATGATTTGGAGGAAGAGAGTCTGAACGTGACAAAACCAGGCAGGCCCCGTCAGCAGTGAGCCAGTCTTCAGGTCCAGAGCCTTGCACAAAGCGAATGAAGGAGGCCAGGAAGGAAAAGGAGGGGCAGATCCTTGATTATGTTGATGCTGAAAAGCCGTGAGAACATCCCAGCTTGCGCTTTTCATTTCTTCATGAACTCATGCATCCTTCCAATGTCTGCTGGGCATCCAGTAGGTTAGGGACCCAGAGCATAACGACATGGTCCCTACCCTCAGCCACTTACTGCTGCTAGCAAGGCAAGAAAGTGATACAGGTGCTAGAAGAGGAGTGCTTATTGGATTAAACGGTGGTCTGCAAAAGGGGGAAAGTCGAGGTTTCTGGGGTACGTACTGGGAGGAGAGAAGGGAGGGGTGCAGGGTGTCAGTAAAAGCTTCTGTAGCAGGCGTTGCAAAGTATCAGAACTAAGCTGCCGATTTGCTGGGTTTTGTTCTTGTTCTTCAACTGTAAGAACTGTTTTTGGATATTATCACTTCCAACAATTTGTGATTTCTGAGTACAGGCAAACTTGTTTCATTTGCAAATACCTGGGAACTGGTGCAGATCCGTGCTAACCAATCATTCCCACTTTAGACCTACTTTCAACAGAGGAGGGTCTTCCGGCTGAGCTGAGATCAACCCAAATGGAGGAAATGAGAGTTGACAATGGGCAGGGCATGTGACACCAGATTTTTCTGAATTCAGGAGTCACCAACTGACAAAAACTAGTGTACTCAATGGGCACAGGGAAAAACAACATTTGGAATCCTGCCTGGGAACTCTAGGCTCTGGCTGGCTGGAGATTGGATATTTTGAGAGCACATAAGTCTGAGTGTCACACTGACCTGGAGAGCAGAGCAGATTAAACCAACTGGGATGCTGGGAAGTACAGAATGTGTCGCACATGGGCCTGGACTGGCTCTGCCTCTGATTCTAGCAGCAGCACCAGCTTTGGTCAGCCCGTTGTCCAGACTGAAAGCTTTCCTTGGGCAGAAATTGCACTTTCCCTTGCTGGGCTCATGGGAGTCCATTCAACTAATAAATGGTTCACCACATTGAATCTATAAGAGCATTTAACAGTATTCTATAAATAGATGTTCCCCACCACACACAAAGACTAATTCGTGCATTAACAGTGAAGATAGATAGGTAGTAGGTCCTCTTACTGATACTGAAAATTTAGCTGGCCAAAATGGCAGTGCCTTTAGCTAATAATGCCCAAATATCGAACAAAAAAATAGGTCAAGCACCATCTTTCCAGGGGTTGATGCAGTTCATTGGTCTTGGCTCATATCTGGCCCTATACCAGAAAGAAAATTAGTCTCCTCTCAAATATCCATGTTAGAGAAAGGAAGCAGTGATGCAGATAATTGAATGCATTGTTTTATATTTGATTCGAGTTATATATAATTAATTTAATTTATGGTCTATTATTTTTACAGTAGATTTACCTTCCTAATTATGTTTTTCTCAGGCTAATATTAACATTAGTTGTATCCCTGGGGTATTCACAGATTAAAAGCAATTGTGGCGGGGGCAGAAGATTATGAGTAATCTATATACTACACTAGTGGGTTTCAGGCTATTTTTAGCAGTAGAACTCTCCCAAACAAAAGTTTCCACAGAACTGTACCTACTGTATCTACTACAGATAACAGGGGATCTGCTCGGATCAAGGTGGGTGTCTGGCCTGGGATACAAATGATGGCACATTAGTCCACCTCACACACAGTGCTATTGCCATCACACTGTGGTCCCCAAACCATAATTCCAAGAGCAGGAATACAAATTGAAAACCAGGAAATTAGAACAGCTAAATGTTGATAGACAAGAGTTCAATGTACTTTAATGATTAAAACTAATCCCTGTTTCTTTTACACTTACATGTTGTTCGTATGGAATAATAACTATCCTCTCAGATCAAATTACGCTGTACCTTGGAAACACTTTAAGTTGTCCACACAAAGTAGCACGTATGTTTTATGAAACATATCAGACCAAACTAACTCAAACGAGTATCTTCATTCAACGCAGCTGCCCTGTGAATAAGAGTCCAACGTTTACTGAACACTTACTATGTACCAGGCGCTCTTCCCAATTCTTTACATAGAAGAGCATTTTAAATTCTTATTATAACTCTGTGAAGTAGGAACTATAAATATCCACATTTTCAGACAAGACAACTTAGCCAAAGAGACTAAGAGAAATTTAAGTAACTTTTCCAGGATTAACCAGCTGGTAACCAGGGGAGTTTAAATGGTAACCCAGACAGTCAAGCTATCTGCTCTCTTAACCACTGAACTATACTAAACCACCTCCCCTAGAAGCTATGTACTTATTTGAAATGTACTGTCATTCTTCAGACTGATCTTCGGAATTCTATTTTAGAATTGTCTTAAAATATGCAATACAATCAATGTCATTATTTGTAAATACACATTATGCTTTACTCACAAACTGGCGTTCAAATCCTATGTCCGAAATTCACCCTCAACAAATGAAACCCTAGAAAAATTGAGGCTGGTGACATGAATGTGCTTCAGAGAAAGCCCGTCGGTGGCAGATGGACCTGGGAATCGCAGCGGCAGAGGAAATTGAACATAAAGGGGCCCGTTACAGGATGAATTGTGCCCCCCAAAATTCACAGCTTGAAGTTCTATCCCCAAGGACCTCAGAATGTGACTGTATTTGAAGACAGGGCTTTTAAAGAGGTAATTAAGTTAAAATGAAGTCATTAGGGTGGGCCTTAATCCAATCTGACTGGTGTCCCTATAAGAAGAGGAGATTGGGACACAGACACACAGGGGAAGACGGCCGTCCGCACGCCCAGGAGAGAGGCCTCAGCAGAAACCAACCCTGCCCACACCTTGATCTCAGACTTCCAGCCTCCAGAATCATGAGAAAATAAGTTTCTGTCATTTAAACCACCTAGTCTGTGGTACTTTATTACAGCAGCCCTAGCACACTAATGCACGTGGAATTTCCAATTTCTAATAGTATGCTTAATTATATGTGTTATTAAGATCCCACACGACTAGTGCTCCAGGGTCCAAGAAAACAAAAGTTGCTACTTTGTGTGCCAGCAGCCAGTCAGCCATGGCAGCTCTTTAATCTGCTCCAGACTGACAGACCGCTGCATTCCTGCCCGACTGGGAAACCGAGGGCGGCTGCACCAATGCGATGTGTGCAGAATGCAGAGCTTCTTGTCTGCAGCTTCGGAGCCGAGCATTCTGAGTGGTGGCTATAAGAAAATTTTGTGTGAGAATGTCTTTGAGTTAAAAAAAATATGATTATGGGACCCTTGGATTAGTACAGGAGCTCACAATTGCCTTATCATCAGGTTAAAAATGAAAGAGGCTCCTTAAATATTCCTGCAGTATCGCAAAAAGAATGCTATCACTGATGTCAAAAATATCGGTAATAAAAATTCAACTTGGGGAGGGACAGATTGCTTTCCAGCAATAATTAGAAGGGAAAATGGAATTTAAGTCAATCACAGTCGCTAATCTAGATAGTATAAGCCAAGACTTGGTTAGGGGCCAGAATGAGAAATGATGCAGGAGGATATAGCCAGGCAATTTTGATTCAATGAGTGAGAAGCAGTTTTAAGGGTAACTGCTCCAACCAAAGAACCATCTCTACCGCTACCGCTGGTGTGAGCCCCGGGCACCTCTCCTCTGAAATGCTGAACAGCCTTTGAACTGTTCTGCTTTTACCTTCCCCCTCCACAGTCTATTCTCAAGACTGGTGCCAGCGTGAGTCTTTGCAAACATGCCAGATAAAATGTCACAAAGCCCTGTTCCATCACACCTGGGTCAAGCTAAGTCCACAAGAACCAGCCTGGCCTGTCTCCCACCGTGTTTCTGACCACCTCTCCTAAAACTCCCTCCTTTGCCTGCTCCACCCTGACCACAGAGGCTTCTTGAACAGCTGCTTGAATCTGCTGTGGCTGCCACAGGCCCCTCTGCCCGCACGCTGTGCTGAAGCACACGCTGGGCCAACTCCCTCCCCGCTGCAAGGCCTTGCTCACATCTGACCCTCCCCCTGGGGCTGGCCTGGCCACTCCACCTAAAACTGCAAATCACACATCCTCTCCTGTTCCTCCCCTGCATCGTGTCCATTACCTACTAACCTACCTTACAATTTACTTATTTATTATGTTTATTATTCATTTCTGCCTTTCTCCACTCGAAAGAAAGCTCCCTGAGGGCAGACCTTGTTTAGAGAATGACTGGGCACACGGTGGGTACCTAATCAATACCTGCGTAATGAATGATGTCACATTCTTGTCTTCTCTGTGAGAAATGAGCAGGGTGGGGCGGAGCCTCCTCAGCTCTATCAGAGGTGCACGCAAGCACAGCGTGGCGAGCCGCTCCGTCTCCATCCCCACCTCCTGCCACTGCCCGGGCATGAGCAGGGACTGAAGCTGTAGCCGCTTGTGATCACACGGCTAGGGGTAGGAGTTTGCATGAGAGGGGAAAAAGAGGTTAAAAACTTGGAGTCAACTCATGAGGCCTCCTCTCCTCTTTCTAAATTCCATCTCCTAGAAGTCCTGCTCTCTTTGGCTTACCTCTACTGGATGGCGTCTTTTCATGGACTGTATTATGGGTTGTATTGTGCTCCCCTCAAAATTCATATGTTGAAGTCCTAACGCTCCATACCTCAGAATGTGACTTTATTTGGAAACAAGGTCATTGAAAATGTATTTAGTTAAGATGAACCCGACTCCAACTGACTAGTGTCCTTATAAAGGAGGGAAATTTGAGTTTACAGACATGCATAGAGCACAGACAATGCGAAAAGACACAGGAAAAAAAATGACCACCTACACGCCAAGGAGAGAGGCCTGGTACAAATCCTCCCATAAAAGCCCTCAGAAGGAACCAGCCCTGCTGACACCTTGAATCTTAAACTTCTGGCCACGATAAATTTGTGTTTAAGCCACCTGGCTGTGGTGCTGCTTTGTTACAGCAGCAGACTAATACAGACTGGCATTGGAAAGGAGGCCTATGTAGGGCCATTTACTGCTCCCCCTTGGACTGGTAAGAGCTGGGAGGCTGGAAGTGAGGTCGAGGCCCTGAGTACCAGGACTGAGCCCACCTCTAGCCAGCCTCACTGCTGACACGCTGCCAAGGCTGGAGGATGGCTCCACAAAATTCAGAGTGATTGTTCTGAGAGTGCCTTGTGTTCCCCAAAGTTCATATGTTGGAAACTTAGCCCCCAGTGCAACAGTGTTCAAAGGTGGGACTTTAAGAGGTTATTAGTTCATGAGGGCTCTGTCACAGCAGGTTAATTACGAAAGTGGGTTCCTGATAAAAGGATGAGTCTGTCCTCCTTCCCTTTTCTCTTTCTCTCTCTCTCTCTCTTTCTCTCTCTCCCCCTCTCCCTTCTGCTTTCTGCCCTAGGACAATGCAGCAAGAAGGTCATTGCCAGATGCCTGATGTGGCCCCTTGACCTTGGACTTCCCAACCTCCAGAACTATAAGAAATAAATATCTGTTCTTTATAAATTACCCAATCTGTGGCATTTTGTTACAGCAACACAACATGGACTAAGACAGCAGCATTAGGCATCTATTTGGTCAAAGAATCCCATGCCCCAATCAAATAGCAACTGAGAACTGTTTACTCCCTGTTTCTCCTGATCCTGGCATGTAGGGAGGCCGATCTCCAGAGCCTTATAACAAACTTGAATCCACACCCTCTCTTAGTAATATCTCTGATACTCCCCCTATATCCAGGAGAGAAGGCTCCTTCCCTGGGCCCTGCTACATTAGGGGGCCCTGCCCCGATCCTCCTAACCCTCAGTGGGAATCACCTATGGGGACCAAAGGTACACACTCACCCAGAGCTGCTCCAGGCAACCAAGACCAGAGTGCCTTCCCGAAGAGCTGGGCACCTGCATCTTGCCAGGGCCTCCCCTCAGGGCACTGTTCCCTAGGCTGGACTGCGCTGCCATGGGCATAGGCCCACGCAGTGCTCAAGCAGAGGCTACTCTGAAGGGTGACGATGCATCCTGGACATGCAGGCTAGGTGTCCAGATGGAAAACCCATCGTGGTGTGGGACAGATGCAGGAGCAGGAAGACAAGGTGTTCAGTTCCATTTGTCCCCTTGCTCTGGGACACAGTCTCAGGTAGGCCTGAATGGACTCCTTTAACGTTATGTCCAAGAGAAACTACCTCTCACCCCATGTGCTCTTCTGTAGTTCATTAACACTTCCTCCTGCCACCAGTAACCCAGCCATGACCGCCCCCAGCACCAGGTGCCAAGAGGCGAGGTCTTGGCCCTGAGCTTTAGACTCAAGGCCACTACCCACTGCCCTAAAGATGAGCCTGTGAAGAACAAATTCTGTTCCTGCTCTTATCTGGACCTCTGTTGCAAAAGAATATTAGTGACACTCAGAGAACGACACCACCAGCCCACTAACTTTCTGCAAGACTTTGAACAAGTCACTTTCATCTGGAGTTCCATTTTCTCACTTGAAAATGAAGTTAGACTAGACTATTTCTAAGGCCCTCCAGGCCTACCACCCAAGACTCTTTCACTGTTCTACCACTGAAAATTCTTTTACTAGTCTTATTTTATTTGTAGATATTTAGATAATCTAAAAAAATATCAGTTTTTTAAAGTGTACCAGATAACATTAATGACAGAGGCAGAAATACAGGCCAGATCCCTGTCATTTTTTCCAAGTGAGGCACACATTTTTCAGCCCTCAGAACCGAGTTGTGCAGAGGTTCTGCTGACAGTCGCCCGTCCATCTTCTTGCCTGTGTGTACATGGCTTAATGCTAATGTCTCCTTTCATCAAATAGCTGCAGGAGAGGAGGAATATCAATTTCATCTCCAACCAGCCTTCTTACTCCCTTCTGCCTCCCCCCATTCCCTGTTCCATCCCATTTCTTGTTTAGTAAAAATCAGTTTAAGAAATGAGAGATTGTTACCGATACAAACTAAAAATGACAGAAAGAACAAAAGGACAGCTGTCTTAACATGGGCACTACTTAGGCCTTGAATTAAAAAAAAAAAAAACAGGAATCCATTGACATTAACAACCTGGCCAATTACCTCTCAGTCCTCCAGCCTTCTGTCAGAGGACAGGTGGGTAAGAAAGTGACAATAGAAACAGCTTCAGGAAGTGCAGGTTTGTCTACTTGGCCTTTTTCCTTTCTTGGACCTTTTTATCCTCACAGATGATAATGTCACATGGCACCAGTGAGACATCCATGGGGCACAGATGACAAAAATGCCATGAATTTCCTCTAGACTTCAGATGATCTCATAAATGCACGACAGGGCGCACATATTCATCAAGAGTGAGCCACCCTATATAGCTGTAAAAATGACTACAGCTGGTCATCTGAGACCTTTACTCTTGGGAAAGTCAGGTGGTGCAGTGGAGAGACATTTGTACTGGAAGGTAAATGTGCTGGTACCCCTGCCGCCATCCTTGTCCCCCTTGGTGAAGGACGTCAACCTCTTTCCAGTTCAGTGATAGCCAAAG
Organism: Cheirogaleus medius; assembly: GCA_008086735.1. Classification (NCBI taxonomy): domain Eukaryota; kingdom Metazoa; phylum Chordata; class Mammalia; order Primates; family Cheirogaleidae; genus Cheirogaleus; species Cheirogaleus medius. The sequence continues at coordinate 37,440,766 of VBSM01002153.1, read as the reverse complement.
TCAATATGCTGGACGCAAGAGAAACACTCACTTTCATGCACATCAAATAGCTCATCTTTTTGAGATCTTGAGAGGAATGAAGTATAGAAGGACTGTTTTAAAAGTCATCCAGACCAAACCATACCTGTATTACAGTAAAAAAAATAGGGATCTGATACAAATCGAGCACACACATTTTTAACTAGGGTAAAGTAAACATATTTGAAGTTTTTCTTTCTGGCCCAGGCAAAGGAGATTAAGTGAAAAAAACAAAAAAAACAAAGCAAAATAAGCCAGGGAAATACTTGGACGTATAACCCTTTGATTCTTTCTCTGGATATAGATCACATAGATCTGTGACTCACAACTTCACTGAATTTTTCTCTGAATTTCAAGGATCTTGTGTCCAAACTTTAAGTACTACACTCTGTTACTCTTGAGTCCCTTTAGTAAAGTCCAACTTACTAAGCAAGCTGAGAATGAGATGTCACATTTTATAAGACCGTAAACTCTTCTTGGTAAGATACAACCAATGTGACTCATACAGGTGTACTCCTTAAAGAGATCACAGGGGAAGAGAGAGAGAGGAGAACATAAGGATTTCAAACCTCTTCTAGGAAAAGATTTCATGTGATTAAGGTGCTGATGTGAAGAGACTGAACAGAGGAAGGGAGTGAGCCCTGATACTGAGTTTACTAGACTTGCTAAACTTTCCAACTTTCCCGACATGAGTAAAGCACACATGCGTGCACACTCTCGTCCCGCGCCGTCTCTTGCCAATTCCCCGGCCCGCTGGGAAGCTCAGCCTGACATTACCGAGTCACAGCTTGCATCTAAGTCCAGTTCCATCACAAATCACAGCTTTATTTTTAACTGATTAACTCGGTATTTGGCTTATCCAAATACTCCAAGTGTTAGTTCAACCAGATCTTTCTCAGTGCCTCTCAAACAACCGTATTCCAAACTAAAACGAAAATTCATGTGCCAAAAACATCTTGACTCACAGACATTTGTCTACAAGAGATTTCGGTGTTTAATAAAGAAGAAATGAGAGCAGGAGTCAAAGACATGAGTGGGCTTATGTTCAGATCATCACGGCTCTCCTTTCCTCCCAGTTGTTTCCTAAGACCTTTTTACACGCAGTAAGGAACTAAGTCATCGGCCTTTTATTTTTGGAGACTGGTAATCAAGTGGGCTCCACCGTTCAAACAAGATTTCAGTACTTGGACTCTAGGGCTTTTTTTCCTCCTCCAAACTCCTGTGAGTTTAATCCTTAAAACACAGCAATTTGATCCAAGGGGAAAATGATCCTGCCTTCAGGCTTATTCTCTTAACTGAGCCAAAGGCAGCTTCATATTTCCATTTCAATCACTGCTCCCCATTTAATTCTGATTATTTAATAAGTAATGCCCAATTGCTCCCATGAATTTTAAAGAAATACCCTGAACTGCTTGCATTTCTATTTAATGCTAATTTGTTAATACATGTTGTTTCTCCTACATTTATAAGCATGCATACTTTCCATGACTATGGAAAGGTTGCACTTTCTGCTCTGGAATCATTTTCAATTATCTGCCGTCTGGCTAAGAACAAGCATATGCACAGCTCAAGTTTGCAGAGACAATTTCAACCTTACATTTTCTCTCTGGCATCATTCAAAATCTATTGACAAAGCAACAGATCAGTCTGATTTTTGAAACTGGAGGATACTGTCGATTTCATTTCCTAAAACGTTTGCATGAGTAAACTAAAGATGGACACACTTTTTTGGATAAAGAATGCAGAAACAGACCATTGATGAACAAAATGAGCATCAGGAAAAAATCCAGTTGGCTGAACAAAATAACTGAATAAGAAATTCAAACACCAACATCAGTATGACTCAAAGAGGAAGCTGAGGAAATCTGCCAAACACGAAGTACAACATTAATGATAGTGAAAGTCGCGATGAATGCTTAGCAAAAACAATCCCTGCGTATAAGACACAGGGCTGCCCTGTAAGCATCTAAAGGAAACCTAGAGGTTCTGTCTGGTTCTGGTCCGGGTCATCCCAGCAGCCTAGCAGTCAGCACAGGGCAGATTAATCACCCTTTAGTGGCTGGGGAAGATGTGCTCTTAACTAATTAAATTCCCAGCAAGCAACGAGCTGGCTTTTCCAACCTGGGCATATTCTTGGGTCACTGGATAGGGGTCTGTCTGAGCAGAGCTAAACTACCTTCTGCTGGAAAAATCCTTAAACCTCTGCACTTCTCCCAGGGGTTCAGCTCAAGGATGACGAAGAATTCAGTCTGGTGTATTAAATTAACATCTAAAAAGTTAAAGCAGGAAATAGTAACATACAACTTACAAACAGGAAAGAATAAGAGAATTTGATACAGGGAACAGAGAATTGTAGAAGACACCTAAATTATAAAGAAATTAAGTATACAGTAGTTCTCAAGGTGGTAATAATGAAAACGAAAAATTGAAATTGAGCAGTAGAGTTTTAAAATAGGCCACGTGCATTCATGTATGCAGAGTTGATTTTAAGCCACGATATTAGACCAGCCAGCATTTTAAGATGACTATCACCCATTTTTGAGAATTCATGGGGCTCCAGTTGAAAATAATTAATCTGATACCTAAATTATAAAAGAGGAATAGATGAGTCTACAAATTACAAGCCTCTGAAGAAGAGCTACCTAAATAACAATAATAGTAGACTCGTGTTTACTTTCTTCCTTGAAGACAACAAAGCACAAAGAATTTGTAAAATATTAAAATACAACATTATAAAATACATATCAACTTATTCACCTCCTTTATTCTAAGTTTTAAAAAAATCATAAATTTTACAGTAGCACAAAGTATTTTTTTAATCTGTAATTAAGATAGAATTCCTGCCTTAAGTCTCTCAGATACACTCAATGAAAACCAGAAATGGGGCCCCTGTTTTCTTGGGGACCCATGTTTCCTGGTGAGCAGCACCTGTACCCACCCAGGTAGGGGGTATTTTCAAATCCCTTCTGTCTTCTTCAGCCCTTTTTTTTCTTTACCAGGCTGCAGTGTGGTAGACTTTGTCTCATTGCCTATGATGGCAACTTCCCAGGGAAATGGGAGGATAAAATGGCGAGGCGCCTCCAAGCTCTGAGCTGTGGCTGCAGCGCGAGTCCGTTGGGGTCCGGGTTCTGGGCAGGCACAGCCTTTAGGAAAGAACCAACCTGAGCACCACAGCCTGTGGACGATCACAGTCTGCCCTGGGAACTTTGCAGGGGACCTTATTTTGGGGCTCTTAGCAACAGAATTATGGAGTGGGGGGGGTTAAGCTGCTTATTTTAACCTATTTCATACCCTAAAGTGCAAAGTGTTCTAGAACCAGAAAGGACCTTCAGCATCATCTAGTTCAAACCCTCATTCCATAGATGAGTGAGTTCCCTAGCCCTGCGGCCAGGCCTTGCAGTCCACCCACTCTTCCTCTCTCACTTCTCTCTTTGAAACTGCTGACAGACCCCACTGGCATGAAGACAGCGTCCTGCTTGGTCTCCCTGGGCTGCCTGTTTTGCAAGACCCGTTGGCTCTGATCCCTCTCAGGTGACACCAGGTGCTCTGTGGGCCACAGGGACAACTATCCTTGGCCTGAAATGATATCCGTTTTTCCAGCCATGCTCTGCTAGGCTGGACTTCTTCCCACTGCTTGACTAAGCACTCCGCCCAAGGCCACCGGTGTCAACCACCTCTCTCCCCCCACCCAATCAAAAATTGGCCAAAGAAGTCAGAACGCGTACCACTGTGTGAATTTAGACCCTCAGAAGCATCATGGGCAAAATGGACATAATACCATTATACTGCCCGATATACCTTATAACATTATTGCAAGCAAAAATGAGCATTTTGTAAATAATAGAGATATTAAACTTAACATGTGGGTATCATTACCAATCAGGATAAATGCCTGCAGGGGTGTCCCAAACACTGCATACTGCCTATGAAGCGAAGCCCTGCTTCGGGTACCCATCAGTCTAGCATTGCTCACAAGCTACTGTCTCACTGCATTCACTTTTTGGGTAAAAATATTTATCTGCCTCACGAATTCCTGGGAAAAGCAAAGTGTCTGCTTTTTCTAAAAAGGTAAAACAAGTCAGAATTTCCTGGAACAGCTGCCAAGCTCCCCTCTTTCTCCAGATGATCTGCAATGCCCTCAGTCCCATAAAGCAATTGTTTCTGGCAAACCAACCAGGTGGAAGCAAAGACAGAGAAGAGAGAAAGACAAAACCCAGAAGTGGAGATTAAAGAACAGCAATCACCACGAATGCAGAAGCAGCTTGGAGACTGCTGATGTGCCGCAGGGGCCTCTCTCTGCAGCCTCTGAGTTGTTCCAGCATTATTCCAGTTTGACGCAGCCTCCCACAGTCCCCGAGGTGGGCGACTTAACAGGACGCCACTCACAGCTGCCTCCCTGCAGCCCTCTTCGGGAACCTCTGCTGCGCTCCTCCCAGAATCGGGCTCTGTTTTCCAATTCAGACCTTGCTGTTTCACTGCGTCTCCTCACTCTAATAAGATATGCATCTGAACAGAAAGTGGGATTATTGATTTTTTGTTCCCCCCAGCCAATTGTGAGCTGCTGAATTTCATTATTTCAAATCTCACTTGCAAGGAGGCCTGACACCAGCTGGGACTACGTGTTGTGGAGCTGAGCGTGATGAGAATGGCCTCAGCACCCTGTATAGCTGGTCCCCCTCTCTGGGGAGCCCTGGGTAGGTCAGCTAATTGGGGACGGGGAGCTGCAGGCCTAGCTTCTCCCCACCCACCCCCTCCCCAGCCCACCAGGCAGAGAGAAGCCCCTGCGGTGTATCAGTAGTCTCTAAGCTGCTTCTCCACTCGTGGTGACTGTTGTTCTTTAACCTCCACTTCTGGGCTTTGTCTTTCTCTCTTCTCTGTCTTTCCAACCAAGGCCCAGCCAGCCCCCCTGTAACCAGGGGTTGAGTTTGTTTCACACTTTGTGCCAATGGTTTGTAAAAAGATGTGATATGTTTCTTCCAAATGCACAACCAGAGACAATTCCTCCATGAGCTGCCAGAACACATTTCCCATGAAGCATGACAAATCCCAGGAGCTGAGGAATGAAGAACTCAACTACAGACGAACACACGCCAGGCAAGCATTTCTAAAGAATGTTAGCATCACACGCAGCCCTCCACGTCATCACAGCTGTTACTGCTGTAATTACTCCCACCCCACTTTACAGTTAGCCACACGCGTGGTCCCGGGCCATGCTCCCCTGGTTTTCTGGGCACATAAAACCAGCGAAAAGCCAGGGGAGGCTGAGCTAATGGCCCTGGAGAGAGATGAGCTGCAAATTGCCACTCTCCCCAATTTATGCCAAACAAATAAACAGAACCTCAAGCCCACATGCGGGGATGTGGCCCATGGAAAATCTCAGAAACTGTCACCTTCTCCCTGGATCCCTCGTCTTTTCACTCCCCCGTCTCTTCCACCCCACATCGAAATCCCACTGAGGACAGTGCCAGTGGAGTCGGCTGGGATGGGACGAGAAGGATGGGGTTGGTGCAGGCAGAGAATCATGCTCACTGGGTAAAACCATCCTACACCCCCTCGTCAAAGGAAGCCATGCGGCAGAAAACAAGGAGTTTGTTTTAAAGCAGAGGGGTTGGAGTCCCGGGGAGAAAAAGGTGCAAGTGAACACATCTACGAAGAGGCTCCTGTCCCTTCACACACCGCTGCTCTGCCAGCTTACACACTGTGGGGTTCTTGATTCTGCAGGTGCTTAAAGTGTTCTCCTTTTGTTCATTGGAAGAAAACCAGTTTTGTTGGCTCTACTCAAAAGGTAGCTATGATGTCTCTGAGAAGAGAGCCATTTCCCCTCCTCCTGCTAAGTTATTTGATCCAAAAGGCAGACATTGGAAAATCCAAAGAGCTGAAAATTTCCATTACAACACCCAGACAGAAAGCCATGAGGTCTCCTCGATCCCACCTTCTACTTCCAGCTCGTCTCTAACATTGGCCAGCAGATTCCCAAAAAGCCACCATCAGAATGACAGCCTCAGCCGGCCATGGCGTCTCACGCCTGTAATCCTAGCACTCTGGGAGGCTGAGACGGGAGGATCCTTTGCGCTCAGAAGTTCGAGACCAGCCTGAGCAAGAGCGAGACCCCCATCTCTACTAAAAAAAAAAAAAATAGAAAGAAATTAGCTGGACAACTAAAAATATATATATATAAAAAATTAGCTGGGCATGGTGGCGCATGCCTGTAGTTCCAGCTACTTGGGAAGCTGAGACAGGAGGATCGCTTGAGCCCAGGAGTTTGAGGTTGCTGTGAGCTAGGCTGACGCCACTGCACTCTAGCCCAGGCAACAGAGTGAGACTCTGTCTCCAAAAAAAAAAAAAAGAGAGAGAGAGAAAAAGAAAGAAATGACAGCCTCCATATAAGCCCACGAGTCCCTACCAGTGATACTCCCAGAACTGTCATGTGACATTAGGAAGTTTCTTTTCAAGCTCATGTGTGGTTTACCCAGGAAAAGAAGCATATCCTGCCCTTCGCACTCATACACCAGTGAGTTGAGTAAATCAGAAACAGCTTCTCTCCAGACAGCCCCTGAGTATGTAGCTGCCCCTATGAAAATCTTTGTGGATGATGATAATAACAGTCATGATGTTTAGTGGCCGGTCGCTCCAGGCTCTCATATAATACTGGTCTCCACAACTTCTCTTCATGAGACTTCAAGATTTTCCTGTTTCATAGTTTTTCCAGATCTCTCCATCTGGCCTAAGAAGAAACTTCCAAACAACAAAGGCAGCTACTGATGTAGATAAGATGGACTCATCTGGCTGGTGCACCTACCCAATATACCCCTTAAATCAGTATTTTCTAAAAGACAGTCAATTGTTCATAGCAAAAATTAAGTTAACAGGATCATGTCCAGTTAATTAAAAATACTGGCCCAAGAATCTCTCTGATCTGTTAAGCCACATACTCTACACTGGCTTCTTCCAAATGCTCCATTTCTGTGACTCTATGCTGCATCCCATCAGCCTGGAAAAGGAATATTTTCCTTCTCAAATGAAAAGCCCACGTATGGATGATGGGTTTTTCCAGTTGATAATTATGGCAGGGAGCAGTCTGATGCCTCACCTCCCTAAGGGGGAAGAAAGGATGCTGACCAGTCAAAACTTGCAACTACACACCCCAAACTGCCCTCAGCCGGGCAGGTGCCTCCCTGCACCTCAAAGTAAATTAGACTAATCCCAAGGGTCACTTCTCGAGGATCACCCAGATAATAAGGATGTATCAGGGTGGTCACACCCCGCAGCACGACTCTGCTCACCATTGAGTATCCTGAGCTGAAGGCGCCTCTGTGACATTCTCACCGCAAGAGACAAAGGTCATGTTATTAACTGGTCATGTTTCTTTCTATCTTTGAACCTCGCTGGTGCATTTCCTCCTGCCCTCTTTATGCAACTCTTCCTCCTTCTATGCCTAAGCATTCCTCCCACACAAAGCCCTCACTGTTTCTGAAAGTCACTGAGATACCCAAGTTTTCCAATGGTCACCTCAGCACAAAAAAGTGAGAGTCTGTTCTTGCCCTAACCTCTGTAACCTCAGTGGGAACACTGGAATTTGGGGATGATAGGTCCTCCCCAGAGGAGCCCCTAGATTGCAGCATGTTCAAGACCATCCCCATATCCAATATCCTCACAGCGTCATAAAATCAGATTGCCATGACTTTGAAAAGTCTTTCAAGGACCTATCCAGTTGACTAGTGGGCTGTATTCATGGGTAAAAGTCACACATTCGTTTGCTCTCTGTGTCTCATCCAGGATAACAGAGTAGAAACGATAAAATCTGGGTTCTGGGCTCAGCTCTGTGAGCTACCATACTGTGGAGTTCCTAGTTTTAGACTAGGAAAGAGAATTAGGAGGAGAAATGACTTCCTTGGCTCTCTGGAAGGAAACCATTTTCACTGGTGCAGACCCAAAGGCAGCCACACAGGTGTATGAGATTGCCTCTTACTAGCTGCATCACCGGGAAACTTTCTGAGTTTTTGTTTCTTCGACTGCAAAGCGAGAATAACAAGAATAGCCTGCCTATCTATCCCAGCACGGCAGTAGCTTAAGGGCGGTTACGAAGGTGCAGGCAGGAGAGCACAAGACATATTTGAGAGATTGGTTTTGTTGGAGGGAATTTGGCAACAATCCAAATCTCTCCCCCCTCTCCATGGGCACGAGCCATGGGATTGGCAATATCCACACCAGAACCTTAAGGTTAGAAGGTGCTGTGGTTTGTTTGGTCCTGCCAACTCTCAGGTTGACATTGGATCCCCAATATGGGAGGCAGGACCTGTGGGAGAGGTTTGGGTCATGGGGGCAGACCCCTCATGGAAGGCTTGGTGCCATTCTCTTGGCAGTGAGTGAGCTCTCACTCTTCGTTGCTATGAGAACTGGTCTTGAAAAGAGCCTGGGCCTCCTCCCCTCTCTTGCTTCCTTGCTCTGGCCACATGACACCTGCTCCCTTCACCTTCCGCCATGCGTGGAAGCTTCCTGAGGCCCTCGCGGGAAGCACATGCTGGTGCCAAGCCTCTTGTACAGCCTACAGAATGGTGAGCCAAATAAACCTTTTTCCTTTACAAAATGACCCAGACTCAGGTATTCCTCCATGGCAACACAAACGGACTAAGGCAGACGGGGAATGGAGGAGAGCCTAGGTAACTCCCCAGAATAACAGGTGCTTGCACAGGCTGCACAGGATGTGATAACGTGCGCAAGAGGGAACAGTCACTCACTAAGTAGATTCACTGGGACAGGCACTTAAAGGCCTCCAGGAGACTGAAATCTCTCTAGTAAAAGTGGCAAGAAGGAAGCATAATAAAGTGCTTACTGCTGTCCAGCCACTACTGTAAGAGTTCTATGTGTATTAACTCAGTTCATCCCTGCAACAGCCCTATAAGGTAGGTGTATTATCACCCCTTCCCCCAAATCAGGCAATAAGTGCTTGAGTGAGGATTCGACCTTCAACCCCAGACAATCAAATAGCAGAGTCCATATTCTCAACCACTGCAGGCGGTGAGTTTTATTAAGTCTTTTCCTCAGTGCAATAACCGAGCAGAGCATTAATCCCTCTCCTTGTTCTACACCCACAGCACCTGCAGTCCTAACTACCCACCTGCGTATCCATTCAGGGACTACTCATTTTTCGGTCCAACATGTGTCAGTGAGCATTCCGTCTGCCTCCAAAGTAAGATTACAAGCTCCTGGAGGGCAAAAGGTGGATGTGTATCTTGTGGACAGATACAGAACACAGGGGAGATTCTCACTCCCCATGAGTAGATGAGTCGATGAGAAACCAGACTTGAGAATTAATGAACAAGAGTTTAAGCATATGTTTTCCCTCTTATTAACTAGGACTTTGGGCAAATTATTATTAAACCTTTTTTTCCTCATCTGTAAAATGGACATAATAACAGAAGCCATTTATAGAGTACAGCTTAGCACCGAACCTGGCATGTAGCAGGCACTCTGCAAACCCTAGCTGTCAGTAACAATTCATTCTCCCAGATGGAAACATCGTCACTGAATCTCTCGTTCTTAATGGCTCCCGCCCTTGGTGAGAGGTATAGTTTACCTCTCTCCAGACTATGGTCCCCAGTAGAGGTTGGCATCAGAATCTCTAACCAACTGCACTCTAACAGCTCTCAAAGGGAGAGAGGCTGCCCCTGAGGACGGGGAGGACCGCGGCATTCAGCAGGCTGGGTGGGGTGTGAGACAACTTGCAATGCTCAGAAGTGCCCCATACAGTGAGGAATTTTCCCACCCAAACACCAATAGTTCTTCCGTTGAGAAATACAGACTGCTTAGAAAATATTCATAGTTGAGAGACTGCAGACAAAACCATTCCAATAAGCAGGTCAAAGGGGTGAGTGGTCCCAAATCAGTTAAGGAGTCACCAGTACCTCCTTATGGTTTCAGGTGGCTCCGCACGGCAGGGAATCTGATTGGCCGAGGCCAGGGTGTCCTGCAAGGCCGTGACGACCTCCTGCAGCTGGCCCAGGGACAGCCGGCACATGAGGGGACTCAGGTCACAGCCCCGCCACTGGAGCTGTTGCTCTTGCTCTTCTATTTCCCTTCTCAGCTGTTGATCTTTGGCTTCCAGCACAGACATCCTTGCTTGGAGAGCTTCGATTTCTTTCTGTAGAGAATGAAGAGACCAGATTTTATAAATTAACCCTGCTCATGGCAAACTGCTCTATGGATAATGACTCATTTAAATGAGAATTGGCCAGATGCACCAGAGCCGCGGAGCTCCCCTTCTGAGGCAGGCAGATTTTTGGAGGTTTGCTGAACTGGAAAAATCATGCCAGCTTTATATTCCTAATGAGTTGGCATAAGGAAAAACATTCCCTCCCAAGCATTCAATAACCATGGTGGGGGGGAGGGTGGGCCAAGAATTTGACTTGGAAGAACCCAGCAAATACAAAATGACCGACTTCATTTTAGACGGGAGAGTTAGAACATAGGGCAGCGTGCATCACACACTGGAGATACAGGCTAAGCCGGCAACATTAGCCACAGACCAAAACAAAAGGGGCAAACAATCCTGGGTGGGCCTGTCTCCAAATATAAGAATTTAGAGTATAGAGAAAAGTGAAAAAAAGAAAAACCTCCTGGCTTCTTACGTCTACAGGACTGAGAGAACAATGAGATGCTGTAGATAGTGTCATGCACTCTAAAGTTCATAAAAAATTAAATAAATTTAATTTCCATTAATATAGCAAGCCGAAGTCCAAATAATCCATAAAGTATCATCTAATCTTGAGGGCAACGGATAAAACAAGCAGCAGGTAATTGCACACCATCCTGTGCACAGTGGCACTGCAGATAATCGTCTCGCTGCCCGTATGATTCCGAATAAAAAATCAGACTCTCTTAATTAACATACAAGTGATCTTGTATAGCATCAGTTACCCTATTTTTTTCTTTTCTTTTAGTTTTTTTTAACTGTGGTAAAATACACACAACATAAAATTCACCATCTTAACCATTTTTAAGTGTACAGTTCAGTGGCATTAAGTGCATTCGCATTGTTGTGCTACCATCACTACCGTCCATCTCCAGAATTCGTTTCATCTTGCAAAACTGAAACTCCACACGCACTGAACCATAACTCCCTGTTCCATCCCCGCCCCCAGCTCCCGGCAACCACCCTTCTGCTTTCTGTCTCTACAAATTTGACTCCTCTAGGAACTTCATATAAATGGAATCACACAGTATTTGTCCTTCTGTAACAGGCTTATGTCACTTAGCGAGATGTCCTCAAGGATCATCCATGTTGGGGCAGGTGTCAGAATTTCCTCCCTTCTTAAGGTTGAACACTATTTCATTGTATGCACATACCACATTCTGTTTATCCATTCATCCATCAGGGGGCATTTGGGCTTTGATCACCTTTTGGCAATTGTGAACATGCTGCTATGAACACGGCAGGTATACAACTACCTATTTGAGTCCACGCTTTCAATTTTTGTGGTATATACTCAGAAAGGGGATGGCTGGATCACATGATGATTCTATTTTTAATTTTTTAAGGAAGCTGCATAATGTTTTCCATGTTGGTCCTATATCCTATTCCTAACACAAGAGTCAAAGCGATTCTTTACAGTGAGGTCAGATCATGTCCCTTCCCTGCTTAAAACCCTCCAGTGGCTTCCCATTGCAATAAGAGGACAGTCCAAGTCCTTATAAGGCCCCTGTACCTCTGACTTCCTCCCCTATGGCCTCACTTACACTAATCGGGCCACACTGGCCTCCAGGGTTCGGTTGAACACATGAGACACACTCCCACTGTTGGCCTCCGTGTGGTTGTCCCTCTGCCCAGCCTGCTCTCGTGAGAAATCTCTACACAGCCTCCTCCTCCTCCTCCTCTCTCAAGTGTTGGCTTCAGTCTCACTGCTCAATGAGTAGACTCTATCACCCCATATCCTGGTCTATGCATTGTAGCTTTTACCACCCTACAACGTGCTAGTTATCTACTGTGGATGTTTATTATGGTTATCACTTATTGTCTATCTCCCCACTCCCACCCGCACTAGAACGCAAGCTCCCCAGGAATCCCAAGCATTTCGCACAGTCTGGCAAATAGCGGAGACTCAATAAAAATCTGGTTAATAAAGGAATATTCAAGCACCTTTCCCCAGAGTGCTTCAAACACAAAGTACCCTGGGCTAAAGTTATTTTCTGCACACACTGACAATTCTCAGGAATTGTGTAGACCTTTAAGTGGTGAATGTTGTTAAAAACCAAAAACCAGATTTCATATTTTCAGCTTCCCAAACTTTACGATGACACTCGCTGAGTATGTACATAAATGCTCAGTTTACCGGGGAATTATTTCCAAATTGCAATGACTTTTGCCTCCCTTTGCTACCTCGCCATTATAGTGACTTGGGTGGGGCAAGCTCAGATAATAAGAACACTCCGCATGGCGGGAGTAACTCGTCCAAGCCCCCATAACTTGGCTGAGCTTGTCCAGCTATTTAGAGCTAAGCCAGGATTTGGACTGGGGCACTGAAGACCTGTTCTCTTTCTATGAAGTCGCATTGCCTCTAATCCACGCTCCCTCACTGCTCCTGTCCCTGCAGCAGGCCTCCAGGCTCAGGCAAGCATGGACCCAGTTTCAAGGTCCCCTGCCTCTGGAGAGCTCCCAACTGGCCTCTGGCTGCAACTAGGTGCTGCACCCAGATTTCTAGCCCCTGGAAGATCCTTGGGCAACTTTCATTCATTGCTCTGGGCCAACCCTGGGTTTCCATGTAGCCTGCTAATCATGCCTTGCCCAGCCTGGACTTAACAACTCTTGTCTCTTAACAACTGCTGCTCATAATGCACCTTGATAGGAATCTCCATAAAGGATTTTCACAGCAAAGAGCTCTTTCTGCCTTCAAAGGAAGCTTCTAAAGGTCAAAATGATAAGAGGTGACAAATTGGCCTGGCAGACAAGGAACACGTATTCAAAAGGTAATGAGGAATATCAAAAACAGGCACAAACCTGCTGAGCTTTCAACTCTTGTTTGTAATGAGATTCCTACAAGCCCTCTCTCTAGTCATTCCCACTCCCTCTCCTTTTAGTCCTCCCAGGTTGACAGCCAAGGCTCTAATTGCTATACTCAAGCAAAGCAAAGACCCACTTGGCTGCACTGGACAGAAATAGATAAGAAAAACATCATCCTGTTTCTTGAAGATCCTTCACCTGCTCACCTGTAACTGCTGCTTCTCCTGAAGAAGCCAGTCTCGCCTCGTGATGGTCACACGCAGGTTGTCCTGAGCAGAGGGCTCCAACGGCCAGGGCTCCGTTCTCAGTGGAGTTTGGCTATCATCACTGCTGGCCCTTAAAGTAACACGTACGTATGTATTAGTACAGGTGCAGAGAAGCTGAAGTCCCTCAGGTCAACAAGCATTTTAAGAGTAAGAAATTTCACCAAGCAGTCCCCAGCCATTCTCATCCTTAGGAGGTATCCACCCATCCTTAGGATGAGGTCCCTTGTGTAAATTTCTGCTTTAATTACAATCTGTTGGGGCTTTTGCTTTTTGCCTATAGCCAAATTTCTGTTATCAGACCTGCACTGTCCACTACAGTAACCCTTGGGCACATGTGACATCGGCTTAGCCCAAATTAAAATGTGCCAAAAGTGCAAAACGCACACTAGATTTTTTTAAAGTTAGTACAAACATAGAGTGCAAAATAACTCATTAGTAATATGTTTAGGTTCATTACATATTGAAATGATAATATTTTAGATATATTGGGTTGAATTTAATGTATTATTAAAATTAATTTCACCTGTTTCTTCTTCATTTTTTTCACGTGGCTACTAGATAATTTAAAATCATGTCTGTGGCTCGCGTTATATTTTATTAGACAGCACTGCCTTGGACCACACAAACAAGGCCAGATTCTAGAGCTGATGGGGATTCAAAGGAAGTGTGACTGATTTGCAGGTGCTTGGGTCAGAGATCCTCAGAAAAGATTTGCTAAAGGACTGTTGAGACCACTCGAAACCTGCTTGGCTCCTGCTCTTGCTCCTGCTGGAGGTGACATATTTGGTGACATCAATGCTGGTGAAAATGTGGGCACACACTTGAGCCTTATGCTGGTCACCTGCCTTTATAGAAGTCTTGTCTGTATTTATCATCAAAGAATCACTAACTCATCCTTAAAGTATTCAATTTCTAACTCAGTGCAGGTGAGCAGAAAAAAAAAATTTTTTTACCCTAAGCTGAACTATGTCAGCAATTTAAGAAGCTAAGAAAACACCATCAACTAAAACTAAAAGGTAAAAGACAAATTGGGAAAAAACATTGCCGCATATATGTCAGAGAAAGGAATAATACTGCCAATTTAGAAAGATTTCTGTTAAATCAAGAAGCAAAAGACAAGTGCACCAATCAGAAATTCCAAAAAAGGAATTACAAAGGGTAGAGCGTTGAAGAAAATGTTTATCATCAAAAATGGTTTTAAATGCAAATCCAAACAATATAAAATGTCATGTTTCACCTAACAAACTGGCAAAGGTTTGCACAAACCATAATTCTTTGGTGAGAACAGGGAATAAGAATGAGAGTTAAACTTTAATATAACTTTGGACCCCACATTCTCACTTAAGAATCGACTGTATGGAAATAACCGTAGATGTACACAAAGATCAGCTACCAAAATTTCCACTTTCTCTTAGTAGCCCAAAGTGACATCACAGTAGCTGTTCCCCCACATCCAGGTCACTGCAGTAAACCATGGCACAGCCCAAGGAAGGCTAAGCAGCCACCAAAAGTAGGTCACACAAGAAGATGTATCGGCATGAAAAATGTTCACTATTTATTGCTATTTTTCCTAAAGCAGGTTTTATGGCAGTATGTATAATATACATATAAAAATAATACATATATAAAATAAAAGAAAAATATCCACCAAAATGCCATCAGCTCTTATCTCTGGGTGAAGGGATTACTTCTTTCAGTCAATCTTTTCTGAAGTTTCTATAGTGAGTGAGCATGTCTTATTTTTATAACTATAATAAAAAATGTTTTCCACCATATACACCAAGCAGCTGCACTAGTGACTTAAATGTTTTAACACAGCTGACCTGTCCTGTGGCTCTTGGACATGGCTGTGTTTTAAATAAATCCCATCAATACGTTCATCATTGAAGCCATCTTCCCTTGCAGAGGAGCAGGTATCTGTAGCTTCTGACACTTTGAGCCATAAACTCAGTGTCCAAAAGAGGCCACATTAAACCTTTCCCTCCTCCCATGTACTCTCCTTCCACACAGCTTGATCTTGCCTGCCACATTTGTCCTTACTTCAGGGCTCAGTGACAAGCACGCAGCTGCATGTTCTTACTTGTATGTGCACATGGGGTCTCACTACCTCTGCATTTCTTAGAAAAGAAAATGATCCTAACATGTGTTCTGCTATGTTCACCTCCTTTCAGTCTTGCCCCATGTCATGAATTGATTCAGAAAAAGAAAAAACATTACTAAGCCCACCTAGTACGTGCTGGGGACACAACAGTAAACTGAACTTGGTTCTTCCAGGGAGCAGGGGAGAAAAATGTGTCAACAGAAAAATTACAAGGCAATGGGGAAATGCTCGATCCAAAAAACAGACCAATTACTGAAGACCTTTTTTTTTTTTTTTTTGGAGACAAGAGTCTTGCTCAGTTGCTCAAGCTAGAGTAAAGACGCATCATCATAGCTCCCTACAACCTCAAACTCCTGGGCTCAAGCAATCCTCCTGCCTCAGCCTCCCCAGTAGCTGGGACTTCAGGTGCATGCCACCACGCCCAGCTAATGTTTCTATTTTTAGTAGAGATAGGATAGAAGGGTCTCACTCAGCCTGGTCTCAAACTCCTGAGTTCAAGCCATCCTCCCACCTCGGCCTCCCACAGTGCTGGGATTACAGGCGTGAGCCACCATGCCCGGCTCCAATTACTGAAGACTTTCAAGGCTGGGGTGACTTTCCCACTTCCTGAATCTTAACATGGCACTTACAAAGTAAGTGGCCCAACCAACCTTGCTGCAAGGAACCAACTCTAATATTTTTAGAAACGATACTAGAAAATATGCCACCTCAGCATTTCTAAGATAGAAAACAGTAGCACCAGAAAAAGGAAACTCACTTTTATTCCTGTGCCTGACACAGATTCAGATTCTCTGAATAATCTTGAAAGTCACTTACTTACTGTAACATACGATGCAATTGAGAAATGTATTTTCTGTTCCATGTGCCTAAAGGCAAATGATAATAGTAGCAGTAAGAAAAATGTTTAAACTGATAATAATAAAGTAAACTGCTATGAACTGAGAATATACGGTACACCAGACATTCCCACTATAATCTCACTCACTTCTCATTGCAGACCTAGGTTGCAGGTGTTATTATTGCAGTTTTGCTGATGAGGAAACAGAGTCTCACGGAGGTCAGGTGACTTGCCCGTGGTCGCGCAGGCACCATACCCATAGGTTCTCAGCAAGATCAGCAACCTGTTTCCCCAGCTTCCAGCCACAACCCGCCCACGCCCCTTGACGGAGTCCTCTCCCGGCTGTTCAGCGGGGACTGCACTGCGGCAGTGAGCGCACAGCCCGTGAGGCCAAGGCCAGCGCTGGGCCTTGCTTCTGCCTTTTCCTGGCCACGTGTCCCTGGACTTACCTAATCTCTCTGAACCTTACCTTAAAATGAGAATGCTGAGCATGAGAATAACGAGCATGCCTTCCCTACGTAGCCGATTATAGTGGTTAAATTTGTTCGACAGATGACCACTGGGCGCCTACTGCATGCAACCCCACCCTCTCACGGGGACCGTATGGGGACGGAGACGGAGCACCTGTATCCTCAGGGAGTTTCCTCTTGGCCTCCCCACACCTCAACGTTTGCATCCGGAAAATGAACACTGTGCTCACGTCCAGCAGACACACTTCCTCCTCAGGGAAGCAAAGATTAAAGATGAAATATGTCCAGGAAGAGGAAGTGTCTGGAACTAAACCATCCTCAGCTACTGGCATCTGCGGGAGTGGCCTGCACGTCCTCCCCTGGGCTCCAGAGTCGCAGCCTCCTTGCACAGTCTCCTGTTCCTGACTCTGAGCCCAGGGAGCAAAGGGACTGAGCTCATCTCCCGGTGACGACCCCAGTGCCCCGCACCAAGTAGGGGCCTAGCAAACATTTGTTGTTGTGATTTAATGAGTCTGTGGCCTAGAAAATCCAGAAGTCGTTTATATTCACTTTTCTATTGCATTAGATCATTTCTTTGCACTAATTTATTTCCCAATTTGCTCTGCTTATGCTAATATTAAGAGTTTCCTGAATTTCCTCAATAGATACCATCTGGGTTGGGATGGGAGTTACTGAAAGAAATCAACACAATTGAAAATTAGCTACACAAGAGCTTCAGGTGGGAATTCTCTATATTATCGTTAATCACATCCATTACTTAATCCATAGGAAAAGCCCTTGCGATTAACCAAAACTCCTCCATCTCTCATATCCTTATTCCAGGAACAGAAAGGGGTCCACAGTTGGCAGAATGGTGGCCCCAGGACACGATCGTCACTTAGTAATGAAGCAAGGGACAGGCTTCCGTCTCTCAAATCAATCTCAGAGAAAATACATTTCTCTGAGTCACACTCCCTCTCCCTTCGACAATGTTTTTCCCTTTATATTTAATAATTCTCAATGTGTAATCCCTAATGTCAGTGCAAATTAGCATCGCTGCTATAAACTAATCAGGATGTAAAATGAGCAAATCCCTCAGGGGCAAGAATTAAAAACACGCAGGGTAAACCGTTGGAACAGCACTCGGTGCCAAACAGGGTTCGGGTGTCTAAGATGCCACTCTCAGGCCCAGGGTTTCATACAGGTCCCCATCTGGGCCTTCCTGGTACTGGAATAATCTCAGCCCTTCTACTCTCCTGGTCTTTCTATCAATAATTTAAAGAAGGATAAAACCCATTTGTAAAATAAGAACCTACACCGCAGGAAAAAATTTAGTTCCCAATTGCACAGGAAAAAAATTTTCATTCCATTGATATAACAGTCACAGTGTGACTGATGTGAGTACATATTTCAGTAATACTGGAAAATAATAAAGCAACCACCTGGGTGTCAGGGGCTCCCGTGCCAGGTTGCTAATGAGTGTGCGTCTGTGATGAATCTACATTGCCGCCTCGTCCCCGGCCCAGCACACAGACCCTAGGTCCCTCCAGTGCCCTTGGCTTTGCTCGGTGGGCTGCCTCCCGAAGGCTTTGTGAGCAAGAATGTAGACGGGGCGGGTACCCTGCCCCAGAACTGCCCATGGCGACGCTGTGGTTCATGCAGCCTCACGTATAACACAGAAGGTCCCTTTCTCAGACCCCATTGGGGTCAGTCTCCATAGTACCAGAAAAACTGCTGTTTTGTGCCACTGCTGGAATCATAAAATTATAGTCTCATAAAGCACCAAAATTATTGGGGCCAATGATCTCATAGCTACAGTTAGAAAAACGAGGCCCAGAGGGAGTGCCACCCAGTCCAGACGACTGTTTCTGGCAACAAGAGTTGAGCATGGCCCCCGTGAATAACATAGCTAATCACAGCTCCCTGTTGATGGCTACTCCATCAAACTTATGTCATATGACTTGTGTATTTCCATCTCTCCCTCTTTGGGAGGATGGTGCTACAGAAGTGGTTTGGGCCAGTCGTAGGACCACTGAAGTGTGCTTTAAACCTAGAAATAGCTTCCTCATCCAACAAACAATATCATAAATTACCAAGGCCACTCTGAAAGCACAGGAGAATACTGAAAAATTGCCAGGGACAACAGGTAACTTTGCAATTTTTCCTTACATGTAAGATTTGGGTCTAAAACGTAAGGATCGCGGAGTAGAAGTCATATTCCTGAGGAAACTGATCTTCAGTGTTTTATACGGTCTTATTCCACTCATAGAAATGACCACCTTGCAAGAGAGACACGTGAATATTTGTTTGGGTTTATGATAGTTATTCCTGATGCCACTGGCCTCAGGACAGACGTCAGCTGAATTTGAATGAAGAGGATGACATGGGAGACCTTTATTTGGAAGCTTTTATTTATAACCCACTAGTTCCAAAACACATTCTAAGGAGTCCTCTGTGGCTGACCTCAACGCATTCTTGTCTTATTTTCCTTTCTCCCTTCCCTTCTTGCGGCCATGACAAGGGGTCCGGAGTTGGTCTCCTGGGCACAGGACATATGGCACCCTAGTGGCCCTTTCTGCTCCCCATCTCCAGCTCTGATTCGGGGTCCAGAAACATATGCTGCTACTTTGGTAATAATAATAAATGTTTGTGCCTTATCATAGCCATCTTGTTTTATATTCTTGGTAAAAATGTGTCTGTAACAGTTATTTTCTGCTCTTTCACAATGTGTATGGATTCCAGTCTGTGAGCTGAAAGCTGATTGTCACTGAATTCTGTCATGGTCCCTACATCGCAACCAAAGGGAAATAAAGACCCACATGTTTCAAAGGGAATTGAGGAGGACCTCGTCAGAGGAAGAAGGGCTCAGTCCAAAAGCATCATGACACTGTACAACATTGATCTTTTTCTGTTCCCACCTCACAGGAGATATGCGAGCAGGAATAGCTGGACAGGCAAACCGGAGCTCTGCCTTGATAAGCCCCCCTGGAAAACCACTGCATACCTTTGTTTTAAACTTTGCTGTATTTTGTTTGCTTGTGTTTTAAGTTATCCATTGGGAAAACATCTTTGACAAACAAAAACCAGCTTGTCCGCACACATGTGCACACAATTTAGCTTATAGATGTGACCGGTGTTAATACACATATTGGTGAAGAACCAATGGAAAACACACAGGATGCATGGTTAGAAAAATTGAAAAGTATTAATGAGAAAAAAAATTATCATGAAAATGTGTAAGAGTAGGCCAACCCCCTCTCTTAGGAGAAAAGAAAAAATAACTTTCCTTTGATTGTGTGCAAGATACAGTAGGAACAGATGCCTCTCTGTGGCCGGCTGATCCTTGCTATGACAGCTCATGGAGGTGTAATTTTTCCTTTTGCTCCAGAATTAGAAACTAAAGCTGAAGGACACAGGCTTAAAAGTCCTCCATTCTAAATCTCAAATGAGGAGGTGGCGTGCCCCACTCTAGGAACTACCCAGGCAGTACTGGCACAACCAGCCACCTCTCTCAACACCCACCCAACCCCTGGCCGTGTAGGAAACTGAGTCTTCATGAGAGATGCGTTTCCCTCCCCCACTCCTGGGAGCAAGGAGGGAGTGAATCCCCCCACTCAAACCAATAGGAAAAAAATCCAGTGGACTCACTCGTAAAGAGTGGGGGTGCCCTGCAGGAAGGAAGACTGGCATCTAATTCTCCAACACGGGTATCTGTTTGTAATTGGGTTCTCCTAACAAAAGAGCTGGAGACAAGGATCGGAATGCAGGTTGTTTTTTGGAGAAGTGATTCCCAAGAAACTGGAGTGAGGGAGTGAGAAGGAGGGAAAGTCAAGAAGAGGCACATTATGAGGCTATCACTACATGGGCAAATGGGACCCGATCCCACTAGGAACCTTCTAGGGGGAAAATAACTGTGTGGAGCATGTCTCAGAGCTGTCCTCCTAGAGGCTGAGGAAGCCGGGACATTCGTCAAGGGTTGCCCTCAGGGGCACCATCCACCCCCAACCCTTCCTCACACGGCTTCAGAGAGCACCTGTTGCAGGAAACCCTGATAAACCTGCTGGGTGCCTGAGTGGAACACCCCGGTGAGCACCGTCCCCAGCGGTGCAGGAAATCAGCGGGCGGCCAGGGGACTGGGGCACCACCCAGCATCAGCAACAGCGTCTGCCTCAAAAGCTGCTTAAACAACACACTTCTGATGCGTTGCTGCCCCCTCGAGCAGGGATAAGGGAATGGGAGCGACAGGGTAGGGAGCAGAGGGTCTGTCACGGGGTGGCCCGAATGCCCACCATTTTTGTAGCAAAGATACGTGAGCATCTCATGAATCAAATGAACATCACAAAAGTTATCCCCCCAACAAGCGTGCCCATTAGGCAAGGAAACCCCCACAGGAGAGGGGCCAAACAATTTGGGTACCAATATCTACTCTTAGAAGAGCCCAGTGAAGCCCTGAAGGGAGTTAAAACTCTCTCGGCTGCTGGCAGAACCTGAACAAATCTAGAGTGACTCAGGGTGCTATTCTCCACACGTTCAGAGAATTAAGGCGTGCTTTTTAAAAAGTTGAATGAAACAATGATTTCTAAGAACAAAGTGACAATAAAAATAATAAAAAGTAAAGTACCCGATTGTACTCGAGTAGTTACGTGTCCTTAAATCTTATTCTAAACTAGATTTTCTTAATCTAGGATCCAAAGACGTGCTAAAGCGTGAGTGGATAATTCAGAAGATCTGTGGGTCTCCACAAACTGTGCCCAATAGTTTGTATATGTTTGTGCATACGTGGTTTTGCGAAGGACTAAGTCTACAACTTGCATCAGCTTATCAAAGAAATACAACTATTTTGATCATTTAAAAATATTCTGTTTCCCCTTGGACTAAGAGAGAGGCTGAGACCATTTCTGTCCAGGCTGTGGGCGAGTGGGCGCCTGCCTGGCGCTATGTCCCCCTGGTGGCCACTGCAAAAACTGCAGCCCCTCACGCAGGGAGCCTGCAAGTCCTGATAACCCCATAGATGACAAACGCCACAGGCTACGTGGGTAGTCGGCACACTGAAAGACAATTTTGAAAAAATTATTAATAACTATGTAATTGTGTTAATGTGCATTAGAAAAATGTAAGAAAGAAGTTGACTTCAAATCATGATTTTCTGGTTATGGCAATAATAGGACAGGTGGATTTGGTCAAAGGAAAGCCAGGATATTACATAAATGGCTGAAGTTTGGAAAGCAGTGATCTAATTCAACCCCCTGGTTTTCTGATGAGGGAGTGAAGTGTGGCGAGATTAGGAGCTACAGCAAGCTATGTACAGCTGGTTAGGGGAAGAGACAGGACCAGAGAGGTTTCCTGACCTCCAATCCAGGGTTCCGTCAGGATACTACACGACTCCTTCTTGCTGGGAGTTTCATGGGCAAGGCTAAAGAGGCATTTCCTCCAGTGGAACTGCACCAACTAAAGTGATCTCTCTCTCTCTCTCTCTCTCTCTCGCTCTCGCTCTCGCTCTCGCTCTCTCTCTCTCCCTCCCTCTCAAGGGATATCCCCATATATGTTTGTGAACCTATATATAGATACATATACATATGTGTGACATTCACTCACTCAATAAATATTTATTTAATACTTATAATGGGTCAGCCACTGTTCTAGTCTCTAGGAATAAAAAGATAAATATAATATAGTTTTGTCCTCAAGGAGCTTGGCATCGGATTGCAGGTGCAGGTGTTGGTGACCGCCAGCCAAATTCTGGGCAGCTGGAGAGCTGGGCAGGGGCTGGATCATGAAGGTTTTGAATGTCATGCTAAGCAGCATGAATTTTATCCTGAAAGTAATGGAGACCACTGAGCAGGGCATGATCTTTGCACCTGTGGCGTTGTGGAAGATGAATGAGAGGGAGTGATGATAAAATCAGGAATACCAGCAAGAAGATTGTTGTAATAATCCAGATTAAAAATTTAAAGACCAGAAGAACTAAGGCACTGACGCAGAGCTGAGAAAGTAGGTGGGAATGAGAGAGAGGCAGACAGTAAAAGCAGCTGGACCTGGTGACCAACAGACGTGGGCAGGAAGGGAAAGGGCAGGGCCCAGGGAGCCGCAGAGCCCTCGCTGGGTAACTGGGCAGGTGGTGGTAGAGGCCCTGAGACTGGGGATGCAGGAGAAGGGGCTGAATATGGAGAACG
>VBSM01002153.1:37406281-37417824 GCA_008086735.1 Cheirogaleus medius | reverse complement strand
TCGTACCTAAGTGGTTAAAGAGTAAACTTAGTGAAGGCAAGGATAAAAAGATAGTAAATTTTTAATAATAAAATAAGCGATAATCAATTTAGTAAAGGTCAGGGAGGCGTTCAACAGAAAGCTGAATTGTGGGTTGGAACTCTGAAAAGAAATCAGAGCTGGAGATGCAGACTTTTCCCTAATTGCAAGGAAATTAGCACAGAAAGGATATCTGAAGGCTGGAGGTGGTTGAGATCACCTGGAAAGAACACACGAAGCGAGAGGAGAGGACAGGCTCAGACAGCAGATGGAGGAGCACCAATATTAAGGAGAAGGGAGAGAGACAGAGCTCACAGAGACTGAGGATGGCCAGAAAGGTGGCAAGAAGACCAGGAAGTGTGGAATCATGAAAGCCCAGGGGAGCGAGAGTTTTAAGAACGAATTTGATGGAAGGTTTTGGACAATACAGTGATACAGAGTAGAATAAGAATTGAAAAAGTCAACAAGTAGAAAGTCATTGCTGACCTTGGGTGAGATCTGGGACATGACAGAGATAGAAACCAGATCACAAGGGGCTCAAAAAGTGAATGGGCTACGGTCTGAGAGCAAACATTGTACGATTTCCATTCTTTTAAGTTTGTTAAGAAGCATTTTATGGCACAAGACGTGGGATATTTTGGTGAATGTCCTATGTGAGCTTGAGAAGAATGTGTATTCTGCTTTTGTTGGATGAAGTAGTCTGTAGATATCAATCATACCCAGTTGATTTATGATGCTCTTGAGTTTATGTTCTTATTAAGTATATGCCTGTTAGATTTGTCCATTTTCGATAAAGGAGTGTTAAGGACTCTAACTACAATAGTGGATTTATTTATTTCTCCTTACACTTCTATTAGTTTCTGTCTCAAATATTTGGATGTTCTTTTGTTAGGTGCATGTACATTAAGGATTGTTATGTCTGTGTGGAGAATTGAGCCCTTTGTTATTATCTAATGCCCTCTTTATCCCTGATAACTTTCCTTGCTCCAACGTCTCCTCTGTCTAAAATTAATACAGCTACTTACACTTTCTTTTGATTAGAGGTAGCATGATGAATCTTTTTCCATCCCTTTAGTTTTAATCTGTATGCATCCTTATGTTTAAAGTGGGTTACTTGTAGACAATATATAGTTGGATTTTATTTTGGAACCCCTCTGACAATCTCCATCTTTTAATAGGTGTATTTAGACCATTGAAGTTTAAAGTGATTACTGATAGAGGTGGATTGATATCTACCACATGTTTTAATGTTTTCTATTTGTTGTCCTACTTCTTTGTTCCTATTTGTGTCTTCCTCATTTTTCCTGCCTTTTGTGGTTTTAACTGGGTTATATGATTATATAACTCCATTTATATGATTCCATTGTTTTCTCTTCCCTTAGTATATCAGTTATACTTTCTATTTATCTTTTTCTTCTTAGTGGTTGCTGTAGAGTTTAACAATATGCATTGGCAACTAAGCCAAGCCCACTTTCGAATTACACTATACTGCTTCACAAGCAGCGCAAACACCTTATAATAAGAAAATAATCCTAGATCCTCCATCCTGCCCTTGTATGATTGCTGCCATCCATGTCACTTCTGTCTATTCATATATACACATATATTCACATATTTTATATATACATATTCAAGTACATTGTTATTCTTATTATTTTGAACAAAATACTTTGTTAGAACAAATCGTTGTGTTTTGAAACAAAAGAATAAGGAAATAAAATTTTTTATTATACCCTCAAAAAAGAAAAAGTGAACAGGACATAAGCACACAGTATACAGGTAACTCCTGTGTGGAAAAGGAGAGAGGATCATAGCTCAGAAAGCTAGCCAACAGTTAATATTGGCTTAATAAATGTTTAATAAAGACCTATACTTTTATGAGGGGCATATAAAATAGCTATGTTGATAGGTTCCAAATTAAAACCACAATGAGATAAGAGTAAGGTGATAAGCTTACCCCTATCAAAATGGCCATTATTTAAAAAATAAAAAAACAATAGATTTTGGCATGGATGTAGTGAAAAAGGAATGCTTATACACTATTCATGGGACTGCAAATTAGTACAACCTCTATGGAAAACAGCATGGAGATTCCTCAAAGAATTAAAAGTAGACCTACTGTTTGATCCAGCAATCCCACTAGTGGGTATTTACCCAAAGGAAAAGAAGTCATTTTTATCAAAAAGACATCCGCATCTGAATATTTATTGCAGCACAATTCACAACTGCAAAGATATAGAACCAACCTAAGTGCCTATTAATGCATGAGTGGATAAAGAAAATATTGCATATATATACCATGGAGTACTACTCAGCCATAAAAAAGGAATGAAATAGTGTCTTTTGCAGCAACTTGGATGGAACTGGAGAAGATTATCCTAAGTGAAGTACCTCAGGAATGGGAAAACAAACACCACATGTTCTCCCTAATAAGTGGGAGCTAAATGATGGGTATATGCAATCATATAGTGGTGTAAAGGAAATTGGAAACTAAGAACAGGGGAGGGTGGGAGCGGGGAGAGGGATAAAAATGCACTTATCGGGTACAATGTACACTACTCTGGTGACAGGCACACTAAAAGCCCTGGCTTCAGCATTATACAGTTCATCCATGTGACAAAAACACTTGTACCTCATTAATATTTTAAAACAAAAAATATACAAATAAATAAAATCTCTCTCGGTCATTCCAACGTGCAGCCAGGACCTATAGCGACTGGGTTAGAAATAGCAACTGCTCTCTATGTATTGCCAATCTCAGGAGAGCGCTGGGTGGTCCAAACAGCAAAAGTTGCTCAGGAGCTGGAGGTAGAGTCGGGAGGAGGATGGGTTTTCATCTCTCAGCCAGAGGGGACCGTCTGTGGATCTTACAGGCTTAACACAATCACAGGAGACAGAGCCGCCTTGGACAAGAGGAAATGCACCCACCTTCTCAGAAGTCTGGCTTCCCAGCGGCTGCACTTGCAGAGGGTCTCTCAGTCAAGCAACAAGCAGAAAGAGCATCTGTTCAGGGAAGCACGACCCACACGGGTCCCTCATTCTGAAGGGCACCCCCAGCTCCCCCACACCCAACCAAGCAACAAAGGGATCCTTCCCAGGAAAAGGCAGCTAAGCCCCTCCCAGCTCTTTGCTATGTGAGAGCTGAGAGGGAGGAAGAGACACAAGGAAAAAGTGGCAGCAACGACCAATACTCACTGCTGAGTGGCCCGGTGGTGCAAGGCAGCCTGGGCCTGGGCCGCCAGGTGACCCAGGAAGCTGCTAAGAGGCGGCTGCTTGGAAGGAAGCTGAAAGTGCAGGCTGCTTTTCTCTTGTTCCAGGTCTTCTAATCTTTGTTTTAACATCTCCGCTGGAAACCCAAACCGATGAGAGAGAGGGAAAAAGAGCCATGAAACTCAAAATAGATAACCCGGTGTCTCTGAGCTCCAGTCCTAGTCAACCTTTTCCTTAATGACGTCATGTGAGGGTTACTGGTTTCTAAGAATCTTCTTTTCACCAACAACACGGCCCTCCCACTACCTTTTATTTTTCTGACTCTCGGAGATGATGCTTGATGTATTTATATGGTGGTCATAATTATGAGCCTCAGACAGAGTGACACTTAATATTAAAATTATTTTTAAAACCATAATGATCATTTGGCAAAAGAAAACTGCTAATTTTGATGGGTCCTATAAAATTGGTTGAAGAAGAAATCAGTGCCCAAGTGTTGATTTTAAGAAACTGTCCATCAAAATAGAGCCAGACAGTTACTAAAGCCACAGAAGCAATGTTCAAATGCTATCCTGCTATGATGACCACATATCCACTTCTGTTAGACAGTAGGGTTATTATAATTTTTTAATGATCTTAGGTCTCCTAGGACAACATATAAATATAGACTCCCTATAAAATAATTTCTCTTTAAAAAAATAATCTGCAGAAATTAGAATCCCCTCCAATGAGAACTTATCTTCATAATCAAATACCTAAAGAATTGAAACGTGTCCCATAAAGCTATTTTTAGAGAAATGCAAGGACTGAGTGTTAAAATACCATTCCTCAGTTCTTCCCTCCTGGGGGTCCTGGCCAGGCTAGTGGACCCACGGAGACTTTGGCCCCCTCCACCCTGGGGCAGTGGGTGGCCCTAGGGCAGCCACCTCTGGCCATGAGCACTTACTACTCACTCCAGTGTTCAATGCCAATATTACCCTTTTCTGTGCATGACAAGAAAATGTTTTAGAGGCATTACCCTAAATTACAAAAACTCCTTTATATGTTCTCATGGCACAGCTCTACCGGCCTTTTTCCAAGGAGGCCATTTCCGTAAGACTCAATTCAAAATGAAAACACTGTTTTCAGCAAGCATGTCATTTTGAACAAAACGTTTTACCATATGCCGGTAGAGGTTAACACTAGTCACAGTGTGCCTCTTGACACGACTCTTCTGCACTGGCCCACCCCCAAGGCACAAGCCGGGTTAGAGGAAAGGCAGGGACCAGGTGCCCTGCGCAGCAAACCTGTGTCTCTGGGGCTGTCAAGTGAGAGCCCTTCCCATAAACTCGCCATATGCATTGGAACTGACAGCCAGAAACTGAGGATTTATGAAGGATTCATTCTAAGGATGCCAGAAAGGGTCATCTGCCCAGGACCAAGTCCCAGGTAACTGCCAGGGCTCTTAGTCTGTGCCACCTTCTTCAGAAGTGACCGCTACAGCCAACTCAGACACCCCACTGACAATACACAATGGAGTCTAGACTGACAGTATCTTCCAGGGCAATACTGAAATGTGCCCGTTCCTTAACACCAAGCATTCACATGGTATAGGAGTCATTGCTTAATACTTTATTCCTTCCTCTATAGAATCAAAACTTTGGTGAAGAGCATTAAAATTCTGGAGTTATATGCTCTAAAATAATACCCTGCTAAGTGATTATGTATGTAAAGATGCGTCAAGATCTAGCACATAGGGGTTAGGAGAAAACTTGAGTTTGTGCCTCAATTCTGCCCTTTCTAGCTGTCTGACCTTCAAGTTACTTAAACTTTCTAATCTTCAGTTACCTAATCTGCAAAAAAAATGGGGTTAATAATAGTATCTACGTCATAAGGTTTTCTGAGAATTAACTGAGATAATCTATGCAAAGCCTTTAGCATCATGCCTGGCACTTAGTAAGTGTCCAAAAGGATTAGCTATTATTAGCAGTACCGTTAAGTACTGTCTTCGAATGTGGGCAATAAATTAAAAAACCCAGCCCAGCCCCCCTTTGTCATCACATCTCCATTTCCACTGCCCCTTCCACCAAGCCCAAGTCATCATCACTTCTGCCGAATCTCTCTTGCTCCTGCCATGGTTCCTTCACATCACCAACAGAGCGACTTCCCCAACACTCAGCTAGGCACAAACTTATAAGTGAACAAATGAGCAAAGGAATGCGGAAACATCTGCTATTCCCTGGCATCGCTCCAAGTGCTTTTGTATATGCCACAGGTTGAGCATGCCTAATGCAAAATCTGAACTCCAAAATGCTCCAAAATCTGAAACTTTTGGAACACTGACATGATGCCACAAGTGGAAAATTCCACACCTGACTTCATGTGATGGTTGCAGTCAAAGCTTTGTTTTATGCATGAAAGTATTTAAAAATATTATCTAAAATTATCTTCAGGCCATGTGTATAAGGTGTATAAGAAACATAAATGAGTTTCCTGGTTAGACTTGGGTCCCATCCCCACGATATCTCATTGTATATAGGCAAATACTCCAAAATCCAAAATACAGTCTGAAATTCAAAACACTTCTGGTCTCAAGCATTTCAGATAAGTGATACTCAACCTGTTTTACAAAATGTTCTCAAAGTCCTGGAGGACTCCGTGTGACCTCCACAGACAAACGTCTGTGCCTGGCATGCAGGACCATGGGCAAGCTTGCCCAGCCTCTCTCCCATGCTGGCTAGCGCTCTGCTCCGGGGTGGCAGATGGCACATCATTGGAAAGAAAATGGAATCACAGCACTAAGGATCAGGGCACCTGGATTCGGGCATCAGCGTTGACACTAACTTCGCATATCATATTTGACAAATCACTTACCCTATTTGAGTCTCAGAACCTCAACTGCTAAATGGGAATAATAACCCCACGAGGTGTTTAATGAAATCGTGATTGTTATTCAACAACAAAGAGGTGCACTGAAGACTTCCTTGGCTGTGTCAGTTTGGGATGCTGTAACAAAGTACATGGACTGGGCAGCTTAACCAACAAATGTTTATTGCTCACAGTTCTGGAGGCTGGAAGAGAGACACCAGGGTGCCAGCATAGTCGGGTTCTGGTGGGAGCCCCCTTCCGGGTTGCAGACAGCTGCCTTCCCGTGGCGGGAAGAGAACAAGCTAGCGCTCGGGTTTCTTCCTACGAGGGCACTAATCCCATCAGGAAGGCTCCACCCTCATGATCGAGTCATTTCCCAAAGCCCCACCGCCTACTACGTCACATTGGAATTAGGGTTTCAACATACAAATTTGGGTGCACACAAATGTTCAGTCCATTTCACACCTCAAAGGGGAAAAAAGGAAGCTTTACTCAGAGTGGCCAACTTTGTCCATATGCTACAGATGCCATGGAAAAGTGGCTGCTCTGGGAGGGGAGAGTATTTGAAAATGATTGGACATAGTTTGAGTTTTTTTACCTTGTAAATGGCATGCTTATTTAGGTATTTCGTGTATTCATTCCATTAACAAGTACTTTGGGTAACCCGGTGCCGCTAGGCTGTGGGGCCACAAAGATGAACAAGATGCATTTCTGGTTCTTCTAAGGAATTCAGTGACCAGGACGAGGGTCAAAATCATGACTAGACCTTCCCTTCCCCCTGTGCAGAGGATATGGCGGGGAGCTGCCCCGCTGGTGAGGGGAAGCTGGCAGGGTGCAGAGATGGTCACCCGCCACACTGGGGACGAAGGGGCTGCAGGCAGAGGCATCCGGTGACGCGCCCGCCAGTGCCGGAGGGTGAGGCACATTGAGAGGATGGGGGCGGCAGGTGGGGAAGACACCAGGATGGACGGGAGGGAGGTTACCCTAAGAGATAAGTACACAGATGGAGCAAGGAAGTTTATGGGGGATAAAGAGGGCCACATTTCTAAGTATTGAAGAATCTCTGTATAATCATGGAAAGGGAGGCAGGGTAGACAGATTTTGACATGTTGTACTGGAGTTAGAAGCACTGGTTTGAACTAATGGTTTTGAATATACGGACTCACAGGAAGATAAGGAAATAGCTCTAGATGTGTGTGTGCATTCACATATATTTCCTCTCTCTATCCACCGAGGAGGCCGAGAAGCTACGATGCTTTAGTAGCAATGAGCACACCAAGCACACAGCCGCTGGTTTCTAAACATCACCCTCACAAAGGGAACCGGAGCTCCCGGGACAGACGGCTGGCACCAGGGCTGCAGCAGGGGAGCACAGAGGAGTCTGGAGCATCTTGTTTTACCAAAATATTAAGAAGTGCTCAAAGACTGATAGGGTCATGGCAATAGAACACAAGAGACATGTCGATGAGGTTCCCGTGGGCCAAATCTGGGGTAATTTGAGAATCAAAATAAAGAATAGGAGTGAAGCACACCATTGACCAGAACAGGGAGCCAGGCATCCGAGCTAATAGAGTGCAGGCTGATCAGAAGGAATGATGAAATGGAGGCTTGGTGGGGAGCAGAGAGCCAGTATACCCTCAGAATGTCACTCCCACAATGTACTGACCGGTTACCAGGGAAAAGTGCTAACGCTGAGCTGGAGAAACCTGGAAGCCACAGCATGACCAGGCGACGAAGGTTAACCTTGGCAGTGCTGGGAGGGGCCGGGAACGCAGAGCGTCATGTCCAGGAGGTTCCCATCAGCACCGCGTGACCCAAACCCAGTCACAAGGAACATCAGATGGACCCGGGTCAGAGGATGGACCCGGGTCGGAGGTCGTCCAACAGAACGTAAGGTCTGCGCTCCTGAAAACTTTCAAGGGTATGGAAGACAGGGAAAGACGGAGTATTGAAGAACTGCCCCAAGCAGGAGGAAGCTAAAGGGATATAACGACTGCATGCAACGTGTGTTCCTGAACCAGAAAGGAGAAAGGAGCGCTGCTGGGACCGCTGGTGGCATAGGAATGGAGTGTGTAGGCTGAAGAGAAGCATCATATCGCTGTCGACCTCACGACTTGGAGAGACGCAGGGTAGTGGCGTGGGAGAGCGTCTTTGTTTGGGGACACACACAGAGGGGTACTTGGAAGGTGACGGGGCACCATGATGGCAGCTCACTCTCCAGCAGTCAGAAAAAGGCTGTGATGATGGGTATGTGTACCCAGCTGGGAGTCAGAATGAGCGGAGACAATGCGAGTTGTGACTTTTATGTACATGCAAAGCTATTTCA
The DNA here is from genome assembly GCA_008086735.1 of Cheirogaleus medius. Taxonomy (NCBI): domain Eukaryota; kingdom Metazoa; phylum Chordata; class Mammalia; order Primates; family Cheirogaleidae; genus Cheirogaleus; species Cheirogaleus medius. Next base: position 37,409,423 of record VBSM01002153.1, on the reverse strand, counting down.
AAATAAATTATTTTTAGCTATAAATAGATAACCCCAGCACCATGAATGTTGCATTTGTGACTTTATGTTATAAGTCCCCTTATTTGTATGAATCCTATTGTGCCTTTAGAAAAAAAAACAAAAAACTCCTCTCCTATTCTCCCTATTTAACCCAGTGGTCAAGAAAACATAATTCGTTTTCCCTAGTGTTCCTTTCTTTTAAACCGATGAAGCCTTTCTGCAGACATTGTTCATGTGATGTCCGTCTGTAGCTCAAGGTTGAAGGCCAGCACAGCGGAGAATGTGCTGCACACAGCAGGTGCGAATAAATGTGGTTGAGTCCATCTGACTAACAGAACAACAATAATATTAGAAATATTGGTTGCATTTTGTAACATAGCTGAATAGTAAACACAAACAAACTCAAACTTAACAAAGGAAGATATTACTAAGCAGTAACCAAAATGATACACGGAGGAACATGGTGTAATTGATTATATATGTTCCATTTATGGATCTAACATGTTTTACTCATAGGATCTCAGCAATAGAAATGCTAACCATCATCTCATTCTATCTTGAAGCAAGCAAATGTATTTATTTATGCTGCCGCAACATATTTATTAATGTTTAATTGAGGGCCAGGACTCATCTGTTATTCCTTAGTGCGTCAGTAAATAAGTGTCTGATACTTGGGCAACAATAAGGAAACAGAATGAAAGAAAAGTGCTTTCTACTTTCATGAATAAATAAGTAAATAAGCATTTATAAGCAGCAAGAAATCTTCACACATAAAGACATCCTACTAAATAGATTCAAGTCCTACTGCCTTGTTCTGTCTGCAGGAGGACAGAATATACAGTGTAAATCATATTCGTAGAGGCTGTGCAGCCATTCTGCATTCTTAAGGAGGCCCTTTAATGCTAAGAAGCAATCAGTGTCTTCATAAGTCATTTTTCTTTAGTTTTTACATAATGGCCAAGAGATGCAATTCAGTGAGAGCGGAATATTCTAATTCTACATTACCATACACATCATGAGCAGATGACCACTTTGCAAAGAATTAGACTGTAATAAAATGTATTTCAGACCAACCTGAGCACAAGTGAGCCAGTCTGACATTTCAGAATATTGGCGTTTGTCGGGTCATTTTCATAAAAAGCAGCCATCACTGGGACACTGAAGACTTCAAGCATAACAATCATTTTGAGCATCAACTACATGTCCAGGGCTATAGATGCATCATTTCAGGGCTTTGGAACAACTTGCAGAGTAAGAATACAAAGGTAGCAAGTGAAATTCAGAAAAGTTAAGTAATTTTCCCAAGGCCTCACAGTAAGTAGCAAAAGCAGAATCTGAACTTAATCTTTTCTGGTGCCAACGTAGGGGCTTTTGCTATTGTGCCTCCCAAGAGCCACTCCTGAAATAGTACCTACTCCCAGAGTTTCCCCAGTCACACAGGAGTCTTGTGTATCTGTCCATTATTCACAGTCCCTGGAGACTGTGGGATCCGGGCTTAGCCTCATTCAGCCCTGTCTGCCAATATCAAGTTCAGTGTCAAACACCCACTAGGCAATAGGTAAATGCTGAAGAAATAAATTAATGAATGTTTCTATTTGGATGAGGAGTATGGTAAACACAGAAAATAGCAACCATTTTATTGCAGTTAATGTGCTGTGTACCAAGCACATTGCTATATATCAATCATTTTATACAATTCTAGGGGCAGTGGTTAAGTAAATAATGGTATATCCACCTATGGAATGGTATGCAGCAAGTCAAAGAACAGTTAAGAAAACAGCAAAGAAATATTTTAATATTACAAGATAAAAACAGGATACAGAATTATATGTACATATCATTTGTACTTTTTAATTATAAGTATGTTTTTTTAAAAACCTAGGCAATCAGCATGATTATAAGTAATTTGATCTCAATTTCTCGACTTATAAAATCAGCTACAAAATCTTGAGCTGTTTCTTATTTACAAAATTATTGTATCATTAAAATAACCTGCAGGTTACTTATGCTACTCTTTGATTTCTGCATGAAAATGGAGATTTGGTTTCCACAAATTCTTAATGCTAAACTGCTTAGGGTAAGCTTGGTTTCCATGGCGCATAGGTCTTTTCAGTGAACACCAAAGAGAGTTTCTAGAAATGTCTTTTAAGCTTGCCAATGTGTGGAAAGAAGAATGAGAAATTACTTTGTTGTGTTATAAAAAGAAAAGCAAATCTTTGGGAATGATACAAAAATTTGAAAGGGAAGCAATAGCTTAACTGTGATACTGGCCCACTCAGCACCCAGTCTATTGCCTTGTTCTTGATAAATATTAGTTAATTTGCTCTGACATATTTTCATATTTTAGTAGAATATGGGAGTTAAAGCATCTGTTCTTCCCCAGTGAGAATTTAACATGCAAAGTAGTTAAATTGTGAGCAAAATAGCAAAACTAAGGAGACTTCCGAGTATTTACTCCAAGTTTTTTGGTGTGTGTGTGTGTGTCTGAGAGACAGAGAGAGAGAGAGAGAGAGAGAGAGAGAGAGAGAGGTAAGTGTACATACCTGCTGTCAATAGACCTTATTTCTCAGGATCCTGAGCTTCTGAACAAAGGACTTCATTATGGGACACTTCAAAATACTCACTGCCTCAATTCTTCAAACAGATTCAAATAAAATGTTCTTTCACCAATTGTCAATCATCAAAAGTCCTAGGGAAGTAACTGACCAACTGAATTGTGGCGACTTTTCATTAAACCCTCAGGGCTTCAGAAAATAAACCTGTCTATAAAACATGTTTTCTGAGTGCTTGGATCACTTCTATACATGGTCCAAGTTCACAGTTCAAAACCAGGGCTGGAGGAACCTCCACAGGCAGTTGTCTGAAAAAGAGAAATTATTTTCTCCACTTCTGTTTTAAGTGCCACAGAACTTGTCACACAAACACTACAGCAATCAATACCAGCAGCCCCTCGACCATCACCACCGTCACCACTGCAAAGACTCCAGCCATCATCACCAACACCACTCCTACCACCACTGCCACTCTTGTCACCACTATCACCACTTCTGCTACCACCACCACCACACCTACCATCACCACCATCACTCCTACCATCACCACCACACCTACCACCACCACCACCACACCTACCATCACCACC
>VBSM01002153.1:37390715-37406181 GCA_008086735.1 Cheirogaleus medius | reverse complement strand
CCACCACTCCTACCAGCACCGCTCCTACCACCACCACAACCACTGCTACCATCATCACCACCACCACTCCTACCACCATTCCTACTACCTCTACCACCCCTACCATCCCCATAACCACTACCACCATCACCACCACTCCTACAGCCACCATCACTCTTACAATCACCACCACCATTCCTTAAACAATGACCACCATTCCCACAACCACCATCACCACCAACACCACTGTTCCCACTACCACCATTCACACCACCATCTACACTTTCACCTCTGGTATCATCAGCTCCACCACCCCTACTACCATCACCTCCACAAGCACTCCTATCGCCACTGCCGCTAATACCACTACCATGGCCACGACCTCTAGAAAAGAGACAACTACCTACATTTCTAGCTGTTTATTAAGATATATGAGTTGAAAGCACTTACCAGTGAAAAAAGAACATCCTTTAGATCATATCCAAGTAGCTACAATAAAGACAACGCAATAGAAATAGCAAAAGAGGAAACTCCACTGAGCAGCACAGTGAAAAATATCAAAAAGAATACACTTCAAAATATTTACAGTGGCTATCTCTATACAGAAGAATAAAGGTTATATTTTTCTCTTGCTTATATGGTATATCTAAACACTCTAAATCTTTCTCCAATGATCATGTGTTGTTTAAGTAACTTTTCAACTTCCATTCTCAAAAATAAATGTAATTCCAACTGGTATATTCAGGCGTTAGTAAGTAGGGCTCTATCTGGAGTCAATTTGTATGGACCATGAAGCCAAACTGAGCTGGGTCCAAATTCCTGGGGGGCACTTCTCATCTGTGTGAACTTTCTGATCTATACAGATCAGATACTAGATATGACTTTGTGAAAACACTAATGATGTGAAGTATGAAAATCCCCAGGCACACAGATGCTTCACGGTACCTAGTTATCACTGCTTGTTGAGCCTGGCTATGCTAGCAAACTTGACTGTAAAGTACGTGCCCACTTACCTTCCTCATGCAGCCTTCAAGCCAGTGTGACCTCAGATAGTCCTCATAATAGTGGGGGCAGCAAGAGAGGACTTTATGACTCCAAAGTATTCACACTGTAGGGTTAGGATTTAGGAGCATGGGTTCTGAAGAGGCTGCCTCAAGTCAAACCCTGACTCCACTCTTTACTAGCTGCATGACCTTGAACAAGCTGGAACCTCTCTAAGACCCAGTCTCCTTGACAGCAAAATGGACAGTGAAACTGGACCTCCCTGGTGACTTTGCTGTGATTATTGAGAGCACAGTGCCTGGCTCAGTGTTTGCACACTGCTAGTGTGAGCTGTTGCCATTACTGTGCGGCAGGGAGGTATTAGATTTAGTTTAAAGGCACTTTAGAAGTCAATTTGCTAAAGTTATGCCCAGATAGAATATGTGCTAAGAAGGCAGTTTGTGGGAAAACTGAATAGACTAAATCTCTCAGTGGTACTTCCTGGCTAATTTGGAAGCTTTTGTAAAATTCACAGCTCTTTGAATACATAAAATTAACATAACCCTCATATACTAATAAAAATACAACAAGGTTTTAGGAGCGATACCACCTAAAAACTGGGTTACGACAGAATATCCTTGGGACCCTTCGAATCCTTAAAATGCTATGGGGTGGAATTCAGAACACTAAGCCCAGAAGTCAGAACCTCTGTCTTCCCCTTCTAGGTTATGCAGAGAAATGCAATAGATCAGACCTACACACAGAACTGAGATTTTTTTTTTCCAGACATTTAAAAGTATGTAAACTCTGAAAGAGAAACTCTTCTTTAAAATGTCATGGCAGGTCCTCCTACATGAAATATTTTTATGTCATATACTTCATTTTAATTGAATTTGGATTCAGTCATCACCAAGACAGGTTAATAACAGGCAACAACCAGCTGGCTTAGCAATCTGGATGCATATCTGATAAAGGGACCAATTCTGTACACTGAATATTAAAGTGTATTAGGGATAGTCTATCTAAGAGAGAAATTAAAAGAGTAATTCTTCACGGTACGCTACCATATCCCACTTCCAACCTACCAACAAGACCATGGGAAATTTCTGGCAAGCAATTCTCCAACTCATAGATTCAGGAAGTGAATCTTGGGCCATTTCCACATTGGCAGTAACTTTGTAGAATGATGCTGCTGAAATCCAAGTTTCCCCTTCATGGGCTCCTTTATCTCTATCCATATATGTTAAAGGGCTTGGGAACACTTAATAGAGTGACGTGCCTCTCAGATACTAGAAAGACCACTGGCACTGAGGTTATTTTTAGGAATCATACAAATGCCATTCATTATTTCTCTCTATTGGTTTTTGGTGGCACTCGGTTTTCACCATTAAACTGAACATGGCGTTCAATTAGTTCCCATGAATACACTTTTCAGGAGTAATTTGCTCTGCTGGTGTTTTCATAAGAAATTAGCTGGACATATCTGCTTGTCAGTGCTCAAAAACCACAGGCTCTCTCACCCCTTTAATGGTAATGGCTACAACCTATAATCTTTCAAAACATAATTGGTTTCTGTAGAATATTTTTTAGCACATTCATCTATAATGGAATGCAGAGTATTAGGGGAGCACTGTTGAACAACCACCATCACCACTATTTAAAAATATATAATGCAAATTACATTGATGTTATATCCCTGTCCGGAATGGGCAAATGGAACACATCAGCGTTAGGCTCAATGCCAAGAGGATCGTACTAAATTGGTCTCTGGCTAACGACACAGCAGCAGGAACAACAGCTTAAATTCTTTGAGTGGCATAAAGGTATCTAGATAAACAGCATAGTCAAAAAAAAAAAAAAACTTAGAAAATTAAATAAATTATTTCCACTAGCCTGAGCTATTCCAATTAGGATGAAATCCAATGAGAAGGAATAAAGCATGCTAGAATATTAGTTCCTTGGAACAAACTAGAATTAAGCTGTTTTCTTTTGGCTGAAGTACTACAGTACAAATAAAACAGTGAGTTTCAATTCAAAGGTGATGTTAATAGAGAGAAATCAGAAAATAGCAGCCAATGGTAAGAACAACTAACAAAGAGTAATTCTTCTAGCACACCACGAACCTGCATGTGTACAGGCCCCAGACTCGCCTCTGTAAACACGAAGTTCTCCTTCCTAAAGGACATACTATAGGAGCTCTGCAAGACCAGTTTTATTAGCAGAAGGACCTTCCCAAACTCCTCAGATGCAATGCAGACTTCAGAAATGAGACCGAGTTAATGGGAACATTTTCCAGAGCAAAAATGCAATCATAACAGGATGCAGATGCAAGAAGGACCTCAGGTCCTTGGTAGAACCAACCAATTCCCTGTGTGGTTCCGTACAGCAAGAAGTCACAGTCCCCAACCATTAGGCCCTTCACTGGTTAAGTGTAACTCCAAGGACAGAGATCCAAAACCCTCAATTACAAAAATAAAAGAAGTTGACCACTCAAGGATTCTTACTTGGTACTGAAGTCTATTTCCTGGACCCAGATGGGAACTCCCGGCAGGTGCTACCAGGGAGCGTGAGGACTAAGCTGGAGGCCCCTGAAGGCGGAGGGTGATTCTGCCTTGTCGATGGCCGTCTCCCTGTCTCCCCAGCACCTACGGCACTAGATGCTATAAAAGGCACTTAATGTTTATGGAATGAGTGAAGAGTGCCATATATGCTCTCAAAGAATGAATCTTAGCCTTATAATCCTTAAAACTAGCATCTTAAAGGTGAACAGCATAGATTGTATAAAATGTTATCCTAAAGATAAACATCTAAGGGTGTATAAAATGATTATGTAAAGCCTGTAAAGTGACATGGTGTGATTCCCCTATCTCTAAATAAAATCCTCTAGGGCAGGCGTCCTCAAACTACAGCCCGCAGGACACATGTGGCCCGCCAAGGACATTTATCTGGCCTGCAGGGTGTTTTTGCCGCCGCTGCCTGTCCTGCTTAGCAGCCGACTCGTCCCAGGTCCACAGTGCACACTCTTCAACGGTCTGAGGGACAGTGAACTGGCCCCCTGTTTAAAAAGTTTGAGGACCCCTGCGAGTAAGAAGAAAATCAAAATTGTAAAAGGATTTATCTGCTTAAGGGTCAGCAGACCCAGATTTTAGTCCTGAATTCATCCTGACCAACCTTGGGATCTTAGGGCTATTTAACCCCTCTAAGAACCCATTTACTTGTCTCATATATAAGATTAATAATACTAGACCCACTTGGGCGACCAGATGATTGTGAAATGGTGAGAAAAGAATGCCGTGAATGGTTTCGAAAAGTAAAAGTGGAAGGGTTGCTACAAATGTAAAAATGATTTCAAGAGATTGCTATGATGAATTTAATTGCTTATTGGTTTGGATTTAATTCTACTCAAGTGGCAGCTCTCTGAAACTCCGCAGACATTCAGCGTGGCCCAATACCTACAAGACTGTAGGAGTCTTGTAGAGAGGAGTGATGGCCAGCCTTGCTCAGCGCTTACGTTTTCATGATGTGCGATGCCCTGTCCCCATGCCTGGCTCACTCTCAGTCCCCCATGCACATGTGTAGGCAGCACAGCCTCCCTTTAGCTCCCGGGAATCAGTGGTTCTGACCACCTGGAAGTCATAAAGCTCTTCAAGGAACACTGTGACATACTGATATACTAAATCCCATCATATGCATTAGCAACAGTATCAGTAACACAAAATAAGAGTCCATTATAAGTATGCAACATAAAATTACAGCAAAGAACACAGATGTCCCCACACACAAAAAAAAAGAAAAAAACAAGCTATAAGACTAGTCACGATGGACAGTTTCTGGGTTTTCCCCTGAAAATCATTTCCTACGTGTTCAACCATTCCATTATCTCATAGGCAATGACAAACAAGTGATACCAGGCACAGGAGTGCCAGTGTTTTAAGAAAAAAATTACAAAATTGTTAACTACCAAGTATTAAGTGCATTATTACACCAACCCTACTCCTAAATTGATTCTATTAAGCATGAAAACCCTCCCTTAATTAGCAATCCCAAATAGTCACACCCCAGATTCTTGCAGGGGAGGGTAACATCTCACTGCTGTCCCTTATCTCTCTTAGGCTAAGAGAGATTGCAGATGGGGTCTCTCCAGAAAGTTGGTGCAGTCCACCCATTTCTCTTCCCTTGGTATTCTAAAACCGCCTCCTGAATTAGACAGAGCAGCAGAGCGGCCTGCCATGGCACCACACCACGCAGCCACCTACAGGACTGGTTTCGCCTAAATGCACTTTGGAGTGAAATGCACTTTGGAGTGATACTATCAACCCGTAAAAACTGTCCTCCGTGTCATTGCTTTTGAGGACATTGTTTTTTTACATTATGTAGGGAGGAAATACCTCTTCCCTACTCTTTAGGTACCCATGAGGAGGGGCTTTCCCTGTTGCCCTACCACTTTCCTCTGCCCGGAGAGAAGTGAGTGTCCCCATTGGTGAGTTTGGGTGCAAGAAAGAGCAGGAGTAGTTCAGTGCTTCCTCCCTCTCTTCCTGTTGGAGGCCAGATGACCTCAGGCAGCACTCATGCTTTGCTCCTCCCGGAACTCAGGTGTGCAAAGGCAGGCCCCGAGAAAGGGGCACCTGCAGCTCACCTCTGCCTGCAGCTGGGAGGGTGCTTCTTATCCTGGGGTTTGGTGTTAGGAGGCCCACTGTTGCTCTGTACCCAAGCCACATTCCACAGTGCTAGCATTATTGGTAATAAAGCTGATATTTAGATCTCCATCTGCTTTATGCTTTGTGTTATCTCTCACTTGGTTCATAACATGGAAAAGCAAAAAGTTATTTTGGGGCTGTGCCAGTTATCAAGCTATAGTTTCTCACCTCTAAACCTCTCACCTCTATCTTTTTATCTTGTGTTTCGTGATGCTGGGGCTGCACCTCTGTAGACCAACTGCATTTCTGACTTTGCCACCAGCTCCAGAGAAGAGAGGAGGCTAGAAGAGGAAGAAAGGACATGCTCCTTCCTGTCTGCTCCCTGCTTTGGGCTTCCTGTTTCTGTCTGCCACTCCCTAGCAATGCTAGGCTACAGCATTTCATTCCAGAAGCTGCAGATGACTCCAGCGTGCAGTTTCTCCAGCCTCATCTCCTCAAAGACACGGGCCCTGACCAGCCAGCACCACCCTCTCAGGGGCGTGGATCCCAGCCCGAAAGGGCCCTCAGCTGACTCAGGCAGTGCCAACTGAACTTCTCCCAGCAAACTGGTAATATGCCACCATTATTCTAGGATGTATTCTGTGGGTGCACAATCTGAGAATTGCTGGAGTTGATAACCAAGAGGGACCCATGGGTTCCCCTTAACTGTGGCTGCTCCCTGCCTGATCACTGGGGATTTCATGGTGGCTGACGGAGAGCTAGGGCTGACTCCCCACCCCACTGCTGCATGACTGTACCCCCCTCTGTGGATGTACAGTCACAGCAACGTGGCAGAGGGCAGGGGCCAAAACAGGCCATTAGGGACAAGACACACTGCTCCTGGAAGCAGACAGCGGCCCTGTAGCTAATGGGGAACTCTCCCCTGCAGCGAAGTGGACAATGATGGGCACTCATGATCCTGGACAGAAAGCCAACAGCGCCTGGCGAGATGGGAGCGGTAAGAACAAAGCTCTGCTGGACGCTTGACCCTCGGAGTCACCCCGACAACTGTCCTCACCAGAGTGAGACTTGAGAGTGTAACGTAACCACCGAGAACCTTTCCTTCTTGGGGAGAGGTAGAATTGTTGGGATTAACGCCAAAATTTCAGTGGAGATATGCCACAAGTAAGAATGAAAGATACAAGGCATCTCATCATTTGAGGCCAGGCTCTGGAGCCACTCTCTGACCACAGACTGCTAAGATTGATTATTCTGCAAAGAGTCTGCCTTGTGTCTGTATGCAGAGGACTGAAGAAAGGAAGAAGGGAGGACTGTCCTGGAGGAGGAGCTGGGATTGAGGCACTGTGAGGACTCTTTCCCTCTGCCCTCCTGCAGGGCGGGGCTATGACACAGTTTCTACCCCTAGGTCAAGGGCTTCAAGACAACCTCCTCGAATTTTGGGGATATATATAGGCAGGGTAACCTGGCATCTCATGTGGGGCTAAGTCTCTGCTGTGTTCTAGAATCCAGGCCATTCCGCTGACACCTTCAAGCATGGTAAGAAGTCGTTGGGAACAAAGCAAAGTGGAGGAGTCAGAAAAAGGCAAAAGTCTCTCCCAGAGCCCCACTGTTTCCTGAAGAACCAGGGACTTCTAGGTTCCCAAGGATGCAGAGGCCCTGGGCATCCCAGGAGACAGCCCAGGGATACAGCACTGCCCCCAGTCCCGTGCAGAGGGGGTGCCAGTTGAGCACGCAAAGCCACCTGAAGTACCAGAGTGGCATTGTTCAAAATGCTGGTCCAACCCCTTAGCGGGTGATAATATCCGTTTAAAGGATGGAGACCAACATGCATTTGTAATGAACAAGAATAGAACAAATACGATGTCAGAGAGGGCTGCATGTTTGCTCCATGTACATACATATAGAGTCATGGTGTATTTCTTCCTGGGTCTCACTGTCACAAACTATGAAAGCCACTGACCTAGAGAATTAATTGTCCAGACTTCAGCACTGGATGCAACGAACGTCCACCAAGTGTTTCAGCCTGTTCGGGTTAGCATGTCTGGCCTATCCCACAACCACCCAAAAAGAGGACAGAAGCAAGGAGGGAGAGGATGAAACATCAGTTCTTGTCCTTCCTCACCCCAACAGGGGTACTGGCTGCAGAAGTCTGTCTGCCAGGGGAAGAGGAAGAGAGGTGATCAGAAGTCTGAGTTTAAGAGTGACACTAACAGTGGCTGACAGTGTTACAACCTGATTGACGAGACTAAGGCATAAGCCAGAATGGGGCCAATATTTTAAAATGTTTGCTCTGGGCAGACCATTAGAGAAGTCTGACGTAAGAGACATGCTATCAGAAACTTAACCTTGAATGTAACCACGAGACTGCACAAAAAGAATGACTCTCACTTAAACTGGACCAGAAAGAAGTTCTGTAAAAAGAATAAGTCCATGGCCAGTGCATCTGATCTCATAGCAACAATTCTGGAAGAGAGGGGGAAAGACCGTCGTCATGCTACACACTTGACCTTGCAGGTCTTCCTGCCGGCACTTCCCGCTCATGTGTTCTGCCAGCAATTACAGCTGACCCTTGAAAAACACCGGGTCAAACTGCACAGGTTCACCCACACATGGACTTTTTTTTCAATAAATACAGTCGGCCAACTGTATCAGCGGATTCTGCATCCGAAACCAAATGCAGATCAAAAATACAGCATTTGTGGAATGTGAAACCTGTGAGTGCAGAAGGCTGACTTTTCCCAACCAGGGGTTCCTCAGGGCCAAGTGCAGAACTTGAGTATGCTTAGATGTTGGTGTCCATGGGAGTCTTGGAATCAATCCCCCATTGGTACACGTTGCCACCATGGGGAGAATGACTCCTCAGTTATTTATGGTCCTAGAGGCTCCCAAATTTTAATTCCTATAACTTCCATTAATCATAGCATATTTTCCATTCACTTTTGGGTGGGGATCTTTTTTCCTACAAAAATCTAATTATTCAAACAGAAGAGAACAATCATGGTCTTTCATCCCACGGCAGGGGACTGGGACATGCGTTGGGAGAAGTGGTGGAAGTAGGCAGAAAATGTCCCCTTGACTTTTCTCCAGCCCATGGCAAGCATCCAAACAGCTGCTACCCCGAAAGGAAAAAGGAAAAGAAGGAGAGAAAACAAGATGCCACCTTTATCTTAAATGAGCATACTCTTCTACCTGGATCCTCTTTTTCTCTTCACAATGCCTAAAGAAGTAATGGTTGATTCTGTGCGGATAACTATTTGTCTTGCTTTGTTTAAATCTGGGGGTCTCATTAATAGCAGCTTGGTTCAGGATGTTGAGGCTTGCATGGTGCATCCAAAGCAATTGGTTCCAGCTGCCAGGAAGAGAATGAATACCTCTAAGTGGAATGGACACAGAATAACATCCTTGACAGGGACTAACAGTGTTTGAAGCACTCTGATGTTTATGCTGGAAAACATTTGTGCCAGTATGGATAAGTAGAAAGATCTGTTTCATAGCATAGCAGGCTGAGTAAAGTCATGCTCACTACCATTAGCATCAAATACTGTGGTCCTTCTAGGCTGAGCACCTCTAGCATAACTGTGTATTTGCACATTCAGAAGTCAAGCTCCCATCAAATACAAAAAAGAAGACTGGATTTGAGAGAAATCTCTTGCTTCCTCTCTACAATAGTTTCTGAATATCTGAGATATTTTTTAAATTCCTTAAGGCTGTGCTTTTTAAGTATTTTTGTTTGCTTCTTGGATTTTTGTTTGTTTGGTTGTGTTTTTTGTTTTTGTTTTTATTTTTTAGCAAAGGAATTCTTTTTGAGATGAAATCTTTCAGGACTAACAGATAAAAGCCAGGGCACCCCGATGCTCTGGATGGAGCTTCTCTTTCAGCCTCCCTTAAGGCAACTCTGTGACTCCTCAGAACGCAGTTTGAAATCACACCCTTCTGGAATTATGAAGAAAACACATAGATCCAAAAATGTCGAAGAGCTGTAAATATTGCCAACCCCAAGCTGCCAAGGTTTTGTTACCGCCCCAAGTTCATATGAGTGAATGTTTCACTGTATAAGGTCTTTAAGGAAAATAAAAGATTTACATCTTTTGATACAGTTTTGATATTTCTGATCCCATAACTATGCATAAAATATTAATCTCAGAGAGATTTCCTTACCTGGAGCATCAAGCCAAATCCTCAGCTGTGGTACTAGGGTTTTATTAGACTTCTAACTTTCCAAAGCATTTTTTTAATATATTTTCTTCTATTTTTTTTCCTCTCATAAAAACTTCTCTTTTTTCATTTGTAGTGTGGAGAAGATTAACAGCAGAAAACATTATCCATAGCTCCCCAGCCAGAGACAGCCCCAGTTAGTATGTTGACACAGTTCCTTTCAGTATGCACAAAGTTCATATGTGTTATTTCCTGTTTCTCACATGGGCCCGGTGAGGAAGGCAGGGCTAATGTTACTGTACCCATTTAGCAGATGAGGACGTGATTTGTCACGTCCTGGTACAGTGACTCTGGGAAATAGCTAGGAGAAGTGCCAGAATGGCATGCACATTTTCCATTTTTAATTTTCATAACTAGCACCCACAGTTGCTGCTCACTCCAAATAAAACTGTAACCCTTCCACTGACTTCCTGAACAGGCAAAGTAAAGACCTGCGGTTACCAAACACAGTCAGTGTCCGGACGACGAGGGACACAAGCTGGGGCGGAGGAAACGGCGCCGCATTTCCCACCCGGCCCCGAGCCACTCCTGACCCCTGACCACGAGGGACAAACAGCAAACTTGCAAAGAGATCACATGGCAGCCCTCACCTGGAAACGCCTCGGGGGAAAATCCTCCCAGGGTAGAAAAGGAAAAGAAGGTAGCCACGTCTAGACAAAGGCAAAAACAAAGCATGAGAAAACAGAAGAAAACGTTCGGGGACCAAGGCGAAGAGGAGAGCGAGCTAACAGAGACTGGAGCGGCGCGTGCAGAACACCCCCGTCCTTGGCAACAAAAGTTCATTATGAGCAAATCTCACTTAAAATAAACTCCCAGAGGAACTAATTAGACTAAACGCTCTGGAGTGACTTGGGGAGCCGTGGTTCCCAAGCCACCCTGTGCACGCGGGCGCCCGCTCCGCAGCTAGCAGGGGCTTGTGGGGCCGGCTCCTGTCAGGTTAGGTGCTATCAAGCCTGTCAGTTGCAACTTATTGTGTGTCCCAAGACAAGCTGGCACATTGTATAAAGGTCAAGTGGAAAACTGTCCCTTCTGCTACATCACTGTCATCAGCTGCTAAAGGTCATTCCACCCCCTACATGGCTGTGACGGAAAATAACTTTGTTTGTCTACTGTGAAATATTGAAAAGTCCCTCCGCTACAGGCTTTCTGGTTTCTCTCTGCTCTTAAAAGGCATTAACTAGGCACTCTATGATAATCTAAGACAATAACCATTTGCAAACAAATTTGAAGAGGAAAACACAAAGACAGGAGGTCAAGAGGACTATGTACCTAGACCCATAATATCTAAATATTTTACCTAGTGAGTATAATTGTAGTAACTAACATTCACTCAGCATGATATATAACCCAAATAGGAGGCATGCACCATCCCATTTAATTTTCCAAATAACCCTAGTATTGCATTTTACAGATGGAAAAAATTGAAGCTTGGGAAGATGAAGGAACTTTTCCAAGCTTATACAACTACTCAATGGCAGAACCTGACTTTGTTGTCAGATTTTTAACTAGGCTGACCTGAAAGGCTTTATAATTACATATTATAATACTATTGTTAGTAGAATTATCAACTATTGATAATATAATGATAGTGGTAATAATCATCATTTGTAGATAAGATATATTTTGAACACTCATTCGTTCATCCAACAACTATTTCTTGAGAGGTTACTTGGACAAGGCATTATGCTGGGTGCTGAGTGTAAAATTAAAAGTAGACAGGGTCTCTTTCTCTCCCCAGAAAGCTTACGGTTTAGGGGGACAGCCAACAGCTATATTAAAAATGTATTAATAATATGTATGAGGATAGAGAAATAATGCAGATTGCCAAAGGAAAAGGCACTGAAACCAAGTCTTGCTGACCTAGTAAAAGGGGGTGGTAAGCACAGGCCGAGGTACAAAACAGTACGGGACAAGGCAGTGTGTCTCCAGGAATTACTGAGGCACTCAACAGAAAGTTGCTTGGGTGGGAGAGGAGTGGCAAGAAGAGAAGTTAGAAAGCTGAGCAAGGGACAGGGCAAGACGGTGGTTATTGCAGGTCAAATTTAACATTTGTCCTGACAATGATGTTAGTCATGGACAGAGGTGAAGTTAGAAAAGTGATCATAAATGAACTTTAGAAAGAAGATTGGCTACAACATGAAAGATGATTTGGAGGGGAACAAGAATAGTAAACAGGGACCCATTAAGAGACTAGTGTGTTTGTCCAGGCAAAAACTGATGAGATTGAAGGACAGAAGAAAGAGAAATTTAGGAAACAAAATCTAAAAGGCATAGTGCCTCCATGTCCAGGGAGAGGTGAAATCCCAATGCAACTCCCAGTGGTTCTTGCTTGAGTTGCCATTCATTACAGTAGGGGAATACAGCAAGAGGAGCTGGGCTCAGCTGTCACAAAGATCAGGAATTTATAGAGGGAGAACAGGAAAAAATAGAGTCTTTGGACCTTAGGTTAGACGTTCTACACAATAGTATGGAAAAATAAAGTGATGCCATCAATTCAAGTCTTTTTTTTTTTTTCTTATTAATGGAGAGATCTGACTATCAGGAAACATGTGCAATGAAAACATTCTCAGGCTAGGATGAACAGGCAAATGGAGTAAGGAGGTCACAGAATTGTTTGCTGTGCGTGTTCAAAGAACACATGGTATTGAATGGGGTTCAGTTTGTAGGGTTTGGAGACTTTGAGCAACAGGAAGGTTGCTGGGGTGATCTCTCTTCTTCACTGCTTCTTATTTTATAACTCCAATCAGTCCCTACTCTAAATACGTGCCTGGCCACCTAGGCCCATGAGATCTATCTTTCCTCATTGACAAACAGGACTGAAACGGCTAGTGCAGGATCCCACATTTATGGCTTGGTTTGGCAGAGGCAAGAGAGGGAGGCAGAATGTGGCTTTTCTGGCTGCCGCAAACTGTATCAAGGCTCCTGACCACACAATCAGCCAAGAGACCCCCTAGCTACCAGCACCAGCACCAAAGCAGAGAAGAATAATTCCTCCCATAACTTTCTACCCTCAACCCACGAGGTGCCCTTTGGTCCTGCCAAGTGTGCCTCCCTTCAACTGAAGACCTTGATAAATCTTCAAATATTTATCTACCATAATGGTTTTTATTTCCAAGTCCTGTGGGAAACTTATTCAAATTTCCCTAGATAACTTGAGAAATAGTGGGTCACGATTCACCTCCCAAAGACAGGGCCTCTAGCGTAGCTGATGTAGTCACACAATGCATTTAAGCCCTCGTGGACTTAGGAGTAGGAGCTCAGCCAAGGAGTGGGCAGAGAGAAGAGCCGAAAACGAGCTATAGAGCTTGTTCAATCTGGAGGGAACAGCAGCTCAAACTTTTCTCCTGGTGTGCCTCTCTGCCACCCAGAATGTGTTAGTAGTGTATTTGTTGTCTATTTTTTAATTAGATGGGATACAAGATTTAATTAAGTGCCTGGACAGTTTATAAAAACAAATGAGCTGTCCAACAATGCATCACCCAGGGCAAGGAGCTCCACAAAGGAAGAGGTGCCATATTGTTGCCATTACGCAGCGGAAATGGATGCCATGTTTGCAAATGACTGTTTTATTAATAAATGCAAAGATGCAACAGTTATCTGGGGATTGTACCTTAAGCCTCCCTGCCCATGAAGGTAAAGGTCACAAAAAAGCAGAAGCCCACAGAAAAATGGCCAGAAAACAGAAGGTTTTCCATCTCTCCTTCTTCAATCTTGTCTTTAGAACTCCATACAAGAGCCATTTTCCTCCTCCTCCTTTCCGTTCTTTTCCTTCCACCCTCAAATCGGGGTCACCAATTCTTTCAAAGCCCAGCAGGGCTTCGATTTCATTTTCCCAATGTCATCCAACAAGAGTATCAGGCAGAAAATGAGAGGCTTAAGGTCATGAAATTTAGACTGCAAGAGGAAAAAAAAAATAGTTTGCCATAGGAAGACATGAAACGTAGTCAAGCTTCAAATGCTTCATTATAATTTGCATGTTTTAATATATATTGCTTTATCTCATTTCCAAATTTTTTTGCACCTTGAAAGAAATCAGGCTATGTGCAAATAAGCCTCTTATTGCCAAATAGAACATGAGAAGCCAAATCATTCCATCTTATCCTCTGCATGTTACTGGCGCTAACTGCTGGCGGAGAGATTTTTCAGAAGCATCCACACTTTGCACCATGTTTTCTAACATGCAGCACCCAGGGGCAGGGGTAAGTGGTGGTTAAGGAAAGAAAAGGGAATAAATAATTCTTCAATACCTGTGCTCCAGGCACTGTGCCGTCATCTCATGCACATCATTACAGCATCTAACCTTCCACCCACACAGCAGGATGGGTATTAGGATTCTCAGTTCACCCAGGAGCAAATTGGCGTTCAAGGACGGATGGCGGGACACAAGTGGCTGCTGCCGCCACACCGACAAGCTCACGTCCTCATCCAGTCCTCTTCACTCTCCCGGCTGAGTGCTCCTCGCCCAGAAATGCAGAGACTGTTATTAAACATTTCACAGCTCACTGGTTTGTACATTATACCCCAAAAACAATATGTAAAACATTAAAACTTAATAAATAAACACTAGCTAAAATTGTCACAGCCCATAAAGTTGTTTTTAAGTGGTGACTACCCCAGGCTGAGTTAATTATTTCTGATTGTCACCTCACGTAGACATAGAAGAGCTAATTCTGCCAAGTGAATTCATCAGTCAGTCAATTCAGTGGGAGGAAGGGCCCCAATCAGCCCCACGCTACAGAGATGTGAGAGCCAGTTAACGGGCGGAACTTTACCTGAGCCAGACACACAAAGCCACCCTAAACACTGCCGCAATCAGAGATTACAAATCAAAGGTTACTGTGCTTCCCGGGGAAGCAGGACAAAAGTCTCCGGAAAATTTGTAACAAGAGGCAACTTCAAGCTAATCTATAAGACGAGGTTTGGGGAAGAAAATCTAATTTCCTTCCCCAATGGTATCTAATTCACCATTGTTTCCCCCCATCCAGCAGAGCGCTTGGAAATAGTGGACATTCAATAAACGTTCCTTGACTAAATGAATGAGCTCCATACAGGGTGTTTTCATTTTAATCTTCTTTGTGTACTTTGTGTACTGTTAACATCCTTCATTTTGAGATTCATAGGTTGCTCTCAATCATTCTCCACTGCTTCCTGTGAATGTGTTTCACTAGGCGGTAAGTATACTAGCTACTATTTTCATCTGCCGGGCCCCAGTTCTCCACCTTCTCCTAACAGACATACCCGTCTCATCACAGAGACAGATAGATAACCAGGCTTAGCCAATCACTTCAGCGCTTTGGCTACAGTAATTGGTCACCTGAATCAATGCTCCCCTGGAAGTTTCGTACTGGAGTCAAGAAGGGAAGTCACCCTCTCTTCTCTAGTCATGGTGCTGTTAATGCAAAGAACTTCCACTCGGAATAAAGTGGTGGGAACATTTGAAAACATGCCCACAAATTCGTGGATACTCCTCCATCAAAAAATGGTCTAATTCCTCTCCCCTTGGAGACGGGCTAACTTTGGTGAGTTGAATAGATGTGGTAGAAGTAATACTACATAATTTTTTTAAGATGGGCTCATAAAAGATGCTAGAGCTTCCTCCAAGATATCTCTCTCTCTCTCTCTCTCTCTCTCTCCCTCCCTCCCTCCCTCCCTCC
>VBSM01002153.1:37332358-37390615 GCA_008086735.1 Cheirogaleus medius | reverse complement strand
TTGAAAAAAAAAAACGAAATGAGGACACAGGTGAATGCAGTGGGAAGACCACGTGAGGACACAGGGAGAAGACAACCATCTGTAAGCCAAGGAGAGAGACCAACCCTCCTGACACCTTGATCTCAGACTTCCAGCCTCCAGAACTGTGAGAAAATAAATTTCTGTTGTTTAAGCCGCTCAAGCTGTAGTAGTTTGTAATGGCAGCCCGAGCAGACTAAGACACCCCTCCTGTTAAGCGAAAATCAACCATTTGTGCCAAATACAGAGATCGTTTGGACCTAAAATGATTGTAGTGGAAAGGTTCAGTCTTGATTAGGTGTTTGCCTCTGATCATAGGCACACCCCTTCCATTTCTGTTCCCTATTTCTCAATCTGTGCAAAGAGGAGAAACACTTTCAAAAATCTTTGAGAAGTAAATTGAAATTGTTGATATTTCTAAAGTCCTAAGTGCCCTCACAGAAAGGCGATGACTCTGTACCAGAGAGCTGGCCCCAGACAGTCTAAGTCACCGCCTTGTCCTGTCTGGCCACCTGGCGCAGAGCAGGTGAGTTCCTGGGGCCCAGATGGAACATTCCCTCGGGTAAGCTTGCCCATCTGGGATCCAAGCCAGCCTCACAGCTGCTCTAGGAGGGCGGCAGGGCCACAGAAAACCCAGGAGAGCAGCTTCAAAATCAGTCTTGTAAGTGCAAGAGGGACTTCCCGCCCAACATTCTGCCCCGTCGACTAGACTCCACAGCATGAGAAGCTGGTGTCATTTGCAGATTCTCACAGGCAGGTACAAAAAATGAGAGAAAAATGTTGTGTCCACTCTTAGCACAACAGCTTTCTGCAGCTCAGCTAGCAGGAAAGCATGTCCAGGTTCCAACTAAGCACCTATTTAGGGAGAGGAGGTAGAGGGGAAAAAAAAAATTTGTGTGTATTGCTTGGTGTTTTGTATTCAGCAACGCATCTAACCTTGGAGCTGCTGGGTTTTATCATGGATAATGTGAGATGACAACGCTCCAAGCAATCCTTACAGGACAAATGGATTCCTCACAGTCAGAGAATGCAAAGCAGTGTGGGCACATTCTCAGAGAGGAACATACTGTGACACAGCCATCAAGATGTCTGTGCCACTGTGCTGCTACCTCCAGAGCTGCAGGAGTTCTAAGAAATCCCACCAAGAACTAGAAAGAATTTAGTGTGTACTCAGAGGGAACACCAAGGAGAGAAGGCAGCACACTGAAATCACATTTTAGGCTACCAATGGGAAGAAAATACATTATATGCAAATAAACTTTTGGGTCTGTGCACAGAGCTCAAATCTCAAGTAGATGTCACCCCATTCATTGCACCCTTAGCACCCATGAAAAATGCCAACATTTAAACCTGCAAACACAAATGGGAGATGCTCAAAGTTACCGTGGCTAAGATCTCTGCCCTAGGTTAGAGAACTGTAAATTCTCCTGTAAACAGGGAAAGAAGCTAAGACAACGCAACCAAGCTAAACAACTGGCATTTTGTACAGATTCTTTTTCCGTGATGTGCTTATCTTAATGTATAGTTCATCTCCCAATTTTTACATTTTTGGTTAAAAGAAGAGGAGGCAGCTTATATAAGCTTTTCTCTTCTGAGAATAATGCTAAAGGTTAAAATTAAAATAAAACAAGTATTAATTTCCTAATAGACTAATTTTTTAGATAAAATGTTGGAAAGTTTTCCTGGTGCATCCTGCTATGGAGTGTTCATCGCTTCCTTTCCTGGTTGTCATGTAAATAAGATTTTCCAGAATTCAGAAACTTCCTAGCTAAGCTTTGTCCTCCAACTTCTACAGAGTTCAGACTTCCACTCTGGGAGACAAAATGTTCCAGACCCAGTGGAGACAGGAGGCGACACCGTAGGGCAGCCAGAGCACACAGCCAGTCCCCCTCTGAGCAGCTTCTGTGGCCTCGCTGGAAAAGCAGCGGCGGCAACGATTCCTCCCCTGGTGATCGAGGGATATAATCTGATGACATATGGGAAAGTGCCCAGCATAGAGCAGAACTGCGACAGGAGTCACATGCAGTCACCCAAAGGGAAGAGATCTTGATAAATTTTATCTTTCACAAACGCCAATGTACCAAAAGGACATCTCCTCCTTTACTGGGGAAGTTTCCACGTTTGTATGCATGCATTGTGATAGTGCATTTTTGTGAAGTCAAATTTCTGATGTCCATGGAAACAGAAGAGAAGTCTGTCCTGGTTCTCGGAGAGAGACCAATTTGCCTCTGTTTTTGTCCTCTCCGGGCCCCCAGCAATTGGACGCTGCTTACTAACACTGAGGGCAGATCTTCCCTCCCTCCCCCCTACCGAGCCACTCAGACTCACACTCATCTCCTCTGGACACACCGCACAGACACACTCAAAATGATGCTTCGCCAGGTTTCAAGGTATTCCTTAGTCCACGCGAGTTAACATCCAAAATTAAATGCATAAGTCCACCCCTTGCCAATGTGGCACCCATACACATCTCCTTAGACCATACTTAATTTCCAAATAGAGACATTAACAAGGTAATAGTCCCACTTAACATGACGCACTATCCTGCGTACAACTGAAGATGCACTAAATCCCTTCCTCAGAATTCAGCTTTCAGGATTTTAACATTCAGGATTTTAATCTTTTTGAGATTGTGATTTTCAGGATTTTAGATTTTAGGGATTTAAACCTTAGGGATTTTAACCTTTGGGATTTCAACACTCAGGATTATAATTATTTGTCCCCGTTGCATCAGCTATACAATAAGACAAACATATCACAGGAAGAGGATATATACAAAATGCCATTTCCTTTACTTGCTTGCATTAACAAGGGAACTTACAATTCTGTAAGTGAACGGCAGAGATGGTGGCCAATGATGACTCTGAGCATCGCTCATGTGTGTTTGCAGGCCCAACTTGACATTTTTCATGGGCACCAATGGTACTATGAGGCTCATGACACCTCCTTGAGATGAGTTGTTGATTTTGCTCTTAAATCAACAGATTTTGGTATTATCCCAAGACAAAGAGATGCTGTAAGCAGCCCTGATAGCAAAGGGGGAAGAGCTCTATAAAGAGCAGGAAAGAACTAGAACGTTCCAAAGCCCTTGGGTTCAGGGAGGGAGGGAAGTGCCTGTTCAAGGGAGCAGCAGGCAGAAATCTCGCCTGTGTCCACCTTTGTTTTTTTCTCTATAGACATTTTAAAATGGCGGTTTTGCTGGGCCTGTCTGTCTGAGCAGACTCCAAATGCAGTCCACTTTTCAAGTCAGAAGGAAAATAACACAGGCTGCCAAGAGTGGCATTGCTGTTCTATGGGCTCCACGTGGCATCTACCTCCCAGTGACTCTGGCAACCTGGGGGATATAAAAATGGCCGGATTCTATTCAATCTTGTTTTCTTCTTTCTAGCCTGGACTGAAATGCACCACAGAAGAACCGGTGGCTTTCTGCTGTGCTCAGTCATATCTACAGTTCTGTGGCACGGGTTCTGGTCCTAACCACGAGGCTCCAGGAAGCCACTCGTACACCAGGCCCTGAGGGAGGGGCAGGGCAGGCTCCCTAGGAAAGAAAAGGGGTGTCAGGTTGGGTAATTTGCGCACCGTCCCCAAAGTGTAACTGCAGAGAGGAAAATCTTATTCAAGACAGAATTCAGAAAAATGGAGATTATGGTAATTTAGACAAGAGCTGGTCTCGCCCTGGAGTGTTTTTATAGTTGGCCTCTGCTGCGATCATTTTTCTTTCAATGCCTCCAATGTTTATTATGCTAGAATTTCATCATAATGGATAGGAGTTGAGACAAAGGATCAAGAAAGTAATTCCACACTGGTGACTCCAAGAAGGAAATTCTCAACAAGCAGGGTAAAGCCGGCTGTGCCATTTATCACTGAAATGCTGAATTCCAGAAATTTTGCTCCTTCCTCCCACAATCTCCCCTTGGTCACTTCGGAAGCAAAGTGGCATGCATGGTCACGAGTGGACCTGGGACATGGGCAGCCACGGGGACATCGTGGGCACAAACCAATGCAGGAACAACATGGAAAACCATTCCCCATGGAACCTGACTCCTCATCACCAACATCTGAACCATGATTTCTCTCTGCAGGACTCCGGGGTGTTGAACTTGCCCTCGGCTGACCACAGGCACGAGACATGCATTAATGAGTTGAAACTGATAGAGCCTCTTGGAGAAAGGCCCTAAGCCAACACCAAAAGGCATTATTCTTTTTCTCCCAAGCCCTCCCAGCCTTCTGCAAGAATATAAGGAAATATTAACTTTACTTCCCTAGCGAGAGAGAGATGTAATTAGAGCCCTGAGAAGGTTTCCCCACGAGGCACTAGTGGGTAAATTTGCCAGCACTTTGATGAAATAAAACATGGAACTTTCTATTCTGTGCCAA
The DNA here is from genome assembly GCA_008086735.1 of Cheirogaleus medius. NCBI lineage: Eukaryota > Metazoa > Chordata > Mammalia > Primates > Cheirogaleidae > Cheirogaleus > Cheirogaleus medius. Next base: position 37,386,220 of record VBSM01002153.1, on the reverse strand, counting down.
TCGATCCTTCCTCTGGAACACAAAGCCATTTGTATGAGTGAAACTAAAAAAAAGAAAGATTTAAAAAGCAACAAAAACAAAGGGAGATAAGGTCACCCACTAGTTTCTCCTGGCTCTTGGATTCCAGCAGACCCCTTCCCCGGAGACACAGCCAGGCTGCAGAGCCGCTCCCAACAGTGAGAAAGAAGCAAGTTCCAACATAGAGTATGAAAAATAAAAATCTCAACAATTCTGAAAATGTTTATTACTAACCCTGGATAAAGTAGATTGGAAAAGAAATTGTATTCAAATTCTATTTTAACAAATCTCAGTGCAACAAATTCTCCACCTCAACATCATCCAAACTTTCCTAATGACTTAGCGATGAACGCACAAGAATTTACTGACCACTTACTACGTGCAGGGCTGAGCACTGGGCCCTGCTGTGATCCACTTCAGACAGCAGCCAGATTCCAGTCTCTTTTCAAGCCAGCCAGACTCTGGATGGTGGCTAGCAGCAACAGTGCCTTTCCTACCTCTTTTCCTCTCTAGAATGCCCTGCCGGCTGCATCAAACTCGTCCTTCAAGACCCTGCTAAACTACCACTTCCTCCATGTCTCTGATCCTTCTTCCAGAAATTACTCTGGCAGAACTGATTTCTCCCCTTCTGGAACTCCCTTTGTGGCTCTTTATTTTAAGAGGCATATTATGCACAGCTTTTCATCATTACCGTGCACTGTGCCGTCTCCCCTCCTGACCCCTCCTTGAGATGCGAATCTCAAGGACAGCGTTGGGCACATCTTTATAAATGTCATTGCTTTGATTCCTCATACACCACTGTTACTCAAAGTGTGGCTCACAAGCCGGCAGCATGAGCAGCATTTGGGAGCTAATTAGAAATAAAGTCTCAAGCCCCACCCCAGACTGACTTAGAATTTGCATTTTAACCAGTTACCTACCCAGGTGATTCATATATACTTTGAAGTCTGAGACGCACTGTTATATGGAGTGGATGTTTAATAGATATTTTTCACATGAGCCAACTTCTACACAAAAATCTTCCCCCTCATGCACCCCTAACCCTACCCTGGGCCCTGCAGATGAGCCAGAGATTGATCCCATCTTGAAATGGCAAGAGTCCTTTCTCCCTGCTCACCCCAGCTAGCCGTTCATGGCCTCTGTGCATTCAGGCGGCGAGTCATTTATTAATTCCCTCACATGTTTATTGAGTGTCTACCTACCATATGCCAGGCACTTTGCACATTTCACAAGAGCATTTGCCTCTCAACACACTGAACCAGGTTTACAGGTTTGGGGAGTTTCAATACAGCGAGAGCGGTATGTGAATCAGCGTGTTAAGTGGCTGCCAGGGTGCTTGTCCACCGCACGGACTCTTTGTGGATGGGGTGATGCAGACTAGACCCCCACCTCCAGGACTCAGCCGGCTACTGCCCCCCAAGCCTGGCTCTCCATGAGTAAAGCCCTGTAACACAATTCTCAAACTTCAACGCACACCGCAATCACCTGGAAGGCTTTTGGAACACAGAATGCTGAGCCCACCAGCTGACAGTGACGTACCAACAAGAACGAAACCAGGCAGAAAGACTAAAGAAAGATGCCTCTATTCTATCAGCTTCCCTGATGAGGTGCTCTATCAAACCTCATTCCCTTAGGTGTTGCAGAGATGTCTGGGAACAAAGACTGAAGAAGTGAGGTTTTGGTTTAATGAAGCCCATGGAGAGAACCAGGTGAAGAAAGTTCACCAGGTCCTAAAAAGGACAAAAAATAGGGCCTGGTTTTCTATTTGTGTTGCAGGCTTTGTGTGCTACAATATTGTTAAAGGTGGAGGGACCAGGACTCGACCCACGGCACCAAAAATAAATCTGTGCAATGGTGGGGAACTTCAAAACCAGGTTTAATTGTCTCGCAGACAAAAGTCAGAGTGTGAACCTTGGTCTGGGAACAGCTCGTTTGCTCTCTGTTTACAGCCGTGCCCAGGGCCTCAGACTGGTCTCCCTCCCAGCCCCCTTGTCCTCCACCAGCATCAAGCAGCCTGGAGGAGGAGGAGGAGGAGGAGTGGGAGAGTTTAAAGGGTCTCAACCTCAGCCCCAAATCCTTCTCCCTTCCTCCCACCCCATCCCATTTTGAAGCCCAACCTCAGTAGTACATGAAGTGAGTACATGAGACAGGAATGTCCTTAGAACAGGATTTTCAGCCTCCCTTGGAAATCACTCACCTTGTTCCTATGGTGGCCCGATTCCAACAGCCTGTGATGTATTCAGTGGGAATATCACATTACAGGCCAGGAAGGTCGAAGACTCATGCCTGAAGGCTAACCAACTTCAAGAAGAATCTTTAAATTTACATTCCATTTCCAGACCAACCCTGGATGTACTAAACTTGTCCATCACCAGGAGTACTCATCAACTTGATGGGTGTCTGGGGGAACCTAAAAGTCATTTTAAGCCCTCTCTCCTTCCCACACCCAGCAGAAATGGGTATGAGGTCTTGCACAATCAGCCTCTAACATCCTTAAGATTCCTCCCAGGCCAATCGCACCTGAAAGCCTTCCTTTGACTCAGTCTACCCTCTGCCCAGTCAGCCCCCATGTCAGCCCCTGTCTGCTTCTCGCCCAACTCTTATTTTGGTGCCTCATTTTAATTATTTTTTCCCAACCTCTGACCAACTCCTCTATCTTCTGGCCTCATGTTGTAACTTCTCCTTTCTATCTTGAGTATTTTAGGCCATGTGTGTGGAAATTTGATGCACGTGACCCCCTTTAGCACAGCCTGACATCTCTGGAATTCCTATTTCTCATAATTCTTGTCTCTCATTTCCTACTTCTGGTCCCAGAGAATATGAGGTTGGAAAGCCCCACGAGGGCATATATCTACTGGCATCACAAGGGCAGACACTGTGTCTACCTTCTCACTGCCTGCCACATTATCTAGCACATAGTAGGTGCTCAACAAATGATTTTTTGGTGAGTGAATGAATTATAGATATATCATACCATGTCCAGGCAAATGATAAGTTAATGTAATTTTTATTGTGCAAGTACTCCAAGTGTTTCTGGAAAATCAACAGAGTGACACTGATAACCCAAAGGTTACAGAGTGCTTTGAAATACACAATAGAGCTGCGAGACAGTCGCCTGTGCCCCAGTGGCAGTGACGAGGGGAGCAGGTTGCACAATTCACTGGGATGCAGAAGGTGGCGAGGAGATAGGAGGGGAAGAGAAGCGGGACATTATGGGGAAAATAAACAAATTAAAACTCACCTTTATCATAATCATCATCCTCGACTGCTGCTCCTTGAAGTTTCTGAAGCTTTAATCTTAAGGAAGTTACCTATGTTGGTTTGAAGGAGGGAAAATGAAAAACCAATTACAACAGCATTCAAGCAAACTTATTTTGCGAAAACTAAGAACTTTTAGAAACCATTTCAAAACTGAACTTATTCTCCTTTAAAAGAAAAACCACAAATATACATTTTTCTAATGCCAGATGCATTTGTTTCTCTCCCCTCCAAAAAAAAAAAAGATTATATAAAGAAGTGTAATTTGAGCATAAAATCCACAGAAAAAGTTAGAATGTTATTTTAAACAAAAACATCACACTGTGCCCTTATCTGCATGAAAAAATGCATAATGAGAAGGAATACAAATTTCCTGACCAAATGGTCTCTGTTCTAAAAATCACATTGAAATTATGAAGGTAAACACACCAAAATTGGAAGGGAAACCAAGAGAAGAGCATGCACTTCAGCGCAGCAGGCTGTCCCCAAGGCTGGGTAAGAGGACAGGAAGCCCCTCACAAAACCCTTCAGAAAGATCCTGAAGTTCAAATATTGTCCATTATAGGAAAAGGCATGGTCTTATTTGGCCTGCTCGATGATCCGGTCACTCCTCTGGGTATTACCAGTATGTTCACTTGTCATCATTGTTCTTCTCAACAGGAGACCCAGAGACTTCCTGAAGGTGGATCTTTGGCCTGACTGTCAGTGAATGAGTTTGGGGCATGTTCCCTACAAACACCTTCCTCCCATTCTTTACCTGACTCACACCTAGCTCAGGTGTTGTCTCCCCCGTCAGTGTTAAATGTCCCTCTTCTATACTCCATCGTGACCTGTACTTGCTTCTACTCATAGATCATTCAACAGATATTCACTGAGTGACTCTGAGGTGCCAGGCACTCTTTGAGGTGCAGAAGATACATCACCAAATTCTTAGCCCTCTAGACTTACATTCTAGACAAAAAAATAAACATTATACAGTTGATCCTTGAAGAACACGAGGGCCAAGGGCACTGACGCCCCTCACAGTTAAAATTCCACATATAATTTTTGACTCTCAAAAGCTTAACTGCTAATAGCCTGCTGTTGAACAAACCCTTAGCAATAACATAAACAGATATTAACACATATTTTATAATATGTTATATGTTTTATATACTATATTCTTATAATACAGTAAGCTAGAGAAAAGAGAATTTAATTAAGAAAATCATAGGGAAGAGAAAACATATTTACTATTCATTAAGTGGACATGGATCATCATAAAGGTCTTCATCCTCATCATCTTCACATTGATTAGGCTGAGGAGGAGGAGAAAGAGGAAGGGCTGGTCTTGCTGTCTCAGGAGTGGCAGAGACAGAAGAAAATCCAGGTACAAGTGGACCCACACAGTTCAAACCTCTATTGTTCAAGGGTCAACTGTAAGGAAATGTTATGGTGCCTTAGAAAGTGATCAGTGCTATGAAAAAAGGAAAAAGTAGAAGGAAGTAAGGGAGATCAGGAATGCTAGAAGACGAGTGCTGCAATTTTAAATATGATCTCATTGAGAAAGTGACATTTAAGCAAAGATTTAAAAGTGGTAAGGGAGTGAACCACAAGGCTGTCTGGGAGAAAAACATTCCCACAGAGAAAAGAACCAGTCCAGAAACTCTGGGAAGAAATGTTCCAGGCAGGAAAGCAAGAAGTAAAAGTGACGTGAAAAGCAAGAGAAAGCAAGAACGCCACTCGGTCTGGGTGGACTGATTGAAGGGGAAATTGTTTATTTATAGATGAGGACAGAAAGGTAATGAGGAATGCATCATGAAGAGACATGAAGATCACTTAAAAGTTCTAATTTTACTCTGAAATTCATGGGGAGCCATTGGAGCGTCTGGGGCAAAAGACCACATAATCTGATTTATGTTCAACAGTTTCATTCCGGCTGCCGTGGGCAAGGGCAGAAGAAGAGAGACCCGGTAAGCAGCCATGGAATAAACCAGAAGGTGATGGGAGTGTGGATTGCAGGGAGTGCAACGGCAGCAGCAAGGATGGGCAGAGAGGCTCTGACTCTGGACACGTTCAGAAGATGGTGGACTGAAGATAGAGCCAAGGGGGTTCACTGATAAATCCCAGGTGGGATGTGAGGAAGAGAAGTCAGGATGACGCCAAGGCTTTCAGTCTGAGCTGCTGGAAGAATGGAAATTATCTTAGAAATTATCTTAATCCCTATAACACCATGGTATAGCTATCTTTTTGCTTTGTTTTGTTTGTGCGCATCATTCAACCGGAGCATCTGGAGGGCAAAAACTATTTTGTACCCACGTAGAAACTGCTGTGCTCACCCTTATTTGGTTTTGCACGGCTCTGGGCACATGGAAAGATTCCTCCCCCCATGTCCTGCTTGACAGCATGTGAGTGGATGTGACAGGGGTCACTTCTGTGCTGACACATTTCATTGCTCCTGAAGGACTCCCTCGTGCACTCTTCCTTGTGTCAGTGACTAAGGGCCCATGTGTTCAGATGGTGAAGGCCGGGTTCTTGAGAGTCCTTTGGAGCAGCCCCCAAAAACCTCCATGGAACTTGAGGATAAGCGAGAAACACGGTTTTGTGTTGTGGAGCCTCTAATACAGTGTTGCTGTTTGTTACTGGCCTGTCCTGACTATCAATAACACCATCTCCAAAGCCTAGCACAAGGCCCTGCCCTGGTAGTCGTGGGCGAACACTTTCCGAATGAATGAATAATCATATAAACCCTTTGTCGTTGAACGACTCTGTAGCACAACTGTGAATTTTGCCAGTGACGTAGTCCTGTGTATCAGGGATAGAGGAAAGGCTGTGAGTAGTTCGATGCCATACAAAGCTACAGCATCACCATCACCACACCCAAATGACGGAACTGTTGAACACTTACTAGCACTGGAGCAGAAGAAATATAGGAAAGAAGGTCAAAAAATTCAGACAGCCAAAGCCCACCCTACCACATGCCTCTTGTGCAACAATCCCTGTGAGACCCTGAACTGACTGCCCTGGGGTGTGTCTGAATGTCCATCACTGCTGGACACACGGCCCCACTGGCCACGCCGCGCACAGTGCCAGGCACACAGGCACACAGGCAACACCCTCTCTTTTTCATCACCTTCCACAACCTTAGTGGGGACCATCTTACAGGCTCGCTCCACCGCCCTCCTCTGCGTGCCCAGTTAGCACCTGCCTTTATCACTATCTTCTCAGGCCCATGCACCCGACAGTGCTCCTGGGTGATTATTTCCAACCACCATAAAGTACACACACACACTCTCAGTTTTCATCATGCACAGCATTGCAGTGATGCTCTGTAACGCTGCTGCAAGCCCTGAATTCGAGAAGACCGAGGCATGCTCCTAGGGGAAACACAGGGTAGGTTTCTACAAGCCTCTGGTCACAGAATTTTCCTCAACCAATCAACATACAACCATATCTTATGTGTGTTTCTGTTTGAAAACACCTTATTTAATATATAATATTAATCCATTAACATTGAACTCACGGCCAACAGCATGACTCATGCCTGAGCGAAGCTCATCTCACGGCATATTTCCTCCGTGGGGCTCCTCGTGGCCTTGCTGCACTTAGGACATTAGACAGCATTTCAGCACTATGCTTGGGGCCATTTTAAACAGCAAAATCTCCAACTAAAAGCACAAAATGTGACAAAAACACGGCACTAAATAGACCACGAGAAGGACACTCATGTGCAGTAGGACACTCGAGGGCTGAAACGAGAAGGCAGAGCATTGACGTTGTTCTACCTCAGGTGGGAACGTGCACAGCAGGTGACTCAATTTTTTTTGCCACTCTGTGCATGTCCAAAAATGACCACAAAAGTGCTGTGAGTGTTGATTTTGGAGTTATCGATAAACTTTAGCAAGTAGACCAATTCACACATATAGAATATATAAATACTGAGGATCAGCCACATATGAAAAGGAGTCGAAACTTAAATTCCTGAGATTCACATCTTTACTTAAGTAAAAGGGAGAGAGGGTTGAGGAATTAGAATGTCCAAAAGGCCCCCAAAACACTAGCATCCTTATCTCTCAAAGGGTCTTTTTGAAGATCCTCAACTCACCATCTCCCCAGTCCTGAGAGCCTCACCAGTAGCCCTTTGAGGGCTATATGAGCAATCTCGGGTCTCTGCATGAACACAGGGGAAAAACATCCCCACCCCATGCAGCCTCCCTCATGGGGACAACTCCCACCATCAGGGAGTTCTTTCTCCTGCTGAAGCAAGATCTGCCTTCCTGTAAGTCCTATCCCTGGAACAGAGTTCCTTCTGTTATTCCCACTGCTCTGAATAAAGTTAATTCTTCTTCCACACAAAAGATATTCAAATACAGTCATGCACTGCTTAACAACAGGGATACATTCTGAGAAACATGTTGGTAGGTGATTCTGTCGTTGTGCAAACATGCTAGAGTGTACCACACAACCTAGATGGTGTAGCCTACTGCACACTAGGCTATGTGGGGCCGCCCATTGCTCCTCGGCTACAAACCCACAAACCCACATTACTGTACTGAACACCGCAGGCAACTCTAACACAATGGTAAGTATTTGTGCATCTAAACGTACCTAAACACGGAAAAGGCACAGTAAAAACACAATATTATGATCTTGTGGGACCACAATCATATATGCCACTCATGGTCGACTCAAATGTCATTATGTGGCACAGGACTGTGATTAACGACAGAGTCATGTATTCCCTCACCCAGGTGTTGGATTACCACAGACAGCAATACCTAAACTACAGGTAAATTGTGTCACAGCCTGTCATTTGAGACGATATGAGTTTACTTTGAGCTGTAGGAAGAAGGCAGAACTTAGGTTTTTTGTTTGTTTGTTTGTTTTTTGACTCAGACTCTCTTCATTGGAGCTACTTCTCTGTCTAATGATAAAAACAGGTGATGTTTAGGGTCCTTGCTTGGTGTCAGAACCTGCCTCAAGCACCTCGCGTGTGCCAGCACATTTTATCCTCGGTCTAATGAAGTAAGTACGAGGTCATTGTCCCCATGTTACACAGGAGCATCTTGAGGCACAGCACAATTCAGTGAACTGCCTAAGCCCACACAGCTGGGAAGGGACAGTGCCAGCCGTCACTTGCAGGTGGCCCCACTGACCCTCCACGCTGCAAAGCTCCCTGGGTCACCTCACATGCGCCAGCGGGACTCCTCGGGCTGCAGGGCCCCCTCGACAATTCCAGTAGTGCAGGAAGAACATGGCAGACACAGCACCAGGCATGCGTGGTTCACCATGCCTCTCTTCCCCAGGAATAACTTTCTAGTGGGTTATGACCAAGTATTTACTTTTAAAAGCGGAGTTTGGGCAATAAAGGAGAAAGGAAGGGATGCATGTACGGCTGGTTTTGTTTCTTTCTAAAACTAAGCCGCATGAACTCCAAAAAGTGAGTTAAGCCACAGGCCCTGGGATTTCAACTGCCAGGCCCCTCCAGTGGCCTAGTGGTCTGGAGAGGGTGCATGTGAGCCCGAGGCAGGGCTGGGCCCCAGAGAGCCACTTGTTCTCAGGGTCCGATAGATTCCAGTTTACCCAAAACTCTAGGTTCTCGGGAGGACGTGAGCTACATCCTGGTAAAGAGAGTCAAAAGGAAGCAAGAAACTATTGATGCTACCAGGACCCAGAGGGCCAAATCTTGTGGACTATAGCAGAATTGTCGCCAAGGCCCGTTTCTGTTTGGTTATTTGGAAGGGAGGGGGGCTGGCCTGTATAACAGCATTCTGACTTTTGCCTCATGTGGTCAAAACTTGAATGTTTGAGATAGAGAAATGCAGATATGTAGCCAAGATTTTTTTTTAAAAAGGTCTCTGAAATGCAGTGTTGAAAACTGACATTTAGACTTGGAAAAATATGATGATGTCAACCTCCACTTAGTGCCTTTGTCCTTTGTGTGTCTACCTCTCACATTCTCTTCTGCATTGGACATTCAACCCAAGAAGTCTGTCAATTAGATATCTTTGGCCCATCTTAATGAGATTAATTATTTCACTAAAAAAAATATTAAACACCTGTGGAGGCCCAGAAGTGTGCTAGGCATCAGACATCTGAAAACGTCTAAGAGAAATGACCTATGGTTGTGAAATTCAGGGTTGCATGGAGACGCTGGACCCACAAACAAATTATTATTATTAAAAGTGTCCAGGCACAGTGGTTCATGCCTATAATCCCAGCACTTTGGGAGGCCAAGTGGAAGGATCACTTGAGGCCAGAAGTTTGAGACCAGCCCGAGCAACATAGCAAGAGCCCATCTCTAGAACAAAAAAAGAAAGAAAGAAAAATTAGCTGGGTATGGTGGTGCACACCTGTAGTCCCAGCTACTTGGGACGCTGAGGTAGGAGATGACTTGAGCCCAGGAGTTCGAGGCTATAGTGAGCTATGATTGCATCACTGCACTCCAGCCTGGGCAGCAAAGAGAGACCCTGTCTCTTAGGAAATAATGCACAAGGACGTGGCTTCGGACCCTCAACAAAAGAAATAAGTAGGAGCTCAGCAAGTGGAAAAGTGTAGGAAGGTCATTCCAGGCAGAGAGAAAAGTGTGAGCTAAGGCCTGAGGCACGGCTTTCCCTGGTGTCTTCGGCACCATGTGGCTGAGAGCAGGCTGACAGCAGATCCAGCGAGGTCTTGATTGCCAGGATAAGATCCTGGAGGCTAGCCCAACATCAACAGTGAGCCACCAAAGGTTTTAAGCCAAGGAATAACACTATCCCACCCGTGTTTTAGAAAGATTACTCCACTAGCCTTGTAGAGGACAAACTGGAGAAGAGAAACACAGCCGGAAGGCAACAGGATCTCTTGCAAAACCTGGGTGGAAGATAACACGGACGTGAGACAAGGCCGTGGCCATGGCAGTCGCCGTGGCCGTGAGAGGCAGGTTTGCAGGAGGACGAGGCCAGACGTGGGGAGCGAGGGAGAGGGCGCTGTGGAAGCTGGCTGCGGCCTGCGTGAAGTCCTTTAGAACAGGGGAGGAAAATGGCATCCGTTTTGGGCAGGTCCAAACACCACCCAGAAAAAAGGCCTGCGTCTCTGCTCCGCCTGCATTCTGTCTCCGAGTCTCAAACCGGAGAGCTGGGCTGAGGGCCCTGAGGACCAAGCAGGGCAAACAGTGCTGAGGCTAGGAACGCCAGAAAGAATCGAAAGTAGATAAGATGCAACTGCAGGGGATGAACAAGAACGTCCACATTCCAGACACTCTAACCGAGTGCCTGACGAGTGAGTGCTCTATTTCCCTACTCCCATGTACATATGCACACACACACACATGTGCAAACACATACAAACATACAAACACATATGTACACACCCCTCAATGAAAAAAGTCTGTCAATTGGTCAGCCCGAGCATCTCTACCTGGTTTTCTCTGGGAATTTTGGGGGGTAAAACAACCCTGCCAACTTCCTACTGCACCTGCTTCTCAGGTAACTGGAGGGACAGCAAAGTGACAATGCCGGCTGACATGTACCCAGCTTGTCCCATCTCCAAAGCACCCACTTCTCACTGGAGCCTCAGAACAGTCCTGTGAGGTGTTGTGATCTCTAAATAAGGAAACTGAGAGCCAGCGAGGTTTAGTGGCCAGAAACGAAGCCCCCTGACTCTAGGGAAGGCAGCCCCCACTGCAGCAGGATGGGAGAAAATGAGTGGAGCAAACGCAGAGGAATCCAGGATCGCCCCAAGGCAGGGCATCCCCATTTCGTACCTCTCAACCCCTTCTAAACATCAGCCAGCCCCACCTCCCTGCCCCCAATTTCCTGGTTCAAAGCAGAGTGAGCCTAGTGGCCACATCTCACCCAGGCCAGGGACTGCGGAGGAGCCGCAGCCCAGCAGGGAGCGAATCTGAGCACCTAAGCGACAGAGGAGATGAAAAGGAGAGAGGTTTGTGTTCAAACTCAAAGAGACAGAAGTGCAGTGACATCCTGTGCAGCCGGCCACAAAAGGAGCTGCTGCAGCTTCCGGGGGGAGTCGGTCAAGCCCGCCACCCTCACTTCCTGCCCCCTGCCCAGCACTCGTCTGAGCTCTCATGGCCGAGGAAACACCGACCTCCACCTGCCTCCAGCTGCTCAGCAGGCAGCCCTGCAGCACGGGCTCCCACTTCCTGAGCAGGGCGTCCCAGTGATGGGCATCCCCCGAGCCGCTGCCCTCGTCACCTCCGCAGCCAGCCAACAGGGGATCCGGGGACCAGGAGGAACCAGCGTCCACGTCCAGGCAAGAAAGCATCTCACACTCTGGCCTGGAGCTGCTCCCTGCAGCCCAGGCGGAGTCTGCTGAGCCCTGAGCAGGTGAGAGATCGAAGGGCCAAGAGAGGTATCGAGGGTCCTTGTGGGGCCTGTCCAAGCTAGCAGCTTTGGCGCCCACCTCCTGGGGTCTCTGACGACGGCACTCGGCCTCTCTGGACGGCGGGCAGCCCTCCGCTTCCCCACGTTCCCCGGCAGAGCCCAGCGAGAGCCGAATGAAGCTAAAGCTCGAGGTGAAGGCATCGTGGGAGCCAGAAGGGGCTGAGGGGGCTGAGGGGCCACTTCCAAGGCTGCAGCTGCTGTCACTCAACTCTGCTGGTGCCACAGAGCCTGCTGCCTGGGTGCCCCTCACTCCTTCACGGCAGGCTGCGTCCCAGCTAGCGCGCAGGGCCTCCGAACTGTCCATGGATGAAAACTCTTGCCGACACCTGGCGTCCCCAGGGCCACAGGGCCTGCCTAGCCTGCCGGGCAGTCTGGTGACAGCTCTGTGCTGAGTCCCAAAGCACGTTGAGGTTCCTCTCACAGAGGTCAGAGCCAGGCCTAGGTGGCCCCCACAGGTCACAGCAGGGGCTGTTGTGCTCTTAGGAACAGGGCTTCTGACCAAGAGGCCTGGACACTGGCCTCCTGGATCGAGGCTGCACTGTCCGGCCCTGGACTCAGGGTGGTGGGACTGCTCACCACACAGCCCTCCCGGGACCCGGGACAGCATGCCCACTGCTGGGGAGGGGAACCTGATCCCGGGCCCGGCCGAGCTTCTCATGTAGCCTGGCCTCTGTGCCAGCCGCCGCCTCCGAAAGGACACTGCAGGTGGTAAGCAATCCCGGCTGCCTAGAAAGAAAGAGAAAACAGAAAACGACGCCATAAGCATGCAAATCTCACTGGCTCAGCTGGAACTACATTTGGAGAACATCCCTAGGTTTAAAGGTCATCTCTCTCTGCATCTGTCACAGGTAGATGCTGGCTCGGTGGTCCCGAGGCCAACCTGGTAAGAAAATCCTGACAGTCCTCGGGAAGCGTTTGCCTTGACCGTGCAGAAATCGACACAGCGCCCGGGCCCCGCTGTTCAGCAGAGCAGCTGGCGCTGCCGCACGTTATGCCAAAGAGTCAGCGTGAGCATTGGAGGCACAACCTTGGCGGCTCCCGCGCCCTCCAGCATCCTGCCTGTGGGTCTTTTACGGCGCATCAGCACTTTCGTCCCAGAGCAGGTCTGGAAAACAAATGATCTGAAACTGGGATGCCAGCGCACTCCTCGAAATGAGATCCAGGCATTTATTCCGGCTACTCATTGCACAACGCGTGATTTTCATTGCCTGAGCTCTCCGTGTCCCTGCACGCCAGCTCTGTTGCTGTGGACTGTGGGCGGGTGGCTGTAGCACAATGCAGGACCATCATTTCATCTCGCACCATGGGTTACGGGAGGGGGCTGTGTTTCCCTCCTAGCTATGCTATAGGCATAGGAACAGTAACAAATTCTGACACCTCATTGCCCAGTTCAAACCCTGGTGGTATCACTTGCTGGCTGTGTGACCTCCCACAAGTTACATAACCTCTCTGTGCCTCAGTTTCCTCATCGGTAAAATGGTGATATGAACAGTACCTCTCCCATTGGGTTGTTGTGAGCATTAAGATAAACGCATTACTACAGGTAGATAGAACAGTGCCTGGTACATATTGTAAGTGCAATACAAATGTTAGTTATTATTTGTACATTGCATAGCACTTTGCTACTCATAATGTGTTTTCATCTACGTTACTTTCACTTGCTACCTACCAAGTGACCAGGAATTATAGCTTCCCTTAGAACTCTGAGATTCAGAGTTGGCTTTCCAGAAACCCCTGCAAGTGGCCAAGTGACTAGGCCAACCTCTCCCAACTCTATGGGCCCACATAGTGCCCTTGCCCCAGGGCCCTGCCACACCATACGTCAGGCATAAAAGTAAAACCAAGCAGCACGAGACACGTCTGCAGTCAGACCACAGCCTATGGCGAGAAGTGGAACAAAGCTTCACTCCAAGCCCACACACCCTGCTCTGCCTCCCAGAACACACATGGTCCTGGGATCTTTGTCGAGGTGAGCAGAGATCGCTAAGCACTGAAGGTCCCACTGAGCTATGATTGTGGCACATGGCAGTCCCTGGGGAGGTGGGGGTGGCATTGACAATCCCCGGGAAAATGAGCACAATGACCTACAGCTGCCTGTGCCCTGACTCTGAGGATCTAAAGACAACGGAGCCCCAGACGTGCTCACCCAGTGACCTCTTCTTGCCACCTTCAGGGAGCCCCAGAAGGGCTAATGCCACCCAGCGTACATAGAATTCTGGAAGCTTGCAGTGAAGGGAGGAATGGAAGCAGGATTATGAGAGGGTGGTAGAGAAAATCAGAGTAAAGGCAGGGAGGGAGGCATTTAACAGTATAACCCTAGGAGAGCAGTACCATTTTCATTTTATAAATAACAAAATTAAAGCTCAGAAAGCTTTAATTTGCCCCAGAACTCCTGGATCATAATTTACCAAAGCCCAGATCTGAACTGAGGTTTGTCTGATTTCAAAGCACATTCTCATTCTGTTCCCTTTGCCTCCAAGTATATATCAAAGCAATAGCTTAAAATGACAGAAAGGCAGAAGAAAGATTTATTTTTCTTCTTTCTCCAAGACACAGGCCATGCAAAGTTGGAACCAGGAGAAAAGGGCATGACGGGAATGTACAGAAGGAATTATTAATAGGACAGATCAGGTTGCCACGTGCTCTGGTTCAATGGGAACCCCAACCTTTCCCCCGGGTATTTCATCATCCCAAGACACGCAGCTCCCTGCAGCGGCAGGGCCCGACCCCTAGAAGGGAGCAGTCAGACAGGACCAAGGCAGGCAGAGAAAGACTGATGCTCACACCCATTGAAAAACTGGCAAAATGTTCTCCAAAGAACAAGAAATCCATCCAAAAGGAAGTTAGAACATCGAATTCTGGCTTCAATTGCCAAAGGAAAACATTTCAACAATTTCGTATCCTGAGAATGAGTCCAGTGAAATCTCTATTGTCTTTAGGCTTAAAAAAGACTTTTAACTGTTGTGTTTTTTTTTTTAATTCAAGTACCAGTCACCCAAATAACACTTCTGAAGTTAAAAGAACAAGGCTAAGTGGAAAATAATTTGTTTGAAATTTCATTTGTTTTCGAATGCCTGAGGGCACTTTGGGCCTGAGTAGCCCTTTCTAAAACCACTCAACCAAGGCTTCTGCAATCCCCAAGCCAGGTTCCGGTCGCTGCGAGATGAGTTTACCCAATGGAAGCCCAGGTTCCTATTGGGGCTCCAATCAGCTGCAAGAGCCACAGCACTGCATGGGCAACAAGCCCAGAAGACCGGACATGAGAGAAGTGTTTACCCCACGTGGGGGCGGGTATGGGGACCACCCGGCTCCCGCACCCCCCTGAGGGCTCACATGCCCCATCTCCTGGCTGTGGCCCTTCCCAGAAGGCAACCCAAGAGGCAGAGACTGTCGCACACTATTAATCCTAACCTCAGAGGGCAGAGGCCGGAACAGAGCCAGACCTGGAGGGCATGTCTGGAACGTGCTAGAAGGATTAGAGGAAACTCACAGAGGGCAGACTTGAAATCTTTAGGAAGACCCCCAATTTTCCATAACCAAAAGCTATTTTTTTCCCACTCCTTTTTTATTCTCTTTTTTTTAATTTTTATTTTTTGAGGACGCTTATGGTGACCTGTGACCAGAAACCAATTCCTACTTAAATTATCCTGCCTGAAACCCTATCTCTGAGATTTGTTCCAAATCCAAGCCTGCAGTTCAGGAAGGGTCGCGATACTTTCAGACCTTGGAGAGAAACACTTCTTCCTAGCACCTAAGTGCGCTCGGAGCTGGCCAGGAATTCGCAGGGCTCCCCACGCTTTGAGAAACCCAGAGATGGTCTCATTCTGCCCATCTGATCCCTCTGAGCAGGAGGTGCGAGCCTGGTGCTGCCTTCTGTGCTCATCGTGGCCTCTTGCTCCAGAACAGATCGATTCTAGGGAGGAAGGTGCCTTACTTTCTCTCTATAGCACATGCCTGCTGGCCCTGGTCATATACGACCCCCGTCTCTACCCCCATCCAGCCCAGTGAGCTCTGACATTGAAGGGAAGTGAAAGACAGGAGCTTAGAACAGACCCAGCTGCCAAAGGGCCTCTATATACGGTCCAGATAAGGTGCCTGGAAATATCCGTTTACCTAGCTTAGGGGCGAACCTGTGGGGGAAGCTAGTATTGACCAGCTAGATCAGCAAGAATCCTATCTGCCCTGGCCCAACGCTCTCCCTTTATCTCCCCAAATCCTTCCCACCCCTCAGCTCCCAATCCCTTCCCCACCAGCTACCTCCTCCTGATCACCCAGGTCAATTGTCCAGTCACCCAGGCCCCCATTTACTGTTACCACCTAGCTCCGTTAGCTATTTTCTTTGGTGAATATGAATTGTTTCCAGCTTATGCTATAAATAAGCTTCCTTATAATCCCCCCCCAAAAAAATCCTAGTTTACAGAGAAAGAATTAAAACACACATTGGCCAGATAATATTTTCAAAAATGAAATCTAAAACATGCAGTTTAAGAAAACACGATACTCATGAATTTACTTGGAAGATGGTAACACCAACACCCAAAGGTAAAATCTACACAAGATGCTCACATGGGCTTGGGCAGGTCACTTGGCTGCCCTGAACCTCAATGACTCTAGGTTTCCGTGGGAAAAAAATGTCGGCCTCTTGAGGGAAAAGTGCCAGGATTGGAGGCTGCCACGGAGAATGTGTCGAATAGTAAGAGAAGAACCAAGATATACAGACTTTACAAAACATGTCTCGGATGTAAAAGTATAGTAGAAGCATAAATGAGTATATTCTTTTCATAGAAGGAATTTTAATCCTATCTGTCATGGTTGGGGCATTAGATCTTAAGATATTCAGGTTAACTAAAGACTCAGAACCATAAAGAAACCATACATCCCTGCAGATTGACTTGTCTCCAAAGAATCAGAATCCAGTCATATGCCATAAGCACAAACACTGTACTGAGCACAAGTTCATGTTCCTTTGCTAATTCAGAGAGCACGTAAGAATTCTGAAGTGCCTTCAGGTCATTGTAGTAAGTACCCAGTGAGCAAGGCACATGCTGGGGTGCAATAAATCAACTTTTATTGTGTTTTCATTGCCATCCATTTCAATAAAACAATTCCTCACTGAACACGAGATGATGTGCAGGGTTGCAGACACGAAAAAGACACCATCTCTGCCCCCAAACTGCTTATGATCGAGCAGATGATGTCGGTCACACATACAACAACTGTTACAGGAATGGAAGGTGCTATTTCAATCTCAGAGGAAGGAGAATTCAATTTGAAATTAAACTAATGGAATACCTCGCTTAGCTCAGTTGTTTAGTCTGATGGTTCTTAGGCCTTCAGCAAAGCAGAAGACTCCATGGGCTGCAATTTACATGTCACCCTGGAAACCGTTTCATGAGATGAAAGGGAAAAGATGGTGCTCACCTTGGGGAGAAATAAGTGAGGGCTGTCACAAAGACATCTTTAATTTCTACCAGAAACCAAAAGGTTTTTTGCCTTTTGCGAAAATTAATGCCACAAGCCAGCCCTGGTGCAGACACATTTTGTGAGTTAACTCAGTTTGAATCCAGAAGCACTTAGGAAGTTCAGGGCTACATCCAGAGTCCTGATCCTACAAATCTCCTATTAGTAAGATAGCACAGAAATACTAGAAGTAGAATAGCAACCCTACCCACTCTTGTCCATATTTGCAAACACACACACATGCGCACACACACATGCACACACATTTTCACATAATCATTCAAGCACCAGGGCAGGTAACAAAAAGAAAGTTCTAGAAGTGAGGTAGAAGTGGAATTATCACACTCTTCTTTCTTTATTTCCAGAAATCTCCACAAAAATGTTTAGGAGTAAAATTTAATGAATCCCTACTTTGCTAACTCATAATTTATGACATTTTGGAATGTATGGGGGTTTGGAATATACCTTCCCTACTATTCCCGTAGGTTTCCATTAATTTTCCCTGTATTTTTTTTTTACTTTTTTTATTGTGATAGCATATACATAGCATAAAATCTATCATTTTTACCATGTTTAAGTATAGTTCAGTGGCATTAAGTACATTCACAATGCTATATAACCATCATTACCACCCACCTCCAGAACTTTTTAATCTTCACAAACTGAAACTCTGTACTCATCAAATACTAATTCCCCACTTCCCCTTCCCCGCAGCCACTGGTAACCACCATTCTACTTTCCGTCTCTGTGAATTGATTAATTAATTCAACAACCTGAGCCTAAGTCTGGCCTAAAATTGGAAGTTCAACAGAAATTTTTTTTTATTTTATTTGTTTTTATCTTATTTAAAATTTTTTTTTATTTCAGCATATTACCAGTGTACAAATGTTTAGGTTACGTATATTACCCTTGCCCCACCCAAGTCAGAGCTTCAAGAGTGTCCATCCCCCAGATGGTGTGCACGGTACCCATTAGGTGTGTATATACTCATCCCCTCCTCCCACCTCCCACCTGCCTGACACCCGGTAAATATTATTACTATACATGCACTTAAGTGTTGATCAGTTAATACCAATTTGATGGTGAGCACATGTGGTGCTTGTTTTTCCATTCTTGGGATACTTCACTTAATAGAATGGGTTCCAGCTGTATCCAGGATAATACAAGAGGAGCTAGATCACCACCGTTTTTATGGCTGAGTAGAACTCCATGGTATACATATACCACATTTTATTAATCCACTCAGGTATTGATGAGCACTTGGGTTGTTTCCACATCTTTGCAATTGTAAATTGTGCTGCTATAAACATCTAGTGCAGATGTCTTTTTTATAGAATGTCTTTTGTTCATTTCAGTAGATGCTCAGTAATAGGACTGCTGAATCAAATGGTAGTTGTACTTGTAGCTCTTTGAGGTATCTCCATACTACTTTCCACAGAAGTTGTACTAGTTTCCAGTCCCACCATCAGTGTATGAGTGTTCCTATCTCTCTGCATCCATGCCAACATTTATTATTTTGAAACTTTTTGATAAAGGCCATTCTCACTGGGGATAAGTGATATATCATTTTGGTTTTGATTTACATTTCCCTGATGATTAGAGATGTTGAGCATTTTTTCATATGTTTGTTAGCCATTAATCTATCTTCTTTTGAAAAGTTTCTGTTCATGTCCTTTGCCCACTTTTTGATAGGGTTGTTTGATTTTTTCTTGCTGATTTTCCTGAGTTCTATATAGATTCTATTTATCAGCCCTTTATCAGATGTGTAACATGCGAATATTTTCTCCCATTCTGTAGGTTGTCTGTTTGCTCTCTTGATAGTTTCCTTGGCTGGGCAGAAGCTTTTTAATTTAATCAGGTCCCATTTATTTATTTTTGTTGTTGCTGTGATTGCCTTTGGGGTCTTCTTCATTAATTTCCTTACCTGGGCCAATATCTATAAGAGACATATATTAGTTAAACATATTCCTAGGTATTTTATTTTCTTTGTTGCTATTATGAAGGGTACTGAGTCTTTCATTTGGTTCTCAGTTTGACTGTTGTTGGCGTATAGGAATGCTGCTGATTTCTGTACATTGATTTTGTAACCTGAGATTTTGCTGAATTTTTTTATCAATTCCACTAGTCTCCTGGCAGAATCTTTGGGGTTTTCTAGATATAAGATCATATAGCCTTGGGATTTGCCCCACTCTTCTGGAGTCACCAGGCAAGCAGCACCTGGGAGGGCTGGCAGTTAGGGAGCTCACAGGCCAAGTACCCCTCAGTCTGCTGAAGAGCCCCCAAAGGAAAGGTCCTGGTGCTTGCAGATGCCTCCGGGTGGTGGCTAAATTGTCTCTCCAGCCAGCCGTGGGGAGGGGAGTGGAAGGGGAGAATGAAGCAATATGGCGCCTGCCTATCAGCTTGGGTCTGCCGGCCAGGAGGTGCCCCAAGGGAGCTAGGAGCCTGGTGCCCTGTCAGGAAGAGGCTCACCACTCACTGGCAGTGGCCATCTCTGGGCTGGTGTTGGCAGGTCTCTCCAACAGCTCAAGAGTCCATCAGCAGGCCAAGATGCTCAGGAGGGGAAATTTAACAGCTCCACCCACCCTTGTCACTGGTCTCCAAGCCTCTGGAGGGGGGGGCCTTTCTCCTTCCAGTTCTCCCCCACAACTTCTTCCCGTGGAGTCTCCTGTAGTTTCAGGCACCCTTCTTTCCAACCCTTGTCCAATCTGTTTGTCTGCCTGTTTATTTTTTTCACTTTCTTCTAAAATCTATCTTTCTTGCAGAGACACTCAGGCTGGTATTTTTCTCGTCCGCCATCTTGCCCCTCTCCGAGCCAATCAGAAAACACGTTTCAACAGCACCCTCCAGGTATGTGAAGGAACACTGCGTGTGCGCACACGCACACATAACATAAAAATACAAACATACAGAAATACAAATGTGTGTATGTCTATACTCTATACACATATATATGAAATATAGATATATACACCGAGAGAAAGACAGATAGAGATACATAAATGGGAGAGAGAGAGAGAATTCTATGCAAGCAAAGCAGTCCTTCCTACTCCCTTTCAAAATCTGCCAACAGAGCAGGTCAATAAAGTAATAGCCACAGAATCTTGCACTGGGCCTGCTGCCATCTCGCGCTCACAAACGGATAGTATCCATCTCTTTGAAAGGCGGATTGTTTTCCTAGGCATGATTATTCACCAGCTGCTCTTGGTGAGTGGGGCCACTTTACCCTGATCGAGCATTACAGTCATCTTCAAAGCTGAGCGGACTGCAGCTACAGATGCCAACAGGTTTGCAGGCAGCCCCGAGTTCCATGAAAAGCAAAGCTCTGTCTCCATTTTCCTGTCAGCCTCCTGGTCACCCAAATGCTAGAGCTTTGACTCGCGGGCTGCAGACATCCCTTCCTTATAGCAGCTTCACAGTCAGAAGAGATGAATCCGTACAAAGAATAGCTAAAGAATGATAAACACAGCATAAACTGGTTTAAATAGGTAGAGAGAGAGGGATGAGGTGTGCAAAGGACCTCAAGGGTAATGTTCCATTTTTAAGCCAGCTGATATTTATGCAGGTGCTTATGGTATTATTCTCAAACCTTTGAAAAGAAACATGTGTAATTATATAGGAATTCAAGGTTAACGTTCCATTTCTTAAGCCAAGTGGTGGTTATATAGGTACTGATTGTATTATTCTTAAACAGTATATGTAAAACCTATATAATTATATAGTAAACACATAATTATATATAAATATAATTTTTATAACTATGAAATATTTGAGAATAATTTCTCAACAGGCTGGACATGGTAGCACATGCTTGTAGTCCCAGCTACTCAGGAGGCTGGGGCAGGAGGATTGCTTGAGCCCAGGAGTTTAAGGCTGCAGTGAGCTATGATGATGCCACACTCCAACCAGGGCAACAGAGCCAGACACTGTCTGAAAAAAAAAAAAAACTGAAGAAAAAGAAGGAGAGATCCTGGAAGACGAAGAGGGCTTGGGAAGAAAGTGACCAGAAACCACACAAGGAAACCATATTGGGATTCCAGGAGGTGTTGGCCGTAGGATGTCAGGCATGCTACATGCATTCCAAATGAGTCCAGTATTATTCTTCTGAGTGTATGGACACTTGTCACCCATGTCAAGTGTCAGCTTTTGCTCTTCAGCTGAAACACTGAGACTTTGGGGGAAGTTGTACTCAAACTTGGCAGAGCATTAGGATCATCAGGGTATCTTTTTAAAATCTTTTAAAAATCTTTTTTAAAAGTCCAGGCCACACCTGAGACTGATAGAATCACAGCACTGGGGGTGGGACTTTGGCACTGGTGTTTCTTGAAGATCCCCTGGTGATTCCAGCGGGCAGCCAGGACTGAAAACTTCTGTTTTAAGGGAAAGTGCTATTTAACATTCTAGTATACGTGGAATTCAAATGCACCACAAACTTAACATTCACGATGCTGGAGAGGTTGTTTCTTTGCAGAATCTTCTCTCTTCTCCAACCTTTTTCTGTTTCTTGAAATGTGGCTTTAGCTACTAACTACCACAAGTGTATAAAATGTGGTCTATATTTAAAATTTGTTTCCATACCTCTGTTCTAAATCTTCTAGTCTAGATAGAGTTTCTGCTTTCAATCAGACAAGGAGAGACCTGAGCCCACAAGACCTCCTATGAGGAAGGTGCCAGGAGGCATCAGCTGTCACGCACTGTCTCACTTCCCTACTCAGCAGTGGGGAGAGCAGCCCTCTTCATGGTTAATGGCCAAAAACCATGCATGCAACATGCAGTATGGGATCCTGCATTTGATCCTGGAACAGGAAAAGGGTACTGGTGAAATCCAAATAAGATTTGTAGTTTAGTTTATTGTACCAGTGTTCATTTTTAAGTCTTATTACATGTGCAATGATTACATAAGCTATTAGCTTTAGAAAAGCTGTACTATCTTTGCAGCTTTTCTATAAATCATTCCAAAATAAAAAGCTTATCTAAAAAACACATACACATGATTTATGGACCTGTATGTTGCAGTAGTAAAGGGTACGAGGCAGACTGCCTGAGTTTAAAATTGATCTCTGCTGCTTCTGAGTGAATGCGATCAAGTGACTTATGTCTCTGTTCCTTCCATTATCTCATCTGTAAAATGGGACTGTACCTCTCAGAACTGCTGGAAGGATAGATAAGATTATGAATTTAACTGCTCTATACCATGCTGGGCATAGAGTCACTGAAGGAAACCAAAATATGCCACCTAAAATAAACTGTTTTGTTTGGCATGTTGATTACTTTGAGCTGAAGGCACTTGAAAAACAGTAAATGCTGAGAGATGCTCTCTCTGAATTCCCTTTAAATGCCTAAAGACAAATGCCTCCAAAAGGAGTTCAATTGTGATGAATCCCCTCCCTGGGAGTTCACCAACCAGAGAGGATGGAGTCTGATCGCAAGAGAAGGGATGCCACACCCAGACAAACTGTAGCAAACTCTATCCCCCATCTGTTGTTCTCAGAGCCTATTCCTAAAAATCTTTTACTCTCCCTTAAGTTGCCTACAACCCCCACCCATTCCCTATGAAGAGGGTATATAAGCTTTCCATTCTCACCACTTTGGAGGGGGGGGTATTCAGTATGTTTTCCTGTGCAAGTAATATTAAAAATTAATAAATGCATATGCACGTTCTCTTGTTAATCTACCTGTTGTAAACGTCACAGACTCAGCTATGGAACCTAAGAGGGTAGAGAGGGGAGTTCTCCTACCCTACATCACCATTCCATTAACTAATGTTACTTTCAATTCAGGAATAAAGACAAGAATATCCTCGTGAAGCAAAGGCAGCTGGACCCTACCCCCGTGGAGGGAGAGTTCAAGGCAAAGGTAAACCGGGGCAGCAGTGGCTCTGACCACAAGCCTCTTTCTTTACTGACGAGGCTCCTGGGAACCAACATTGATCTGCACATATGCACACACACACACACACACACACACAAAGCCCAGCACAAGATCACGTGGACATTCGACCTATGCTTTCCATTGACCAATACGTTCCCGACTCTCTGATCCAATTTTCTGTGATCTGTTTTCTCTCCTTTTTATGTCTGGACCTCCTTCCCCCAACTGGAGCAGGTGGTTGAGGAATTCAGTAGCAAGAGAGTCATAAACCACGTGGAAGGGAATGCTCTGAAATACATTGAGCTGCCTCTTCCATTGTGCTATTAATTTTCATAAACGATTGTCTTTTTCTTTTCATGTAAAGTGCAACTCAAAAATCTAATCACCATCTGAACCTCCCTCAAGAGTGCTGCTAGCTACAGATGGGTGTCTCTAATGAATTTTTAACTGCTGCCCTAATAAAATATGGATGAACCAGAAGGAGCCCTCTATTAGCTATTATTCCAAAACAACCAAACAACTTAAGTTTCTACTCTTATTATTTGCTGCAAAGAGCTGCAAGCTCCTGTATCCACCCTAACAAAAGATGGCTTATTTCACACTAGTCCATCTGTAAAGTTCACAGTTACCTTTTTAATGCCATATTTTATGTGTGGGCTTATTTTCATGGCTTTCTAAATGCCCCACTTTGCATGCCAACTTTGAGATGTGTTTATTAAAAAATGATCCCAAATTGTCAGCATTTCACACATAAGTAGTACCCTGGAGACTGAAGCGTCTTTTGAGTAAGTCCCTACTTTGTACTAAATTTTTATTACTAAGAATTTAAGCTCACATCAAAGGTTTCTGCTGCTTTAAATGCCTGACCTTAAAAAATAATAGGATTATAGAATCATTGCAAATGTCCTGCTCTATGGTCTTCCTAGAAACCAATGAGAAATTCAGTATTTTTTCCCACATTTCAGTATTGGAACTTGGTGCACTGGTGTGAGGGAATAAGAAAGCAGTCAGCATAATATGACTCCTATATTATAACGATCTGCTGCTGTACATACGGGGACAGGTGGTAAGCGTGACCTGTATGTAACTTACCTAGATCTGAGATATAAGAAAACATTTGTAACAGAATACAATTGTCTTTTATCTACACTTGAGTATTCTTCTCTTATAAAACTTCCCTAGTCTCACTTCATATTTTTTGAAAGAATACCAAAATTTGTAAAGAGTAAAATGTAAATACAATCAAAAGCTTCCAGATACAGCAGATATAATTTTTAAGTAAAGTATCTCTGCTATATTTTTCTAATTACAAAAGCCATAAAGGTACATAATAAATGTAGCAATAAATATAGAAAATTTTTAAAATATAAGCGAGAAAAAAGATCCAAAAGGAATATTCATGATTCCACCAGCCAACCACTGTTAACACCTTAAAGTATATCTTTTCATTTTATTCTGTGCAAAATGTAAATATTTTATTATTTTAGTAAAGTGTGATTATAACCTGCATGTTTTCTAATCTTTTTTTTTATTCAATAATAAATATATTGGCCTGGAGCAGTGGCTCACGCCTGTAATCCTAGCACTCTGGGAGGCTGAGGTGGCAGGATCGCTCCAGGTCAAGAGTTTAACACCAGCCTGAGCAAGAGTGAGACCCCATCTCTACTAAAAATAGAAAGAAATTAGCTGGACAACTAAAAATATATAGAAAAAATTAGCCGGGCATGGTGGCGCATGCCTGTAGTCCCAGCTACTCAGGAGGCTGAAGCAGAGGATTGCTTGAGCCCAAGAATTTGAGGTTGCTGTGAGCTAGGCTGATGCCACGGCACTCTAGCCCAGGCAACAGAGCAAGACTCTGTCTCAAATAATAATAATAATAATAAATATATTGTGAACATGATATAAAGTTAATACATTTTCATCTACATCATTTTATTTTATTTCTCTTTTTTTAGAGATGGGTCTCTCTATGTTGCCTGGGCTGGTCTGGAACTTCCCTCCATCTCAGACTCCTGAGTAGCTGGGACTACAGGGGCATGCCACCACACCTGCAGCATCATTTTAAATGAATTAATAGGCTGGGCACAGTGGTTCATGCCTGTAATCCTAATATTTTGGGAGGCCAAGGTGGGAGAATTATTTGAGGTCAGGAGTTGAAGACCAGCCTGGGAAAAACAGTGAGATCCCATCTCTACAAAATTTTTTAAAAAAATAATTAGCCAAGTATTGTGATGGGGCCTATAGTCCTAGCTACTCAGGAGGCTGAGGTAAGAGGATCACACAAACCCAGGAATTCAAGGTTACAGTGAACTATGATGAGGCCACTGCACTCCAGCCTGGGGGACAGAGCAAGACTACTCACATCTCATATTGAGACAATGTATATGGCTTATCTCATATTGAGAAAATGTATATGGCTTCCAAGTTTTAAGAGGCCATGACTATAGACAGAAAGCTCAATCCGTCTGATTAATTCAAACACCATTAGTATTTGGAGGTGACGCTAACTAGGCAGGGGCTGGACTGAAGTTAACCTTTGCACTGCCTAGGAATAAAGAGTTTATTTATTTCATTGTGATTTTAGTTTTCATTTCCCTGATGATTAGTCATGTTGAGCATTTTTTCATGTTTATTGGCCATTTGTGTGTCTTCTTTTGAGAAGCATCTGTTCATGTCTTTTGCCCACTTTTTAATAGAATTGTTTGGGTTTTTTTCTTGCTGATTTGCTTGAGTTCTTTGTACATTTTAGACATTAGCCTTTTATCAGATACATAGTTTGCAAATATTTTCTTCCATTCTGTAGGTTGTCTATTTGCTCTGTTGACTGCTTCCTTAGCTGTCCAGCTTTTCAGTTTAATCAAATTCCATTTATTAATTTTTGTTGTTGCCATGATTGCCACTGGGGTCTTAGTCAAAAATACTTTGCCTAGGCCAATAGCTAGAAGAGTTTTTCCTACATTTTCTTCCAGAATTCTTATGATTTCATGCCTTAGATCTAAGTCTTTTATCCATCTTGAATTAATTTTTGTGAGAGGTGAGAGGTAGGGGTCCTGTTTTATTCTTGTGGATGTGGCTATTCAATTTTCCCAGCACCATTTATTGAATAGGTCTTCTTTTCCCCAGTGTATATTGTTGTCTGCTTTGTCAAAGATCAGTTGGTTGTAGGTAGAGGGTTTTATATCTGGGTTCTCTGTTCTGTTCCATTGGTCTGTGTCTCTATTTTTGTACCAATACTGTGCTGTTTGGGTTACTATACCCTTGTAGTATAGTTTGAAGTCCGGTAATGTGAGACCTCCAGATTTGTTCTTTTTGCTTAAGACTGCTTTGCTATTCAGGCTCTTTTCTGGTTCCAAATGAGTGTAGAATTATTTTTTCTAGCTCTGTGAAGTATGATATTGGTAATTTGATGGGGATTGCATTGAATTTGTAAATCACTTTGGGTAGTATGGACATTTTAGCAATGTGGATTCTACCTATCCATGAGCACAAGATGTTCTTCCATTTGTTTGTATTCTCCATGATTTCTTTCCTCAGAGTTTCATAGTTCTCCTTGTAGAGATCTTTTACCTCCTTGGTTAAGTATATTCTTAAGTATTTTATTTTTTTGTAACTATTGTGAATGGTATTGAGTCTTTGATTTGACTCTTGGCTTGACTGTTATTAGTATATAAAAATGCTACTGATTTATGTACATTGATTTTGTATCCTGAGACTTTGCTGAATTTATTTATCAATTCCAAGAGACTCTTGGTGGACTCTCTGGGATTTTCTAGATACAAGATCATGTCATGTCATTGGCAAAGAGAAATAGTTTTACCTTCTCTTTCCCAATTTGGATACCCTTAATTTCCTTCTCTTGCTTGATTGCTCTGGGTAGGACTTCCAGCACCATGTTGAACAGAAGTGGTGACAGTGGGCATCCTTGTCTTGATCCAGTTCTTATTGGGAATGAAGTCCCTTTCAGGATGATGTTCCCCATTCAGTATAATGTTGACTGTGGGTTTGTCATGTATGGCCTTTATAATTCTGAGATATGGCCCTTCTATGCCTAATTTGTTGTGGGTTTTTATCATGAAAGGGTACTGGATTTTGTTGAATGCTTCTTCTGAGTCTCTTGAGATGATCATATGGTCTTTGTTTTTGCTTCTATTTATGTGGTGAATCACACTTATTGATTTACATATGCTGAACCATCTTTGCATCTCTGGGATGAAGCCCACTTGGTCATGGTGAATTATTATTTTTTTTTTTGATGTCCTGTTCAATTCAGTTTGCAAGTATTTTACTGAAGATTTTTGCATCTATATTCATAAGATATATTGGTCTGTATTTTTCTTTGTGTGTGTGTGTGTCCTTTCCTGGCCTTGGTATCAAGGTGATACTGGCTTCATAGAATGAGTTTGGAAGGTTGCCTCCTTCTCAATATTATGAAATCATTTCTGTATTATGCATACCAGGTCTTCTTTGTAGATCTGACACAATTTTGCTGTGAATCTATCTGGTCCAGGACTTTGGGGGCAGGAGGCTTTTTATATTACTGTTTTGATCTCACTGTTCATCTTTGGTCTGTTCAGGAGTTCTATTTCTTCCTGCTTCAGTCTTGGGAGGTTTGTGTTTCCAAGAATTTGTCCATTTCCTCTATGTTCTCCAGTTTATATGCATAGAGATTTATGTAATATTCATGGATGATGTTTTGTATTTCTGTGGTATCAGTTGTAATGTCACCTTTTTAATTTCTAATTGAGCTTATTTTGGTCCTTTCTCTTCTGTTCTTGGCTTATCTAGCAAGTGGTCTGTCATTTTTGTTTATCTTTTCAAAGAACCAACTTTTTGTTTCATTGATCCTTAGATTGTTTTTTTGTTTGCTTATTTTCCAATTCATTTAGTTCTGCTCTAACCTTTGTTATTTCTTTTCTTCTGATGGCTTTGGGTTTGGTTTGTTCTTCCTTTTCTAGTTCCTTGAGGTGTGACATTAGGTTGTTAACCTGTGATCTCTCCGTCTTTTTTATGTAGGCATTTAAGGCTATGTATTTCCCCTGAGGAATCCTTTTGCTGTGTCCCATAGATTTTAATAGCTTGTGTCACCTTTGTTGTTCAGTTCAAAGAATTTTTTGATTTCCATCTTAATTTCGTTCTTGACCCAATAATCATTCAGCAGCAGGTTGTTTAATTTACATGTCTTTGTGTAGGTTTTAGTGTTTCTCTTGTGATTGATTTCTAGTGTTATTCTGCTGTGATCTGAGAAGATCCATGGTATGATTCAAATTTTTTTGAATTTATTGAGAACTGTTTTGTGCCCTAAGATATGATTAAAAAGTCCAAAAACAATAGATTTCAGTGTGGATGCAGAGAGAAAAGAATGCTTACATGCTACTGGTGGGACGGTAAATTATTAAATATTACAACCTCTATGGAAAGCAGTATGGAGATTCCTTAAAAAATTAAAAGTAGACCTACCTTTTGATCCAGCAATCCCACTATTGGGTATTTACCCAAAGGAAAAAAAAAGACTTTTCATCAAAAAGACACCAGCACTCAAATGTTTATTGCAGTACAATGCACATTTGCAAAGATGTGGAATCAACCCAAGTGCCCATCAATTTATAATAAAACGTGGTATAAGTATGTCATGGAGTACTACTCAGCCATAAAAAAGGATAGATACCTTTTGCAACAATCTGAACAGAACTAGAGATGAGTCTCCTAAGTGAAATATCTCAAGAATGGAAAAACAAACACATGTACTCACTATTAAATTGGAACTAACCAATGAGCACACATATGCACAGAAGGAAGTAAAACTCAGTGAAAATCAACTGGGGGGGAGGGGGAAAGAGAGGAGGAGCAAAAACTTATCTAATGAGTACAGTGAACACTATTCGGGTGATGGACACACCTATAGTTAGTACTCAAGCATTACAAAAGTGATTCAAATAACCTAAAACATTTAAACTCCCTTAATATTTTGAAATTTAAAAAGAGAGTTTGTTTAAGCATATTAATACATTAAGGGAGATGACAGTGGGGAATGCTTAGGATGTTTATGAGAGTAAACTGTTTTCAAGTACTCATTTACATTCAAACAGTAATTATAAAAAATTCTTGTCTCTTCTTGCCTTTATAATGCCTCTTTCGCTATGGAATCATCTTGAACAAAGCAATACATTCTATTGTTAAGAATAAGTCTCCAGGGATGCTTTGATGCTTAAATATCTGAAGCATGCTTTGGTTTTATCAATATGTATTTGCATTGTGGAAAGCAACTAAACATCTACACTAAACTCCTTGTGAAAGCTTTTGTACCCAGAGTGGCACATTTTATGATTTTTAAAGTATTAAAATGAGATGCTAGTGGGGGAATCCCCCAACAGCCACACCCTAGACAATTAGCTGGGACGTCGCCTAGCTCCACAGAATTCGAGTCACCCAATGTGAACCAGTCTCCACAATCCACTCTTCATTAGAAAAGAAAACTAATGCTCAGAATTGCAGGGGTGACAAGACTTTTAAGAAACAGAGTAATGGAGTCAGGAGAGTCCTGAAGTCAGACTGGGTTTAAACCCACCTCTATCTCTCATAGCTCTTGACTTACTAAAAGTATAACTTTTCCCAGCCTCAGTTTTCTCTTCTGGGGAAAGTTAGTTATAATATCTTCCCTGCAAGGTGGTTTTGAAGATCTGAGATCATGAGCTCATGGTGCCCTGGAAAGCTTGTGGTCTGCTCCACTTGTCCACACTGCCTTTTCCTAGCACATAGACGATCTACGTCTGCTGTCTTCAACCATGACAGCGGGAGCAAACATCTCCCCCACGCAGAGCCATCTGCCTGCAGGAAAAGTTGCTGCTGCCCCTGGGATCCCAGGGTTCTGGAGGGATATGTGTGAGCAACACGTTCCTCCTCTTTGGCCTCCTGCTTGCAACTCCATACTGCCCATCCCTCTCTGCTAGAAACCTTCGCTCAGACAAGACCAAGATGGTCCATTCAATGTCAGTTTTCTTATTTACAATCACGTTCCAATCCTGCCTTCCTGAGGTTACACTGCTGTCACCTTGGAGTGTAGGATGCTTACAGACAAGCCCTGAGTTACTTCTGTAGATGATTAGTCTCATCTGTTATGTATAAGGTTTACCAGTTTAATATTCAGGGAAGGTCTTGTAGCGAATCGAAGGGTTAGATCTTAGTTCTGTCAGCTCCCGTGTGGGTGATCCTGAACTTAGCCTGTCCGTGCCTCAGTTTGCTCCTGTATAAAATGGGGATAGTCCCCATACCTTGAAAGGCTGTTGTGAGGATACAATAAAATCAAGCACATGTATTTTTAAAAAATCAGAGCCTGTGGCAGGTGATGATCAGCCTTGGATTCTAATAACACCTTAGAATTTTCCTGAACAGTCTTTTAAAAGAGGTAAGAGCTATTAATTTTCTCCCTTTTTTCCTCCATTGTGGAGGGAAAAAAATCTGTTAATCAGTTGAAGTAATGTTATTCAACAGCCTGCATTAGACTTAGTTTTGGCGGAGGGTTGTTTTGTGTGTTTTTGTTTTTGTTTTTGTTTTTGTCTTATCTTCCTAAGTAAAATGCAGTAAGGAGAAAATAAATGGGTAAATATAAAGACATACAAGTCAATGGAAATTTCCAAACTATCAGGAAAATATCAGATAACCTGTAAGCAATTTCTGAGAAATATAAGAAACTCATGAAAATTTTAATAGGTCTATATTTTCTCTAGAGTTACAGAAATCCTCTACAAGTGCGTGCCCTGACCAGACACTACTTTAAAAATCTCCTCATTTCCCTTCAGGGAGAGGTTCACATATTCTCCTCGCTCAAAATCATTTTTCCCCTTTATTTTCATTTACCTTTTCAGTCTTTGGGCTATTTTTCTCATCCTTCGGCAACATCCAAAAGCCTATTTCTTTTTTTAAAAAGGTCTTTAATAGCTAAAACAAACAAGATAAGTCTGTTTTTCTCTAGAATGAGCTTTAAAACTGGAGTTAGTGCTCACTGAGGGAATAGAGCTTGCTTGGTACACAGCTTATTTTGAAATAAATGAGGCAATCCTGGGTGATAAATTGGCTTTAATTCACTTATTACACTGAAGGAATGTGAAAATGAGATTGGCAAATTGCTGCAGTGGTCTTTGAGGAATTTGGGAGGCTAGGAGACATGTCAACAAGCTAGAAAGACACAAACATCTTTCCATGTTCTAAAAAGGGAAACAGGCCGTTGCTGCAAATTGAAGTCCAGTGATTTGCAAACCAATGAGCATGACACAGACACCAGACAGAATTTCTGGAGATTAATAAATACGGTTATCTGTGAGCACTTACAAATGGAAAGAGCCTATATGGGTTTATTGGAAATAAAACGTGTCAAACGAACTTTATTTTATTTAGACAGGAAATAAGAAAAGGGGGAAAGACAATAGAGAACTCTGCCGTGTGCCAGGCATGGCAAGTCAGAGAGAAGATGGAGGTCATTACTGTCTGGACTTCACCAAAAGGACCTGAGATGGCCTCTCCCAAGTTCCCTGTGCACAAATGGAGGTTGGAGGCATGAACAAGCAGGAGAGGTAGGTGGATTCACAGCCGACAAACAACAGTTCCAGGCTAAAGGACTCTAAATCCTAAAAGGATACTGGAGAATGGGGGTGAGTGTAAAGGGATAGCAAGAGGGAGATCTTTGTAGTTATGGAATAATTCTGTTTCTTGATTGCATTAGTGGTTACAAACACCTAAACATATGATCAAACAACATAGAACTATATACACACATTATATTAGTGTCAAATTCATGGTCTCAATATTGTACTATAATTATGTAAAGTGTACCCATTGGAGGAAACTATGTGATGGGCCTGCAGGACCTCTATTATCTGCAACTTCCTATAAAACTATAACTATTTTACACAAAATAAAACATTTTAATTAAAAAAAAGATGCTGGGAGAGTCCCAGCTCCCCGATGCAGGCTCTTTCATTGCCCCACTCTCTTCAGCATGATGGGTGATGGCATCAAGACCTAAAAATGTTCCAGAAGGGATGAGACTAATACACAACCGTTGTATGTTATGACAAAGTGGAAGTGATTAAAGTAACAAAGGAAAAGGAGTACAACATACCTGCAGACTACAGCTACCAGGACCAGGAAAATCTAGCTCATGGGAAAAAGACCTCACACATTGGGCAAGGGAGTAAGGAAGGACCCTTAAAGACAAAAGACGAGACAAGACAGAGACAGAGAAAGCCCTCACCCAGGAGCCTCTGAGGGACAGGGGCCAATGGTGCATGCGGCCTCTGTGGTTCTCCCTTGCAGCAGCATCTACGAGGACGCAGGCCAATGACACACAGGCGTCTTCTGTAATAGGATCTCTCAGCCACCTCGAGAGACCTACTAGCTCAGGAAGTTTTGACAGTAAACATACACGTATGAAGGAAAAATGTACAAATAGCCTATCTGTCTGACAGATAAAGTGAACTATTTTCTTGGTGTCAGAAATCAACTTCCTACTGATTTCACATGAAGTCTTCCTTCTCGCCTAGATCTCTGTCCCCGAGGGTGACCATTAACAACCACGGAGGCATCACAGCAGGGCCATGCTGAGAAATGAGATAGGGCAGGGCTGAGGAAGAGGCAGGGAGAGAAACTCGAGAGCCCAGCGATCATCCCATCATCCCAAAGGAAAACACATGTGTCGTTTTGGCAAAACCCACCAAGAAAATGTCACATTTTGTGGGTGGGAGTGGCCTAAGGACCAACAAGCAGGCCACGCATAGATGCGTACGTATCTATATAAAGCCTGCATCAGCTGTGTGCATAGTATCCAGGGTCTCAGCTTTTCATTATCAATAATATCTTTTAAAGAGAGATTTTCTTTTTACACACTTACAGTTGGAAGTCTCTAATCAGCTTTATTTTAAATCCACCAATTCAGAGATTATACTTGTGGGCACATTTTCAATTACACCACTAATCTTGGGAGAGGACCAGACAGTATTAAAATCCTTCCTGGCCTCCGAAAGAGTCCCTGGTGACAGTAGAGGGTGAGTTTGGATGGGGGAAGGGATGGGGTGGAAACAACGAGACATCAGGGACAGTACACATATCCTCACTCCATCTAGAAGGTGAGCTTCCAGGGTTACTTCGGATGTTCTCTGTCATCAGGCTCTGTCTTTATATTGGCTACAAATTCATTTAATGATGTTCTTAACCAGAACTACATGCACATGGCCAGGAAGGTACAAATCCATTTTTCTCATAACCTCCTACGATGCTTAGCATAGAGCTGGGATTCTATGAACCCACAAGTGCTCCAATACACTGCAGGGAGCATCCCTGTGGGAGTCCAAGACACCGATCGGAGGCTGCACACCTGGGTCACACCTCGCCTGCCAATGAGACATGAAGAAGATCAGTTGCTTCTCTGCACATCAGTTTTTCCTTATGTTTAAATGAGATAGGACATAAGAAAACACATTGCAAACAGTAAAGTTCCATAGAAAGGAAAAGTTTCACTAACGCTACTTTCCACGATTGACAGCGCAGGCTTATCCCAATAGCTTATGGCTCAAATATTCTTGCAGTAACAGCCTGGTTAATGTCTATGTTATTCAATCCCTGTCACACCTTCCTCCCAAAACTATTAATATAAGACTTTATGATACACATAACAGACGTGATCTAGAAAAAAACTCAGAATGGGAGGGAGTTGAAAACAAATATCAAAAACTGGCTTGACAAATTCGACATCATCTGATGTCCATGTGCTCATGAGACAGTCACTGAACACTTCCTAAGTGCCAGGCACATTCTAAACTCTAGCAAGTTTTGTCATTTAATCCTCACTAAAACCTAACGAGGTAAGGATCATTATCACTCAATTTTTAAAATAAGATCACTGAGCTTCACAGGAGATAAGTAATACAACTGGCTAATGCTAGAGCCAGGACTAGATCCCAGGGAGTCTGGCTTCACACTCAGCCTCAGTCCTACCCTATCCTGCACACAACAGGCTCTGGCGCTGCGCACGACAGTCTGGGATAAGTGCGCCTCTCTCAGAGTGTGAATCTGCACTTCCACGGAGTCTATATGGCCTATTTTCACATTTGCCAATACTTAGATCCCAAAAGTATAATTGCTCAGTGATGTTTGCTGATTATCTATGAAACATTTCAACCTCTCACAATAAAACAGACTACTAAGAACTCTAAGAAAAACACAACACAGCAGTGGTGTTCAAACATAACTAGCTTGTACAATGTACAAAGTTCTCTAGACAAAAGCTTTCCAATCTGAAAATGTGCTCTAGTCAATCTAGTTTCAAGCAGAGGCTCCTAGTGAAAGATCCTCCCTAGTGAATGGCGTCGGACTTACTCTGACAGCCACACAGAATTTGCCTGTTACATGGCAGGAAGGAAACCTCTAGAGGAAGAGACCAGGTCAAGTTGGAGTTAGAAATAGCCAAGGAGAAAGTAGGGCATGGTGGCATGCACCTAGAGTCCCAGCTACTCAGGGGACTGAGGTGGGAGGATCACTTGAGCTTAGGAGTTGGAGGCTGCAAGGAGCTGTGGTCACACCTGTGAGTAACCACTGCACTCCAGCCTGGGCAATAGAGAGAGCCCAGTCTCTAATAAGAAGGAAGGAGAGGGGAGGGGAGAGGAGAAAGAAAGAGGGAAGGAGGGAGGGGGAGGGGAGGGGAATGGGAGAGGAAGAAAGAGCAAGCCAAAGAAAGGATGCTGGGTGAGTCAGTTCCTTACCTCCCAGAAACAGCACACAAGTGCTGGAGTGGGAGGCAGGCTGGGGGTAGTAATAAAGCACTAAAACTATGAGTTATTTAATTTTTTTGTAATTAGAACAGATTCGAGTTAATACTTACAGCAATATTACCTTCACTCAGTCCTGTTTAATTATCTTTCTTGAAGGAAAAAGGAAGGAGCAGAACTAAAGCTGGCTCGACCCTGGGGTAAGCTCCAGGGAGTCCCCCAGCACCCACCAGAGGTCACCCCGCGACTCATCTTCACGTACGGCTTGACGAAGGAAAGACCTTGGGAGCTTCCACCCCAGACTAGTCAGGCTGGAGTGTGGGCCTGGGATCACCAGCATCAAAATCACCTGGCAGACCTATGAAAATGCAGATTTCTGAGCCTCTCCCCAGCTCTCCAAAACCATAATCCCTAGGTCAGGAAGTCAAGGAACAAGTGTCTTTCACGAGTGTCCTGAGGCATTAATTAATACAATAATCCCAAGGCAGGCAAGGCGGGGAGGCCATCTAACTACAAGTACTCCTGAGACTGGAAGGGAAGCTGTCTGAAAGGTAGAAATTTTCAAGGGCAGGTGCAACGATGAACAGAAGGGAAGTAACCAGGAGTAAGTACAACGGGGTCACGAAGCAATAAGAAAAACGTCAAGAAGACTAAAGGCCAGAATGAGCTCCACTTTCTATAAATCTGCTAAGGACAGCACAGAGGTGTGCTTAAAACAAAGAAACAGACTAGGACAAGAAAGTCAACCAGGCAAGGAAGGGCACACTGCCTAGGGCGCGATGGTAACAAAATCACACCGCCTTCATCTCTGTTAAAGGAAGTGATCTTCAGATTGAAAAGGATAGTGGTAGCATAATTTAGGAGGAACTGAAGCCCAAGAGAGGTAGAAAGATAGAAAAAGAAGACCTCACCATTTCAAATGAGTCCATGTCACCAAATGAGGTCTAATCAATCATGACCTAGTACTAAAGACTCACAGACATGATCACAAGAATATGCTCAGTACACTCTGAGAAGTCACGGACTTAGCAAAGACTAGAGGTGGACAAGTACGCACTTCCTCTGTGTCACCCCATTAGTCTCCTTTGGTCTCTGACTTCCCTTTCTCAACTGCTTTGAAGAACTGCCCAGCAGAGAAACTGACAGATTCGAGTCCCCAGTGAAGAGGACATCATGTAAGAAACATGTGAAGAAACCAGAAGGGCATGGCCTAAAGAAGGAAAGACTTAAAGGGGCACGTGAGTGCTGTCTGCAGACACGTAAAAAGATTGCCACAGAAAACAGCAAAGTGTGTGTTGTCTGTTACAAGGGGCAGTGCTCTGATGGGTGGTCCGCCTCTCAGGGACCGTGGAGAGCAGGGTACCCAACACCAGCAGGTCCCCCGGCACCTCGGGGTGCTTAGTACCGTTGAACACCACCTGTCATACTATTCTCTTTACACTTTTGTTTAAATTGGCTCATTCCTTTTGCTTAAATATAGTTTTTAAGAAAATTTTTATGGCATCACTACCATCAGTGGGATAAGACAATGATTCACTGTAATTAGGAGATAACCTTTCCAATACAGACAGAGAAATTTTTGGGGCCAAAGATTTTGGGGGCAGAAGCCTGCTTGGCTCTCTTTATTACTAAGGGAAATTAGTGTTAGAGAAGGTTCAAGATGCACTGGCGGAAAACTGAGACTTTCTCCTTGACAGAAGGAGAATGTGGGAATGGGAGCCAGCGGTATCTGGGTCATGTCCTTGGGACTCTGAAAATAATCTCTGGGACCACTGAGGGACACATCGCACACCTGAGCAGGAATAACTGCTTGGGGTAAAAAATCTGACCAAATGATCTATAAAGCTATTTTAACTTATATTCACACGAAGATAGGAGTTCAACAGGAAAACACATGTTATAATAAGTACAGCCTAATCTAGTAAGTAAAGTATGATGTACTTACTATA
Organism: Cheirogaleus medius; assembly: GCA_008086735.1. NCBI lineage: Eukaryota > Metazoa > Chordata > Mammalia > Primates > Cheirogaleidae > Cheirogaleus > Cheirogaleus medius. Next base: position 37,349,551 of record VBSM01002153.1, on the reverse strand, counting down.
TAGCATAATGCCTACAGCTAACAATACTGTATTATATACTTAAAATTTGATGAGAGGGTAGATTTTGTTAAGTGTTCTTACAAAAAAATTAATAATCATAATAAAAGGGGGGCAGAAAGAAACTTCGGGAGTTGATGGGTGTGATTAAGGCCTTAATGGTAGTGATAGTTTCAAGGGTGTGTACTTGGGCCCAAACTCATCAAGATGTATGCATTAAATACATGTAGCTTTTTGTATGTCAATCATACCTCAATAAAGTAGTTTTAAAAAATTTTGGCAACAATGGAAAAAGCATCATTACAAATGCTAATAATACTCAATATTTTTTTAATGTTCTACAGTACACAAGGCACTTTCAATTATATTGTTACACCTAATCTGTTTAAAGTAGCGACCATTCTGTCCTTGGAAGAATTCAACAGAAGCATCACCCAGGACAGATGACAGCCAAGGCACCTTCCAACACCAACAGCCTCTGATTCTAGGTGGCTTTACCACCTTGCAATTTGAATTGCTGATTTTTAAAAGAAAGGGGACTTTAAACTAAAACTTTAACCTATAATCATTAAGAAGCCTGAATTGGATTTACCAAAGTAGGAAGCAATTTGATCTTAACTCAAGGAAGATGAAGCACATCCAAGGGAAGTTAAAATGACAATCACTCTGTGGGTGCATGTTAATACAACATATCATATGAGCAAAATAACTTCCCTGCAGCTTATCACGGTTAGGAGGGCTGAGGAAGGGTCACTCTAGGTAAGAAAATATTTAAGCCTGATTCTGCAATTTAAAAAGAGGTAAACTCCAAAGGAGTCAGGCAGACTGTAAAGTTCAAGTGTGCAAATTAAAATTTTCTTCCTACATCTCTTGGCAACTTTTGAACTGCCCCAGATTTATCCAAACTGAAGAGAATGAGACCTCTGTGGTCCTCTTGGGTGCCTTAAAGTTAATGGAAATAATCTCAGTAGTTCCTCCTTCTTTTAGGAGGCACTAGATCCCAGTTGTCCTGTAAGGACATCCTTCAGGATATGGGCTCCCGTGCTCCTGTCGCCAGGCAGGGAAGCCAGATGGTTTATTCACTTTGAAGGTATTGCATCTTAGCTACATTGTTCGAATATTTGCCTGGGAATACATAATCATTTAAATACAAATTCCAGGAAGCCCTGAGGGTTCAGAGCACAGCCATTTTGAACTTAAAGAGGAAAGAACTATTCCATCTGGGAGAATTCTCAACAACCACAGCAGCCCCCTTGTCTGAAGCTGGCCCTGACCTCTCCTCTCCAATTCTCCGGGTTTCCAGTTCTCCTCGGAGCCCATTATGACTGGGTGAGGCTGAATGCCTTTTCCTTTCCCTAAGAGCCTTTCATTTTATCCTGCAAGCTGGTGAGGTCACACGTGTCATGGACTGAAATGGCTGGGAGAGCCTCTGCCATCTTTAGAGTATGTAGGGAGGGGGTGCAGAGAGGATGAGCAGCCACCTACCCTGTGTGTCTTTGCTTCTCTCGGCTTCTTTTGCATCACACCACTATTTGTTAAAAGACAACATTTTTATGTTATGATAAATAAATGAGATTAGATATTTGCTGAGGAGGATTTCTTAGCTGACACTGATTATCATATTTTATTTATGCACCAGTGAAAAGTTCCCATGGCCATTTAATTAGATTAGCTCTAGAATTTGCCATATTTCTCTCATAATTCCATCTGTCTCTCTTTATTAGTCTGGTCTTTAAATCTTTCCCTGGAGAGATTAATTCTGTGCAGTACATTTTTTTTTTTCCTCTTTTAGACAAAAGCGACATGACACAAGATGGCAGGCATTCTACACGATACAAGAACAACTCATCACGGCTTTTGCTCTAATATGACATGAAAAGCTAAGGGGTTGTAGTTAACAATAAACTCAGCAGTAAGCAACGTATGTGATGTGGGCACCAAACATAGCCATTGTCTCGGCTGGCGCTGAAGGGAACTAGCATTCAGATTAAAAGAGGTAGAGACCTACTGCTCCCTGTCCTACCAAGACCGCACGTGGACTATTCTTTTCTATCTCCCACACCACCCTTTGAGAGAAAAAAGCCAGAAAGGCAATTAGCCTGTCATGGCCTTAAATGGGAGCAAAAATTCTTCCACACCCACGGCGGTGATGATGCAGTGGATGAAGTGGAGCCCTGAAATGTGACCAGGGATGGGGGCCCAGGGAGGGAGAGATGGGAAGGAGAAGAGGAAATCTTAGAAAACTAGCTCAGAAATCATCAAGAGGGCAGGCAAAGCGGGAAAACTGTTATACAGTTGACCCTTGAACAACACGAGAATTCGGGCACCAACCCCCCCACACCCACACAGTTAAAAATCCACATGTAATTCTGACTCCCCAAGAACTTAACTACTAATAACCAGCTGTTGACCGGAAGCCTTACTGGTAACATAAACAGCCGATTAACACAGTACGTTATATGAATTACGTGCTGTATTTTTGCAATAAAGTAATCTAGAGAAAAGAAAATGTTATTATAAGGAAAAAATATACATTTGCAGTACTGTACTACATTTGCACTGTATTTATGGGCACTATAAGTTTACATTGTCTGTTTACAAGATGAATCCTCTAAAATTGTGGGCAACCACAGCTGCAGACCTCAATCAATTCCACTTTTTCTTGTAATGTCATGAGTTTTCTCTGCTTCTTGGGAGCACTTCCGGTATTACTAGTGGCATTTCGTATGGGTCCCATGGTGTTATTATTAGAAGTATACAGTATTGCACTAAACACAATGAAAAATACATGAGAGTAGAAAGATACCACTTTTTCTCTCAATATGCAATTTACTGGAGAGATGAATTTCTCACGTGGAGATGATTAGCATCACATGGGGTCTTAAGCAGATACTTGAAACACTTGAACTCACAGCAAATAGCAACAGGAGGTGTCTATGAAATTAAGGTAGTAGTACAGTATGTACTACAGTTAATTTTATGCAATTACGATTTAATACTGCATATTTATGTTTGTTTGCGTTTCTCTTGACTGCAAATAGTGCCATGTATGGTCTGTGTTTGTGTGTGTAAGTTCTGATAAATTTAACTTTTTCTTCTTTTAGAAACAGGGTCTACTCTGTCACCCAGGCTGGAGTGCAGTGGTGCGATCATACCTCACTGCAGCCTTGAACTCCTGGGCTCAAGTGATCCTCCTGCCTCAGCCTCTCAAGTAGCTGGGACTCATGTGCCACCATGCCCGGCTAATTTTTAAATTTTTTTTATAGAGACAGAGTCTTGCTATGTTGCTCAGGCTGGTCTCAAACTCTAGGCCTCAAGTGATCCTTTCACCTCGACCTCCCAAAGTGCTAGGATTACAAGCATGAGCCACCACACCTGGCCAAATCTAACATTTTATAGTACATTTGTATATATTTTATAGTAGTAAATGATAAAATAGACTAGTATCTACATACATTTTATGCATTCACAACATACCTAACTTTTTCTTAATGTTTTGGATGTTTCTAGGCTATGTGGTTTGTGACTTTTTTCAAACTGCTGCAAATCTCCAAAAATTTTTTCAATATATTGAAAAACACCTGCGTATCAGTGGACCTGTGCTATTCAAACCTGTGTTGTTCAAGGGTCAGCTGCATTAGTTTCCAATTGCTGCCATAACAAATTACCACAAACTTAGTGGCTTAAAGTAACACAGACGTATTATTTTATAGTTCTGGAGGTCAGAAGACCAAAATGGGTCTCACTGGGCTAAAATCAAGGTGTCAGCAAAGCTACTTTCCTCCTGGAGGCTCCAGAGGAGAATCTGTTTCCTTGACTTTTCAGGCTTCTAGAAGCTTCCTGAATTCCTTGGCTTTGGCCCCTTCCTCCATCTTCAAAACCAGAAGGTTAGCATCCTCAAAGCTCTCTCTGACTTTGACTCCTGCCACCCTCTTTCCCTTATAAGCACCTTGTGATTACACTAGGTCCACATGGATAATCCTAGATAATCTTAACCTAATCACATCTGCACAGTCCCTTTTTGCCATGTAAGGTAACTTATGCACAGGTTACAGGAATTGGGATGCAGACGTCTTTGGGGAGCCATTATTCTGCCTACCACAACTAACATTAGATATAGGGGTGGAAGATGAAAGGCTTGAACTTAGATCATAGACAAGATAAAGTTAAAGGAATGAAAGGTAAGTATTTGTAGGTCTTTAAAATAATAATAAGCAGTGGAGTCAGAGAGGTTAAAATCTCAGCCCAGCTCTTCCATTTATGAGTTGGGTAACCTCAGCAAATTATTTAATGTGTCTGGGCCTCAGTTTCCCCATCTGAAAAATGGGGATAAGAATTTCCTCTCCTTAGGCTGTTGTGATTGTTAAGCGATAGAAATAGAGATATAGACATAGACATAGATATAAATGGCACTAGCATATGAAACTGAGACTCACAAAATTAAGTAGTTTGGACATGTCTGTCCAACTTAAATAGCTAGGATGCTTCTATTAGCTAAACCTTAGGATCAAGATCAGTGTTTGGGTCTAATTTAGGGAGACATCTTCTAATTCAATAGAAAAATAAGATTCCACATCTAGGTTACAGCCCTAAATGCCAGAAACTTAAAGAAGCATTAACCCTCACGGAACTAAAGATCTCACTGGGGGGATCAAACAAATAGACAAAATAGAAATATGTGTGTCAAGTAAATAAGTATCAAATGTGATGTAGTAAATGAATGGTAGAGATTATATGTGTAACAGGTGGAGCATAATAAGTGATGCAAGTCACTAATCTTGGCTCATAAAAAAAGGCTTCCTAGTGGGGATGGAGTTTGGAGGATACGGTCAGATTTTTAGGCAGGAGGTTGGGAGGTGATGCAACCAAGGCAGGAATATTCTTTGCCAAGTCATAGGGGCAGTACAGCTCAAGTCAGAATTCACATGAAGTATAGGGACTGAACGCCAGCAGGCAACATGGAGCTACGGAAGACTACAGATGTCCAAAATATCCACATCTAGTGATGTGGGGACCATGAATGAGGCTGGACCAACCCAGTATGTTTATAATACTGCAATTACTCAGACATTTTATTGTAGAGCTGTCTATTTCCACCTTCGGTTCAGTCAACGTTTGCTTCATATATTGTGGAGCTCTGATGTTTGGTGCATATATGTTTACAATCATTATATCTTCTACAAAATTGTTCCTTTCATCAATATAATGTTCTTTTTTTTTTGTAACAGTTTTTGACTTAACTCTATTTTTTCTGCTATTAGTACAGACCCCACAGTTCTCTTTTAGTTGTTATTTGCATCTTTTTCCTCCCTTTCACTTTCAACCTGTGTATGTCTTTAAATCTAAAGTGAGTCTCTTATAGACAGCATGCAGGCGGATCATCTGCTTTTATCCAGTTTGCCAACCCATGCTTTTGATTGGGAAGTTTAATCCAATTACATTTAAAGTAATTACTGATAGGGAAGGACTTATTTTTGCCATTTTGCTATCTGTATGCATTGTCGTTTATTTGTTTGTTCTTTATTTCAGGGAAAAAGACATGAACATTTTTCAAATGAAGGTATACAGATGGCCAAAAACATATAAAGAAATGCTCAACATCACTAATCATTACAGAAATGTAAATTAAAACCACAATGAGATACCACCTTACCACTATCAGAATAGCCATGACTAAAGAGCCAAAAAACAACTGATGATGGCACAGATGTGGTGAAAAGGGAACGCTATACATTGTTGGTATGAATGTAAATTAGTACAATCTCTATGGAAAACAGTATGAAGATGTATCAAAAAACTAAAAGTAGATCTACCATTTGATCCAAGAATCCCACTACTGGAGATCCACCAAAATAAAAGTCATTTTATAAAAAAGACACCTGCACCCATGTGTTTATTGCAGCACAATTCATAATTGCAAAGATATGTAATCAACCTAGGTGCCCAATGACCAATGAGTGGATAAAGAAAACGTGGTGTATATACCATGGAATACTACTCAGCCATCAACGACAATGAAATGTCTTTTGTTGCAACTTGGATGGAACTGAAGGCCATTAGTCTAAGTCAAGTAACCCAGGAACAAAAAACCAAATACATGTTCTCACTTATGAGTGGGAGCTACGCAATGGGTACACATGGTCACACACAGTGACGTAATGGACAATGGAGACTCATAAAGCGGAGGGTGGGACAGGGGTGCTGGATGAAAAGTTACCTAAGGGGTACAATGTACGCTATGCAGGTGACTGGTATATTAAAAGCCTAAACTTCTCCATTATGCAATTCATCTATGTAACCAAAAACCACTTGTAGCCCCTAAATCTATTTAAGTTTTTTTTAAAAAAGAAAATGGAGGATCTCTGATCCACCTGAATTTCTGGAATGACTAAATAGAGTAGACCACCAACAACCACCCTGCCTCAAAATGTAATTCATAGGAGCAAGAAAAAAAACCTTGAAAATGATAAGCCTCTGAAAATTTGGGGGTTTTGTATAACAACAGTAGTTGTTAACTAACATAGACATTGGTGCCTTGACGTAAGTATTAAAAGGCACTAGCTTAGTGATCGGGCAGTCTGCAGCAAGGAAACCAGGGTCACAGGCTACAAAGATGGAGACCCAGGATCTGCAGTGGCAAAACATTTGGTAAAACCATCACGCACAGTAACTAGAAAGGCAGACCTAGTGCTTACCAACTTTGTAGCTCTGGGGGGAAAGTTGGAAAGTAGAAAATTAGTATTAAAATGACAGAAAATATAATAGCAAAAGTAAGATCAAAGAAAGAGATATGCTCAGTCAAGAATGTGCCAGTTTGCAAGCATAAATGAGAGGGCATGGAGTCCAGAAATGTGTGTGCTCAAAGGGCTGAAAAGATGACTGCTTCTAAATTCCAAACAGTAAGAAACAAGATTGAAAAAGGTTTTGAGTGACAAAGGCCCAAATCCTGAGTCCTGTGGCAAAGAACTGATATGAATGTTGCCTGAGCCTGAGCCTCTAGGCAGTCACCATCTCATCGAGAGAAGGGCACGGGGTAAGAAGACCCTCACCATACAGTAAGTCAAGCTCGATAATAATATGTAAGAAAGACTTTGCAATTAGCTATTGACATAAAGAAAGCAATGGAAGAAAACAGAACAACCAAGCCAAGCACAGAAAGAAAAATACTGCATGATCTCACTTATATGTAGAATCTAAAAACACCAAACTCACAGAAGCAGAGAGTAAAACGGTGGTTCCCACAGGCTGGGGCAGTGGCCGGGAGGAGGGGAAGATGTTGATCAAACTATACAAAGTGTCAGCTAGACAGAAGGAATAACTTTTTGAGATCTATTTCACAGCCTGGTGACTAACGTGATGTATATTTCAAAATTGCTAAGAGAATTTCACACCACACACACAAAAAAATGGTAAGTGTGTGAGGTGATGGATATGTTAATTAGCTTGGTCTAATCATTCCATAATGAATACATATGTCAAAACATCACATCATATCCCATAAATATGTAAGTTATTTGTCAAAAATAAAATAAAAATTAATTAATATTTTTTAAAAATACAACAGAACTCTCTCAAATTTTTGACAGAAATGTATGGCCAGAGAAACCATGAGCCTGGACTAAAAATAAAATTTACAAAAGCACTTGTTTATTTGAGGCTTAAAACAATCTCAGGACACCAGAGAACTATAAAAGCTGTATTTCCTCCCAAGCAGGGTAGACTCCCCTGCAACCACATCACATGTAGCCGTAGAGACTAAGGGACAAAGAGGAACTTGCCAGGACAGAGTCGTGGGCCATGAAGACCAATTCACAAGAGATTTCTTTTCAGAGAGCTGAATCAAGGTCCAATCCAGAAAGTTCTCCCACTCCTGGCTGGGAACCTTCACCTTACCTGCCCACCTAGAATCCGTGCTTGCTCTGAGCCTTTGATAGCTGTACATGTCCCACTTAATCCTGTTCCAAATGGGAGCTTTTAGAGATGTTATGCTGCCCCTGCTCCACCATTGAAAATCAGGAGGAGAAGAGAGGAGGCAAATAACCTTATTCAGTTCATAAGTCACTGAGCCACAAGCATCCTCATTTAGACATGATGAAGAAGACTGCACATCACACAGAAACCCCCAACAGTGAGCCAGGTGCAGCGACTGGATGGGACTTGGGGAGCCTCCTTCTGGGAGGAGTGTGCTCTGTGTGGGAGAGGAAAAGTGAAATCGGAATTTGGTAAGCAGTAGGGGGAACTCTGGCAGAGGCTGGCTACTGTTCGCCAAACCTACTCCCTTTTCCTCCTGCACATACAGCTAAGTGGCATTTCCCAGGCTCCCTTGCAGTTTTGTGTGGCCACGTCACTGATCCCAGCCAACGGAATGTGGGCAGAAGCAGTATCTGCCACTTGCTGTTCTGATCCATAAAAACTTCCCATGACATCTTCTGCTCTCTCTTTTCTACTTTCTACTAGCTGGGTGGCAATGGCCGAAGCAATCTTGGAAGCCACAGGCTGAGTCCCTGCACGGCCAGGTAGGGCACAGCAGCCCTTCCACTCTAGCCTGGTACCTCAAGGTAACCACCAGTAAAGGGAGAGAGAAACTGAACTTTACCTAAGGGAGAAATAAATGTCTAAGATTTTAAGCCACCAATATTTCAGAATATCTGTTTTAGAACCAGCATCACCTTAAATACAACAACTTGATAATACTGGCATGTTCTAAAGCTCAACAACTATGAACATTCCAATTTAATGTAACTGGATGAGTAAATTATGATGCAAACATGGATTACTGTGCAACCATTAGAAATAATAATGTATAGAAATACTGGTGGACATAAAAATGTGTCTGTGCTGTATGAATAAGTGAGAAAAAATCAGAAAACAAAGCACAACATAATCCCACTTCTGTAAAGTTGTAAGTGTAGCCAACTCAAGCTCTGAGAACCTTCTAGAAGGATGTTCCCTAAATTATTAACAGTGAGGAATGTGGGACTTTAGTGATCATTTCTTCTTCCACCATGTCTTTTTCAGGCTTGTTTGATTTTTACAATCCCTATTTTTAAATATAAAAATAATACAGCTATGTTTGAACATTAAACGTATTCTTTTTCCTCCAGTTGACCCTATAACATCCCTTCCATTTCCTTTAAAACAGTCTCTCCATCCCCTTCAATACTGAGTTTCTTGAAAACACTACTTCAAGCAAGTTGGAAAATGTATGGATGAGAAATCCATAATCCCAAGATAATAACAACCTTATCTAGGCTCACAGTGCATCTGCACTTTTCACAGTTATTCTCATCAGCTTGTAAGAAGCACCATGATTTAAACTGCCCAGTGTCCGCCCTCCCTAGCCCAGGGACATCAGGCAGGCCTTGTAAGCTGACTGTTGTCCTCCAGGAGAAGAGGAGAGGCCAGTGCAATGAAGGCCCCTGTCCTAAGGGCCCTGGTTTGACTTGAACGAGGAGTGAAGGGAAGGGAGGAGCTGCAGCCAGGCTTTGAGATCTTCCCCACAGCAGCCTGATGACTGGTGTGTCTGCCACGGAGCTACCTGCCTTCCTTCTAGCCAGGGGGAAAGAATGACCTTCTTACAACACAGACTTCTCTGTTATTAGGATCACAGAAAAGGTGGCTATGGTTATAATTCTCACCATTGGCATTTAGGCCATAAGTGACTATATCTTTGCCAAATGGCTGTCACAAAAATAGAGTTTTGAGCAGAAATGTGGACCAGGTAAACTTAGAGTTTCAGGAAAATTAAGTTGCCAATAATGTCCACAGTGAACAGAAAGAGGCTGGGGGCTGAAAATCTATTTTAAAGGCTATTGCAGTAATCCCACATGTGTGATGAGGATGGAACAAAAAGGAAGAATTTATGCACAGATCCTAGAGCGTGCACCCAGGCCCTAAGCACCCAGCAGATTAACAGTCCACGTGCTAAATGCACGAAAACTGAGACCACTCCAGGTACATCAAACAGAGGAAATTTAATATAGGGAACTGGTTACAAAGCTAAGGAAAGAACTGAAAGAGGAGGAGAGGGCAGGAGCAAAAAGAAAAAAGATGTGACAGCTAGACACTAGATGTTAATGCTCCTGAGCTACTTCCCTGAGATTGCCTAGTCTTCTGTAGTATTAAAGAGGTTGTGCCAGTTGGCTCTGAAGCCCCAAGGAAGGGCTACATCAACCAAGCATAGAGCCTCAAAAAGGGGCTACCTATCAGAGTTTCTGGAGTCCCAAATCACCCCTTCCTTACTATCACTACAGCAACTGCTTGCAATAGCCCCATTATAAAACCCAGAATCAGGAAGCTTTTTTCTTCCTCCCTCTGCTGATCTCCCACCAGTACCTCCTATTCGCAGAATTTAACAGGAAGGGAGCTGGTGAGAGAGGCAGGGATAGGTAGCTTTCAGACTCCCAGTCCTGGCAGTAAATAGCCAAGCACAGAAGGGTGAGTGAGGGGCCACAAGACCGCAGGTGAGTAACCAGCACTCAGCCTGCACCCTCACCCATCATTTTCCAACCTGGGTTAACAAAGGTCCATTCTGGAGGACGTGTGCAGGGCAGTGGTGAGAAAGGGAGGCAGTGGGGAGGGTGGGGATTATAGTCCCTTGGCCTCAGGAAAAATCCAAGAGAAAAGACAGAATTAAGGAAGTAGCAAAATCGTTCCTCTGACTCTGTGGCGATCATATTATTAAAATTAAACTGAAATGACCAAGTTGGAGCCAGATAAAGCATACCATGCACCCTCTCCAGAAGATTCTGTCTGCTACACTAATAGTAACACCTTTCTCTTGTTGACACGGCTGGGCTGCTAGCACATATGGTACTGATGTGCAAGTATTTTGAAAGGTCTCCCTCTGGGGTGGTGAACTACAAAAAGGTGTCCCCTTCGGGAGGGTAAATTAGAAAACAGGTGGCACTTCCGAGCTGATGAGTTAGGAAAAGGCATGCCGTCCTCAGCACCAGAAACCCAATTCCCCTTGGCTAGTACCATTGTAGGCTGCAGACCACCTGTAACATGCTACTGCGGCCTAAGCCCTTTCATATATTGTCACACGTGATCTTCACAACAACTTATGAAATAAGCATTATTACTGCCCAGCTTACAGATGAAGAGAATTAAATGGCTTGTTCCCAGTCATATACCTCGTAGCTGTTCGATAATGACATTGAGTGCCTACAGTGAGGCTGACACCGTATATACTCGGAACTTTACACACATGACGGCAGTCAGTTCTCGTAACAGTACGAGGTAGCTGGCATTGTCTTCATTTCGCTGGCCAAGGTTGACTGCGAGGACTCGGAGCACAGGGTCTCGGGGAAGCCCCCGCCTGCCCAGTGGTGCACAGCACACGTGCGCTCGGCCCCCGACACCATAAATGGCGTTCTTTCATTTATTCATCTTTCATACTGGTTATTGCCTCACCCGAAGGAGGGATAAACATGGTTAGATCTGAAGGGACACGGAGGCTGAATAGGAATATCTGAAGCTGGGATTTCCTGTGGGTTTTTCTACTGGCGAAACAAAAAATTCCTTTGACTCCGGCTCCTTTGGGGTTCCAGGGAACAAGCTGGCATTATCTCCGCACTGAATGGCCTTTGACTCCCACTCTTGCTGCAGACAGTGCTGAAAGGACACCCAAAGGATCAGCCAACTGGTCTGCCAAGTCCACAGCTTCACAGAAGCTCTCCCTCAGTGCCGACACTCACAAGTGACAGCTCCGCAAATTTACAGGGAGCCAGCCAGGTTTGGTGGGAAGGCAAAAACCAAGTCCTCCGCTGTCCCTGTGTGTGCTCGGACTGGGTGCATTTTCGTAAGGCTTTTATTAAATAAATTTGAACTGTGACTATTTCCTCCCTGGAGCCAAAACACCTGAAAAGCAAAGGGAAAAGGAAAAGTCTGTGTTTAGAGAAAAAGGCAATGGCAGGCATTCTGCTGAATGGAACTTCTTTTAAGGTTAGAATGCCCTCTTTGGGTACAAAATTATACCAGCAAGAGTGGTGAATTTTCTAAGGCAGGAGGGATTCAGAGAAACCAAAATTCACACACTGTTCTAATGGAGAATTTTACAGAGTTTACATTTCATATAGATGAAAATTTTATAAAGGTAAAAACAAAATTAAATTACACAGTGAAAAAAAGAAAAGATTTACTGGTCTAGAACTATAATTCCCTTAGCAGAGCCAACCTCGATGTTATTAGGCAACACTTACAGCCTAGGGCACATTGGGTAGCCATCGTCCACACTAAGCTTTCTCACCACCAGCAGCAATAGAGATACTCAGAGCTCAAGACGCATCCCATGGGCCAAAAGAATGGCTCACCTTGACTGTCATGGCTGGTTGGTATCAAAAGGGGCACCTTGATAGTTCCAACCCTTTCTGTTCCAGCCTATCAATGACAGCAGTTGATCCAGTTCACCCTCCAAAAGCAGCAGGGTCTCTGGAGCACAGGCAGAGTACCGGGTAGGTTACTGTTTGTTCTCAGGCTGATAAATGTGGCAACAAAGGACTCATCCAAGAGGCAACGTCAAGAGAAGCATCACACTCAGTGCAAAGGAGTCTACACAAGTGGGCCCTCCGAAAAGGTTGGGCAAAGCAGGAGAATCCAGGTGTCAGACCAAGGATCAAAAACCAGGGAGGCCTAGTGAGCACACAGTTTTGGAAGCTGAGTCCAGGAGGCACCCGACCCAGAGCACGCCCCCGTGCTGCTGTGTGGAGAAGCTAGTCAGCACTCTTGCTCTGGCAGCGAGCGGAAGCTGGGGGTGAACAATATTTCCTCCATGACGTCTGGTGCTCGTCTTCCCCGACACACCCTCGTGTTCCTCTGCTCACCCTGTAGGCAGTGCTGAGCTTGGTGGCTCCAGGACCAAAGGCAGTGTCTCAGTGGCCTATCCCAAGAAGCAGAGACAGTACGACAGCAACTGAGGCTAAGAACTGGAAACGGAGGAGGAGGAAAAGAGGGAGGAGATGTAGCAAAACAGCAACAACGATTAAGTTCAAATCCATGAGGCATCATCTCTAATTCCAAAATCAAAAACTCTCTGAGAACCACAAGCTTTCTCTAATTCATGTGGCAGTAATCCGACCTGATTGAACTCGTACGGTGGCAGAAGCTCAAATCCACAGATGTGAAGCAATTTAGAGCCTTCGTTTATCTTGCTTTTGTGGGAACAAGCATCTGTTTTGCTGCAGAAACACTAATGAGGTTCAGATAAGGGGTCGTGGACCTGGGTTAGTATGTGACGGAGCCATGGATCACTCGACAAGCTTCAAGGCAACCAGATTACCGTTAGGGACAGTACCAGCAAGTTTCTAATAAAAGCAACTCTTTACACATACGTGTTACAGATTGTGACCTGTTGATATAAATGATCATATTAGACCCTTTACAATTCTGTAAATTGAGGGCCATTATTATGCCTGTCTTCACAAAAGAGGACGCTGAGATGCAGAGAGATTAGATGACTTGCCCAGGGTCCTGACAACCCCTACATCCCCCTACTCATTGTCCTTCCCACCCTGCCACTCACTCATCCACAACAATAGCAAGTAAGGTGAAGTATTTTGTGACAGTTTAAATGAAAGCTGCCTTTGGAATGTATCTCTGGGCTTCTATGAGAAGATGCTTTTCTCCAATGTCGCAGGAAGGCATCGAACCTCAGGGTAAATGATGAACTTCGTGAGAGAAAGAACTCAGGAGGTGCTGGTAGCACCAGCCACACAGGGGTTGGCTTAGGGGGTGCTGCAGCCCCCCACATGCTCCATCAGTCCCCTAAACCCACTCCAGATTAAAATCATGATAACGTGCTTCGATATGAGCTACTGACATTTTTCTCTTATGAAATGTGTGGGTGGAAGCTCCGTTAGAGATTTTGGCCACTTTTGTTGATCTTGAACAGGTGAGCCAAAGTAACTTTAAGACCAGTGCCCTGTGCTCCCCTTTCTAGCCCAACTGCTGCCCACGCCTCTTCATGTGACATTTCAGGAGCCACCACTGGCTGGGGAGCAATTCAACCTACTCCTGCATGCCATGGTGGCTATTACACATGTTATTTTAAACCAATTGCAATTCGATGTCTGTATTCCTACTATAAATCTAACACAAATGATAAGAAGATAAATGACAAAGTCTGTCCTCAAGAAGTTTTCTCAAGATTAATGCAAAGACATGTCCAAAACAGTGGGTTTCTCGCCACTAAATTCCTAGTTGACTCATCTCTTTCCTGGTTCTGCAAAGATTAATAACTATTCATTTACTTGGGAAAAGCAGTCTCCTAATTTGGATATTGTTTTAAACAATGGGGATGATCTTTTACTCATTAAAAGTCAGAATAGCTGGATGCAGTGGCTCACGCCTGTAATCCCAGCTACTGGGGAGCCTGAGGTGTGAGGCTCACTTGAGGCTTGGGCAACACAGCAAGACTCAGTCCCTATAAAAAAATTAAAAACTTAGCCAGGAGTGGTGGCACATGCTAGCAGCCCCACCTACTTGGGAGGCTGAGGTGGGAGATCTCTTGAGCCCAGGAGTTCGAGGCTGCAGGGAGCTATGATCGCACCACTGCACTCCAGCCTCGGCAACCGAACGAAACCCTATCTCTTAAAAAAAAGTCGGAATAATTTTTTTTTTTAGAGACAGGGTAGAATAAAATATTAAAGGCAGTGTCAATATCAATTCATACCAACATGAGGTAAAGTCACAGTCATTCCCATGGGACATCTCCTTTTATTTCCACTGAGCCTATTCTCACTCAGTGAAATGAGAAAAACTGGGATAGTAACAATATCTTTTATTACATATTACCTTATGCTTGTCAAAAAAGTTTCAGAAAACACTTATGTACAATAAGTATTTGATTGAATATACTTACATTATCCAAATCATAGAGTCAAGAAAATATCTAACAGTCAAATTAAAGTTATAGGATTTGTCCATTTTCCATTCAAATTGCAATTTAAGTCAAGGAAGGAAAGACACACAAAAGCTGCGTGATCGGGAAGGAGTTCAGAGCTCGTCCCACCGTTGTCAAGTCCAGCTAGCCGGCTGGGTGAAGGATGAGATCAGAGCATTGGGGTCCGTGAGTCATCCTCCTTGGCCACGGCATCCAGACAGCTGCAGCCTCCCCCCACCCCAGGCGGGTGTCCTGCCCTACAGACTCGCCTGAGGACAGAGTGTCAGTGAAAGTAAGCAAGTGAGCAAATGTGACACAACAGCCAGGAAATTAACTCAGGGTGCTCTGCAGATGGAGAACTGTATCTCCCTGCCTAGATGAAGCATAGTACATTTCATACACAGCATGGAAATCAACACTGGAGTAAACTGTCTTCGAAATTATCATACCCAAGAGCAAACACTGCAATGAGTAAATTATAAATTAAAGGATTCCTTCTTTCTTTTTCCACCTAACCATCCATCCATCCATCCTGTAAAACATTCATTAGGCATCTACTAGGTCTAAATACTTCCTAATGATTTTGATATACCACAAGGTACCTAATCCTTCTGATGAAACAACATCCAGAAACTTCATGAGAATGGACAACACTATACATTTAAAGTTATATATATGTGTGTGTGTGTATAAACATATATATACACATATATAAATAAACATATATATATAAATTTTTTATGTTCAAGAGCTACCACGGTATCTGGCTATGTGGTTTATGCATCTCAATAAACATCTGAACCAAAGCAAACTTCTAGAACTCTTGATGGGTTTCAAAAGATTTGAAAATAATAGGCTTGGTTAATCTACACACTGGATTCCTCAATCCGAAATATATTAATAATTAAGAGTTTGCCAGTGAGAATAAAGTCAACCATGAGTGTACTACACACGTGAGGGGGAAAGGAGATAAACAGGGCAGCTCCCCTGAGCTGAAGGAGTTTACGCTGGAGTCAGACATGCAGACTGCTCCCGTAATAAACTCTCGTGGAAGAAGGAAAGGCAGGTGATCCCAGAGAGCCGGAGAAGGCTGGGAAGTGTTATTGGCTAGATCGTAAATGAGAGGTAACATTTTGATGTGTAGAGATTGGGAACAAAGAGGATGGTTCCATAATATTCTTGGTGGGCAGAATACACACAATAAAAGGCCCAGAGTGTCAGTTTTACATATTTAGGGACCTGTTTATAGAAGGCCTGAAAAGGGAGGCTAAGAATTTGATCAAGGGGCAATAATGAGTCTTTGAAAGCCCTTTTCACAGAGGAACAATAACCCAATCATATCTGTGCTTTGTGGAAATTATCCCTGCAGCAGTGTGTGGGCCTCCCCGGGAGGAGTTACTCAGCAGGGGCACACAATCATGGTCAGGACCGGGAGGACACAAGGAAGGCCTGAAATACCTTCTGAAGAGGCATCCTAGGACTGGCTATTATGCTCTAAGGCTTGCCTTAAACTTCTTGGAAAGAACACTGAGCTTCCTTAGATCTTCCCTCTAGACTGGATGGTACCTGAGAAAAATCTACTATATCTTTTTTTTTTTTTTAGAGATGGTGTCTTGCTATGTTGTCCAGGCTGGAGATACAGGAGCTATGCATGATCATGCAAGCACTGCAGCCTTGAACTCCTGGCCTCAAGCAATCCTCCTGCCTCAGCCTCCTGAGTGACTGAGACTATAGGCATGTGCCACCATGCCCAGCAACACCTTTAAATACCCTGCAATGTGCAACACAGTGCCATGTATACAGTAGGTGCTAAATAAATGTTCTTGACTGGGCAAATAAATAAATGGATACTTTTAAGTCTTTAGGAGAGAAGTCTACAACCAGGCAAAGGAAAACAAATGGATTAGTAGAGTCAAGATAATTTAAGGTCCTCATATCCCCCAAATCTACTGTTTAAATTGAATGTGGATTGTCAAGGACAGCTGTCTCACATTGCACTTTGCTTGGCCTGTGGCTGTAAGACAAAGCACCAGGGAAGTATTAAGAGTCATACTGAAATATGCACACTTGTTTTCATCAGAGGATTTGTGATCACAAACAAGGTTTCACAAAGAATTCTAAGTTTCCAGTGTATTAGAAACATGAAAACCAAATTTATCTCTGTATTTACTTTTTTCCCCACTGGTCCACTATAAAATAATCCTCCTTTTCCAGTCAGTGTTTGAGTAATATAAGGTATGCTTTCATTTATAAATCAAAACACAGGCCGGGCTTGGTGGCTCATGCCTGTAATCCTAGCACTCTGGGAGGCCGAG
>VBSM01002153.1:37312333-37331140 GCA_008086735.1 Cheirogaleus medius | reverse complement strand
AAAAAAAAAAAAAAAAAAAAGAGCCATGATGGCTCAAAAAAATAGAGATTCAGTTCAACTCATTTAATATCTTAAACAGGAATGAATTATACAGAACTACGGAATAAAGTACAACTTAAGGAAAACAGCTCTAAGAGAAGAGAACCCAGGTTCTAACAGTCACCTGCTGCTGCTCCTCATTTCTCTCACCTGTAAAATACGAAGGCCAGATTCCACGATCTCTACGGTCACAACCTCCAATACTCTAAAATATATGATTATCTTCAGAGATTGCTGTCCCTCCCCTTACGAAGTTTACCCTCTTGTTTGCATTTCTCTGCAAGTTGGAACCCACCTGCAAATAAAGGGTAAAAAGTCCAACCACGACAGGCAAATGTTGTGACTGAACAGGTAGAATTTTATCTACATTTTTTTTTTTCAGGATGAGCACAAGACCATGGGGCTGGGAAGTTAACTTGAAGTTGACACAATGCTCATTTCAATTACAGTCGTGTGTCGCTTTAACGACAGGGATATGTTCTGAGAAATGCAATGTTAGCGATTTCATTACTGTGTGAGCACCACAGAGTGTGCTGGTACACACCTAGACAGCATAGAGTACCACATGGCGGGGCTGTACGAACAGCCCATTGCTCTTAGGCTACACACTGCACGTGTTACTGTGCTGAATACTGTAGCCAATTGCAACCCAATGGTACGTATTTGAGCATCTGAACACAGCTAAACACAGAAAAGGTACAGTACAAATACTTTATAAAAGATGAAAAATGGTGCACCTGAATAGGGCACTTGCATGAATGGAGCTTGCAGGACTGGAAGTTGCTCTGGGTGAGTCAATGAGTGAGAGGTGAGTGAATGTGAAGGCCTAGGTCACTACTGCACACTACTGCAGACTTATAAACACTGCGTCCTTGGGCTGCACGACATTAATTTTTTTTAATGTTTTCAATAATAAATTAATTTTAGCTTACTGTAACTCATTTACTTTATAAACTTCTAATTTTTCCACATTCTTTGCTCTTTTGTAACACGGTTTAAATCACAAACATATTGCACAGCTGTACAAAATATTTTCTTTATATCCTTATTCTGGAAGCTTTTTCCTATTTTTAAACTTTTTTATTTTTTATGTTTTTTACTTTTTAAGTTCCTTATTTTAAAAACTAAGGCACAAACACACACATTAGACTAGGCCTACACAGGGTCAGGATCACCATCTTGCACCCCCACATCTTGTCCCGGAGCAGTAACATATAGGGAGCTGTCACCTCCTGTGATGACCTCCTGAAGAACCTGCCTGAGGCTATTTTACAGTTAGCTTTTTTTAATAAGTAGAAGGAGTACATTATAAATTAACAATAAAATGTATAGTAAATACTAGGTGACAGGAAATTTCCAGCTCTCTTACAATCTTACGGGACCACCACAGTGTACGTGGCCGTCATTGGCCAAAGTGTGGTCATGCGGCACGCGTGCTGTACTTATTTGGCGACTATGTCTCCAAATCTCCAGAACTCAGAAGCTGCACTTATTAAACATGGATGTCGACACCTCACCTGAGAACACACCGGGGTCTCAACCAATTGGTCTTTTGACGTTTTATCCAGCAATAAGTTCCGTGAGTGACCAGCAACCTTGTGGGTGGAGGGAGCCTTGCTATGTCTCCCACCCATTTCTGAGTTGTGACAAAAGGAAAGTAGCCAAAGGGGAAGGATGGCCGGGAAAGGAAGCAGACACCAGACCAGTGGGTATACAAGAAGCTGTGCACACCATGTGGGCCCCTGACCAGCTTCCAAAGCCAAATATAAATATTTCATTCACTGGTCAGCCACAGTTGTTTTCTGCTTCTACTTGGTGTGAAAATTTGGAAGCTGAATGCAAAGTTTTCACTCAAAAGAAGCGGCTGGTAAACTCTGATTTCGAAAGAGAAAATGGATTCTGAACAGCTAAAGCATCTGGAATTTTTTTTAAAAGTTGCGCGTTTATTGCACAGAAGCCATTCGCTGAGGAATTTTTACCACGAAGTCATTAAAGTTAGGAACTAACAACAGAAAACTCCCTAAGGCTAAAGTCTTGTGTTACTACAGGGTGCTGACTGGAAAATGGCTGCTGACCAGGGGTCCTGGCTGTGCCAAGAGGGACTCTCCCACCCCCAGCGTGGCTGCTAAAGGCATTTCTGGAAGCAGTGGGCTCTGCTTGGGTTGCATGAAAAAGCAGCATATAAACTGAATTATCACCATCATTATCAAAAGAATGATTCTAATTCTGGTTTAATGACCCTAATCTCAAATGTTGCCTATACTCAGAAACTTTGTTCTGCACTGGTCTTTAGATCTTATTTAAAGATCACCACTGTACCCTCTCTTAGCTCTGAAGGTCTTGCATCAAACTTTAACCAAAACCACAATAAAATTCAAACATCAACAATTTAATCTCTAATCTTTCTCTAATCAAAATTTTAAGATTTAAAAAAAAAAGGTTTTAATGAACCCAGTAAATTGGCTTCTTTTTTCTAAATTAATATCGTATTGTTTGAATAACTGGCAAAGTATAATTTTTGTCATTTAACAAAAACCATAATAGTTTGCATCCCACTTTTGAAATAGGTACAAATTTATACACAAAGCATAGAAATGGATTACAAAAGCAGAGATACCAAGCTAGTTGTCTGCATTGGCGAGATTATGGTGGTTTTTAATGTTCTTTTCCTTGTTTGTAGTTTTCTGTGCTTCCTATAATGAGCATGCATTGTTTTTGTAAAAACAAAAACCAGTAAGAGAAACTTCATTTAGTAAACAAGTGAACTAGGAACTGTCTCTGCAGCACAGAGACCCTGCATTCATGCTCCTCTCTGAAGGTTCAGCTGCCCTCTGGGGGCATTTTGGGTGAGCAGTGAGGTCCGTCAGAAATGTCCTGGGGGCCAAGACCTGCAAGGTGGCCATGGCTTCTAGTTTTATTATGCTCAAGTTTGGAACATGAAAAGCCTCCATCCCAATTTACACTGCATGTGCCATGCTAAGGGTTCTGGCAAATTTAAGTATTAAAATAAAACATTAATTCAGATCCCACTTTGAGTTTGCGGTAAGATCTAGCAATCCATTCTTTTGAGGTTGTAATACCTTTTTACTCTGCAAATTATCATCATTTGTTTTTGCAAAGAAGATAGTTTTAAGATGGGATTTTATAAAATAGGGAGGAAAGAATTATATTAAAGTCTCTTCTGCTAGGACTAACAATTCACTCTTACATTTCAGAGTCTATAACTAGGTAGAATGCATTACCTATAATCTAATATAGGTCTGTTCTGAGACAGCTTCACCCGATAACTTCAGTCGGGCCAGTGGTTGTGAACATGGCTGTGAGAGGCACCCGCATCAGGTTCTAATCCTGGTTCTACCCTTAACAGCTCTGTGAGCTTGGGAATCAAGGGGGGTGACCCCGAGCCTCAGCTTTGTCATAGGGAAGGTGAGAGTTGTAATACCAGCCCCAGAAAGGCTTGGGGAGGATTTCATCAAAGGAATTCATAATAGTGTGCTAGCACATTCTGAGTTCTAAAAAACAGCAGATGTAATTATTTCCTTTCTAGTAATATGATGTCTTATATTTGCATAGAGACTCATACTCCACAAGGTGTTTCCAGGTCTTTTACCTCATTTGATCCTCAGGCAATGCTATCAGTACAAAAGGCAGTAATTACTATCCCCATTTTTCTTTTCTTTTATCTTTTTTGTAACTAGATGAGAAAACTGAGGCTCAAGGTCAAAGAGTCCAGAGAGCAGGTCTCCTGTCCAGGGCTCTTTTTGTTCTATGGCACAGTCTCAGCTGAACTTTATGTGCCATGCCTGGGCATAATAAAACTAAATTTCTTTTTAAATGCCTTACTATTCATCCTTTAATCAAATCAAACTGGTATTTCCATGTTACTCCCAGTTATTTGGGTTTTGCTTAGTAGAAACACCAACTTGCTGTGTATCTCATGCCTTGGGCTGGTGGGGGGGTGCTTCACATCCACCATTGACGTGTAAACCATGTAACAACACTGTGAGGTAGGTACTAGTGTCATCGTACCCATTTTGCAAATGGGGAAACTGAGGCACAACTAAACCCAGGATTGAGATGCAGGCAGACTGTCTCCAAACCCCAGTTCTTATGGCCCTGGTGTTGTCCAATTCACATTTGTCCGATCCATGATATGTTTTGCAAAGTGCTTTCACACACAACAAACCTAAGGAGACAGGGAGGCCAGGTTATTACTGTCCTCTTTTACATCTGAGGAGACCGATGCTCTGAGGTGTCAAACAAGGTGTCTAAAGTCACCCAGCCCTCTCCTGGCCCAGCAAGGACACAACGCAGCTTTCCCTGACTGCGAATCTCATTCTCTTTGGAAAACTCAAATTCCTTTGCGTATATTTTAAGAGTGAGATGGCGGAAGTCCTGTCATTGTTAAAAAGCAACCACACACTTAATAGCCTCGGTTCATCTCTGAGAGTTGACAGCGTGACCCGCGCTCTGGCAGTCTCCGCTCAGGCCACGGGCGTCACCGCAGCCAATGGGAAGTGGGCGGTGAACCCGACTGCAGGGCGGCCCCTGGGGAGGCGCAGGCACCAGTTCCTCACCCCGCTCCCAGCCTCCTCCCTCCAGGTCCCCGCGGGGCCGGAACCGAGACCCAGCTGGGGCTTGGGGCGAGGGCGGGCGAGACGTCCCCTGGCGCGCGGCGGCGTGGGCTGGGTGCACCGCGACGGGAGACGCGGGCCCCGTGGGTGTCCTGGGACGGACCCAAACCCCAGCACGCCCCTGCTGCCTTCCCGCCACCGGGACACGCCACGCGGGTGGGTCCCTCGCGTGCTGTTTGTCTCAAACTGCCAGGTCCCGGGGTCGCCGCGCAGCCCCAGGGCAGGGACCGGCCCGGCTCAGCGCGGGACTAGCAGCCCGATACCCGCTCTTCTCTCACCCCCGCGCCGCCGCGCGCCCTGCCTCGGTTTCCCTCACCTCGAAAGGGGTGCACGGAACCCAGGCTGTTAACAGAGGCACGCCGAGACCTGCACGACTTCCTGGGGGGCAGAGCGCACCCTCCCCACCCGGACCCCTTCCCCGAGCCCGCCGGGCCACGGTGACAGAGCCCCTACCTGCGCGGTGGCCCCCGCCGCCGCCGCCGCCGGCTGAGGCGCCCCGGGGCCCCGCGCCAGACATGCGCCCGCTGCCGGCTCCTCCCGCTGCGCCGGGGCCGCCGCCTGCTCGCACCCCCAGGCCGGCGGGGAGGCGAGCCCGCTGGACGGGAAGTGGGGAGGGGGGCGGCGGCGGAGGGGGAGGTGCCTTCCTTTTCTTCCGTGGCCGCGGTTTCCTTCCCAGCCCCGGCCCCTCACACACAGCACACGCACACACACACACACGCACACACACACGCACACAGGCACACACACACGCACGCAGCTGGAGCAGGCGGGCGGCGAGCCCACTGAGGACGTCAGAAAGTTTGCTTTTCACTCTGGCTGGTTTCTGGAGCAAACAAGAGGGGAAGTGCGGTGCCACATGGTGTGCAGGGAAGGAAAGGCTGGGAGGCCTTCAGGGTGGCGTTCACAAGGTGCCTCCCAGATGTGTGACTCGGGAAGTGGTCAAAGGGTCAATGCAGGACATGGAGGGGATAAGAAGGACTCATTTATACATAGTGGGGAGATGTCAGATGTCACTGGTAAGGGGTGGGTGGCAGCAACAATCAGATATGAAATGTGACTCCAGCGTTTAGAATCTTGCGCAGCTCTGGGCTGGTCCCAGGATGTGGGCCGAGGGCGGTGCCCAGCTCCCAGGCCTCTGACTCCCCTCCTTCACCCCTGCTCTTTGGCTCATCCAACGAAGCTACTGGAGCACCCCTCGGTAGCACCTGCTATAGGACAATGGGTACAAGGAAGTGCCAGATGTGGTTCTTGCCCATAGGGCTCACCGGCCGCGGGGAAGGTGGTCTCGTGCACGTAAAACCCAACAGCAGCCTGCACCGGAATGAGCCAAGTGCCAGACTTGGCACAAAGCGTGTTGGGAACAGGAGGGAGTGCTGTGAAAAAGAAGGGTGAGGAAGGCTTTCTGCAGGAATGAAAAGGATCCAGTTGGAACGAGAGGAGGCCCAGGTCCCTCAGGAGATGAAGACCGTGTGAGTGAAAACACACAAGTGTGCTTAGAAAGCAGTGCATTGTGAGACAGAATGAGAGTGTGGATAGTGAGGGTGTGGGGATCACAGAGAAAGGAACATAAAATTGGACCAAGCTGAATCTATTGTTACAGACCACTAAGCAGAGATTCTAGGCTCAGTGTTGTAGCTCCAGGGGTTAGACAGGGCTCTAACAGTTTGGCTGGTTGGTTGGTTGACCCAAACATGGACCAAGAGGCAGCCTACACTAACTGAAGTTGCAGTGTCAGAACTGCACACTCTAGAGGAAGGGATCCAAAGGTTTAGGGAGATTGGAACACGAGAGCACATTTTTCGTGTAAGACCTGCTCATCCCCTCTGGGAGGGTCCAGAGCAGATGTCTTTCACCACAGCTGTGATAAATAAATTTGTGACCCACCATCCTTGGTGGTTCTTCTCTGTAGGTCAGAAATTACAGTGGGAACTGCTGCCACTGAACTCGGACCCTTAAATGCCATGGGGATAATTGGACCTCGGGGTGGCGACAGCCAGTGGTAGCAATGAATCACCCAGGGCGAGGTGGGCGTGGTTGTCACAATGGCAGCAGTCAAAGCAGCAATCAGCTGCAAAACATTCTGATTTGGAGAGACCTGTGGTGTCGGCTAGTTGATCACGGTGTTCATAAAGGTAGAACAGGTGAACGGTCTACTAAATTCTTACTGGATCTGTGTAAGCAGAAAAGTTCTAAGTAAATAAAAGTCTAACTTGAATTATCAAATCAGAAAGTCATGGCATTTCAATAAATTCCCAGGCTTGAGTCAGTTTACAGACCCAGAACTCCTTGAATGAAGGTAGAGTTGGTCTCCTTGAGGGAGGTCCCCAGTACACTGCCAAAAATTTATACTGGTATTCCTTCTCCCGACCTTCCCCAAAGGGACATGTGACCTTTTACCAGGGTGACTGTGTATTGGGGAAAGGGAAATAATCAGACCTATCAGGAATTACTGCACAGTGGCTCTGAATTGACATGAATTCCAGGAGACCCAAAATGTCACTCTGGTCCACCAGTCAGAGTAGGGACTTACAGAGGTCAGGTGATCTATGAAATCTTAGCTCAGGTCCATCATCTCACAGTGGGTCCAGTGGTTCCCTGCACCCATCCTGTGGCTACTTCCCCAGTTCCAGAATGCGTAATTGAAGTAGACATACTCAGCAACTGGCGAAGTCCCTACCTTTGTTCCCTGACCTGTGGGGTAGAAGCAAGTGTAGTGGCTTTCACTGGTCTTTCCTACCCACACTGCCTCTACCTAGGGAAATAGTCAACCAAAAACAATCCCACATTCCAAGAGGGATTGAAGAGACTAATGCCATCATCAAGGACTTGAGGGATGCAAGGAATAGTGATTCCTACTACATGTCTACTCAACTCACCTTTTTGGCCTATGCAGAAAACAGATGAATCTTGATGAACGACAGCTCATGATCATAAGCTTAACCAGGTGATGACTCCAATTGCAGCTATAGTACCAGTTTGCTTTAGCAAGCTAACACATTCTGTTACCCAGGATACAGCTAGTCTACCTAGTTGCATACTAAAAGCAAATGCTTTTGTCTCCATATCTTTCACAAAGACCACCAGAAGCAGCTTGCTTTCAGTTGGCAAGGCCAGCAACACACATTTACTATCCTACCTCAGGCGCATATCGACTGTCCAGTGCTAATTTAGTTCTCAGTGGTCTTGATCACCTTCTCCTTCCACAAGATATCACACTAGTCCATGACATTGAGGACATTGTGCTGATTGGGCCTAGTGAATAAGAAGTAGCAACTACTCTAGACTCATTGGTAAGACATTTACATGTCAGAGGGTGGGAAACAAACCTGACAAAAGTTCAGAGGACTTCCATCTCTGAATTTCTAGGGGTCCAGTGCTAGGGCACCCATCATCAAATAGAAGTAGTGTCTATGAGATCAGGCCTGAGCAGGGACTGAAGGAACAAGTAAGCCACATGAGAAAGTGACCCAAATGCCCATGGCCACACCCTGGCTGCTCAGCCTTCTCTCTCCCAGCCTGTATCTATGGCCTCATAGAGAGTTTCCTGTGATCAGTGTTTACAGAAGAGACAATCAACATGGAACAATCAACATGAAAGACGGAAAGAGAGATGAGGGCTGACGTCTGGTCTTCTCCAGCATGGCACATTCCCAAATTGCTGCTTTCCCTGTATTAACCTTTTCATAAAATAGTTTTACTCTCTTCTTGTCCCTCCAAGCTGGAAAACCAGGAGCCAATCCCACATCCCCCTTCCCCTCTGTCCTTGACATTCATCCAGCCGCTGGATCCTGTCCATTCTACCTCAGAATTGTCTTTTGTGTACAGCCCTTCCTGCCCATCCCCTGAATTAGACTGAGCCTCGTTGTATTTCCAACTGCCCGCTGAACATCGCCACTTGGTTTTCTAACCAACCAAGTTTACAACTGTTCCCACTCTTTGCCCTTCAACTCTATACTTCCAGCTGTGTTTTGCACCTCAACTGCTGGCCCTACCACCCATCTAATTAGCCCTGCAGTATAGTGTGGAAGGCATTATACCATATGGATAGGAGCATATTGTCTGCACTCAGATAACTGCATACATATTCAAGCTCCACTACTTCTTAGCTTTGGATCTTGGGAAGTTATTTAAACTTGCTAAGCCTCAGCTGCAAAACAGAGTTAATAATAGTACCATAGAAGGTTGTTATGAGAGGGTTTGATATATGGTCTGGGGTGAGGCCCAGGCATGGGATTGTTTTTTAAGTTATCCAGGTGATTCTAAAGTGCAGTCAGGGTTGAGAACTACTTCTTTAGTGGTAGTGTGGACGGATTTGTGGTCAACACGGGAACACAAGTTAGGAAAGAGGTAAGAGATCCAGGGAAGAGATTATGAGCATTTGTAATGAAGGCAGAGAAGATGAGGCCATGTTCAAGAGACACTTAGGAAGGAAAATTATGTAAAACTTAATGACTGGATGTTGAGGCTAATTGAGATGAAAGCATCTAAGATAGCTTTGGTTTTTATTTTTTATTTTTTTAAATTTTATTTATAGATCTACGAAGTACATATGTAGATTTGTTACATGGATATATTACACAGTGGTGAAGTCTGGGCTTTTTGTGTAACCCTCACCTGATTAGTGTATGTAGTACCCATTAGGTCATTTCTCATCCCACACCCACCGCCTACCCTCCCTCCCTTCCGAGTCTGGAGTGCCCATCATTCCACTCTCTGTATCTGTGTGTGCTCATTATTTAGCTCCCACTTATACGTGAGAACATTGCAGTGTTTGACTTTCTGTTTCTGAGTTATTTCACTTAAGATAATGGCCTCCAGTTCCATCCATATTGCTGCAAAAGACATGATTTCATTATTTTTTACGGCTGAGTAGTATTCCATGGTATACATATACCACATTTTCTTTATCCTCATTGGGTGATGGATACTTAGGTTGATTCCATAACTTTGCTACTGTGAATACTGCTGCAATGAACATATGAGTGCAGGGATCTTTTTGATATAATGATTCTCCTTTGAGTAGATACCCACTAGTGGAATTACTGGATAGAATGGTAGACCTATTTTTAGTTCTTCAAGAAATTTCCATACTGTTTTCCATAGAGGTGGTACTAATTTACATTCCCACCAACAGTGTGTAAGCATTCCCTTTTCTCCCCGTTCTCACCAACACCCATTGCTTTTTGACTTTTAATAATGACCACTTTTTAACTTGGTTAACTAGGTGAGATGGGTGTGGTTCCCAAATATGTTTGTTCATTATGATTGCTGGGGAAATTTTATATATTTTTTCCTAGCTGTGGTATATTATATATTCCTAGCCTTATTCCTTATTCTACAATTCTCTTAGTGGTTCTACTTCTCCAACTGAGCCCTCACTGATAAGCCTACTGACTCCTAATCTCTGGTGTGGGTATTACAGCAGTCTTCCATTAGTTTTATGGTAGCTTTATCATTCCAACACAATGCTGTGTTAATTAGACTCTTTTCATTGACACTAACCAAAACCAAAATACTCTAACTTAAGTGAAAAGAATTTTGGTGAGGACACAGGGGATATTTCATGGACTCTGAAGACATAAAGAAGTTGGACTTCTGGAAAGTCTAGAGCCAGCTTCTGGAAAGCCAGTAGGACCCTGAAGTCTGTCTCATCCCTGCCTTTTTCTGCACGTCTGCTTCCTATTGCTCCTGAGTTTGCATGTTTGTAATCCAGCCACATGGAGGACCTTGTCCTCTTGGAGCCAATTCCAAATCCTTAGGAACAATATCTGGGTGGGCTCAGAGTTGGTCAGGAGCCCATCTCTCATGCCATCAGGTATAGCCAAGAAAGTGGGGCCACATAAGAACATAGGACAAGTTCAGTCCCCAGAAAACCACCCCTGAACACAAGGGTGAACAGCAAGTGGGGACCACCACTTTGGACAACCTTCCCAAAATGTGTCTACTTTAAGTATTGTGGTGAGGACCTTGAATCCTGCTGCTTGGGAGCAAACAAATGACACCTCTGGTTTCCCTCTGGTTTTGATGTAAGTTCTGGATGTTCAAACACATAAAGGGTGTCCACAGACTGGATAACCAAGAGCAAATGAGGAAAGGATAATTGTTTCATCAATATATTTAAGTTTAAATGACTGGGAAGCTCTTCTACATGAATATCACCAAAGTCGTTATGAGAGCAGAAATGGAGTGATGTCATAGGCGCCAGTATAATCTGAGGTCATAGCCTGGAATCTTCACATCACTAGCAGAGTCAGCAGTAGCTCTGCTATACTGAAATTATGCATTATCTACAGATCGTAATTACGCAGACAATGAACATGAAATGCTAGACGTGTGAATTTGTAGCAAGAATCCAGGAGCTCAAACATTGCCAGGTCAATGAATTTTAAAAATTCTGTTTAGAAGACAAATATTGTATGAATCTACTTATCTGAAGTAACTAAAGTAGTCACATTCCTGGAAACAGAAAGTGGAATGATGGGTACTGCGGGCTAGGGGAGAGAAATAGGGAGTTGTACTTTAATGAGTCCAGAGTGTCAGTTTTGTAAGACAAAGGTTCTAAAGATACATTGCACAACAGTGTGAATACATGTAAAAATGGCAAAGAAAGTAAATATTATGTGTTTTTACCATAATTAAAAAGAAATAAAATATTGCCAGTACCAAAATTTTTATTTAAGAATATAGGAATCTCCTAGAAACTTACTAATAATAACTCATATTTGTTGGGCACTTACAACATGCCGGACACTGTTCTACACAATTTAAACTTATTAAATTTATTTCACCTTTATGACAATTTGATTTTATAACCATTTTTAGGCTAGGTAACTGAGGCATAGAAGGTTAGACCTTGCTCAAGATCTCAAGCATAGCAAGTGGAAGAGCAGGAATTTGAACCCAGACAATCTGGCTGTAGAGTCCACATTCCTACCCACAATCATATACTGTCACTCACTAGACAAAAATGGCATTTCCTGCTGCCTGAGTACAAACTACCACGCTCCTTTCATGTAATGAGACTGACACTTAGGGAATAAGTCATTCATATTGTCACATTTTCATGCATAATATTCCCTCCCCCTTCCCTTAGTTTCATTCCTAGAGGAGGATGAGAAGAGAGAAAGTAGCTGTGACAACCACACTTTCTATATACTCAACGTACCTTTTCATCTCCCCTTCTAAACTGTAAGCTCTTTGAGGTCAAACATCATGCCTTATACATCCTTGCATCCTCTGACCACAGGTTTGTTGGAATAAACATTCTAACTTGGGATTCTGATTCTTGACAGGCTGGTTGATTTATTTCCCAAGTGTTCTGCAAAGTCTCTGAGTATGGCCATGATGGCTGGTCAAGAAGAGAATTCCCATCAAGTTACACAGCTTACATAGAGTTAAATAGGAAATATTCTCATTGAGAACAATAACAGTGCTTAAACAATTCTGGGAAATTTAATTGTCTAAAGGAGATCTTTTCTTTAAAAAAATTTTTTTGAATGAATTGAAGAAAAGACATCAGTCTTAAACTCAGGAAATAACATTAGACAACACGAAGACTCTCATTTGTTAATGCCTGGAAATAGGAAGTTGGTTCAGTTTCAAATACCATCAGATAATGGCCATGCCAAAGGATGTTATCCTAGTTTTAGCCTAAATATATAATATAAATAACCTTCCTTTTGCAGTGTATATTGTCTTAAAGCCACAATAGTGAGATAATACATGGGAAACCGGCAGAGAGGCTGCCAGCTCCCACTCTAGACCTGTGATTCCAAGACGTCACTAACTCGTGGACGTCTTTATCTCCCAGCGATTAGTCTCTGCTAGAGATTTGGCATTCAAAATGGGTTTAGATGATCAAATGGCTAAAGCAATTAAGAAAGGGTGCATTAATTTTACTCTGTGTAAAGATCCACCACTCGACTTTGTTTAACCTGTTTTGCCTGTTTACCACATGCAACGTAGGGACAGCTAATCACGCTAAGGAAATCTTTTACTCACAGTGAAGGGGTGCATTGTGGGAGACGTGCTCCTCCCCTTGCCTCTCTCTGTTTTGAATAAGTAGACTTTGTTCTCTATTAGAAGTTCTGAGTCTACACTCGCTCCAACTTCCACCGAGAGAGACATTCGCCCCACCATGGTCCTCAAACTACGGCCTACGGGCCACAAGCGGGTGTTTTTGCCCATTTGTTTTTTTACTTCAAAATAAGATATGTGCAGTGCGCACAGGAATTTGTTCATAGTTTTTTTTAAACTATAGTCTGGCCCTCCAATGGTCTGAGGGACAGTGAACTGGCCCCCTGTTTAAAAAGTTTGAGGACCCCTGTAGCCCCTCAGCCACATCACCTATTTCGCCTGACACAGGTGTCAGCCCTCACCTCTCTTTCCCTCCTGTTGATTGTTTCATGTTGATTGTCTCGTGTGATCTAGACAGATAATACTTTATTACTCTCGAAGTTCTCTTACACGAGGGATAGCATTAATCACCATAATAATACATGGCGATCTGTGGTTGCTAGAAAGCTCAGCAACCTCAAGCCTCCTTTTCTGATTTTTAATCTTTTGGCCAACCCTCTTCATTGCTTTCCTGACTCAATTCTCTCACAGCTGATTTGAGTTCTGTGTTGTCTGATCAGCATAAATTCCTGGCTCACCTTTTCTTAATGGGAGAAAAAGGACCTCCCCCACTCCCTGTCCCCCGAAACTGATGCACGTTGCAGCCATCAGGAGCTTATAAATACCCCAATTTAATTAAGACACATTCATGGGGAACACAGGTTAGCAAATCTCAGGAGGCCATGCAGGCAGCTCCAAAGACAGAATCTTTACATGGGCCATGGCTCACTCAGAAAGTGCCTGAAGGTGAGCCACTCACAGTTTTCCCGCCTAGTCTTTATTCCCTGTGTGTTTCACAGTGAGTGAACTGAACGTGTTCTTTAACCTTCTCTGGCAAATACTGTTAATGGTCAGGTCTCTGTAAGGCTATTCCAGCAGAGAAAATATTTATGCCATTTCAGCCAATTTGAGTCCAAAACTCAATTAAGGATTCTTTCTCCAATTAAATGTGTGTGTTTGGAAGTAAGTCGCTTTCTTTGGCTTTTAGACAGTTCATGGCTGGTTGCTAAAAATCTAAGAAAAAAGAAAAAGGTGAGATATATAAGGACACTAACATTTTATTTTGAAAAGTTTATTAAAAATAAAAACTTCCACCAACCACCACCACCACCATTTCATAACAAAAAGCCTTTTTAAACTCAAAAAATAATGTGATATCAGATTAAAGGGTACTCCCTTAAATAGAGTAAATTTTGCTTTTTCAAAAACTCTCATTAATTTACCCTGATTTTTTTCCCTTTCTTTCTCATTTTGCCTCGGCCCAGTGCAACTTCCATGGTTGGAATGACTTGTGGACAAATGACTAAGGAGACAGCCTCTGAGACCAGGAGCCCAGAATCCTCTTTTCCCATGTGATGCACAGAGCTCACAACAATAAACCCATGAATATAATTAGGCTTTATGTTATGAAAATGTTTGCCTATTTTTAGGTACAAACCTGTTTGTAAGGTTTTGAATTTGGGATTTGGGATTTCAGAGGACAAAACTGGAACATGGCTAGGAATTAGAAGTAAACTACCAGTAGCCATGGTGGCATTCACCAAATATTTCTGACATGCTGCTGTCTGGCCCCTTTGAAGCTGGGGATGCCATGTAACCTGCTTTGGTCAATGAAATGTGAGCAGAGGTGGTACTTGTCACCTCTGGGTGGAAGCTTGAGAAGCCAGTGCTTAATTCATCGCTCTATTTTTGCCTCTGTGGTAGTGGGAACGTGTCCTCAGACGGACCTCTTGTCAGCCTTGACCCCCAAGTGACTCTACGACTAGGATCCCCCTGTAAATGTCCATAAAACGTGGAACATGAGCAGGGGGGAAAAAGAAGCTTATCTTGAATTCAACCACTGATATTAGGTGTCCTTTGTTGCCCCAGGATAAGCTATCTCATCCTGACTATTCCACCACAGCTCTCCCAGCTCTGAAAGCAGTTACCTGAATGGCAGCATGCTATCTCAGGTCATATGTTTTGGAAATGGGAGCTGCTTTTACCAACAACACTGGCACCAACAACACTCACATTCTTCAATTGTGCTGATTCCCCCCAAGTCCTGACAGACCTGGTTCTAATACTTGGCAAGATGTTCCTCCAGGAATGAAAGCTAAGTCCTAGCAACAGCCAGAGCACATAAGAGCAGTAACATGACAATATCAGGAAGAGGAGGTTTCACAGGATAGAGCATCCTGGAGGACCTCCTTGCTCTGGGTTGGAATGAAAAGGTTAAAGGGCTTCCATTCTGGTATGATAATGTTTCATGGACTACAAGGAAATCTCCTTAGAAGGGAAGAGGATACCTTTCTTTCATTCATCCTGCTTCCTGGATTATGGATATGATGGCTGGAACTCAAGAAGCCATCTTGGACCACAAGGACAAGAGCCACAGGTTACAAATGCCAAAACAGAGACCTGTAGTCAGTCTCATTCCATGACAACTTTGTGGAGTTGCCATGTCCCCCCTGGATTGTCATCTCTTGGGTTTCTTTTATGTAACAGAGAAAAAAGAAAACCTGTTACCTTGTTTACATCACTTAGATTGTTCTTTTCTTATATGAAGCCAAACCTAAATCTAACTTTTATAAACAATAAGTTTTTTTCATTGTTTAAAAAATGCTGTTTGTCTCATTCTCTTTCAATTTTTTGATGTTTTGATTTTTATAATTAAAAAATAATGTATATAATTTATTTTTAAAGAAATATGAATTTATTATGGAGATGTATTCTTTTTTATTAATAGGTGAACAATCAGAGCTTGGAGCCCAATGATGTGGGGAATTGAACATAAAGAGCTGCTTGGATTCCAGACTGTTCTCCCTCAAGGGTCTGAGGCTCAGCTCTCTGATGCACACACAGGGCTGTCTCCATCATCTTGGTGGGGTTTTGAAGACTTTTATCACCTGACCCTCTCTTCTCCGTGGGTTGACATCTCAAAGTCTCTGGCCTGACGCCTCTGAGGATATGATTGTGTTTCCCTTCCCCAGAGCAGACTGACAAAGAACGACCTCTGCCTCTTTCACTCGGACTCCAGTCAGCTCTGTGTGGTTTCTCAAAGACCAGTGAGCCATTAATGTTCAACCTGCCTTCTAGACATCCAGAGTTTGAACTGAAGCATATGCGTATGTGCTACATAAGGAAACTTAGAGATTGGAAAACATCTCATGTGAAATTAATAAAATCTTGAGGCAATATTAAGCAACTTCCTGTTTTAATGTCTTCGGCTTTATTTAGCCTCTGGGTTCTTAACTCTTCAGGAATAATTTGATTGCTAGTTAGCCTTTCCCAAGGGCCACCCAGGTGAGGAGGCGGCAGGGTGTATCGGGTGTATCTGGCAGAGAAGGTGAGAAGAGGATGAGAACACAGCCCTGAGGCTGTACAGTGTGTGAGGATGGAGACTGGAAATACCTTACAATGCCACCAAAGATGTTCCCTGCTCCCGGGTCACCTCCCACCACTCACAGGGATTAACAGCTGATTTTATCACCAGCCTAGTTCATGTGGAATTGGAAAGGTCAATCTGTGGCTGCCCACCTCCTCTGTAGAAACAACTGAATGTGAATTCCAAAGCCAAGTAGACATTCAAAAAAATTATCTGTGCAAAATATTCCTTCCATGTAGGCATACACGTAAGAACTAACTCCAATGACATAACTCTGCATAACTGCCATAAGTTATTTGAAGTCCTTCACATGTAGTAGCCCTCAATCATTGCTAGTTTCTACCTTATCTTTCCTTATTCTGCTGTTACTCATTTCACTACCCAACTGAGAAAGAAGATGGTTCAGTCGAAGTTCGCATAAAGTATTATAAAGAGATTTTACCATCTTATCAGGAAGACATTTCTTTCCATTCATTCTTCAAAGAAAGTCATTCTCCCTAACAATCAAAATCATCTATTTTCTTTAACCATCTTCCAGGAAATGACACTGAACGAGCTAGCGTTAGGAGGGAACTGTTGCTAGATTTCACTGCTGCTTTAGAAAGCGGCTTCATTTCACTCCCTCAGCATCTGCCGGGAGCTACAGAGGGCCCTGTGGACTTGCAAAGCTCCTGATGAATGAAACCAGGCTCATCGATAGTTCCAGCTGATCCTCCTGCCCAAGGCCAATGCCAGGAGCGCATCTGACTGGTTTCCTCCCAGGGCCCTTGAAATAGCAAAGCCATGCTCTGTGATCAGACACAGCCCTTCCCAGGAGATGCTGACTAAAGCACTAAACGCACTGAGAAGATTCTGTCCTAATCCAGAGGCTTTCCACCTTCTTGCTCATGAAAAGCTGACTTAGAATATCCACGATTTGCTAAGATTGTGTTTCCAGAAGCACCGCTTGAGCACACCAGAACTGTGTACTGATGTCCCCTTGACATGACGTGCACGGTTTTATCCCTTTGGTTACTGTTGCCATCAGCCAGCCAACATGCATGTAATTAGCACCTCCTGGATACACAGCCCTTACTAGGCACTGTGGAGGACACAAGAATGTGCAGGCTGCCAGGGAGTGAGGAGCAGGGACAGGGATGAGAAGGCAGAGCACAGGGGACATTAGGGCAGTGAGACTATTCTGCACGATACTATAACGGTGGATAGGTGACATTACCCATTGGCAAAGCCCATGAAATGTACAACACGAAGAGTGAACCCTAATGCAAACTGTGGACCTCGGTTTATAATAATGTATCCATATTGGCTAATCCCTTGTACCAAATGTGCCACACCAGTGCAAGAGGTTAAGAATACAGGAAACTGGGAGTGGGGTCGGAGGAGTATATGGGAATTCTGTACTTTCTGTTCAATTTTTCTACAAACCTAAGACTGCCCTAAAAAAAAAAAATAAAGTCTATTAATTCAAAAAAATAATTGCCTGCTCAAATAGACAAGGTTGGCCCGCATGAAACAGAACATGTGATGAGGTAGTGGGTAAGCAGGTATGCAGCAGCATGGTGCAAAACACAGGTGCAATTGTTTCTTCTACTTCACGCAATTTCTTGTGTTTTAAACTCCAGGGCTATGAACTTTACCCCAATAAGGACTGACTAAAAGCAAGCCTACGAAACTGGCTTGAGAGCCGTCAAGCACTGTACACATCTGAGTAGTGTGATGAAAAAAGAAAGAAATCAGCACGTTATTTTCAATCTTAACTTGGGGGAAGTGGAAAGGAGGGAAAAAAGGACACAGGAGGGAGGCCTGAAGGAGAACATGCCTGTGGAGAAGGACCCTCAGCAGCATCAGCCGTGTGGCCCAGTGACAAATGGAGCGACCAAAGACTAAGTATCTGTGTTCCACGGGTGGCCATGACAGTGACAGAAGATGCACAAGGCACACGTGTTCTCACAGGACTGCACGGGAAAGAGAGTCATCCTGGATCACTCATGTCTGAAATCCCGGGCTTCATATCCTGGTCAGATGTGAGCTGTCAGCTGAGAAACCGAGCTGTGTTCTTGAGTGTGAGCCAGACGCCTGGACAGATGGCGAGTATCTGCTCCTCTGGGCACCCACCATCTGAGCAGCCGGGGAGTAGGAGCCGCTCCCTCCACCCAGCTGCTAATCGTCTTATGTCCTGGGGCTTAAGGAGTAAGAGCCCTTTGCAACTGTTCTTGCCAAGCAATGCTTAAAGCTGGGCAGACT
The DNA here is from genome assembly GCA_008086735.1 of Cheirogaleus medius. Lineage (NCBI taxonomy): Eukaryota > Metazoa > Chordata > Mammalia > Primates > Cheirogaleidae > Cheirogaleus > Cheirogaleus medius. Next base: position 37,312,741 of record VBSM01002153.1, on the reverse strand, counting down.
GGGTTTAGACAGGATTGTTTCTAGCAAGAAAGAGGGACATGGATAGATGGATGAGTGAGTGATTTGAAATGATAATCGACAACAGCTGACATTTGTATATTCTCAGAGTTTCAACGCGTCTTCTCATACTTTAGCTCTTTTGATTATTACAGCCACCATTTGGGAAAGCAAGAAGCAATCACTCCAATTTTATAATAAACAGAAGAAACTAGGTGCAGAGAGTTGCCCGGACTGTGGCTAGCACACGGCAGTGCAGCCAACGGTGCCGGAGTGCCCAGGGCACTTTCTGCACCCAAATGAGGTGCAGGTCCCGCCTGCGGGGGTCCTAGCTCTTTGGAGAATGTACAGAGACACATTGCGGATGATTTAAACAGATGGAAAAATCTACCTTGCTCATGGATTGGTAGA
>VBSM01002153.1:37285449-37312233 GCA_008086735.1 Cheirogaleus medius | reverse complement strand
CACACACACACACACACACACACACACACACCCCATTCCCACATCAGCAAGAAGGAGCCACTAAAGATTTTGGAGCAGGGAGTGATCTGTACAAAGCAGGTTAGGGGGGAAGGATGACCCGAAGGGAAAAGAGAGGCCAGAGGGTCAGAAGTGGGAGGGTGGGAGAGAGATGGGAAGGTGGGAGGGGGAGGGAGCCGGGTGGAAGGAATCGAAAGGAAAAGACCACAGTGCAAGACAGTGTGAAGAAATAAAAGGTGCCCCTGAGGTCAAGGTTGAGATGGAGGCTGGATGTGGTTGCAAATGCCTGCAGAGTGTCAGAGCTGGGGGCTGCTGCTGGGAAGGAAGCTTCCGAGAAGTATGTGTAGATACGATCGTTGAAGCACCAGCAGGGAAGACAAGGTAGAAGGAGAACAGAACACTGAAACTTGAGTTCTACCCCCTTTAAGGAGTGGGATCAGAAAGCAGAGCCAGAAAAAAGATGGAACAGACAGGAAGAGCAGCAGCACAGAAGGAGGCAGCAGTCCCAGGAAGCCTTCCCTGCCGGCCCGGGGTTCCAGTAATGCCCATTCCTCTCTTTGCACCGACTGGCTCCCCCCAGCCAAGCTGGGTGCATGTCCCAGGGCCCACCGCACCCCAGGGGCACAGTTCCAGGTTAGAGACACTGCCGTTTACCAGACTGGTGACAATCCAGAACAGAGTCATGAAAACCAGACAAAAGTACTTTCCAAAGGAGAGAGTGGGCAGTAAGGAAACTGCAAAGACATTGACGAGTCAGAAGGCCAAGGGCGAAGAGCGGCTTTGAGGGAGCCGTTCCAAGCAGAGCTCCGGGAGCAGGATGAGAATGTTAAGTTGCCAAGGAGGGTGTGAAAGGCACAGAGACGAATGTCCAGGGTGTAAAAGAAGTTTTGCAGGAACGGGAGGGAAAGTTTAGAAAGGAATCGTGTCTGGGAAGCAAGAAAAAGAGAAGGCTCTTTCAGATACAGGAACATGAGAGTAACCAGGCAGAGAGGAAAGAGACACAAAAGAGAGGAGAGGGAAAGCTGATCGTCATCATGGGCATGGGGACAGACACGCCCAGTGCGAGGCAGACCAGCAGGCTAAGGAAAACGGAGGGATGCGCAGGCTGGAGTCAGCCCCACCACGCTCCTCCCTTGCAGGGTGGGGGCAGGGAGCAGGAGAGGCAGCTCCCACCCAACTGTCATTTCTCGGGAACAGCAGCAGTAGCCCAGAGAACTGCAGTAGTGTGCACTGGCGAGCTAAAGACATTCCTCCTCTAACTAGATACCAGGGGGCCAAACAGGCATTAGGAAGCAAATAAACATCATATTAAAGCCAACAGTCATAAGAGCTTACCTGTAATTTCTTGCCATTATGCCAAGGGCTTTACTTTGACCATATTTTATTCGGTTTTTACAACACTCCAGATTAAGTTCTGATGCTATTACCACAATTTTATAATACAAATGGGGAAACTGAGGTTTTAAAGAGGCTAAATAGCACCCCCATGCATAGGACATAAGCACTGGGGTTGGACATCTTGGAACGCCAGGACCCATGCACCTAACCACTGTGCTTGGGTCGGCTCACTGCCCCCCATGTGAGCGGGATAATTGGAACCAGACAGGCCAGTTAAGAGGCATTCCTGAAAGTGGCACCTTCAGTGTATGCAATGTTTTGGTACAGCACCAAGGCCAGGGAAGATGCGATGGTATTCATTAGTGTCAGGTCCTAGCTGACTAGGTGGCATTTTGATCCAATACAGAAAATCCCCGGATTCTGTTATAGGGACCCCTTTGCTTTAAAGGAAATCTGACATTCAAAATCCAAACTTCAGTAGGAATAACAATTTGTTCAGGAGCATCCACTGTGTGCTTGGCATCACCCCTAGGGTTGGAAGTCCCTTGGGGTTTTCTAAATATGACCTCAAAACTGTACAATTCTGCATAGCAGAGATTATTAGCCATATTCCAAAACCGGCCACTATGACCTGAGTTGTGTTCTCCCAAATTCCATGTGTTGAAACCCTAATCCCCAGTACCTCTGAAGGAGTATCAGCCACACTGCTTACTGAAAATTCAAGTCATTTTATAAAAGCCACTTGCCCTTTTGACCTCAGATATCTCGAGCAAAGAAAATTCTACTGATTTCATTCATGTTCCCTTTGTAGATGGTGATGTTTCCAAAATGAAGAGTTTTAAGATTCTGATTCAGCATCAGAAAATCTGGATGGACTGTTGTATTAATTAGATAAAAACTATGTTTGCATATTGATAAACAAACAAAAACAGCCAGAGAAATGGAAAGCATTTGATTTGTTGAAGTGGGGGGAAATGAAATTAATTTTTAAGTAATGTTTATTTTTCATGTTGTATAAGGTTACCTGAAAAGCAATCATTTTAAATGCTTTCCTTTTTCACTTTTTTTCACATCCATATTTAATATTCCTTTTGCCCTAATTACCAGGAAGCAGTCCCTCCTCTCAAAACTTCCCCTATTTATATTTTAACAAGATTTTTCAAATTTAATAACTTAAAATATATATTAGAAAAGTATAATACACACATGACAATAAAAATTCAAATACTATTTTTAAAAATTCAAGTAAGACAGAGGGAACAAACTAAAATAGAAGTGGCTCCCCAAGAACCACCTTTAGGCATCTCTGGTTTTTAGTTCCTGAAACGATTACTTCCCCTTTATGATGCTGTATTATTTTGCTCTTGACATTTTTAAAGAAAATATGGATTGACAGTTACAAATGCTGATGCATATATTAAAATCCATAAATAAATAAATAAATGGGAAAAGAGCTTCCCAGAAATGGCCACTAGGTGGTAGAAGTTGTCTAAAAACTGCTATATCAGGTAAAGCCGTCTCAATTGCTCCCTGTAATTTTTTCCTCTAGGGAGTTCATGGAAGAAAGTACATTTCCAGGGTCCTTTCCTGATATATCCAACACCTCCTCCTCCCGACTCCTTGCTCAGGCTGCCCCGTGGCCGTTTCAGACAGTACACAAACGGAGATGAGAGAACCAACCCCACCTTCCCTGAGAGCAGGACAAGACAAGGAAAGCAGATCTTCCAAACTGAAGAGTTAAGAAAGACAAGCACACTCTGCTTCAGATACTGCACCCACACACCCACACAACCCCCCCAACACACAGACCCCAGTGCTGCCAGGGTAAGGGTGTCAGCAGGAAGAGACGGCTAGTTCTTCCTCCAGAACGGCTGTGATTTTGGCCCACTTCTGGCCTGGGAAGGAGAAAACTGAACAACAGCCTCTGTACTAGGGCAGAGAGTGAATTAATTCATGGAGTCAAAATTCCCAGAATCTCTTTTGCACTTTGGTCTGTGTCATTATATGTAATAGATGCTCAATAAAGACCCACTGACTCAACTTGATCTCAAAACCACATTCCTAAAGCACTAAAGGAGTAAGTTTTCATTCATTAGATGTTCCTTCAGCTCACACAAGAGCCTAAACAACAAGGAAAAAGTCTTAAAGATAAATGAAATAAGAACATCCTCTGTACTTTTCTTTATGACCAAATGTTTCATGATTCCAAAAATTGAGAGCAAAAACAAGGAAGCAAGTAAAAGGAAAAATTGTTTAAATGAGAAAAATAAATATCAACAACCCTTCAACCTAAGAATTTTATTCCTAGAAATTTATCCTAAGAAAATATTTCATTAGAGGCAAAAAAATAAACTACAAAAGCGGAACTATAAAGTGAAATATCCAGGGGTTGAGTACTAGTTAATCACAGCATATTAATTTACTAGATCAATTATCTATACTGAAAGTCATTTTAAAGACTATGAACAAAAAGAGAAAATCATGCATAATGTTTACAGTTTTATTAGACATGAATATAAAGGCAAGCCGACTGAGCAAAATAATGTTTCTCCGTAACAATGGGCCAATAATAGTAAGATTCAGAAATTGACTGAAGCACTTTGTTTTCATAACAATTACTAAGAATTCGATCTCTCAGCTCACAAGTCACCTGCAAATGTGATATGGTGTCACGCCATGGTTATCCTTTATTTAGTATTTTTGTATTTGTAGTTGCCATAGCAGGGAAATTTATTTTCAATAGAACTATTAAATTTTCCTTTGCTAACTAGAGCCTATTTTTATTTGTTTTGAAACCATAACAATGTCAATTTACTCCCAACTATGCTACCACAATGTTTACATTTTGCTTCGAATTTCAAGTCTATAATAAAATGTAGACATTTATAACCATATTAGTGTCCATCTTGGGCTTGTTTACCATGGAAGGGTCCGAGTTCTTTTGGCAGTCATAGGATAGGTTATGCCACCCCAGCAATAGAATAAGCTATTTATAAGAATGTATATATGGGCGAATAAGTGACGCTGTAATTCATTCTTAACAAAAAAAGGAAAAGTGATCCCCTTCCAGTTGTTATTTGCATAGATTTTGGCAAGGAAACTGAGCTTCCTTGGGCCGGGTCCAGAACCTGCAGTCAGGACCTCCGCAAAGACGGAAGGGCAGCAGAGGTTGATTAAGCCCCGCAGAGAGACCTATTTCCTGGCAATGCACAGACACAGCCTTCTCAGTCCCACAAAGTCTCACAGTGTGCAGAGCAGGAGGAGGAGACCAGATCTGCTGTTTGGAAGAAAGCAGCCAACAACCTTCAGAGGCTTCTCCGTACCTTTCCCATTAGGCAGGAGGGCTGACGTGGATCATCGGTAGATCAGGAACCTTATAAACTGCTGAGTCTCCAAATCTTTAGTGGTCTGTCCACTTTCCCCTAAAAGCCTTTTGCTCTAAAATACAGAGAAAGGTATATAATGTGTGTGGCTCAGTGGGCTCTTTCATATATATACCACATATATTATATATATATTTCTCAAATATATTTATGTGTGTGTATATATTTTTATATATACATTTGTATTTACATAAAAGCTATTTTACTGCCTTAAAGAATGAGATAGCCCATCAGAAGCTTTGTGGTTACAATAAAATGCAGTAGAATTAAATCAATTTTTAGTCTTCCAAAATAATGAGAAATCACTAATAATTTTTATAATTTTTAATTTCCACCTAAACCAAAATAACATATTCTTAAATGTAATGAAAGGGGCAAGTGTGTAGAAAAGTGTGTGTGTGTAAAATTCATAAAGTGGGTGAGAAATTAGAGTTTTAAAAGAAAATTTGTTAATTTGGAGGAAAATATAAACTCAAAAAATCTATATTATTATTATAACATATCCCCCCTCTTTCAAAGCCTAGAAATTAGTTTAATAAAGGAAATATATATACATATAGATAGTGCATTGAACGAGATACTTAGTACAGTACTCTAAAACCTGTTTACAGTGGCAAATTCTTTGCAAATGGGAATCAGAAGTCAGGTACCCATTCCAGGAAAGAGAGTTCTATACTGAAAAAAAACAAGGGGCCTATGTGCAAATAAATAATCACCCCCATTAAATTGAGGGGTCAAAGACCAATCTGGCAGCTGGAACAAAGAGAAATTTGTCATCCAAACTTTTTGGCCCTACTTTCCTAAAGTAAATTTGGAGCTAATTAGCTTTCAAGACTTTTCCGGGGTTTTTTCCACAGTGATGAGACAAAGAAACACACTTAAGATAAAAACCAGATGTCAAAGCTTACTGGTCATTTGTTCATGTACATTATATTTACATGTCACTGTTAAAGCTGCGGTTTGGCCAGGTGTCAAACATAGTAGGTGACATGGACTTTGTGCACCTTACTCTGATTATGATATGACATTCAATGTGTACGATACCACGTTTTAGCACAGCTGAATTCTTCCTGGTCTGAATGCATTTCACTATTATGCTAAATGTTCCTTATGCAGTTGTCTTTGGCTGCAAGTACAATACGTTGTAAACAGTTCTCTGTAAAGACTTCCAAAAATCACAGAGACTGTAGAAATTACATTGGCCCTTCTACACTGGTATTGGACCTACTCATATTGATCACTTCTCCCTTTCCTGTCGAACCATGAATTTGGGTTACTCTATACTTGGCTTTGAGAATGCAAGAAGAGGAAAACACTACTTTATTTTCCCCATAGAGACATCAGTGAAAACCCAGCAAAAGGAGAAGTACAAAGAGAAACAGGATACACCCAATTTCTTTAAGGACCTCTGTCTGATTTCTTTAAGATCATGAACTCATTCATGTTTATCTTCGGTTACTAAATAATAAAGTTTAAACTCAACAACAACAAGCAAATGCATTAGGACAAAAGGTCTGTATTCAACTAAGAGCCCTGGTCAGTAGTTGGTTCAAGATCCCAAAATATTGTACTCAGGAGGTCCTTGAGGAGGTGTGGAGTAGAAGGAAAGGGTAGAAACAGAATTTTTCTACATGAAATATATTTGAACAAATATATTCATTACAGGTTCTAGAACTTTTCTTACACAAAATTTTAAATGAAGTGTGACTATAGGTACTATTTTTTTCCTTCTCCTGCTAAATCGTTTGTACCTCCAGTACTGTATACACATAATTTTCCCCTTAAAAAACTGTCTAGACTTCCAAGTGTTTCTCTCTGAGGATAACTATGGTACCCCGTAGCATTTGACTTGCATATCATGGAGACTTTTAGGACACAAAGTATTTTTAATTTTTATTTTTGTGTCCAGTTCTCTGTCTCCTCATAGGACTTACCTAGAGTTCCAAATCTACCAAGTCTGCAAAAATTAAATTTGGTCTAGTTAACTGGCATCCATTCTCTTAATTGTCTTTAGGGAGAAAGATTCTATAATTTCCATTTGTAGTTTCACTAAATGCTACAGAGCACCCACAGACAAGACATTCTTGAACATATACTGTAATTCACCCACACACTAAATTTCTAGCTCATTGTTCTAAACTCAGAAGAGACAGAAAACAGTCTGTTATAATTTTTCAATTTTATTATTAGTTGTTGTTAATCTCTTACTGTGCCTAACTTATAAATAAAACTTTATCATAGGTATGTATCTATGTATGGGAAAAAACAATACATACAGAGTTCAGTACTAATTGAGGTTGAGGTTTTAGGCATACACTGAAACATATCCTCCCACTACTATAGCTGCATAGTGGACATTCTTTTTTTGCATCCATCCAACACACAACAATCCGCTTTCTCTGGGATCTGTTCCCACACACCCACCCACGGGCTGAGCTCCTGGCATCCCTGTCTATACTAACAGACCCACCCCCCTAACCCAGTTGTTTCTTTGGGCATATGGAATTGTGATTCTGTGTGTGTGGCTGGACCTAAGGTAATCAATCTTGGAAGAAAAGAATGAAACAGGAGGCCTGAGAGTTTCTGATGGCCTCCGGCTCTGTGGGTCTCGGCCCTCAGGAATCCAGCTATCCTTCCCCAGCATTCTTCTAATAATTCCCTTTTTTGAGTAAAACATGTCTAAATGGTTTCTGCTATTTGAACATTAACTAAGAAAGACTTCATTTGTGCCAATATATTAAGTGATTCATTTTGTCAGGATTACTTCTGTACAGTGCAAATTTAAGAAAGGAGAGGAGGCTCAAACATTAAGAATAGAAGAATATTTCACAATTTTTAAAAGTATGGACATAGCATTTATTCCTTCTATCCCCCCAAAAAACCCAGGCCTATGCTGCGTATATCAATCTTCATAATAACCTTGTAACATGGCAAAAGACATATGGCCATTCCTTTTTTTCCCCGTTAAGAAGACAGACTGTGCAGACTAGAACCCAAGATTTCTGACTCTTAGTCCAGATTCTTTTCCTCCACAAGTTAAAGTATGTGGACAACAATAATATCAATCTTTACAAAGACACTGGAATAAATGTTCATATGTAGAAAAAGATATAAAGATATATTTGAAAAAAAGGACTGGGAGTACAATCTGCATATTGATTAAACCGGTTTGGTAGCAAAATCAATAAACATCTTTTATGTGTGTATGTATGTATGTATTCTCCCACTGTGCCTTCAAAATGTATTTATGGAGATAACTTCCCCTGTCTCTGGATGGGTACTTAGGCAGATCTCATGACTTCTCCACTCACTCTTAGATAATAGATGATTCTGCAGTGTTAAACGACAAAACCAACATTGGTTTAGTAATTTTCTATGCATCCAGTCCACGATATTAACAAACCCTTCAGTCCTCATTCGAAGTCCTCCCCTTTCCCTGGCTACCTAAGCAAGGCCTAAAACTGCCTGCAGTTGGGGAAGAAGGTGTGGTCATCTTCTCCCCTTCCTCACACACTTGCTGCAGTTTCAGGACTGCCTGGGGAGAGGGAAAGGATTTTACTCGGCTGGGTGGCTTCCTGTACTCTGGGCCTGACACATAGTGAAATTTCTCTTGCTTCCATGAAGCAATTTCATGGGCTTTTGTTTTCTCTTTAATCACCTAATCCCCAAGGCCTCTCACCTAATTCTCTGAACAACACATTCCATCCTCCGAGCTGATGTTCCCCACCGTCCACTCTACATGGTTTCATGCTGTTGCAGATGCCAGCTTTCTAGGTGGTTCTCCTGGGCAGGACTCACAAAGGGCTCTAGCCAGCACTCTGCCCAAGTGGCCCACTCTGAGTGACAGGAAATACTTGGGGACCTTGGCCTTGACGTTGCGTTCCGGAGGCAGTGGCACACTCCTGACTCCACTGCTGGTCGATGAACCTGCTTCTCAGCCACTGTATTTCCTAGGAAGGTGTCAGACCCCATTCCAAACACGTCCCAAAGTCAGCAAGCACATACCAAACTCTCAGATGATTCCACTGAATTTCCCTTCCCTAGCCTTGGGCAGGGTAGAGGAGGGGGAGAGTCTGCAGACAGGGTGTTGCATAAATATCCCTCCTCTTCCTAAACTGTAATCCCTTTTTGTAATTTTTTATTGTGGTTTTATATATATATAACAGAAAATTTACCATTTTTACAATTTTCAAGTGGACAGTTGTGTTGTATCAAGTATATTCACACTGATGTGCAACCATCACAACCATCCATCTCCAGAATTCTTTTAATCTTCCCAAACCGAAGCTCTGTACTTCTAACACTAACTCCCCATTTCCCCTCCCCTCAGCCCCTGGCAACCATCATTCTACTTTCTGCCTTTACGAATTTGACTACTCTAGGGAGCTCATATAAGTGAAATCACATAGTACCTGTCCTTTTGGGTCTGGCATATCTCACTTAGCATAATGTCTTTAAGGTTCTTCCGTGTTGCAGCAGGTGTCAGAATTTCCTTCCTTTTTAAGGCTGAATAATATTCCCTTGTATGGATAGATCACATTTTGTTTATCTGCTCATCCATCAGTGCATACTTGAGTTGCTTCCACCTTTTAACTCTTATGGATAATGCCACTGTGAACATGAGTGTACAAAAATCTGTTCTGATCTCCTTTTATATCCTTGATCTTTTCTAAATTTTGCCCATGTGGAGTTTAGCTTCACATTCATATTTATACTTGCTGTCCATTACATGAGAGCCTCAGTTGAACTCAGAAGAGAAGAACTCCACCTAACCTTCTGTTAGGGTAAGACCCAAAGGTAACCCCAGGCTCTAACCAAAGTCCTGTAACTGTAAATACTGTACCAGGCAGGTCTTGCCTCTCCAGGGACGTTTTCCTCTGGAGGCTCCTGACTCCATTTTCAAGTTAAGGTTTTCAATGTGGATCAGTCCCAGTCAGCTCCTCAAAAATGCAACCAACTGTTAACATAAAGTTACCACGTGATCCAGCGATTCCATTCCTGAGTGTCCACCCAGAAGAAATGAAAACGTATGTCCACGCAAAAACTTGTAGGCAAATGCTCATAACAGCATTACTCATAGCTGAAAAGCAGACACAACCCAAATGTCCTTGACTATCAAATGGATAGTCAAAATGTGGCCTCTCCATCCAGCGAAATACTATTCAGCAATAAAAACAATGAAGTACTGATACAAGCTACACTAGATGAACCTCAAAACATTATACTAAGTGAAAGAAGGCATACATCAATGCCCACATATGATTCCATTTGTGTAAAATGTCCAAAAAGCATGGAGACAGGAAGTAGACTAGTGGCTGCCTATGGCTAGAGGGAGAGAGAGGAGAGTGACTGCAAATGGACACAGGGCCTCTTTCTTGGGTGAAGGAAATAAATGTTCTAAAATTATATCGTAGTGATGATTGCACAACTCTGTAATTTTACTAAAATTCATTGAATTATTCTTAAAATGAGTGGATTTTACAGTATATAAATTATACCTCAATAAAGATGGGTTTTTTGTTTGGGTTTGGTTTTGGTTTTTTGAGACAGGGTCTCACTCTGTTGTCCAGGCTGGAGTGCAGTGACACAATCATAGCTCACAGCAACCTCAAACTGCAGGGGGGTTAAAATGATCCTCCCACCTTAGCCTCCCAAGAACCTAGGACTATAGGCACATGCCATCACGTCTAGCCATAAAGCTGTTTTTTAAAAAATAAATCAAATAATTAAAAAGTGCAATTCATGACATAATCAAAACACAATTATTGCTTAGAATTAAAGGCTGGAAGTTTCTATGGCAAAATGTTCACGGTAACTATTTCTGGCAGTTGGACTATAGGATTTTTTTCTTTCTGCTTAAATTTATTATTATTATTATTATTATTTGAGACAGAGTCTTGCTCTGTCACCCTGGGTAAAATGTAATAGGGTCATCACAGCTCAGTGCAACCTCCAACACCTGGGCTCAAGCAATTCTCTTGTCTCAGCCTCCGGAGTAGCTGGGACTACAGGCACATGCCACCATGTCCACATAATTTTTCTATTTTTTGCAGAGACAGGATTCCACTCTGTTGCCCAGGATGGTCTCAAACTCCTGACCTCAAGTGATCCTCCTGCCTTGGCCTCCCAAAGTGCTGGATTACAGGCTTGAGCCACCACACCTGGCCTGCTTAAATGTATTTTATAAACTTTCTTCACTGAAAATACAACTTTCCTAACAACAAAAATGGTGTCTTGGGTTTTTTGAATCAAAATCATGGGTGAATTGATTTGTAATCTTGCAATAGAGAAGGCCTTTCAAAATAAGACAGGAAAGTCACAAGCCTGAAGGCATTCTGCCAAATTTGCCATATAAAATGTTAAAATTTCTCTGTTGCAAAACTCAAACCAAACCAAAAACAATAACTAAAAACAAAGTCAGACCACAGAAGACAAATTGGGGAACACATCTGCAAAACACAATGAGAGACAAAAACCTAATTTCTTTTATTTATAAAGCCCAGCCAAATCAGTATGAAAAAAGTTGAACCCAATGGAAAAATGAACAAAAACTATGAAGAAGCAATTCACAGAAAAGGAAATATTAACTGCCATTTTGCATTTTAAAAAGTACTCAGCCTCATTCATGTTGTGGTGAGAATATAAACTTGCATGATATTTTTAAAGGGCAATTTGACAAAATCTACCAAAACCTTTCCAAAGTGTAGCTCTTTATTGCATGAATTGGCACTTCCACTTCCACAAATTTACCCTGTAGATCACACCAGTAAAAGTAGTCCAGGATAAATATAAGCGTGTGTTCACTGCAATGTTGTAACAGTGAAATAACTAGAAACCAAGATGTCCATGAGCAGGGAACAAGCTAAATAAATCACAGCACCCTCCAAATGGAGCCCTCTGCACACTTAAGAAGTATACCTAAGAAATATGAAGTGAAAAAAGAAAAGAGCAGAAGGAATATGGGAAAATTCCATATTGTATAAAATTTTAAAGATAAGTATATGTGCATACACAAATAGACATATTTTTCAGAGGCATAACAATGGTTAGCTTTGAAAAAAAGGACTGCCAGAAAGACAAGACTATTTACTTTTTATTTTGAACATCTCTATGCTGCTTTGCACGTTTTAAGGCTGTGCCTATAATTTTTCATAACATCCAGAGAGGTTATCTAGGAGGTGGGATGATAAATGATTTTTTGTTTTCTTATTTTTCACTTATCCACATTTAAAAATAACTTAATGGATTTGTTATTTCAACAGGTTATTCTTTTCTGCTTGACCTCGCGTCACAGAGATGTCAGATGAAGTCAAAGAGGATACCAGATGCAGACAGGGAGCTGCGGCAGCACGTACGTGGCCCTGTGCAGCTGCTGTCCAGGGCAGGGCTGGGTCGCTGGAGCTGCCCCCACGCCCTCGTTCAGCCCAGGCCAGCGGGTCATCCCAGTCCAGTCCTTAGTGCTCAGATGCCAAGTCCGAGGCTGAGTGAACCGTGCGAATGTGCACAGTGGTATCAGACACGTGCTCCCGACATGGGGGGAAGCGAAATCTTAGCCCTTCAAGGGGCAGCCTGTGGCAGGGAGACAGCGGGGGGCTGGGCGTGGTCCCCACCTGGACTCTCGTAACAGCTCCTTATCCTCTTCTCCAGTGATGTCCTTTCCCATCCTTGCCCACTCCTAGCCTAAGATACGTAATCATCTGTGAGCAGAATTTTTACTTTTCTGTGCTTTCCAAAGTTTTTATAATAAGCATGCATTATTTTTATCACCATACAAATGTGTTTAAAAAATATGTAAATGACAGATATTGATCTCCCCATATGAAAGTGTGATCTCTCCTGGAGTCCAGAGAGAATTTCAATCACAACTGCTTTGCTCCCACCACATAGCCAACATTCCCCACTGGGGGAGCAGGACAGAAGAAAGCAGGGAGACACACGGTCATGACCAGTGAGTGGCAGGGCGTTTGAGGACTGGCCACACATTCCTCCTGGGGCAGGGCTGGGGGGAATGTACAAGGGCGGGGGCGAGGGAAAGAGAAAGAAAGACACTGGTGTGTGCCTGGTTTGGGGACTATTTAACTAGATTCTCCCAATTTCTGCCATCAATCTTTATAAGATTTGCTATGTGTTTGCTGCATTAGCTCCATGTTGCTGATTTTTTATCATTTCTCGCACTGAATCAATATTCATGAATTTAGGAAGGAAGCAAGGATAAGTCGGGGTGGTGGCACCACCTCTCTGGCCCGGCACTAGATGGCAGAAGCTCCCAGGGAATCTTCACAGTCAGCCCTGCACTTCTAAAAACACCCAAGGCCCCACTGCCTGGATGAACCTGAAGAATATTGTGCTAAGTGAAATAAGCCGAGCTCAGAAAGACAAATACTGCATGATTTCATGCATGTGTGGAATCTAAAAAAAACCCAAAGTTGAAATCAGCAAAGACAGCAGAACAGTGGCTTTCAGGGACAGGGGGCGGGAATGAGGAGATGTTGGTTAAAGGGTACAAAATTTCAGTTATGTCATAACATCAGTAAGTTCTGGAGACTCAGTGTACAGTATGGTGACTATGTTAACAATAATGTATCATAGGCCGGGCGTGGTGGCTCACACCTGTAATTCTAGCCCTCTGGGAGGCCGAGGCAGGAGGATCTCTTGAGGCCAGAGTTCAAGACCAGCCTGAGCAAGAGCAAGACTCTGCCTCTACAAAAATTAGAAAGAATTAGCCAGGCGCCGTGGCACATGCCTGTAGTCCCAGCTACTCAGGAGGCTGAGGCAGGAGGATCACTTGAGCCTAGGAGTTTGAGGTTGCTGTGAGCTAAGCATTCTAGCCCAGGTGACAAAGGGAGAATCTGTCTCAAAAAAAAAAAAAAAAGTATTGTGTACCTAAAATGTGCTGAGACAGTAGATCTTAAGCCTTCTCATCACCAAAAAAAAAAAAAGTTACAGATATGTTAATTAGCTTTATTGTGGTAATCATTTTACAATGTGTACATATTTCAAGATATCACATTGTACAACTTAAATATACACAATTTTTATTTGTCAGTCGTACCTCAGTAAAGCTGAGGCAGAAAAGTGATTACTTAAAAATAGCCTCTGAATGCAAAAAAGTTTTAGAAATACCTTAATCAATTACATTTATTTATATTTTCTTTTTTATCTATGCACAAGATTGATTGATATATGATGAAATTTATCATCATATATCTAGCTAATTCTAAAACAGCTTTTTCAATATGTGTACAAGAAAAATTCTATGTGACAATAAAGCTTTTAGGAATTTTTTTAAAAAATGCCAAAGGAGGGAGGCACCTAACAGCCAGTTGCAGCCACTCCCCTATGGCTTAAGTGTCTAAAACTGTATCACCAAGTTGCTGTTTTATCAAAGTTCTGCCTTATAACATTAAAAAAAGAAATCCTTGTTAAATCCAATGTTGGTCTCATTCAGCTAATATTCCACAGGTTATCTTATATAGACTCGATTTCCGCAGTGTGACCTAAGGGTCTTGCCTGCTGACTGCCTGGCTATCCTTCGGCTGGGTCCTTGGGAGCAGTGTTTGTCTCTCCCCAGCACGAATGCGACCCATGTGCGCTGAGAACCACAGTCTGTTCAGGACGGAGGGTGTATACAAAGGAGGGGGAGCTGGGGCACAAAGAGAGGAAACTCGCCCCCATTCTTCAGCATGCGCCCCGTTCCGGCCTCCTTTTAACACAAAGGCAGGCGTTGTTGACAGATGTAGTAGGGGCCGCACTGAGGTTTTCAGCTTCCTGGTTTCAGGTTGAACTCCCCGTCACCTTTATCAGAATTCCTGAACAACCTCCTCTGCTCATGTTTTGACCTGGCACTTGCTCTTCTTTGCTGTGAGTCCCCATCTGCAATGTCCCTTCGATTGTGACACCTCCTTTGTCATCTTCTGGGAGTCTCTCCTAAGGGAACCACCACTGCTGGCCCACCATTGCTGTCCTTGCGATCCTTCAACATTTTAATGACCACCCTCTCAGCCCCCTTACAAAGAGTTTTTGCTTCAATAATACGTTTGGGATGTAGTAGCTCAGACAAGAGGGCTCTTTTCCAACGCCACTGCCAAATCTCTGTGCCATGGGGCCCCAGGAAGCCTCTGCTTTCCCACCACTTGTTAACCAATAAACGCCCAAGTTCCCAGCACTGCTGATTGGGGGATGCAAAACCAGCCTAAGGCAAGAGTCTTGCTTTCCAAAAGACTAGCAACTTAGAACAGTTAGAGAGTAATTCAGAATGAGATTTTAGGACAATAATTTTTAAAGTTATTTTTAAAATAAAATAAATCATAATTAACCCTTTGTGTGGATATTTCGCCCCTTTGCTGTGTATCCTGGACACGGGTGATTATTTTCCGGCTTACTCTCTCCCTTCAACTCTTGCAGGATCTCCATCCTTTGAACATTAGGTTTTGAAATGCTCTCATAATCCTTGTATTCACTTCTTTTGTGGCATTTTTCTGATTCTCTGACATCATGCTCCCCTGGTCCCCCTGGCTTTGTGTTGACCACACTGGTCTCTCCCCCTTCCACCCCTGACACCTGTTCCTCATTCCTGGCATGACTCCATGAAGTGGACCACCTAGCACTGTTCTCAGGCTGACTCTCAAACTCTAATCCTTTTGTCCTGACTCCAACAATGGTACACCAACTTCAGTGCAGGCAGACAGGTACAAATAAAAAGTGTGTATTCACCTCCATTTTAATCAAACCCTGCCTCTTGAAATTTGGAGGTATAGCCCAACAGGGGCACCAGAGGCAGCCACAGTGAAAGTGTGCAAGGCCGCCAATAAACATCTACCCACCCTCTGTGCTTGGCACTATGGGTTATACAAAGATGAATCAGAGATCTCACAATCTAGGAGAGGAAAGACGGATAACCATATAGAATGTGATACAGTCCATGAACAAAATACAAATAAAGTAATGAGAAAATTCAAGAGGGAGTGCTATGGGTTGAATTGTGTCCTCTTCTCAAGATTCATACACTGAAGTAGGAACATCCAGTCCTGATCTCCAGCACTTCAGAACAGGACTTTATTTGGAAGTAGGGTCTCTGCAGATGTAATTCCTTAAGACGAAGTCATGCTGAAGTAGGATGGGCCCTAATCCAGTATGAGTGGTGTCCTTATTAAAAGGGAAAATTTGGAGACAGACACACATGCAGGGAGAATGTCACGCGAAGAAGGCAGAGACCAAAGGTGATGCTCCTACTTGTCAAGGGGTGACAAAGATTTCAGATTGTCAGCAAACCACTAGAAGCTAGAGGAGAGGCATAGATTCTTCCACACAGCCCTCAGAAGGAACCAACCCTGCTGACACCTCGATCTCAGACTTTTAGCCTCCAAGACTGTGAGACAGATTGGGCACAGTGGCTCACGCCTATAATCCTAGCACTCTGAGAGGCCAAGGTGGGAGGATCCCTTGAGCTCAGGGGTTCAAGACCAGCCTGAGCAAAAGTGAGACTCCATCACTACTAAAAATAGAAAAAATTAGCTGGGTGTGGTGGTGGTTGCCTGTAGTCTCAGCTACTCAAGAGGCTGAAGCAGGAGGATCGCTTAAGCCCAGGAGTTTGAGGTTGCTGTGAGCTAGGCTGACAACACAACACTCTAACCCAGGCAACAGAGTAAGACTCTGTCTCAAGAAAAAAAAAAAAACACCTTTTATTAAATTATGAAAAATGTTAAGTGTTCACAAAATGAAGTTAGTATTATACAATGACCTCTCATAAACCCAACACACAAATTTAACAAGTTCTACCAGACTTGTTTCAACTATCCATCCATCCTTCTCTCCTTCCTCCCTCCCTCTCCACTGAATTTTAAAGTAAATCCAAGACTTCCTGTTGTTTCACCCTATAGACTTCAACATGCATATTTAACAATATGTCCCTGTCCTTACTTAACCATAATGCCATTGTGAAACTTGATGAAAGTAATGGGAATTGCTTGGAATCTTATTATGTCTCTTTTCATCATTTTTAAACAAAAATAATGGCAATATTTTACACAATTTACAATTTAACAAAAAGAATACTTGAATAATAAACCAATTCCATTTGGAGGCTTCTGATGTAGCACTCTGGTATACAACAGCTTGAGAAAAGTTTGGATATACTGCCTTAAAGTCGGAAGGCCTCAGGAATGTTTTCCCGTGAGATGAGTGCACCTCATCAGTGTTCCATGCGTCAGTTCTAACAACCCCAGAATGATCCTGTTACCTGACAGTATTCTAATGAAGATTAAAGAAATAACATCTGTTAATCGCATCAAGTTCACCGAGGTGGGACCGGCCGGGTGCTGTTAATGGAGCAGACAAATGTGGGGCATATACAGTTGACTTTTCACATTGAAAAGTCATCATAGAGGAACTTTCTCCTTGGGCGCACGTAATGAAATACACTTCAGAGCACGTACTAACTGAGGTAGGGTGGAGCTAGGTAGGAAAGTCATGCCGGAGACTACCTCTTAGTAACCTGGGGAGAAAATTACACTGCAATGCCTACAGCTCTGGGAAGTGATGCGTATAAACATATGTTTGTGCCATTTACAGCTTACATAACTGAACAAGAACTTAGAAAAGGGAGTCTGGGCCGGGCGTGGTGGCTCACGCCTGTAATCCTAGCACTCTGGGAGGCCAAGGTGGGTGGATCATTTGAGCTCAGGAGTTCGAAACCAGCCTGAGCAAGAGCGAGACCTCATCTCTACTAAAAATAGAAAGAAATTAATTGGCCAACTAAAATATAGAAAAAATTAGCCAGGCATGGTGGCATGTGCCTGTAGTCTTAGCTATTTGGGAGGCTGAGGCAGAAGGATCGCTTGAGCCCAAGAGTTTGAGGTTGCTGTGAGCTAGGCTGACGCCACGGCACTCTAGCCCGGGCAACAGAGTGAGACTCCGTCTCAAAAAAAAAAAAAAGAAAGAAAGAAAAAGGAGTCTGGTTGACAATTGTTCCAAAAGAAATCAACTCAACTGTCAAAACAAAACATTCATATGACCCAGCAATTCTACTTTCAGCAATTTATGCTAAGGAAATAAACATAGATGCAGGTGAAGATACAATCACAAGGACATTTGGGTCAGTGATGTTTATAAACACATTTTTAAAATAACTCTTAAATATTTTAACACAGATATGGTTGAGTAAATTACATTATAGCACCACGATGGGATACTTTGTAGCCATTAAAAATATATGGACTAACATGTAAATGTTTTAACATTATCTTCAGTGAAAAAAATCATATTATGAAATAGTACAAAAGTCATAATTCCTCTTTAGTTTAGCTACAATTATATATGTGCATATACACCTGTACACACACACATAAAAAGAAACAAGATTAGAAGGATACAGAGTAAACATAATGCTGACAGTAGTTATCTCTATAAGCAGAATTATGATTTCTTTTGCCTTTAGATTTTTCTACAATGTACACATAAAACTTAAGTAAAAAAAAAATGTTTTTCAGAAATTTGACTACCAGATCTAGCAACATGGAAGACTGACCTAAAGTAGAATGCTATACACTATAAACACAAAGAAATAACAGATAAAAGGAAAATAGAAAGAAAAGCAAATCCCTCAGTCAGAAACATGGAGGGATGTGAAATACAAACCGCGCTGCACGTGAATTAACAACGCAGTTGCTCATAGTTGAGGGCGTGGTAGAGATGAGCCCAGTATTCTCTGATGATAAACCAGAGAAAGATGTCATGCACACATTTAAAAAAGTCCAGACCAATATCTATAAATACAGGCACAAAAATCCTCAAAAACATACTAGCAAACTAAATTCAGCTGATAAAAGGATTA
Source organism: Cheirogaleus medius (assembly GCA_008086735.1). Lineage (NCBI taxonomy): Eukaryota > Metazoa > Chordata > Mammalia > Primates > Cheirogaleidae > Cheirogaleus > Cheirogaleus medius. The sequence goes on along the minus strand of VBSM01002153.1, from coordinate 37,293,663 downwards.
TACAGTATGACCAAGTGGGATTTATCCCAAGCGTGTGAGGTTAGTTTAATATCTGAAAATCAGTTAATGTGCAAACCATATTGATAGAAGAAAAGACAAAATTACTGCAATAGACACAGAAAATCACATAAAATCCAATACTCTTTCAAGATAAAAATACTCAACAAATAGGAATAGAAGGAAATTTCCTCAACCTGATAAAGGGCATCTATAAAAAACCCACAGATAACAGCATACCTAATGCTATAAAACTAAGAGCTTTCACCCTAAGATCAGGAACAAACAAAGATGTTTGCTCTTTTTGTTTGTTTGTTTGAGACAGAGTCTTGCTCTATTGCCCCAGGTAGAGTGCAGTGGCATCATCATAGCTCACAGCAACCTCAAACTCCTGGGCTCAAGGGATCCTCTTGCCTCAGCCTTCCAGGTAGCTGGGGCTACAGGCAGGTGCCACAACATCTGGCTAATTTTTCTATTTTTAGTAGAGATGAGATCTTGCTCTTGCTCAGGCTGGTCTCAAACTCCTGAGCTCAAGCGATCCTCTCACCTCGGCCTCCCAGAGTGCTAAGATTACAGGCGTGAGCCACCACGCCTGGTCAGAAGTCTGCTCTTGTCACTTGCATTCAACTTTGTACTGAAGGTTCTAGCTAGGGCAATTAGACAAGAGACAAAAATAAAAGACGTCAAGATTGGAAAGGAAGTAAAACCATCTCTATTTGTAGATGACATGATTTTGTATGTAGTAAATCTTACAGAATCCACTAAAAGAAATTAGAATTAATAAACAAGGTCACCGTACACAAATGTTCATAGTATTATTCATAAGAGCCAAAAAAGTGGAAACAACACAAATGTCCTTCAACTGATGAATGGGGAAACATGGTACATCCATGCAATAGAATACTACTCAGCAATAAAAAGAAATGAAGTGCCCATACAAGCTGCAACATGAACAAACCTTGAAACATACTAATGCAAAGAAGCCAGTCAAAAAAGACCACATTTTGTATGATTCATTTACATGTATTATCCATAACAGGTAAATGTATAGATGCAGAAAGTAGATTAGTTATTGCCAAAGCTCGAAAGGCTGGGGGTAATTGGGCGTGACAGTTAACAGATATGGGTTTTGAGGGGAGGTGATGAAAATATTCTAAAAGTGATTGTGGTGATGGCTGCACAACTCTGTGAACATACTAAAAACCATTTAGTTGTACACTTTAAGTGGATAAATAGAATGGCATGTAAATGATATTTCAATAAAGCTGTTAGAAGTAAACAATAAAGAATCTCAATTTGCTCTGACAGGTAAACGTATTGGGAAAAAAGAAAACAATTATTATTACTTGCAGATGTTGTGGTTATGTACATAAAAAAAATCCCAAGAAATATTAAAACCAACTATTAGAACTCATGAGTTCAGAGAGATTGCTAAATTCAAGAACAACACAGAAATATCGATATTGTTCTAGCATGAAATATCAATGATAAAGTATAATTTTGAAAAAGATTCCATTCTCCCCAATAACAACACTGTATGGGATACCAAGGAATAAACTTATCAAAGGATTGGCAAGATCTAAAAAGAAAATTATAAAGTTTCAGTGATGAACACAAAATAAAATCTAAATAAATGGAGAAATATACCATGTCCATGGATGGGAAAGCTCAATATCCAAAATATGGCACTTCTTCAAATATTAATGTATAAATTTCAGTCTAATTAAAATAAAAATTCCAAAAAGGTTTTTAAGGAACTTAACAAGTTCATTCACAAATTCACATGGAAGAGAAAAGGATCCAAGAACATCAAGACAATTTTGAAGCCAAACAAAGTGGGAGTAGTTGCCTTCTCATTTATCAAAACTCATCATCAATTTATAGTAAGTCACAAGTGTGGTCTTGGTGCATGGATAGACAAATAGACCAAAAGAGGAACCTAGAAAGAAACTCGTGTTTCTTATGAGAACTCAATATAACAGACATGGCTTTGAAAATTAATGGGAAAAGGATGAACTTTTCAATTTGAGGGAGAAAATAAAATAACCTCGCTTCTCCATACTATGCACTATACACTGGAATTCCAAAATAAATTCCAGATCAATTCCAAACCTAAATGGGAAAATGCAGCACTGTAAAACTTCTAAAACACAAGAGGAAAACAAAAGTCATATATTTATGATTCAGAGTATGGATAAAGTTCTTATATAAGACAATAAAAACACATATAAGACTAGTAAATTTGATGGCATCAAAATAAAACATTTCTCTGTAAGAAAAGACAGCATACTCCCAACCACAGACCAGGAAAAGGTAGCTGTAAGGACGAACTACAAAAAATGGTGGGGACAGGAGGGGTTTGGGGACAATCTAATAGAAAAATGTCAAGAATATAAGCGCAAGTAATTTACAGAAGAAATCCGAATGGCAAAAAGTTTTCATTGTAAAGATATTTACTATTAGTCTAAACCTAGTTAAATTGTCTATATTCAATAGTTTTAGCTTACAAAAATGCAATTTTATATAGGTAAAACTAGTAGCAGTAATGGAAACAAAAATTAAAAGAGATAGCATTTAAAACCATCAGATTGGTCATCAGAATGAGCAAAATTATATGGAAGCAAGAACTATGACACAGCTGCAAAAAGAAGCTTAGATTGGTAAAAGCACGTTGGTAGTGTCTAATAAAGTTGAACGTGCATTTACCCTAATACCAAGCAACTTCACTCTGTTATAATCTTCCTAGAGAAATACTTACACATGCTCACAAGGAGATCAGCTAAAGATACCGTCTTAGCAGGGTTTCTCCAAAGAAACAGAACCAATAGTGTGTGTGTGTGTGTGTGTGTGTGTGTGTGTGTGTGTTTAATGATGAGGAGTTGGCTCACAGGATTATGGAGGCTGAGAAGTCCCAAGATCTGCAGGTGGTAGGCTGGAGATACAGGAGAGCTGACGTGTAGTTCCAGTCCACATCCAAAGGCTGAGCACCAGGAAAGCCAATGTCACTTTTTAAGTTCCAGTCTGAAAGTCAGCAGGCTCAAGACCCTAGAGCTGATGCTTCAGCCTAAGTCTGAAGGCCAGAAAAGACCAATGTCTCAAGTAGTCAGGGAAGAAGAGCTCCCTCCTACTTAGCCTTTGTGTTCTATCTAGGTCTTCAGTGGATGAGATGAGGCCCACTCACATCAGGGAGGGAAATCTGTTATATGCAATCTGCTAATCCAAATGTTAATCTCATCCAGAAACACCCTCGCAGACACACCCAAAATAAAGTTCGGCCACATGTTTGGGCACCCCATGGCCCAGTCAAGTTGACACATAAAATTAACCATCACAGATATTCACTTCAGTAGCATTTGTATATCAAACAGTATAGATAGATAGTAAATATATAAAAATATGTGTCAGAAAAATACATATTCCAACTTCTGATTGGTAGTTGCCTCTGGAAATGGTGAGGTTGGAGTGAGACTCTATAACATTTTAATTCTTTTAAAATAGCCCGAAAAAAATGTGGTTTTAAAAAGTTTCAAGCAACTAGCTATGGGCACTCAGGGAACAAGGCTTCATGTGTCTTCTACCAAAGCCACCACCAAGAAGGGCTTCTAGCAGCTACTCTCACTGTTACTAAAAACAGTCTCCAGCTTTTCTGCTCCACCTTCTACAAACCTGCATCTTTCCACACCTCAAACCCTCCGTAGAAAAGACTGAAACAAGGTTAATAATAATAATGCCAACATTACCCTTGATTTTGAGTTCTTTACCTTACAGAAAGCCTACAAACATGCCACCTGTGTTTTTAGGCTTGCCCACTGACTCGCATTTGAAAAAAGGGCACTCAACAAACATTACTGTCATTTTATGTTCTTTTTTAAGAGACATTCTGTGCATTTTCAAAAACATACAGACATATTTTTAGAAATTTTTTTTCACACAGTTGTGGTTTATACATATTTTGATCTTTTTCAGTTAAAATAGCTTGGGTATCTCTTCACAACAGTACATGCAGAGCTGTCCCATTCTTTTTAATGGCTTTATACCATTTAATTGCATGGCTATACCATAATTTATTTAACTTGTCCCCCATGGAAGAACATTTATGCTTCAAAATGTAGATATCTGAAACAATGCTGTAATGAGTATTTTTGAACATGTATTTCAAGTGTTTTAATAAGATTAATATTGCCAAAATTCCTCCACAGAGCAGATCAATATCAATTTCCACTTTTCATGGCAGATGAGTGCCCATCGCCCCGTCAACATAGTGTTCTTGAACTTCAAATCTCATTCCATCTGATAAGTGAAAAGTGGTAACTTACAGTTTCATTTATTTTTCTCTTATTAAGAGAGAGGTCAGCCACCTTTTGCTATGCTTAAGAACCATTTGCATTTCATATGTGAAAACTATCTCTATCAGTCAGCAATCAGTCAGGACAACAGAAAGCACTCTCAGTATTACACTCAGGAAAGGATTTAACACAGGTGCTTCCAAAACACTGGAAGGGCTCGAGGGAAGGAAAGCCAGGGAAAGCTGCCAGTGAGTACAGGAAATCAAAAAGGCGCAGGAATTGCAGGAAACCACGGTTGATGATCTCAGCTGCCTGCAGTCCTGAAGCAGGTGATTAACAGAACGCAGAAGCTCCTGCAAAACGTCACGTATGCCATTGAACAAGCCTACACGCCTGCCCTCTGATTGTTAAGGAACAATAACAGCTTGTTTCCCTTTTGCCTTCCAAATAGTGCACGTGCCTCTCATTAGTAGAATGCAAATAAAACCCTCATAGCAAGACAATCAAGGAAGTGTGGTTCTCAGGCTTCCGAGCCCCTACAATAGAGAGTTTAGAAGACAGGTCTAGAACTAAGTATCAACCACAATGACATGCGCAGTCCACTCCTTTGGTTACTCAGCATTCATGCACGCCCTTCTGGCTAGGTTTAAACTTCCAAATAACCCCATGCTTCCACCTAATGCAATTATCCCTCGTGCAATTAAGTCATGATCACCCTCTTCCTAAAAGGCAAGAGACAAAGTCCTGTCAGTCACTACCTCCATCTCTGATGTTCATTCTTTTCAGTGCAAAACAATTTGCCTTTGCCATCCTATAACTTGAAGACTAAATTAAAAGGTTAACTAACAATGACACACCCTATATAAAATAACAGTAAAAGGAGAGGAAAAAAGACGTAACTGGTCACTATATGAAATATGTACTTTACAAAGCAAGGAGAAAATATGCATTGTTGCTAAAGTCTTTGTTTCTGCAGCTGCTCCTGAGGTGATAGCTAATATTTATTTTTTGTCCCATTTATTTTTTTATCTGTATTCATGGGGTACAAGTGCAATTTTGCTACACTGACATTTAGCATTGTGGTGAAGTCAGGGACTTCAATGCATACATCACTGAAGCAACACACATTGTACCCACCAAGGACCTCCCATCATCCGCTGTACTCTCCCCAGCCCCTCTGACTCCCTGTTGGCCATTGTTCCACACTCTGCTTCAATATATGCGTTATTTAGCTCCTGCTTAGACGTGAGAATGTGTATTTGCCTTTATGTGTCTGAGCTGTTTCACTTAAGATAATGATCTCCAGTTCCATCCATGTTGCATCAAAAAACAGGATTTCTTTTTTTTTTTACAGCTGAATAATATTCCATTGAGTATATATACCACATTTTCTTTATCCAGTACTCCACTGATGGACACTTAGGTTGATACCATATCTTTGCTATTGTGAATAGTGCTGAGAAAAACATACAAGTGCAGATATCATTTTTATATACTGATTTCTGTTGTTTTGGGTAGATACCCAGAAGTGAGATTGCTGGATCGCATGATAGTTCTATTTTTAGTTCTTTAAGAAATCTCCATACTGTTTTCCATAGAGGTTATACTAATTTAACATTCCCACCAATAGTGTGTAAGTGTTCCTTTTTCTCCACATCCTAGCCAAGATCTGTTATTTCTTGTCTTTTTAATAATAGCCATTCTGATTGGTATAAGATGATATCTCTTGTAGTTTTTATGTGCATGTCTAAGACAATTAGTGATGTTGAACACTTTTTCATATGCCTGTTGGCCATTAGTCTTCTTTTGAAAATTGTCTATTCATGTCTTTAGCCCACTTTTGAATAGGGTGTTTTGGTTTTTTGTTGTTGAGTTTCTTGTAAATTCTGGATATTAGTCCCCTGTGAGATGTATAGTTTGCAAATATTTTCTGTAGGTTGTTTGTTCACTCTGTTGATTGTTTCTTTTGCTGTGTGGAAGCTTTGTAGTTTAAGTCCCATTTCTTTTTTGTTGTTGTTTTCTGTGCTTTTGAGGTCTTAGTCATGAATTCTTTGCCTAGACCACTGTTAGAAGAGTTTTTTCCTAGGTTTTCTTCCAGTATTTTTATAGTTTCAGGTCTCACATTGAAGTCTTTAATCCATCTTGAGTTGATTTTTGTATATGGTAAGAGATTGAGGTTCAGTTCCATTCTTCTACGTAAGGCAATCCAATTTTCCAAGCACCATTTATTGAAAAGAATGCCCTTTTCCCAGTGTATATTCCTGTCAACTTTTGTGAAAGATCAGTTGGCTATATGTGTCTTTATTTCTGGGTTCTCTATTCTGTTCCATTGATTTATGTGTCATTTTTATACAAGTACCATGCTATTTTGGTTACTGTAGCCTTGTAGTATAATTTGAAGTCAAATTATGTGATGCCTCCAGCTTTGCTCTTTTTGCTGATGATTGCTTTGGCTATTTGGGCTCTTTTTTGGTTCCATATGAACTTTAGAACTGTTTCTTTCTAATTCTGTGAAAAACTACATTGGCATTTTGATAAGGATTGCATCGAACCTATAAATTGCTTTAGGCAGTATGGTCATTTTAATGAAATTAATTCTTTCAATCCATCAGCATAAGATTTTTTTTATTCACTCATGTCATCTACAATTTCCTTCATCAGTGTTTTGTAGTTTTCCTTATAGAGATCTTTCAACTCCTTGGTTAAGTACATTCCTGGGTTTTTTTTGTTTTGTAGCTATTGTAAATAGGATTTACCCTCTTGATTTAGTTCTCAGCTACATTATTATTGGTGTCTAGAAATGTTACTGATTTCTGTATGTTGATTTTGTATCCTGAAACTTTATTGAGTTCATTTATCAAAGAATCCATGAGTTTATCTAAAAAATCAAAGAGTTTTTTTGATGGAGTCTTTAGGGTTTTCTACATATAAGATAAAATCATCAGCAAACAGTGACAACTTGACTTCCTCTTTTCCAATTTGGATGCCTTTTACTTTTTTCTCTTGTTTGATTGCTATGGTGAGGTCTTCCAGTACCATGTTGAACAGAGTGGTGAAAGAGGGCATCCTTGTCTAGTTCCAGTTCTTAGGGAGAATGTTTTCAACTTTTCCCCATTAAGAATGATGTTGGCTGTGGGTTTGCTGAATACGGCCTTTATTATTTTGAGGTATATTCCTTCAGTGTGTAGTTTCATGAGAATTTTTATCATGAAGGCTAAATTTCACCAAATGCTTTTTCTGCATCTATTGAGATGATCATATGGTGTTTGTCTTTAATTCTGTTTATGTGGTGTGTCATGATTATTGATTTGTGCATGTTGAAATATCCTTGAATCCCTGGCATAAAACTCACTTGATCATGGTTTATTATCTTTTTGATGTGCTGTTGGATTCGATTTTCCAGTATTTTCTTGAGGATTTTTGCATCTATGTTCATCACGGATATTGGTCTACAGTTTTCTTTTTTTTGTGTGTGCCCTTGTCTGATTTTGGTATCAAGGTGATACTTCCTTAATTTTTTGGAACCGTTTTAGGAGGATTCATATTAGTTCTTCTTTTAATAGAATTTGGCTGTGAATACATCTGGTCCTGGGCTTTTTAACAATTTTTTATTACTGATTTAATCTTACTACTTATTAGTGGTCTGTTCAGGAGTTCTCTTTCTTCCTGATTCAATCTTGGGAGGTTTCCAGAAATTTATCAGTTTCATCTATGCTTTCTAGTTTATGAGCGTATAGTTGTTCATAATAGTCTCTGATGATCTTTGATATTTCTGTAGTATCAGTTGTAATGTCTCCTTTTTCATTTCTGATTGTGTTTACTTGGATCTTCTCTCTTCTTTTCTTGGTTAGGCTCTCTAGTGCTTTGTCAATTTTATCTTTTCAAAGGATCAACTTTTTGTATTATTGTTCCTTTGTATTTTTTTTTTTTT
>VBSM01002153.1:37261008-37278746 GCA_008086735.1 Cheirogaleus medius | reverse complement strand
ATTGTGCTGCTATAAACATTCTAGTGCAGATGTCTTTTTATAGAATCTCTTTTGCTCTTTGGGGTAGATGCCCAGTAATGGGATTGCTGGATCAAATCACAGATCTACTTGTTTCTCTTTGAAGTATCTTCATATTGCTTTCCACAGAGGTTGTACTAGTTTGCAGTCCCACCAGCAGTATATGAGCATTCCTATCTCTCAGCATCCACGCCAACATTTATTGTTTTGGGACTTTTTGATAAAGGCCATTCTCACTGGGGATAAGTGGTATCTCATTGTGGTTTTGATTTGCATTTCCCTCTTTTCCTTAATTCAAAAAAGCTACATAATTTCAGACACAAGCTTTATGATTTGAGTAAATGATTAACAGAACAGTTCTCACTATATAATAACTACTTTATAACAAAAAACTACTGAGCACTTGTGTGCTACACATTGCCTAATTAAAAATCTGTAATTCAAATCCTGTGAAACAACCCTTTGAGGTAGGTACCTGATGCAAGGGCTTCCTGGGGCACACATTGAGAAGCACTGGCAGAGTGGGAAAGGGCACAGACCTGGATCCAAAATATCTGGTTTCAAATCTTACCCTATGCCAATTTTTTAGTTGTATAGCTTCTGATAAGTTACTTAAACTCTCTAAAAGCCTGTTTCTTTCTCTGTAAAATTGGGGTAATAATTCTACCTTGTGAGGTTAATAAAAGGATTAAATATTAAACAAGATAGTGCTTATAAAGGGCACATAAAAAATACATAGTAAAACCAAACGAGGACTTAATCACTCAATAGTGCTTAAGGTAAAGAGCATTACTTTCCCTAATACACCCATAGTTATTCTTGTTCTATCCACTAACTGAAATATTTAAAAGACTATTTCCCTAGAATCTATGAAACCACACTTTAGAAAAACTATTCCCATCTCAATCTTCTTAGCATTACAAATCAGTAAATCTCCTACAATCCTTATGCTGTTAAATTATATAATAAATGTGATATATGATTTTAAATTCTCACCGTCTTATTTTCTTTCCCATTGTCTTCAGTTGTAAATATCAATTGTTTATTAATTTCATCCATACTGATTAATGATCGTGTTTTGATAAAGTGTTGAAAAGAAACAGCTTCCACATATTCCTGCAGTCCTGAAAAATCAACCAAGAAAATTACTAAGAATAAGCACTACTTATTAGTAAGAATGGCATAATAAAAAACTTCAAATTGATCATCACCTAAGCTCAACAAAAGTTTAATGGACGCCTACTGTGATGTCAGCACTAGACTAGATATTTAGAATAACCTGGGGATAGTCGCTAGGGACTAGCGCTGGACATGGCAAACATATCTGTGACAGCTCAAATATATTGTTTCTTCCTTCTAATTCATGAGTCATTAGTCTTAAAAATCTACTTTTTCCTACAGAAAAATATCAAAGATTTTTTTAAAGTTTTTTTAAGGATTTAAGAAAAGGCTATTCCACAGGCTTTAACAGAAACTATATAGATTATTTTTTGCCCCCTTAAGCAGCAAAATAATGATTGAATCAAATTAAGACATAAAATTAAGGATTATTTGGATTTTTTTTTTTTTAGAGACAGGGTCTCACTCTGTCAGCCAGGCTGGAGTGCAGTGGTGATTATAGCTCACTGTAACCTTGAACTCCTAGGCTCAAAACATGGATCTTTCTTAAAATGTTAATAGGCAAAATCATTTTAAATAATGTAGATTAAAATGTCAAAATACAAAATACTGTTTGTCTCTTCGTATTTCAAAATGGATCTAAGAAGAATATATAACTTCTTTCTGCTCTAGCATTTCACATTAAAAAAAAAAAAAAAACCTAATAAGCAATCCAATTTTGTGCCAGGTGTAAATTCTAAAAAAAAAAAAAATCACACTTGAATCGAAAGTAAATTTTGGTGAAGATGAAAATAGTACTATAAATATTTTTCAAGTGTTTTAAAACAACTAAATTCTATGGCCACAATTTTCAACATTGTTTTCTTATGCCTTAATCTACAAGAGTGATACTCACAGGGAAAAAGTATTTCTTAAAATAATTATCATTATTGTCGGGTTAAGAAACTTAGTTTTTTTGCAAGCTTTGTTGTAAAAATAACAAGAGGAGAATAAATTTCTGATCATGGAAAGAAAACTCAGAACTTAATAGGATCATCAGTATTTAAGTTGTGTCTCTGCTACTTACACATGTCCCATTATCTGACACTACAAATGAGGTTTGGCAGCAACAGTGTTGCAGAGGCTGACAGCTATAATATTATCACGTCAAATGCCATGCAAGCATCAGAGATATAAAGGGAAATGGATGACCCAGTTTTGACAGTGCTAAGAGGAAAGTTAGCTAAATGAAAATATCCTAACCCATTTGAGCTGCAAATGATGTTCAAGTACAGGTCAGAAAATAGGTGCCTTTAGCTAACAGAAGAGGATAACTAATAGAAAAGGATAATTTGCTTAACTAACCATAACACACTGAGAAATTAAATATTAACAAGGTTGTGTTTAACAAAACGGATAACATTGTTTACAATCAAAAATATTTTTGTAAATTTTCAGTTTGATTTAGGTGACACTACTCAGTTCCCTTCCCTAAAGAAAATCTGTATTTCTCATTTCCTTCCAGAGATACTTCACACATAAAAACGCAAATAGCAAAACTTAAGGATCAATAATCATATAATCACATCTCTAGATATGCTCTAATGTGGTTTTAGCCTCTTATGAATGAGCCAAACAAGATATGCACAAAGATTTATGCACAAGGACGCTCATCATTACAGCAAAAAAAATGGAAAATCTTAAAAGACCAACACTAAGCATGCCACTTGTCAATTTATTCTCTCTTAGCTCCTAAATTATCTCAGATATATTGGAAGTGGAACCTTAAAACACTTCTCCTTTGACATCTGGCAACATGTTAAGCTTTGGTGGTACAGGGTGCTCAAGCAACAGTAAGGGAGGAAAGAGCTCTCTTCCTGGTTCTGGTGTGCCACTCTTAGCAGCCTTCTACGTGTGGGGTAGTTAGCACCAGCAGCATGTGAGTTCTCCCTTGGGGCAGCTTCCTTTATAACTTCAGAGAGTGGCTTCCCAGTGAGCGACCTCCTTGGGTGGAGATTTCCATAGCATGTCGCCTTCCCATGGACAGCTTCCCAGATAATTCCTTCAGTGCAATCCCTCAATAAACACCTCTGCCACCCCATGGACCATGCCCATACCTCTCCAGGAAGGTCTGGATCTTACCTTGTGGGGGGTAACAGCTGTTCATTCTATCTGATATTTCTGTACTCTTTAAAGTTCTCTTTTCCTCTTATTAGATAATTCCCTAGATGGTTAATAATTCTTTATATTTAATTTTCCCTGTTCAAATTTCTATGTAGTTCTGTTTCCTATTTGGACCCTGATGAATACAATAGGAAATTAAGAAAATAAATAATGGTATTTCTCCTTCAGCCCTATCACCTAGAGAAGGTGCTCCATCTTCTGAAACTGGTCACTGTATTAGGCTCAGGATAAAGATACAATCCCAGCAGGAAGCTTAACATGGATTCTCCCTTCAATGTATGGGGTGTTCTGCCTTATGTTCTCTACCAGATGCTTACTGTCAATACTGAAACACACTCTCTCCCATACACTGACCCTATCTTTCTATTGCCCCATCTCTCTGCTCCCTTTCAGAGCTCAATTTCTTGAAGTAGCTGACTATGACATTTCCTCAATACCTTCATCTCACACTTCTCAGTCTACTTCATTCAGTCTAGCTTGAGCCCATCACTACACCAAAACTGCTCTCATTAAGATTACCAACTAAGTAAGCCTAGTGGACATTTTTTCAGTCTTAATCTTAGCAGCATTCAGCATTTTTGACCACTTTCTCCCTCTTTAAACAAGTTTTCCTTTGATTCCTTTGACAGCATTATCTCCTGGTTTCTCATTTTTCTACTTCTCTGGCCATGTCTTCTTATTCCCCACCTCTATTAGTCCTAGGTTCTCTCAAGTTCACCTACACTTGGTTTCAATTAACCCCACTGTCCCCAAACTTCACATCTCTGGCTTAGAGTCACATATTCAAATGTACACTTGACCTCACAGTCAACATGTCCAAAAATGAACTCACAATCTTCCTTCCAAACCTGGTCTTCTTAAATTCTGCCAATTCTAAATGCCTCCTGTTCTTCTCCCATCCATTCTATACACCTCTTTTCATTCATCTTCACACTGCAGACTCTTTGCCTTTTTAATATATAACTATTACCACATCATTCCCCTTGCTTAAAGCCCAGACAACTTCCTGTGGCTCTTACAATACAGGACAAAATCATTAACATGACTTTTAAGACCCTGCTTAATTATACCCCCACCTAGAATATCAGCCTCAATTCACACTACATACAGTCAAGTCATAATTCACAAAGGGTTACATTTCCAAGATGGGTACATAAACACATACCTGTACAATGTAAGAATTGCTCTTAAAATCCTTTAAATCAACAAAAGTACAAGGCTTCTATGCACCCTATAATATGAATTTTTCCTACAGTTAATATAAGTCACTACTTCTTCAATATGGGCATCTGTCTCTTAATGACGGGGACACGTTCTGAGAAATGTATCATTGGGCAATTTCATTGTGTGAACATCAGAGTGGACTGACCCAAACCCAGATGGTTTAGCCTTCTACACACCTAGGCTATATGATACAGCCTATTGCTCCTAGGCCACAAAACTGTATAGCATGTTACTCTACTGAATCCTGTAGGTGGCTGTAACATAATGGTAAGTATTTACGTATCTAAACATATCTAAACATAGATATGTTGTGCTATAACATAGAGAAAGTTCAAGGACCTGGCCCAAAACACTGAAAAGCATTTTTGGTCACATGTAGGTAAAAGGATGTTTAAACAAGTTATGTTTCAACTTGATAAAAAGGACATCCGCTATTTTCCCTGAATAATCCCCAAGGTGAAAATTTTCAGCCTACTGCCATATTCCATCAAACAATGCCTTCCCCTTCTGCCTTTGCCTTGGATGAAATCCAATTAGAATTATTTACACAATCAGCTGCCAGTAAGAGAGAAGTCTGTAGGTTGCTTTTTATGTAATTTGTTATTTTCCTTCTGTTCTCCTATTAGAACATACACAGGGAAAATCCAATTTAAGGCTTCTGGTGATTTTTATTTATTTTTCTAATATTTAAGCAATATACATCCAGTCTACCTCTCCATCAAAAACCATATATAAAGTAAAACAATTAAGACAAAGATTTCATTATAAATTCATATCTCACATGTCTCAACTTTGTTTCTGGGCTTTTAATGCTTTTTTAGAAAATTGTTTACCATATAACTCAGCAATTCTGCTCCTAGGTATATACCCAAGAGAATAAAAGCATATGTTCACACACAGACTTGTAGGCAAATGTTAATAGCAGTATTTTTCATAACAGCCAAAAAATGGAAACAACCCAACTGTTCATCAATTGATGAATAAACAAACTGTGGTATATCCATACAATAGACTGTGATTCAGTCATAAAAAGGAATCAAGTACTAATACATGCTATGACCTAGATGAACCTTGAAAATAATATTAAGTGAAGTAAGTCAGACACAAAATTCTATTTATATGTGATGTCTAGAACAGACAAATCCACAGAGACAAAAAGGTCAAATAGTAGTTGCTAGGGGTTGGGGGTTTTGGAAGTATGGAGAATAGGAAATGACTGCTAATGGGTAGGGGGTTTCTTTTTGGGATGATGAAATGTTCTGGAAATAGATAATGTTAGATGCAAAACCCTGTGAATATACTAAAAACCACTGAATTGTTCAATTTAAAAGGGTTAATCTTATGGTATGTAAATTGTATTTCAGTTTTTAAAAATTGCATATATACAACTGTTTCTAGAAGTAGCACCTGAATTTTAAAACAAGTGAGCTTCACCTGATCACCAAAATGTTAAAATCAGATCTACATTTGATTCATAGGCCACTCTGCTAAAAATCTATTTTTGAATACATTAATTGTACAGCAAAAATAAATATATCTACAAACCTTAACTTTGTAATGTACAAGAAAAGAACTTTTATCTGAGGAAGGCAAGTTCTTTTAAATTATCAGGCCCAGAGAGACATTAAAATGAGCAAAATGAGCAATCACATCCTACTCACTTTGAACTATGTATTCATCTTTTGAATCTATTATTTCAAGTGGATATATATTAACCCAATAATGCCACACCAGACACTATTACTCACACCCTATAATTTAACAATGTATAGCCAATCACTAATCAATCTTATTTCTGTAAAGCAATGAGAATTCCTGACAAACCACTCTGTATCAAGCCCATTCCCTGCCCCCTTTTTTGCCTTTAAAAACCTGCAAGAATGGAGCTCATATCCCAGGTTACTTGGGTCTGAGTCTTCCGGGCAGCTGTCCTCACTTTGGTTCAATCTAAAATTCTTTAGATATTTTGTACCTAGTCATATAAAAATCGTTTTTTTTTCCCTTTTAGGGTGACAAGTATATGCATTATACTACCAACAGTAAAACCTAAATGCAATTCCACTAATTTGGATTTTTTCTGTCTGAGCAGGGCTTTTACTTTAGCATTGAAGAGTATATGTTGAGTAAATCAGTGTGGCTGAGTTTTTATCCAAAATGAAAATAAATTTTAGAATTGAGCACAATATTACAGATTAATTCTGCTAAACTCCAGAATGGATAGGAACAAATATTTGTTAATGGCTATGTACCAAACAAAATAAGGAATGCTTTTCATAAACACAATTCATTTAATTTTCAAAACAATTCAGGAGGTAGCTATTATTGTTCTACGTTAAAGGTGAGAAGGTTGAAATTCAAACAGATGGTATACCTTGTTCCAAGATAATAGAGCTAAGGAGTATCAGAGCAAACATGTAAGCTGAGATCTGTCTAATGGCAAAGTCTGTATCTCTTTCTACTTCACCTCCCTGAGTAAATATTATCTCTTAAAAGTGATACAACTAGAAACAACTAGAAAAGTTAATACCAATCTGGGATCTTCTAAAACTGACTTTCCTAATACCAAAGGATCACATTCTCTTCCTATCTCCCTTAATCCTTATAGTAATCCCTTGAACAACTCTTGTCAGCTCTTTCAACTCCCTTGTCCCTTAGAGTGATGCTCAAAATATTTTAACAGGAATATAAATTATTATATAACTAAATATAAACCCAAAAATCTTTAAAATATTCTTTTATTTTCCTAATACATTAAACTATATTTATTATAAAACTACTTACCAAATGATATAGAAAATAATATATTATCTCCCAAATTGTTCCAATAATTCTCAAATCATTTCTTAATTTTTAGATGCTGTTGGTAAGAGCTTTTATATTTAGTTGCCTCTAGCTAAATGATTCCTTTGCCAGAGCCATGATTTGACAATGAGAACATCATCAAACTCTTCCTGTGACCTCCTCCATTGAAAGGATCAGGTGACTGGGTATCCTGCCAACGTGGAGGACTCCCAGGCCTGCCCCCATCTCAGCCTTCAGCTCTCCCCACCATTCCTCAAATCTCTACTCATCTCTCCCAGAGTCACTGGGGGAAGAAGAGAGTAGAAGAGAAGAAAGGAAGTTTGTGCTGTCACTCACTGGGTGTGTGTGTGCTGCCCTTTGGTCATTATCACTAAAATTCCCTTCCCCCAGACATCTTCCCTGTGTGCAGAGACTGCCACTCCCCTCTCCCCCAGGGGGTATGCCTCAAATAAAGCAATGCTCCCTGAACCCATCTGAGAGATTATTACTGCACCCTAAAGAAATATGCTCTAGATGAAATGAAATACCTGTTTATATCCCTGATCCCCAGTAGAATTCCCAGATCCTATCTGCTTCTCCCTTTAGAATATTTTGGGGGGGGGGTACAAAAGAGGTCTACAGCTCAGGTGCACAACATAAACCCCTTCACCTCATTCCTGGACTTAACTCAAAAGCAATGGCTCAGTCCCTCTACCCAAAAAAATGACATTTGTAGTTTGTCCCCTAGCTGGAGTACACAAACCAAAAAGTATCTGTTATGGACTGAACTGTGTCACTCCAAAAATTCATACGCTGAGGCCCCAACCTCTAGTACCTCAAAATTTGACTGTATTCAGATACGTGATTAAGTTAAAATGAGGCCGTTAAAGTGTGTCCTAATCCAATATGACTGGTGACATAAGAAGAGATTAGGACACACAGAGGGATACCAGAGAGGTGCGCCCACACACAAACGCCATGTGAAGACACAGGAAAAAGATAGCCATCTGTATGCCATGGAGAGAGACCTCAGGAGAAATCAAACCTGCTGATACCTTGATCTCTAACTTTAGGCTCCAGAACTTTAAGAAAATAAATTTGTGTTTTTGAAGCTAGTGGTCCCCAACCTTTTTGGCAACAGGGACGGGTTTCATGGAAGACAATTTTTCCACGGACAGCGGTGGGGGGGCGGGGAGCTCAGGTGGTGATGCTAGTGATTGGGAGCAGAGAAGCTCTGCTCCTTCACCCACCGCTCACCTCCTGCTGTGCACACCACCCCCACTTCTCTGAGGCCTGGTCCCTAACAGGCTGCAGAATGGTCCACAGCCGGGGGTTAGGGACCACAGCTTTAAGCCACCCAGTCTGTGGTATTTTATTATGGCAGGCCTGCCAAACTAATATACTATTTTGGATCAGTGTATGTCTGGTGTCTAGGACAAACCACAGGTGCTGAAATCTGTATTATTAATTTTATTACTCATCACAGTTAATAGTATACTATTATGGCCGGGCGTGGTGGCTCACGCCTGTAATCCTAGCACTCTGGGAGGCCAAGGCGGGCAGATCACTCAAGGTCAGGAATTCGAAACCAGCCTGAGCAAGACCCCATCTCTACTAAAACAAATAGAAAGAAATTAATTAACCAACTAAAAATATATACATAAAAAATTAGCCGGGCATGGTGGTGCATGCCTGTAGTCCCAGCTACCCGGGAGGCTGAGGCAGTAGGATCGCTTGAGCCCAGGAGATTGAGGTTGCTGTGAGCTAGGCTGACGCCACGGCACTCACTCTAGCCTGGGCCACAAAGTGAGACTCTGTCTCAAAAAAAACAAAAAAAATGGTATACTATTATATCAATAATATACTATTTATCAACAGACACATTAGTGTGTATTTCTATTTTAACAACCAAAATGGCCATAATAGTATATCAAACCAAATATGTTGTCCTAATTTTCCCATCATCCTGCTGTAACTAATGAGCAAAAGCCTAACCATGAATTAATCTAAGTTTCTGCCTGGTTCATTCCTATTGCTAATACAGAAAGAACTATATTTATTGATCAAGTAAACTTTCAAAAATGATTAACGATGACTACTAAATGTTCCTGGGTTAGTTCCTATCCTTATTCCCCTCAGAGTCATTCTTAAATCTCCAGTCTCCCATCAATTTCAAACCATCTCCCTCTTCACCAACCTTTCTTAGCACATGATATGAAAATATAAGTTACTGAGCAAGAATTTCCTCAATTTCCTACCTCTATACCCATCCTTAATCCACCTCAGAAGAGAGACTATCCTCTCATATAAGTTTTGTCAATCTACTTAAGGTCTGGATCCCAACCTCAAGTCTTGAAGGATCCTATTCCATTAAATATTTCATTCTATTTCCTTTAGTTAAGGTTCTCAGTCTTTGGCCTTCTTCTCACTCTATATTCTCCTGGGACAACTGAATGTATCCATATCTATAAATGCAACTACAGTTTATAAACTCGTGACTGTAAATGCAAATGAGACTTGTATCCTGCATTCTCTAGACCCACATATCAAATTGCCTCCTACTGGTGCTACCGGGATGCCCCATAATTTACAATTAACCATATCCAAAAACCCATTCTACCTTTCTGTTTTATTCTCTTAATAAATAACCATTCCCATTCATCCAGCAGGCCAAACCAGAAACCTAAAGGCTTTCCTGGACTATTTCTCTTCCCCTGTAGTTTTTATTAAAACTGTCTTCTAAAACCATGCCATATCCTCACTACTAACACCAAACTTGAGGGCCCTATTCATTTCACACCAAGAATGACCACTATAGCCTCTTTACCTTCCTGACTCTAGCCTCCCTCTAAGTAAAATATGATAATGGCATAACAGAAAGCAGAGACTTGAAAAGAAGATGTCCTAGGTTCAAAAGCCAATTCGGTCTCTTGTTAGCAGTATGAATTAAGTTAAGTTTATGTTACTGTACTCCAATTTTCTCATTTTTAAAATGCAGGCATCTACCTACATAGTAGGGTTTATATGAAATAATGTATTAGGACCTGGTATAAGGGTCCTCAATAACTGTTAGTTAAATTAAACTCAGGGGAGAATAATTAAAATAAGAATGGCATTAATTTTTGCTAGGCAGTATTTTGTGTCTTTAAAGAAAGCAACTGTTTTTTTGTTCTTTGGGTTTTTTTTTTTTCCCCTTTTCAATGTATTAGCTCACAACTAAAAGAGGCTATTATTCTTCCAAAACATTACCCTAGCTCAACATGTACTGTGATTCTACAATACTTTTTGGTTACCTAAGAGGTAGCAAATCATGTTAATAGAACATTATTTTTTATCCCATTAAGGCATGATACATTAAGACAGTTTGTCAAGGTATAAGGACCTCTCTGACTTGGTGCAGTATTTCCAAACCTGAGTAAGATGCTGTTTATTCTTTGCCATGGTCCCTATTTAGCCCTATCCTTATCAACTGACAGACCCCAGCTCAAGAGAGTAACTTTCTCAAATAGGATTTCATAAAAACAATAGGAATGTTCAGAGATGAAAACAGAAACTGAACTAAAAGATCTTCACATACTTGGACAGTCTAAGTAATGTGTACCAGACATTCCTCTAGAAAGAATGTTCACAAACTGAGTTTCTTTAATCCAGAAAATGCCTATAAAGAGATTTTCTCATGGTCACGGTAGTTACCAAAAAAGTTTACAATATAAAATATATACTTACTAAACTGTAATTAAACTAGTCACAAAAAATGTTTACTGAATCATCTCACATTTAAATGTAACCTTAAACTGTATCTATTTCACTTACATGTATACATAAAATTAAAGAAGTATGATAGTCTTTAACCAGATAAAGAATCTAAAATAAAGAGAAAGCCTTTGGCTTTGGAGAAAACAGGTATAGTATAAAACACTAGATACTAGATATTAGAGAGGAATAATGGTCTAGCTCTGCGGTCCCCAGTCCCCGGGCCAGAGCACTAGGGACTGGGCCATAGAGCTCTGCTGCCCCCTGCACCCTTGTCCATGGAAAAGTTGTCTTCCATGAAACTCAGGAACTAGGGGGGGCACACAGCAGGAAGTGAGTGGTGGGTGAGCAAAGCTTCATCTGTATTTATAGCCGATCCCCACTGCTCACATCACCGCCTGAGCTCCCTGTCTCCCCACCCCTCTCTGTGAAAAAATTGTCTTCCATGAAACCAGTCTCTGGTGCCAAAAAGGTTGGGGACTGCTGGTCTAGCTGCAGAAGGTATATCAGAGTAGATAAAACAAGTTAGATTCCAATTCCAATACCATCACTAATCTCATTTACAAAATGAGGTAGTGGGGCTAGAAGTCCTCTAACCACTCTTTCAATCATAAAATTATTTTCAAATTAGACAACTAAATGCTTTCAAACCAAAGAAAAATCTATTCAGAAAAAATTTTTAATTTATCAACAGGCATATTTGAATTTTCCACTAAATCAAAAGGACATCAAATTGTCCTATCAGAGAAAAATTAACTGTTCATCAAACATATTTTGTTTTCCTTGGCACACACAAGAGACGGACCATATTTCCCATTCTCTCAGGAAGTCAGGTATGACCACATGACTGGCCAATAAAATATGGGCAGAAGTGATCTATGCCACTTCTAGGGTTAGCCCATAAAATCCTCAAGCACCATCCTCCACTCTTCTCTCTTCCACAATGTATCAGTTACGCATGCATGCCCTGGCTGATCTTGGGAATTATGAACTGAGAAGAGACAGCAGAGTCCCAATGAACATGGGTTCCTGAATAACTAAATGGGCAGAGCACACTCAAACCACTACTCAAAGCCTGGATTTCAAGTGAGAAAAATATGATTTCTATTTTGTGAAGCCACTGCAATGTCATGGTTTACTCATTTGTTTCCGAACTTAGCTTCATCTTCAATAATCAACATCTCTGGCACTTCTCTCTTAATTTCACTTATAAATAGATAAAACTCAATTTTTAGCTATATCTTTCCATTCACTAAATTATTCCCACTATTAATCCAAAGTTCATTTTTCCAGTGAGCCATCTCAATTTTGCTAATGTGGCTGAACCTCTATCAAATGTCTCTGTACTGAAATGATGAGCTTTAGAATGCCCCTAAATATTAATATTGATCCTATTTCTGCTAGCATATCTAAGAAATAGTCCCTGGAAACACATTTTTCTTTTGGAAGGAACAAAAAACAGTAAAATAAAAACTTGTGAAGGCAAATCATCAGATAAAGGATATCGCTGAATAATAAAGAAAATCGTTTTAAAAATAGTTTTATTCTTCATTCTTTCAACATTTATGAAGCATCTATTAAGTGTCTGGGATACATAAAGTAAACAACAAAAACAAAACCTTTGTAGAGACTTGCAGAATCCACATTCTAGTAAGGTGGAGAGAGACAATGAAGAAATATAATAAATAAAGTGATTACATAGTATGTTAGAAGTTAATAAGTGCGATGAAAAAAAGAGCAACAATATGTACTAGGCTTATGAGGAAAATTTTAATATTTGGGGTAAGAAAGATAAAACCATATGGGAAGAAACCAATGACACCACTTACTAACTTATGATCTTGTGTATAACTTCTGTGAGCCTCAATTTCCCCACTTGTGAAGTGGTAAAACCATTATCTATGATTTAGGAGTACTGCAGAAATCTATGAGGTCATGAATATAAAGAACAGTGGCTTGAGAAATATCTCTAACTGGCCCAAAACACCCATTTAACTTGCCATTCACATTCTTGGATAAAAGAATTAAAACATTATTTAGGGTCTGAACTTAGTTTTGTGCACCAAAATGTCTCAAAAAAAGGACTATTTTTATCTTTATCAGTGATATAAACTAAAAAAAAAAGCAATTTTTTGAGATAAGAGGGCATTCCTCCCCAACTGTTAATTTTTCAACAAGAGAAAAAAAATGATAAGACACAAAAATTTTTTCAAGTGACTTATTTCAAGTAACTAACTATTCATTCATTTCTTTAACCATCCCTTGGGATAATTTGTAATATACTCTGATAAGAAATGTGTAGAAAACAGACCTAACATTTTGTTGTTGTTCAATCATTAGGATACTCAATGTTTGAGCTCACACAAGGATCCCTTAGGGAAATGCTCTGCGTGCCATTAGCACTATTCTTAATGAGGAAAAGCACAGAAATCCTTTAGTTCAATGCCAGAATTGTTTTATCTTCAAGTCAAAAGAACAACTATTTGGAATAACACCAAAACAAGCATTTAACAATTACAAGCAGCAAGCTATTCATAAGCATCATATTGTTAATGCTAATCTAATTATAAATAACCTTATTTTATCAAATAAAATATCTGTCAGCAAATTTTTAAGTCCCAGATACCTCTCTGACATTGTTCCCTAACTTTAAGAAAAAACATCTTTATTACTTCAATTCAAAGAACCTCATTTTAAAGATTTCTTACAGAAAACTGAGATATAGAGAATCCTCATTTTTTTTTTAATCCATGAGTAGGTAACCTTCAAAGAAAACTTATAAATCATAAAGACCTAAAAGAGACTATGACATTTATAATAATTCTCAATGATAGAGTGAAGTGGGAAAATCTGAAGGAAGAACACTCCTATTTTGTTAATGCCCTGTCTTTCCAAGAGTGCAGTGCTTGCTTCCTGATTTAACAAACACTCTACAGACTCAATGATACATCTTTTACCTTTTTTCCCTCCATTTCTCTGTTATGTTATAAAGACCAACGTATAGCTTTCTAGGTTTCTTTTGGTATCCTTTTATGGTCTTTGACCTTTTAAAAACTCTTTCCTTACACCTTACACACTGATGAAAGGACATATAAAATACAGCAACTGGACCCAATACAACAAATTGAGGATGTCCCACTAGATATTTGGGGAACTCTAAGTTGTCAGAATTAGTAGAGCCTAACCATGAACTAATAAGGAATTGAGAAGTTTAATCTAAACATGAAAAATATGACATCAATTTTCACACATGAAGCACTAACATTATGAGGAAAATATACAAGTTTTTATAAAAATATAGGTTTTAAGCACAGATTGAAGTCGAAAGTGAGAAATACTGTGGTCAGCTTTGACTATTAATTGCCATGAATTTCTGCAAGATAGGCTTACTGCATGAGGTGATAGAAAAAAATGATAAAGACTATGAGTTATTCAAGCTCTTGCCATTAGTTATTCAAGTGAATAGGATACTTAGGAGAAGCTGTAGAATGGGACTTCTGTATAATAAAGTAAGACATTTAGAACGTACCGCTTCAGTTCAAGAACTTTCTACAAATTGAGATATCTAACTTGCTCTCCCATCACCAACTCTACCACCCAGTAGCCTTCAAGATTATACATGCATATCTAATTTATATATATAGCAGAATCACTGTGTTTGAAATATTTTCCTGCTATGGATTTATCTCTACTATGGTCACAGCCACTACTCTAGCTATAGGGGAGGGAGCAGCAGCAGTAATTCACTGAGTTTCCTTATGACAATATTCATGTTCATGTATAAACAACTGATAAATACCATTACCTGACCTGCATCTCTGAGAAAATCTACAACACACCTGCAGACTGGAGATGCCATCTTTCGATTCCAACCAACCCTGAGAACTGACAAAGTTCCAGCTTACCTTCTCCCCATGGCACCTCCACTAGGAGAGGAATATAAAAATTTTAAGAGAATAAATAGGATCAGGCAGAAGTTACCACTAACATTATCTGACCTGCCAATCAATGAGCAAATGACAAGAGTATCCAAGAGAAACTTCACCAAATGGGTTTTGACAGTGAGTATTATTCATATTAATGTCACGGCTCTTTTCACTAAACATGGCCCATATTTGCAACACATCAACACTAGGATGAGAATTACTATTGATGTCCTCTCCTGATACAAAGAACTACTCTAGAAAAAGGAACTAGGAACTCAGTCAACACTAACTTTTCTTTGTTTAAAAAAGTGAGTTATGATTTACATACAGTAAAAAGTGTATAAATCTTAAGTGCGCAGCTCAATGAATTTTCACGTGTTCACCTACGAACCCTCACCTAGATCAAAATACAAAACATGGAAGAAAAAATGGCGGAGTAGGGGTGTCCTCCTGGCTCTCTGCTCCCAGTGCAGAAAGTGAAGAAAGCGGACAATCACACGCGAGCAATCTACACGTCCACAGGACCAGCTTCGCAAGCCTGCAGACATTCACTGGGAAACGGAGGGATAAGACAATCTACAGCTGAAATCAAAGATGATTCGGATATTCTTTCCCGTGGAATCAGAAATATACAACAGGGAGCGAGCGAGATGCGGCCTGAGGCGCTGCCCGGCAGCAGCACCAGCCCTACCTGGCGCTGAGAGTCGCCCTCTCCTACACCGAGCTCCACACCCACTAGGCCTGGAAGTACTTGAACTTGATGGGAAGGGGTAGCGCCGGACAAAGTTGTGTGGAGAGGAGACTAGAGCAGGGAACATTCTGAACTCTCCTCAGCACCCAGCGGAGGCAGTTTCAGGAGGGGGAGGGTCCGAACCCAGTGATCGCTCCCCCGCTCAACAGGAATGAGAGCCCACTCCGGCATCGCCCTGCAGGTCGCTTCCAGGTCCAAGGTGAGGGGTGTCTACACGAAAGGAGGCTTTGACCTTGGATATGGTCGAGGTTTTGGCTGGCGTTGCGTAGACACAGCGCAAAGCTACGTTCCTTGATCCCTTGGGACTCCGCGAGTTGGAGGAAGTCCCTCTGTGCCTCCAACACTGCTCCCGTCTCCCCATCCCTGCAGTGTGACTTGGACTTGATGTTTGGAAGCGGGGGAGGAGGGAGTGGCGATAGGCGCTGCTGCTTCCCAGTCCAATACTGGACAGTCAGATCCCTTGCTACACAACCCACTTGCTCTCTGCACCCAGAGAGCAGAGCTCGCCAGGGCAGGGCCGAGCTGTGAAAGAACCAGGATTTTCTAGAGACAGCCTGGATAGAAACTTTCACCCATGCTCTCCTGCAACTTGGTTCCGGGCTCTCTGCACCAAAGGTCCCAACTCCACCTTGGGGCGGAGCTGAGAAAAGGTCGGAGTCCATACCTGCTGCTTGTGTGCGGTTCTGTATCTAGGGAAACGGTAGGGGGGAATAGGCAGGTGCGGAGGCCCCGCCAGCCTGATATTGGACAGTCTCTCGCTACACAACCCCCTTGCGCTCTGCGCCCAGAGAGCAGAGCCTGCCTGGGCAAGGCTGAGCTGTGAAGGAGCCTGCTTTCCCTAGATAGAGCCAGGAGAGAAACTTTCATCCATACCCTCCTGCGACTTGGGGACAGACGCTTTATGCCAAAGGTACCAACTCTGCCTTGGGGCGGAGCGGAGAAAAAGACTGTTCCCATTCCTGCCACTTATCTCCAATTTGGTATTTAAAGAGACAGTAGGCGGAGAATGGCCGGTAGAGGCTGCACTGCCTGACTGATCTCAGACAGTCTCTCTCAGCACAAGCCACCCCGTGCTCTGTGTGCAGAGAGAAGAGTCCACCTGGACAAAGTGGAGCTGCGAAGGTGGCGGCTTCTCCAGGTATAACTTGAAGAGAAATTATCACCCGCACCCTCCTGCGACTTCAGATCTGGTGCTTTGTGCCAAAGGTTCTGTCTCTGCCTTGGGGCAGAGCTGAGAAAGAGGCTATTCCCACGCCTGCCGTTTATCACGAATTAGGAGTTTAAAGGGGTAGAAGGCGGAGAGTGGTGGTTCGCGCCGCTGAATCGCCCGACTGATCTTGGGCAGTCTCTCGCTGCTCTAACCGCCTGCGCACTGTGTTCAGAGAGCAGAGCCAGTCTTGGCAAGGTGGAGAGGCGAAGGTGACTACTTTTCTAGATATAATTGGGGACAACACCAATACCCACACTCTCCTATGACTTGGGTCCGGGGGCTTCGCACTATAGGGTCTAACTCCATCTCTGGGCAGAGTTGAGAAAGAGGCAGTTCAATCCAAAATCCGGATTCCAAGATTGTCACCTCTGCTTCACTTCCACCTTCCCGCTGGTGCAGGCCACACAATGGTGGATCTAATAGCCAATCAGGACAGACTATCAAACTGAGTCCCCTCTCTACCTCTTTACTGTGGCCTGTTAGCTGGTGCCTACAACCATAGGGTAAGCTCCACTCCCGGGAAATAAAGAGGAGTGAGGGAGCTTGTTGTCCTGGCTGAGAATTGACGGAGCTGAAAAATACCCTCAGCGGCGACCAACCCTCCGGGATTCCGTGCAGAAGGAACTGACCTCATCCTGGCAGGAGATAAGCCACGTGGCAGGTCTCAGTTTGATTTGTGACTCTCTGAGGCCTCAGGAAACAAAAGTCAGAGTAATCTCAGAATTTATCATAGCACCTCCATCTTCAAACTAGGAGTTGAGAGCGATCCCGCGCCCACAAGAGTTATCTAACC
>VBSM01002153.1:37243161-37253351 GCA_008086735.1 Cheirogaleus medius | reverse complement strand
AAAAAAAAAAAAAAAAAAGTAGGGAAGATCAAATATAATTTATCAGCTTTTTTATTATTAAAAATATTATTGAAGTATTCAATCACTAACTTAAATGGAACTTACTTAAATGGAACTAACTTACATGGAACAGAGAAGCAAAGGAAGCTGGCCAAATGAAATATGAAGCAAACAAACAAAAATGAAAGATGGAGATACCCAGCTTTAATCTTTATAATTTACTTCCTTGCTCCACTTAGGCTAGTTTAAGCTAGTTTCTTTTACTTGCAAGCAAGAAATCTATCAAATATACACAGCCTACCTAGAAAAATAAAATAGTAAAGTCCTATAGAAAGAAAATTCAAAGAAAATAACGTCCCAGAGCTGAAAGAAGAGAACTGAAAGAATGTCACAGAGCTGAAAGAAGGAAGAATTAAGCAGTCAAGAGTATCATATGCACTGCACTTGACTAGTCTTAAAAAAGAGTATCATATGCTGCAGAAATGTAAAATAAGAAAACAGGAGAGTGTGCACTAGATTTAACAATATGAAAGTAATGAGGGCAACTTCAATAACTGTGAAGCAGAAAGCCAGACTGCAATGAAAAATGAATGAGAAAATAAGCAGATTTTAACATTTATCTAATTATTAAAATTTTCACACTTATCCAAGTAAAGCTTTACTGTAACAGATTCTAATAATCAAAAATTTATTTTCACAAATAGCTATATCTTAATGAACACGCTGAACAGAACACAAAAGCCCTAGCTGCTCTGAAAATAAGAATTTTCCCCTTCTATTTTTATTAAAATATTTATTCCTAAATTGTACCTGCTGCTAATATCCTCTAATTCTAATTTTCACAAAGCCATAGAATATTCTAATAGTTACTATCCATAGAGGTATAAAGCATAAAAAATATATAAACTAACAAATTTGAAAGATGTTTACTCACCTCGTAATCCTATGGAGTAGAAAAATTGTCCTTTTACTTTCGACAGTTATATCCCGACTAAGTTTCACAAGTCTCTCATATTTGTCATGCCTTGCATCAAGTTCCTGCTGAAATGCTAAGAACACATTTTTTTGACTATAAGCATATTTATTTTACACTCAAAGCCTATCAAACAATACAAAGAATGCGTGTCACAATATGAATGCAGATAACGGCTATAGTCACCTGCATTCATTTAAGGAATAACATAGAACATGGTGATAATGACCCTAATTCTCAAAACACAAAAAGCTGAACACTATAAACAATCTCTATCACCTACTGTCTACTGTGTTCTTAATTATCAAACATCCTGGATCTACATCGCTAAAATTCTTGAAGTACTTGGAGAAGTCTATTGTTCAAATTTGTTTTATTATGTTCTGAGATGTCTAAATATTTAAAACTAAGTATATATTAATATTTTCTGTAAATGCCAACTATGCACCAAAACACATAAATTCCTGAATCCTTGGAGACTTTTTAAAAAATCTATAAACTCTATTAAATAAGGTCATCATTAGTGTATCAAAATGAATATGCAACAGATTTCTTAAAATGAATGCTTCAGTATGTTAATTATATCTCAATTTTTAAAAAAGATACAAAATTGTGACTATGACATTTAAATAAATATCATATAACCTAATTAGCCATTTATTTTAGATTGCATATGACCTCAAATTTAATTTATATTTTAACATATTGCATATACATAACCATAATATACTTGAAAATACTAAACTATTTTCAAAAAGATAATAAAGAGGAAAAAAGGGAAAAAAGATTGAAAATTCACAACCACGATATGAGTTAGCTTTGATATAACTAGATGACTAGATCATAAAGTAGTTTTGCAATCAAGTTGTGGCAGAGTTCATCTGAAAATAATCAGGGAACCATCAAAACTTAATTGGGCCAGGAAAAGGTCAGTTTATAATTGAGTTAGGATGTTAGAAACCTAGGAAGAGAATTGAAAAGTAGGAGAAAACTAGGAAGAGTTCCTGAGAACAAAGAAAACCTGAATGAATGCAGGCTGTGGTGTCCACATAGCTTATATCTTTTCTTTGATGATTCAGCAGTTTGACAAAGAAATTAAACTTCAACCGGTGAATTCTTACAGTGACCACAAGTCCCCCCACAACATAATATATAACAATAAGAAAGACCTCCCCGTCCCCCCTCCATTCCTCTTTTTCATTTGTGATTACAGAACAAGGCATTTCACGATTCTAACATGCCTTTCCTTCAGGAAAATTTTCAAACTTTCTTCTTAAATGTCACCACCTTGATTCCTAACAGTGTTTTCTCCTGATCCTGTAATAGCACTTAATGCTCAAGAAACTACTGAAAAAAAATAGTTCTATTTGTATCTATGAGACATAATTGCCAATATGCTTACCTGTTATGCTAACTTAACTTTCATCAAATAGATGAAATAGATGCTTAATTTGTTTTAGTCTAAAATACTGGGACTGAAGGATTTTTACCCTAACTAGCTTAATTTACAGAAAGCCTAACTTGAGACTGCCCAACAGAAAGGATGTGTTTAAGTTTCAAGACAGTCAAAATTCTTCACCACACCACTATCATATGTTTCAGCCTCAAAATTTTTTCCTTACTAAAACTTTTAACAAATAACAATTACTTTTTAACGTTTAAAAGACTCCATCTGGGGTTTTGTGAGTACACTCATAACAAAGCAAAAGGATGTATTAAATAAATTTAACTAAAGGAAAATTATTTACCTTTTCTAGAATACAAAGCTACACAAAGCTATAAATATCTCATATATAACATACATATATAATGAAGTTTTTACATATATATCCATATATATAAATTAACATTTAATAAAACAGTATAACTACTGGGAGTAGCCAGACAGATTACCTACAGGAAAAATAATCTGCAGAATCCAGAATGTTTAAATTGTAAATTCATGGCTCTAACATGTTAACTTCTCCTCATGTCCTAATCCTAGCTCTTGAGTCAGCCATACTGTCTTCTGGGCCTAATTCTCTTTAAGCTTGCATCTTTCTTGATGCTTTATTTTTGCTATTGCATCTTTCTATAATAGAACACCATTCTCTCTGACTGTCGCCTGTTTCACTCTCATCATTCAGGTATCATTCTACTCAAGGACTGTATAAATATTACCTGTCTCCCTCTTCCCTTACTTTGCATTACTTTACCATGTGTCACTGACTTAATTTTTTCACAGCATTTATCCCTCACTAGATAAAATTACATTGTTTATTTGTAAATTTACTTGTCTGTTAACCATATTCCCCAATAGAATGTAGATTTCGTGAAGGTAGAGGCTTTGTCTTCACCACTGTATCACAGCATAGAACAGTGCCTGGCAGTAGATGTTCAGAAAACATTTCTTAAATGAACTACTTGCTGAAATCATAGGCAGGTACAGGATACTGGATGAGAGCATCTGCTGTAGTTTGAGATAAACCTGATTTCCAATCAGCAGTGTGCAATTCCTTGGGAACTAAGAAGTTTTTGACAAGGAACTACAAATCAATGTGCCCAATAAGCATTGCCTCTAACATGGAATGAACAATGCATCTTACTAATTAGCAGCTCAGCTATTAATTTTTCAAATGTATACTAATGCTGTTATATTAAAATATAAATTATTCATAATAGTAATATAAATTAATTTTAAAGCACTGTTGAATCTGTCTTAACAGTTTCCTACTGTCATCCTAATCTAAGTTACCTTATTATTTTATTTATTACCTCTAAATTACCTTACAGATACTTTAATGTATCTGTACTACAGAAAAGCCTCTTGCCTTTCTATAGCTGCAGAGTGGTATTTCAAAAAAGCACATTTTAGTTTTTAAGACTCTCTAATGACTCTGCATTACATTTAACAAACTCCAAACTTCTTATAAGACCTTACATAATTTCGTCCCTTGAAATACTCCCAAGGAGAACTTACATCACTTACATAGTAATAGTAATCACTTACAATCATCACTTACATAGTAATCCAGCCATGGATGTATAACCTGAAACTAATCATAGGAAGTATTAATCAAATCCAAGTTGAGAAATATTCTATAAAATAAGGCCTGTACTTTTCAATAATATCATTGTCATTAAGGACAAAGAAAGGCTGAGAAACTGTTCTGGATTACAGAAAACTAAAGAGACATGACAATGCAATACGATATGTGATCCTGTACTAGATTACTAGACTAAAGAGGAAAAAAATGCTAGAAAGACATTTTGGGGACAACTTTTGAAATATGTACTGTAGATTAAAGTATTGTATCAATGTTAAATTTCCTAAAGTAAGTAACAGCACTACAGTTATACAAGATAATACGTGGGGTGTGGTGGCTCACAGCTGTAATCCCAGCACTTTGGGAGGCCAAGCCAGAGGATCTCTTGAGGCCAGGAGTTTGAGACAGCCTGAGCAACATAGCAAGACCCTGGACCCCATTTCTACAAAAATTTTTTTTAAATTCTTACTCTGAGCAGGGAAACAGGAAAAATGTATGTGTGTGTGTGTCTGTATATATATATATATTACTCTTACTCCTAGGAAATATATTCTGAAGTATTAAGGGATAAAGAGGCATGATGAATGCAACTTAATCCTCAAACGGTTCAGAAAAAAATGTATAAATATATAAATTTACATATATAGACAGAATTATAAAGCAAAAGTGGCAGAATGTAAAAAATTGGTAAATCTAAGTAAAGGCTATACAGAAATTCTCTTGTACTATTTTTCCAAATGTACTATCCTTCCAATCATTTTTATAAATTTAAGATTATTTCAAGGCCAGGCGCGGTGGCTCACGCCTGTAATCCTAGCACTCTGGGAGGCCAAGGCGGCCGGATCGCTCGAGGTCAGGAGTTCGAAACCAGCCTGAGCGAGAGTGAGACCCCCCATCTCTACTAAAAATAGAAAGAAATTAATTAGCCAACTAAAAATATGCATACAAAAAATTAGCCGGGCATGGTGGCGCATGCCTGTAGTCCCAGCTACTTGGGAGGCTGAGGCAGTAGGATCACCTGAGCCCAGGAGTTTGAGGTTGCTGTGAGCTAAGCTGACGCCATGGCACTCGCTCTAGCCTGGGCAACAAAGTAAGACTCCGTCTCAAAAAAAAAAAAAAAAAAAAAAAAATGATTATTTCAAAATAAAACTAAAAAAGATAAAGTATTTCTTTACTCAAGTGAATCAATAACAATATTCATATGCTGACTCTTTTTAAAGAAATTAACTCTGTACCTCTGATAACAGAGTAGTTACTAGGACATTAAACATACTGGGTTTAAGTTCAACAAACTATACCCTGTCATCAAATTTTCTCTAGAAGTTAGTATTTCTCATTAAAGACCTCCCATTAGTCCTTTTCTTCTTTCTAAAATCTCCTCTGACAGACCAGTAAGCTTTTATTTATGTTAAACTTTTACAAAGACATTTGGTAAATCTTATAAGAGGAAAATGAGAAGAAATGATTTTATTAATAATTTTCTTAGACTACAAATGGCTAGAAGGCAAAAACAGTCAGCAACTAAAACTACTGTCATTATGTATAATAAAGCACCTATTATTTACTGTATAAAGAGGACAAAATCATCTTATTTCTAAAATATTTAGAAATCAAAGGCTCTGCTAATAACCAAAATATTCTTTCTTTACATACATGTATGTTTTAATTGAGTTTTACCACTGAGAGCCTCACAATGGGCATACTGTAAAAAATCATCTTAGTCGACAGGACATTACCAAAATGATGACACATAACTACTTATAAAAACTACTCTTAATTACCTTCCTAAATTACATAAAGTTTTTTAAATTATCTTACCACACACAATACAAATACATCCAAAAAAGACACTTGAACTTATTTTTAAATTTATAACTTTTCCCCCCCTATCCTCTATGTTTGTATTCCTGTCATTTTTCCCCCCAGCTTTACAGATAAAAGACAGACTCTGGGAGGCCAAGGTGGGAGGACCGCTTGAGATCAGAGTTCAAGACCAGCTTGAGCAAGAGTGAGACCCTGTCTCTATAAAAAATAAAAAAATTAGCCAAGCATAGTGGCACATGCCTATAGTCCCAGCTGAGCGGAAGGCTGAGGCAGGAGGATCGCCTGAGCCCAGGATTTTGAGGCTGCAGTGAGCTATGATGACCCCACTGCACTCTAGCTGGGGTGACAAAGCAAGACTGTCTCAAAAAACGAAACAAAAAATATACAAAGTGACGTTTTGATACACATATACATTGTGAAATGATTACCACAATCAAGCTAATTAACATATCTATCAACTCACATAGTTACCATTTTGTGTTTGTGGTAAGAACATTTAATATGTACTCAACAAATTTTAAGTACAAATTTTCCAAGTTTGCAAGTTCTAGCCATTGGAATACCCTTAAACCATTTATTCTCTAAATAACTACTTTATTTCAGAAAACTTTCACTCCACAAGCCCAGCAAGTTGCCTGGCCTATAGGGAGCACCCAATAGATTATGCATAAATTAAAAAAACAAGAACTTCAAATAAACTATTAACTAAATTAGTAGCTGACAAGGATCATAATATATCTGGTCTTTTATCACTGAGATAATAATTAGCTAGAATTTTGCCTAATATTTTAAAATAATATGTATTATTTTTATGAATACATTAATGACCACTGTGAGTTGGATACTATAAACACAAAGGTAGATGAAGTACAGTTCCTATCCTCAAGGTGTTCAGTCCAATTGAGGGACAGACATATAAACAAATAAAACATAATCATGTGATTATGCAAAAATATATAAGCAAAACATTTAGAAAAGAACCACATTTTTCTTGTTCACTACTAACACACACTAGAACATAGTAGATGCCCAGTAACTATTTAGTGACTAGACAGATAAATAATCAATGAATGTAATGTGTGACACAGTCTGCTAGAGAGAAAAATCAGAAAGGCCTCACAGGGAGGAAGCTACTTGAGCTAAGTCTTGAAGAAAACCATAGTTCACCAGATAGGTAAGGGGGGCACCAAGTTAGGAACAATTTTAACTTCCGGATCAATACGCTTTCTACTCAACTACAGCTAGTTGTCTTACATCTCTGAAGATCACTGTAGGTACTGCTGTGGTTTCAAAATATGTCCACAAATTACTTGAGACTCCTTCCTTCCAAAGGCAGAACCTAATTTCCCTTCCTGTAAAAATGAGGCAGAGTTTTTAAACTGCCTCGCTTCTAACAAATACAATGTGACTAAAGTGACAGTTTGTAAGTCTGAGATTGGGACAGAAGGAGACTGTGGTTTCCTCCTTGCTCTCTCTCTGGAAGACACTCAAGCAGCACATGGAGAGGTCCGTGTGGAGAGGATCAGAGAGCTGGTTGCAGGCAGAGGCCTAAATTGTCAATAGCTGTGGATCCTCCGGCCCCAGCCAAGCCACCAGATGATTCCAAGTCAGAACCAACCAGATTCCTGAACCTCACATTTGTAAGGTACAGGATAGGGGACAGAGGAAGAAGGATTTTGTTTGATGTTTTGTTTTGAAATGAAAAACTTGACCAAGTTAATATGCTGAGAAAAGGGGGACTGTGAATATATATGTGCATGTGTAAGATTAAGTAACAGATATGAGTTTCCATTCTGTGCAAAGTGCTACAGCCAAAAAGAAACAGTCCCTGTCCTCAAAAGTCTAGTTGAGGAAACAAAATTAATACACACTAAATATAAATATGTTAGTATACAACAAATGAAAAACTATCAGGTACACAATAATGTTTAAGTATGTGGCATGTCCAATATTAATGAACTAATGTTTAATGAACTAATGCGTTTATCTAATGTTAAAATGTTACTTAAGTGCTACTTGTTAAAATGTTAATTGTTTACTTGTTTACTAACGTTAATGTTTACCTTAATAGGGCATAAAAGTTAAGGTCTTTGGAATTACAGATTTTAAGGCAGATCTAGCACCATCATAAAACCTTCAGGAAAATTAAGTTTCACATCTGCACATCCAAAATTCTTAGGGGCTGTTTTCTTGTGCACAACATGGCTAATTAATTTTTGTTACAGCTTTTAATTCTCTCCCCTTCACTAACTTACGTTACAGATAACTTACATTTGAAGGCCAGCATCACAGGAGAAGATGAATTAACATCCTTCCCTTCTCTTCTTTGGTTATGTGGAAAATTGTCATGCTTCCTTTTCCTGAACCCTCCTGATCCTTATGTAGAGAGGGAAAAAAGATGGACAGGGACCTTCCATCACCAAGAGTGTCCAAAACAGAACACAGGCAAACCCCTTCCTTTCCTTCCTTCAAAACTAAATACCCACAGGGCCCTTGCCTTAGCGGCTTTCTCCGAAGACTGACAGAAAAGCAGCCCTGCCTTTTCCCCCAATCACCCAGACTTCCACCAACCGGTTCCTTGATCTGGCACAAGAGGAGCAATTACCGAACTAGAATAAAATTACAGCTCGAAGATTTCAGAAAATGAGACGCGTAAACGGGGCCAACCTGGCCGGGGATGAAACCAGAGCCGCCGCCCCCCGAGCTTGCAAGGAAAGAGGGCATCCTCCAAGGGTGAGGAGAAGGGGGAAATCGCGTAAATAGGCAGGAGAACCTCCCCCTCTGAATAAATAACGTCCGATGCAGTTGAGGACGCCACCTTCTTTGCTGCTCATGTCGTCAAGGCCTGCGGTAAGCCGAGCGGAGACAGCCCAGTACCGTGCAGAGCGCGTCGAGTGCAGGCCGGCTGCGTAGGCGCTCTTCGCGGCCTGCCTGTCGTCGAAGCACTGACCGGAAGCGCGCTCCTGCACCGTTCCCTGCCCCCTTCGCGTACTTCCGGCCTGTGACCCGGGCCAGTTGCCGCAGGATCCGGCCGCCGCGTGGTCCGGAAACCTCGCGCCTGCGCGCCGTCGCGCCTGCCCTCTGCTGTGCCTGAAGACAGAAACGCCTCTACACGCCTCACAACAAGCTCTGTTAATAAAAAGAAAATGCATCCTCCAGGATCTGAGATTTGTGTGAAAATAAAGGAAAGCGGCAAATAAAAAAAAAAAAATTGTACGTGACTTTTTTTTCAAGGCACCTTTGGAACAACCCCGCCCTCCCGCGGCCGGGACCCAACGTCGCGCGCGGTGCGCCCTGGGAGTTGTAGTCCTCTCGGGAGCGGTCCAGCAGTCTCCCCGAAGGCTTGTGAGGAGCGATTGAGCCCCGGAGCTCTCTGAGCATGTGGGAGAGTCTTTTCGGGATCCAGGCGCCACCTTACAGATAGGCGTTTTTAAACTTCCCATTAGTGGCAGTGATGCCGGAGCTTTACGGGATGGAAATATGCGAGTCAATCAATGTGAATGGTGTTGCTACTGTTTTCTCTGAGGAAGGTAAAGCTTGCCTTTCGGTTCTCCTCCGCCTGTCCCCGTGTCCGCATCCCCCCTTGTCCCTCCTCCACTGCCCTCTCTTGCTTCACTCCTTTTTTTCCTGGCTCTCGGGAGCCAGACTGCCTGCGTTCAAATTTACCTCCCCTACCGAGTGGTTCTGCGACCTTGAGGAAGCAATTAACCTCCGTGCCTCAGTTTCTTTATCTGTAAAATAGGAATAGAATAGTACCAACCTCGTAGGATTATTTGAGTATTAAAAGATTTACTACTAAGACTATCTTTCACATACTAAATGCTCCATCAAATATTAGATTCCCCCACCATGGCTCTCCAAAAAGAGAGAGAGAAAAGTTTTAGTAACAGGTGTGCACCACTAAATTGTGAGCCTTTTATTACGGGCAGGCACCGCCATATCTTACTAGACTTTGTGCCCGTCGTACCCCCCAATACTTCTTAGCGCTGAGCCCCCACCCCTTGTAAGCCTCCGTCAATGTTTGAAGAATGACATTCGTATCATCAAGATAAGTAACTACCGTGTTTCCCCGAAAATAAGACAAGATCTTATATTTATTTTTCCTCAAGAAGACACCCTAGGGCTTATTTTCAGGGGATGTGTTATTTTTTTTAAGTACGGTACAACAATCTACATTTATTCAAATATAGTTAACTCGTCTTTTTCTGGAACATCATCATAACTCTCCAAACCCTGAATTCCATCCTGAATTTCTTGTGACTCTATTTCCTTTAGAACCATTGGCTCCAATCTCTCATGTTGAGCAATAGAACTCTCATTAAATGAGTAGGGCTGGCTTATTTATCAGAGATCCAGTGAGCACTGGG
>VBSM01002153.1:37226850-37243061 GCA_008086735.1 Cheirogaleus medius | reverse complement strand
ATACCTAAAGCAGAGCGTCCTGCTCCTCACTTCACTGAGGAGACTTTCCCCTCAGACCCTCAGCTTGCAGCACGCACAGGATGGCCAGGACCTGACAGGGGGAGCCAACCTTGTTGGTGGGGCTGCCGCGCCTTTCCGGTCACCTCTGGGATAGCGGCTGTCATAGATAGATGGGGCAGATGAGAAGGGTCCCTAGTCTTCTTTACCCTTCCGCCTCGAAATGCATGGGTTGTGCAGATAGGCTGCGTAGCCACGGCCATCACTAGGTCTTATTTTCGGGGTAGGGCTTATATTGTGCAAATGCTTAGAAATCCTGCTAGGGCTTATTTTATGGGTAGGTCTTATTTTTGGGGAAACATGGTAGGTGGCAATTCAGCACCCTCTAGAGATAAACTGAGGCCAAGGCTTGGTAAGTTAAGTGCCCTAAGCCTAGTAGAGAAAACACAAGTACACTTTATTAAGCTGTCTCTAAATAATCTCCATGTCTTAGGCATGTATTTTACACATAGTCTTTCCTCGTTAATTTAGGATCAAAGGAACAGTGAATGAAATAACTTGGCTAGAATATGGTAGTAACTTCAAGGCACAGGAGTGACATAAAGATTTTCTGCTCTGGATGATCTCTAAAGTGTCTTCCAACTCTAAAGTAAGACAGTAAGTACCACCCATCCTCCCTTTCCAGCCCTGTGAATAGGTGAATTGATTAGCCAAATTCTTTGAGGATAAAGTAGGCTCCTGGGGACCTTGCTTGATGGGCTAATTGCTTTGTGGATGTTGGCAAATAATTCTCCTGAGTTTGTGTGATGTCTGACACTGATGCCCCTACTCTTTGATTAGAGAGGATTTGACAATGCTAAAAACAAAAGGTAATTTTGATTCAAATCTAGTCGTTTTAATAAGACTCCCTCTAGATCCAAGGAAGCCAGTAGTTAGGAACATTTCTAGAGTCAATACTTATTTTACTGTACCACAGTGTGGGGAAAGGGTTTTTTCCTAACTCTCCTGGAATAGGAGCTCCCAAGATCCCAACTTTCCCAAACCTAAATGTCTTTTCTTTCTCCAGCCACCACTCCCCTAGCCTGTTCAACTACAGCTGTGTTTCCTGTACTGCTTCCCGTAAATGTAATGATTAGAACACTGAGTTTCGTAACCTGTAATGAATTCTCAAAGCACTTAATGGAGGTGAATCTCAGGAGCATTTTCCCAGCACTTATTTGCATATACATTTACCCCAGGCTTCCCCAGGTGTCCCGACTTGCAGCTACTCCTTTATCAGGAAATAGCTTTCAACCTCTGTGGCAACCTGTATCCCTACCCTGTCTTTTTGTTTTATTGCTTCAGATGCAAACACATAGTTTTGGTACTTGGCAAAACAGTTTTTTGTTTGTTTTTAAAGAAAGACTACCACGCCAAGTCAGGGAAGGGAAGGTAAAGATTTTCAGTAAGACCTAACCTCTGGTTGTTCTTAACTGCTTCTGTGGATTTCTGATCACCTGTGTTTTACTCAATAAAGCACTAACCTTTTCAGTTGCACTGTTGTTATTCAGTTCATAAATCTTCACATTGGTCACCATTACAGGAGAATAATCACAAATCAAGATTGTTTTTGTACATTGAAAGAGAATTATAGAATCAAGTCAAAGAAGAAATATAGGCCCTCAAGAGGTTATCTGTTTCAGCATTTCCCTTGTTATTTCATACATCCTGGGGCAGGAGAGATCATGAGGATTTGCAAGAATCTCCAGTGACCTAGTCACAGCAACCTCAAACTCCTGGGCTCAAGTGACCCTCCTGCCTTAGCCTCCTGAGTAGCTTGGACTACAGGCTTGCGCCACCATGCCTGGCTAATTTTGTCTATTTTGTGTAGAGATGGAGTCTTGCTCTTGTTTAGGCTGGTTTCAAACTCCTGGCCTCAAATAATCCTCCCACCTCAGCCACCCAAACTGCTAGGATTACAGCCATTAGTCACTGTGCCCAGCCCTAGAGCGACCATTTTTAAAAAGATAGCCATAATATTTGAAAGATACCTGTGGGGTCCAGAGTTATATTATGAAGCATACACATTACCAATTCACAGATTTATATTTTTAGGCAGTACTAGGATGTAGTAGCAGAAAATGATGTTTCAGTTCTACAAAACAAGAGAGGGAAGCTGGGATTTGAGGAAGTAGAATAATGGGTAAAACCACAATGAAACATCACTTTACATCCACTAGGATGACTATAATAATAATAATTTAAAAAACCAAAATAACAATTGTTGGTAAGGATATGGAGAAATTGGGACCCTTATACATTGCTGGTAGGAATATAAAATGGTACAGCCACTATAGAAGACAATTTGGCAGTTCCTCAAAAAGTTAGACACAGAATTACCATATGACCCAGCAATTCCACTCCTAGCTATCTATATACCCTGAACACAAATGTTCATAGCAGCACTATTTGCAATAACCAAAAAGTAGAAACAACCTGAATATCCCACAATAGGTAAATGGATAAACAAAATGGTATATCCATACAATGGAATAGTATTTGGCAATAAAAGGAATGAAGTATTATCCATGCTGCAACATGAATAATCTTTAAAAACATTGTACTAAGTGAAAGAAGCCAGTCACAAGAGATCACTTATTATATGATTCCATTTATATGAAATGTCTAGAATAGATAAATTATTTATAGAGGCAGTAGATTCATGGTTGCTTAGGGCTGGGGAGCATGGAAGAGTGAAATAGAGGGATAATATCTAAAGGGTATAGGATTCTCCTCGACGTGATGAAAGTGTTCTAAACCTTGACCGTGGTGATGGTTATACATATCTGAATATACTGGAAATTATTGGTCACTTTAAACGATGAGTTGTATTATATGTGAATTATCTCAATAAAGCTATTAAAAAATGTTTTAAGGAGTCATGGGAAACATTTCTTTCAAGTCTTGTAAATGTATACATGTAGATATATAGAGATACTTCAATGTTATTATAAGGGAAAAGCATTTGACAATATGGCTAAATGTATTTTTAATCTATAATAAAAATATGTAAAGTATTTTAATTTTGCAGATTTGACAGTACCTCAAGAAATATTTCTGTGCCTAAGTTGCACCTGGCAAGAATCTGTAATAAAAATATGTAAAGTACTTTATAGGTTTGACAATACTTCAACAAATATTTCTGTGCCTAGTTTATGCCTAGCAATGTGATTGGTGCCATAGAGGACAGAAACATTTACTTATTCATTCAACAAATATTTATTGAGCACATGCCATGTTAAAGGTACTATTCTAAGGGTTGGTGATTCCAGCTTTCATGAAGATTATTTTCTCATAAGAGGAGACAGACAACAAAATAAAGAAGTAAAGTATATAGCATTAGAAAGCGATCATTGCTATAGAAACAAATAAAGTGAAGAAAAAAAGAGATGAGGAATAGGATTGCCTGGGGTGGGAATGGGCATTATAATTGAGATAGGATGGTCAGAAAAGACCTCACTGAGAAGGAGATATTGGGCAAAGATTTAAAGGAGGTGAAGAAGTGAGTTATGCTAATTAATATCTAAGATAATTTTCCCTTTTCTGTGTGCCATTAATTCTCCCGTCTGTCTCCTATATTACTATTTTCTTTTGCTCCATTCTTATCACCATACAAATGCTGTCGTATTTCCCATCTTAAAATACATTTCCTGATTCCACTTCTGCCTCCAGCATACACACTATTTCTCTGCTCCTCTTTGCAGTAAAACTCCTATGCTGTCCTCTTTCGTTCTCTTTGATCCATTTCTAATCATTACTCAGAATCTGCTCTTGTCAAGATTTCTAATGACTTCCACATTGTTAAATCAGATGGGCAATTCTTACTGCTTGTCTCACTTGACCTTGAAACATCATTGCCTGTGTCACTACCAGACACCACATTCTCTTGGCTTTACTTCTACCTCACCAGCCAATTCTCCTCTGTCCTGTTTGGTTCCTTCTTGTCTCCCCAAACTCTTGACATTGAATTGCTCCAGAAGACCTCCACTCTTCTTTATTATACTTTCTCGTTGATCCCATTCCCATGATTTAAAATGTTGTCTATAATTAACAGTTCTCCACTTTCTATATCCGGTTCAGAAAATTCATATATCCAGTCCAAACTTATGTCAAATTACCTATTCAGTATCTTCTCTTAAATGTTTAATATGTATCTCAAAATTAACATATCCAAAGCTGAACATAACTGTTCCCCAAAACCTACATCTTCAGCAGTATTCTCTATTTCAGTTCATTTCTGTTCTTCCAGTTGATCAGACTAAAAAACTACAGTTATCATTTACTCCCCTTTCTTTTTTTTTTTTTTTTTTTTGAGTCTCACTCTGTTGCCCGGGCTAGAGTGCTGGGGCATCATCCTAGTTCACAGCAACTTCAAACTCCTGGGCTCAAGCAATCCTTTTGCATCAGCCTCCCAATTAGCTGGGACTACAGGCATGTGCCACCATGCCCCATTAACTTTTTCTATATATTTTTAGTTGTCTGGCTAATTTCTTTCTATTTTTTAGTAGAGCCAGGGTCTCGCTCTTGCTCAAGCTGGTCTCAAACTCCTGAGCTCAAACAGTCTACCCACCTCAGCCTCCCAGAGTGCTAGGATTGCAGGCGTGAGCCACTGCGCCCAGTGTATATATTGTATATTGGTGGAGTTTGGGCTTTTGGTGTACCCATCACCTGAGTAGTGTACATTGTACCCCATAGATAGTTTTTCATCTTTACTTGTGAGTCTCCAATGTCCATTATACCACTCTGTGTGCCCTTGTGTAGCCATAGTTTAGCTCCCTCTTATAAGTAAGAACATGTAGCATTTATTTTTCTGTTCCTGAGTTACTTCACTTAGGAGTAGGAAGCTTCCAGCTTCATCCAAGTTGCTGCAAAAGACATTATTTCATTCTTTCTTATCGCTAAGTAGTACTCTATCATATATATATATACACATTTTCTTTATCCACTGATCAACTGATGAGCACTTAGGTTGATTCCATATCTTTGCAATTGTGAATTATGCCACGATAAACATATGATACAATGTTTATAATAACAAACATTTTGATATAATGATTTCTTTTTCTCTGGGTAAATACCCAGTAGTGGGATTGCAGGATCAAATGGTAGATCTACTTTTAGTTCTTTGAGAAATCTCCATACTGATCTCCATAGAGGTTGTACTAATTTACATTCCCACCAACAGTTTATAAGTCTTCCCTTTTCAGCACATCCTTGCCAACATCTATTGCTTTTTTTTTTAATAATGGCTATTCTAATTGGAGGAAGACGGTATCTCATCGTGGTTTTAATTTGCATTTTCCTGATGATTAGTGATGTTTAGCATTTTTTTCATGATTGTTGGCCATTTGTATATATTCTTTTGAAATGTACTAAGACTTTTAAAAATATTTATACCAATTGACCTACCAATTCTACTTTTAGAATGTATCCTAGGCAGCTATCCAGGAATATAGACAAAGCCTTAGGTACAAATTCAATGTAGCAGAGACTAGCAAAATTTGGAAATAATGTAATGTATAAGAATAGGAAAGGACAAGTTACACAAATTATGATACATACACCTGAAGGAGAACTGTGTAGCTATTATAAACATATTTTACAAAACTATGTTTAATGTTTATTTCACATAGTTATGATATATTGTTCTTGTCAGGGTCTGAAATTTTACCCTACTTACAAGCTAATAATTAGCCTATTACTGTTTCATGGATGCTGGCGGAAGATGTGAGACTACTGAGTCAAAGACAA
This sequence comes from Cheirogaleus medius, assembly GCA_008086735.1. Taxonomy (NCBI): domain Eukaryota; kingdom Metazoa; phylum Chordata; class Mammalia; order Primates; family Cheirogaleidae; genus Cheirogaleus; species Cheirogaleus medius. Next base: position 37,237,274 of record VBSM01002153.1, on the reverse strand, counting down.
AGAACTTTATTACTTACTATACCACAAGCAATGTATCATGTCATGTTGATTTCCCTTGCTTTCCAAGTCCCACAAGAGCAATATAGAGGAGCTCAGATGAATTCTGTGGACACGTTGGATTTGTATCACTGCTGAGGAACACTGAGCTTGGGCAATCCACCACTTTTATAATAAACAGTAAGCAAGTATGCTCTTTTTCCTGGAAAGAGATATGCCTCAGCTCTCAAGATTGTTTGCTGCAAACATATAATAAGATGCTCCTAGCATCACTATTTATAATATTCAAAAATTTAAAATTATTTAAATATCCACCAATCCATTAGTTAAATAAATTAAGATATACCCATGCAATGGAATACTATACTGACTTTTAAAAGAATGAGGTATATTTACATATTTACATTAAAATGAGGTATATTTACTAATTTACGTTCCCACCACCACCACATCCTTGCCAGCATCTATAGTTTTGGGGTTTTTTTTTTTACTTTTTAATAATGGCCTTTCTAATTGAAGGAAGATAATATCTCATTTTGATTTTAATTTGCATTTCCCTGATGATTAGTGATGTTTAGCATTTTTTCGTACGTTTGTTGGCCATTGTATGTATGATCAAAGATACATCATCAGAAAAAAGGGCAAATTTGCAAAACAGTATTCAAAGTGAGATCTGTATAAATTTTTTTAAAATGTAATTTAGGCTATATATAGAAAAGAATATGGGCAAAAATACACCAAAATATTAACAGTGGTTATATCTGGGGATCAGAAATAGGGAGAACTTTCACTTTCTAAAGTATATATTCCTATAATTCTTGGATGTGACAATAACCAAATGTTAGTTTTATAATATAAGAGAAAATACAGGTTTAACTTTTGTTTTAAAGACTTGAAGCAAATATATTTCAATGTTAAATGTATATTTTTATGAAGATGAGATTATGAGAAATTTTATTTTCATTTTTGTTTTCCAAATTATTTATAATAAGTACATATTATAATAAGGGTAATAAGGAGGGAAATGTTATTTAGAAAAATATAAGTGTCTTTGAATGTTGGGATATGAGGATTTTTTTTCTGCTTCTCTCTGTATGGTTCTAATTTTCTATAACAAGTATATTGCTTAATGTACAATGGATGGAGGGGACTTCTTTTATTCCTTCCAGCATCCCTTCCTTGCATAAATTATCCCTTCACCTTTGCACCCTAGTGGTAAATTGCCCTTCAGTACTTCTGGTATGGCTGCAATTTGAAAGCTCTTCAACATGGTCAAGAAGTGATAGAGCAAGGGAGAAGAATATTCACTAATAAACACTGGATTGAGACTCTCACTTGTCCCTTTGGGGCTCTTCAAACCCTAAACCAATGATTCTCAACAAAAAATGATTTTTCCTCTCAGGAGACATTTGGTAATGTCTAGAGACCTTTTTGGTTGTCATTATTGGTGGGTAGGAGTAGGGTTGCTTCCTAACATCTAGTGAATAGAGGCCAAGGATACTGCTAAACAATTTACAAGGCCCAGGGCAATACCCCACACACACCCCGAAGGATTTTCCAGTCCAAAATGTCAATAGTGTGGCAGTTGAGAAACTAAGAAATCCTGCACTAAATAGACAGGCAGGTATGGGACCCTTGGGGATGGGGGACACCTGCTAACTGACCTTAACTATCAAAAGGAAATAGGGTTGCTGTTTCACAATAGATGCTGGGAGAAGTACAGCTGGAATACAAGAGATCCCCAGGGTTCCATTGTTGTATACCATGTGCAACTGTCAAAATTATCAGCAGACTATTACAACCCAATCACAGACAGGATCACTAAGGAGTCAAGCACCACAGAAATAAAGGTGTGGGTTGCACCATCAGGCAAAGAATTTCAACTAGCCAAGGACGGACAAAACATGGAATAGGTGGTAGGGGAGGAAAACACCAGTTATAGCCTCAAGACTAGCTACAGAAACAAGAACTATAGGGTCTACCTGTATTTCCTTGCTTGCTAAATCTTACATAAAAATTTTTCTTTCCTTTACCATACAGTTGTATCTATGGTATATATGGTGATTGTTACATTTGTTGTTTGCCCAGATTTATGGAGAAGGTATTGACCGTGAATTAGGGTAGAAATGAACTAAGAGGAACCTGTCAAGGAATCCTCATCAGTGTCCTGCAATATCATATGGGATATTTTTAATTTCTAGTCCCAAAAGTGGCACAAAAATTTATTTCAAAAGAGGAATTTTCTGAGAAATTGAACCTCTCTAGGTGCCTAAGAATAGAAACCATAAACTTTGGATAGAACAAAAGGAAAAAAGTATCTGCATATAGATAACTGATAGGCACAGAGAATTAAGGACCTCACTGATAGCTTTCATAGAACTGTTTTCAATTTTAATGAAACCAGAGTCAGGCATATTAGGCGTCAAGGAAAAATTAGCAATGAAGAAAAGACTTTACTTCATAAATTTGTTTTGTCATGTTTGGGGGAGAGAGAAAGCTAACAGCTGCATTTTCAGGATAATATCAAAGGATAAAATCACATGATTAGATTTCAAGGGTTGTGCTTGGGTAAATAGCATGTTCCTCCTATCAAAACTACTCTTTCCAACCTGGACAACACAGCAGGACCCCATCTCTACAAACAATTTAAAAATTAGGTGGGCATGGTGGCGCATACCTGTAGTCCCAGCTTCTTGGGAGGGTGAGGCAGGAGAATCACTTGAGCCCAGGAGTTTGAGGCTGTAGTGAGCTATGACTGAGCCACTGTACTCCAGCCTGGGTGACAAAAGGAGACCTTATCTCTAAAACAAACAAAAAAGGCTCTTTTGATTTAGATCAGTCCAAAATCCCTTAATAAATTCCTATTCTGATCAACTAGTTAGAGTGGATTGAATAATAGCAATGAAAAACTCTAATTGATACAGAAATTGTGATGATGAATAGTTGCAGGCCATAAACCCTCAAAGAAGGGGGTGTTGGGCTTAGTTGGATCTGAAGGCACTGAGGACTCAATGAGAGTGTTTCTTGGGGAAATTATACCTTGCAGTGGTGAAAGAGTTACCTAAATTATTACCTGTGCCAACTGTAATGAAATACCTGTTGAAGCAAGGCTTTGGGGAGCAAGTGGCATGGTTCCTTCTTGAAGTGCCAAAAAACTTTAAAGAAAGATAATGACAGGCTTAAGATATTCTTGGCTCAGCGTCAAAAACCAAGAGCTGTATCTTTTACTGTGCTAAGAGAACTTTTAGGTTTTTAGCCTCAGAACTAAAATAGCATAACATCAAGCTCAAAATTCAAACCTGTGGATTATAAAATCGCAAAGTAAGTTACCAGGTCTCATGCAAAATTACTACACTGGTTGGAATGGAAAGGAAGACCCCAAGAATTGAAGTGGGGAAATAGAGAAAAATTTGCGTAACTTAGACTACTCCAAAGTCCATGGAGCATTCCTTACAAGCAAAGGTAGAATCCCACAACCCACACATCTGACAAGGCAGTCCTTGCTTTGCTTAAAGATCTTATACCTTGCCTTGGACAGTGAACCTTGTAGGAGGTGGCCAGATTGTTTCATGCTCCTTTCTATCACCTCTCACTTGCCTCTGTGTCTACAATAAGGGTCAAATCCCAGACGGGGCCTGAAGGTCAATTGCCAAGTCAAGCTCTAAAGGAGAAGGTTCATATAACAAAAGAATTTTGTTTATTTATATGGCAAGAACCTGAAGAATATCAATGATAATGCATTCTGAGAGTGTTAGACGAGGAAAAGTGGACTAATTTAAGATAGATCCCGGCCGGGTGCGGTGGCTCACGCCTGTAATCCTAGCACTCTGGGAGGCCGAGGCAGGCGGATCGCTCAAGGTCAGGAGTTCAAAACCAGCCTGATCAAGAGTGAGACCCCGTCTCTACTAAAAATAGAAATAAATTAATTGGCCAACTAAAAAATATATAGAAAAAATTAGCCGGACATGGTGGCGCATACCTGTAGTCCCAGCTACTCGGGAGGCTGAGGCAGAAGGATCGCTTGAGCCCAGGAGTTTGAGGTTGCTGTGAGCTAGGCTGACGCCATGGCACTCACTCTAGCCTGGGCAACAGAGTGAGACTTTGTCTCAAAAAAAAAAAAAAATAAGATAGATCCCAACTTCTGATAGGGGCTCAAACAGATGGGAGTGATTCTAAGAGTTTGCATACTCAGTTATCTGAAAACTGAACTCAGCGGTGGCCAACACTAAATGGAATGAAGTTGCAAGAAATTTTTTTGTATTAAATACAGCAAGAAATATTGGAATGTTAGAATGGATTTATCAAATCCATCTACTCGGTCATCCTTATTCAATAAGAGGACTTGAATTATTGAACTATGTTCAATAAGAGGACTCTGAATACATTCCCTTCCTTACAGCATTGAGAAGTACAAGGATGAGGGGTATGCAAGGTGCTATAGTGACTGTTTTCAGTAGCCTGAGGGTGCAGGTAGGTGATTCTGCCATTAAATGGGCTCCTTAGTTTCAATGGGGTTTATGGGATGAGCACTTAAAAAACAAGGTAGACATGGTTACTATAACAAACAGCAGGATAAGAGTAGTAATCAGAATGGTTCTAGATTACATAGACTCTAGGACCAAACTGTGCACTAAGTTCCTAGCAAATAGAGGCTTCACTTAACCCTCATGGTTGAATGTCTCTGGCTCTAACCTAATTCCCATCCTGGATGAATTTATGGACTTAGAGCTCCTTGAAGAAAAGGGGAGGTAAGATAGACTTGAAGAAGACTCCAGCAATAACATGACTAGTACTTTCTTTAAATTATCCTCCTAGGCTTCCCCTTAGGGACTTGTGTTCATATACCAGAGTAATTATGGCAGAGAGTAGCTGGGATCCAGAAAGCTACTATGATCAACTGGTAAGTATGGGGTTTATTGAGACAGAGTTTTTGTCTGAGTATGCCTCATGGTGCACTTGATGGGACCATTAGCCCATTCCATAGTTGTTTCCTGAATAAATAAATGTATAGTTAAAATACAAGTACTCAACAACTAGCAGAATTTTCACGTTGACCTTCTGATCTGTGAAATATATACTATAATTGTAGGAAGGGCCAAGTGGAAGTCTTTGAAGCTCTTCCTACCAAAAGACAAAGCCAAAGCAATACTACATTCCTAGAGAAATCTGAGACCAGTACCACCATCAAAGACTTGCAAGAAACAGGAATGACTATTCTTAGCACATCCCTGTTTAACTTCCTTCTTTAGCCAGTACAAAATGAGTCTTGGACAGTGAGACTGTTAATTACACAGTGATTCCAATTGCAGGTGGTATTCCAGATATAGTCTCTTTTCTCAAGTAAATCAGCATAGCTCCCAGCATCTGAAATTGTAGCCATTGATCTGACTGGTTTATTTTTCTTTCCCCAAATAAGGAAAAAGCACCAGAAGTAGTTTACTTTCCCCTCACAGGGACACCGGCACATACTCACTTTCTCATCTCAAGGCTCTGTCAGCTCAACACTTCTGTACAAGAATTCAGTCTGTAGAGATCTTGCTCATCTTACTATTGCCTAAGACTTTGTTCTGGTCCATTCATTGAGAGAATTATTCTAACTTAAAGTAACATTTTAAAATGTCTTCAGAATCAAGGGCAATCACAGCAACAAAAATAAATAAATGAAATAAATGGAGCTTGATTAAATTAAAAAGCTTCTGCACATTAAAAAAAGTCTTCGGATGTTCAAGGCGCCATCGTTTATATTAGTAAATTGAGAAATTGTCTAAATATCCAATAACAAGGGCGTGAACCAAATCATGGTCTACCTATGTAGTATAATAGGGAAAGAAATTTACCAAAAGCTTGAAATACATCAGCAAATTGTTTATATTACTATACTGAGTAAATAAATGAAACAACAGAATCATACCAATGTTTTTAACTATGCACAGGAAATAATATTAGCATAAAATTCATGATAAAGGTCCATACACACACACACACACATTGATGATGCAAATGCAGATTCTACAACTGTTTTGCAAAGTGCTTTGTCAATATATGTCAAGAGCCTTTAAACAATATTCACAGTTCTTGTGCCAACCATTTCATCCCAGGAATCGCCCCTAAAATTATTCAGAGATGCAAATCAAGCTTTAAATACAGATATGTTGAATGCAGAATTACTTTTATTAACCAAACTTGGGAACAACTTAAAACTCTCAGATGTGGGAATCATTATATTAAATTATGATACCTGAATGAAATGGAATATTATATAAATACTACATTTAACTCAGAAAAATTTGATAACATTTGAAAAGTTTATGATATGCTAACTAATAAAGCAAGACATGAGGCTATATATACTATCATGCCAATCTATTAAATATGCCCATTTTTAAGAAAGACTCATTCAGAAACATAAGTCAGCATAATATGTGGCTGAGGATTTTTCACTGAAATTTGTAATAGTGAAAAACTTGAAGCAACTGTCCATCAATAGGATTAGTTCATTAAATTATAGTGTATCCATTCAATAGAATAATATAGGGCTGTTGAAAAGAATGAGGCTAAAATTATATGTACTCATATGAAAATAATTTGAAAATATAGAGTTAAGTGGCATAAGAGCAAGATAGCATTTAATGTAGGAAAAATAGAACCCAATTTTCATTAAAATAGTAACATATATTAATATATGCATATAAAGAAATGATGGAAAAAATCTCAAGCTTTTAACAGTTATTATTTCTGGGAGTCAGAATTATAGGAAATGTTTGTTTTATGCTGAATATATTTCTGCAATATAACCAGCATGTATTATGTTTATAATTAGAAAAAAATTTTAACTGTAAAATCTTTAATGGAGACATGAATACCACCAAAATGTAAAGATTGTTTATATCTACATATTTATGGACAACTTCAATCTTTTGTAACTTTCCTAATCCTTTGAGGAAAATATTATGTAGAAAAAAAAAACAGTGAATATCTTTTATTAATGGGACATGATAGGTTCTCAACCTCTCCATTTTCTGGATTTTTTATATTTCCAAAAGTGTGCTTGTATGGGAATGTATTATTATAGCATGTTATTGTATTATTGAATTGTGTAATATGTTGTTTTGCCCTGCCCAGTATTAGTTCCTTTAGGCATTTGTTCTTCTCTATACCATTTAATCCTAAATCAATCTATTCTCTCACATAGAATTTTGTTTTGAAACAGACACACCCCGGGAGGAAAGTGACTCTAGCTGAGTCATTTGCTTGACTTCCCAAGGATAAAATCCCCGAAACTGCACTGGTTCCTATTTTCCACAAGGACTCATTGTTTATCTTTTATATTGATGCTGGCTGCTCTCCAGAACCTCAAATAAATTCTTTCTCCTTGCTTAAGTTAGAGTTTGTTTCTGTTGCTTGCCACATGGTAACTTTAACTGATTCAGAAATTATAACCACAGAGTAGTGGATTGCAGGGAACTTCAGAGAACACAGTATTAGTTATGAGGATAAGGTGAAGCAAAAGAATCCTATTTTGCATTCCAAGATGAGAAGGTAGCAGCCCGTAGTTCATAATGGCAAAATGTTATTGCCTGTGGCCATCTGGGGCCATGTGCCTTCTGTGAGTGAAGTTGTATTGTTAATGGATGCAGCACTTTCTAAAACCTTTTGGCACTATCTATTGATGTTGAACCTATGCATACCTTATGACCCAGCAATTTCACTCTTGGTACATTCATGCACCAAGAGTCTTATATAAGAATGTTCATAGCAGCATTACTTGCAGTAGCCAAAGATTGAAAAGATCTCAAATTTCCATTAACAATTTAAAGTATTTTCAATTTCCATTTGTGAAATAGTTGCAAAAATACTAAGCAAAATAATAGCAAAGCAAATACAGCTTTGTCTAAAAGGATAATGAACTCCAATAAATTTGTGTTTATTTCTGTAGTGAAAGTTTGTTTAACATTTGCTATACTAAATACTCAAGACTTAATATATAGTTATAGTAATTTAAACAGCATAGTATATGGACACATAATTTATGACAAGTCTTGATTTTTACTTTTGTCTTTACAAGAGAGTGTGTCCTTTAATTTTCCTTTTTTTGATGTCCTTATCAGGTTTTGGTATCAAGGTAATGCTGACCTCATAAAACAAGAAGTGGTTCTTATTTTCCTATTTTATTTCTCTGGAAGGATTTATGTAAAATTGACAATATTTATTCCTGAAATTTTGGTGAAATTTATCACCAAAATAATTAGTCCATAAATTGTGTGTGTGTGTGTGTATGTTTGTGTGTATGAAGGTTAAATTATGGATTGGATTTTTAAAATAATTATAGGACTATTCATATTTTTACTTCATCTTGGGTCAGTTTTTGTTGTATTTTGACAGGAATTTTCCCATTGATCCAAGTTTCCAACTTTTAGCACAAAATTCTTTATAGTTATCTTGTAATGTCCGTAGAGCTTTAGTTATAGCCTCTTTTCATTCTTGATATTAGTTATTGGGCTCTTATTTTTGTTTCTTGATCTTTCTTTGTAGGTACTTATTAATTTTATAAGTCAATCTCTGGCTTGATTTTCTTCTATGTTTGTTTTCTGTTTCATTATTTTTTTGCTTTTTCTTATCTTATTCCTTCTGATTTTTTATGATTTGATTTTTTTTTTTTACCTTTTTTGAGATGAATTCTTAGACTGGTTATTCAAAAGTGTATTTGTCAAGTTCTAAACATATGAAAATTTTTCATTTATCTTTTTGTTTTGGATTTCTAGCTTAATACAACTGTGATCTGAAAACATACTCTGATTTCAATCCATTCAAAATTGTTAAGACTTGTTATTGTGACCCAGCACATGATCATATTAACATTCCTTGTGTTTTTTTAAAAAATCTATGTTCTATAATTAAGTGTAATTTTCTATACATATATAGTAGGTCTAGTTTGTTTATTGTGTTGTTCACATCTTTTATATCCTTATTGATTTTTTTTGTTTGCTTATTCTATCAGTTACTGACAAAAGTATATAGAAATTTTCTAATATTGTGGATTTGTCTATTTCTCCTTCTAACTCTTGCAATTTTTGTGTATGCACTCTCTCTCTATGTGTGCATATATCCTCTATGTGTTTTGGAAAGGCAGTCTGTCAGTTTCTCAGCTCAGTCCCTGCTCAGCTACATAAGAATGAGCCTTGGGCCTGGAACATATCTTTGCTGGAAAATAAAGAGCCCTCACAGCCTGTGTTGGGCTTATTGCCTTGTGAGAAAATGTCTTTTCCTATTCTGGGCTTGATGTCTTTGTTCTGCTTAAGTGCCTCTGTTAATGGCCCTCTGGCACAGCTCTGATGGGGGAACTTGGGGTTCTTCCACTGCAGCAGGAAGCAAGGTTCATTCAGACACTTGGTCAGCTGCAGAACAGATCCACTAGCCATGGAAGGGCCAATGCACTGCAAGGGCCTGGATCTAGTACACAGATACTTTCTCTCCTCTTGCTCTGTACCAATGGGGCCTTGAGTATGCTTGTTCTCAGTGACCTCAAATCATGCACTGGTCTCTTCCCTGAGTGGCATTTATCTGCCTTGGCCACAGTCATGTTACATTCCATCCTGTGGCACAGCCCGACCACCCAGTGAACAGTAAAACTGTATATTCAGGGTAGTTATATACAAATTATATATATTTATATGCAAATTATACACACACATATGTGTGTATTCCTGTTAAATTGAACTATTTTTCATTAAAACATGAACTTCTTTACCTTTAGTAAATGTTTTCACTTTATTTTATTTATTATTTATTTGTCTGTTTGTTTATTTATTTAATTTTAGAGACAAGGTCTCACTCTGTTGCCCAGCCTGGGGTGCATTGGTGTGATCATAGCTCACTGCAACCTCCAGCTCCTGGGCTCAAGTGATCCTCCGGCCTCAGCCTCTCAAATAGCCAGGATTACAGGCCCATGCTACCACACCCAGCCAAAAAAAAGTATTTGCTTTTCATTTGTTTCATCTGCTCTATGTCTCTCATGTTCTCCTTGCATGCATTTTTTTGGATTGACTCAATTTTTAAAATTCTTCTTCCCCCAACCATTGCTCCATTTCTCAGCCTCGTAGTTATATCCTCTTTTACTATTCCGTTAGTGGTTACTCTAAAGATTACCACATGCATCATAGACTTATCAAGCTCTAATGTTATTTGGTACTTTTACCCTCTTCCCAAGCAATACAAGTACCTCAAGAGCTTTTTAATTCCATTTTCCTATTTTTGATCCACATGTTATTGTTGTCGTGTTTTAAATTTTTCTTTATACTCTAAATTACATAAGACATTATTATGGAATTATCAGTTTATATAATCAATATTGATTGGATTAACTCAGATATTTACCATTTCATTGTTCTTTAACTCCTTTTTAAATTTTTTTTTGTTTTTTTTTTTTT
>VBSM01002153.1:37212845-37226750 GCA_008086735.1 Cheirogaleus medius | reverse complement strand
GCCTTGGCCTCCCAGAGTGCTAGGATTACAGGCGTGAGCCACCGTGCCGGGCCTTTAATTTTTTAATTGACAAATAAAACTTGTATATATTTATGCTGTTTGACATGATGCTGTGATATATGTATACATTGTGGAATGGCTAAATGAAGCTAACATATCCATTACCTCACATACTTATCATTTTTTTGTGGTAGGAACACTTAAAATCTTAGTGATTTTCAAGTATACAATATAATACATTGTTATTAACTATAGACACTATGTTGTATGATAGATCTCTTGAGCTCATTCTTCCTAACTAAAAGAAGTTATCCTTTCAAGTTATCAAAATCCTTTGACCAATATCTCCCCAAGCCCTTTCCCCACCCTCACCCAGTCCCGGATAACATCCCTTCTACTCTCTGCTTCTGTGAGTTCAACTTTTTTAGATTCTGCATGTAAATGAGATCGTGCAGTATTTGTCTTTCTGTGCCTGGCTTATTTCACTTAATATAATGTTCTCCAGGTTTATTTCTTCTTGCATCTGCAATTTTCCATCTGAGATTGTATTTTTCCCACTTGAATAAAGCTGTTTTATATTTCCTTCAATACAAATTATATACATGGCCAATTCTTTCAATTTTTGTTTGACTGAAAAAAATGTGGTATTATGTTTTGTTTTGTTTGTGTCTTGCTCTTTATTTGTTGAAGGGTATTTTCTCTGGGCATAGAATTCTAAGATAGCAGTCATTTTCTCTCTACTGTTTAAAAGTATTCCAGTGTCTTCTGGCTTTGACTACTTTCAGCCCAATTGTTAGTCAATTATGGCTTTTATTATCTTTATTAACATAGTTTTGCTTCTTGTTTTTTGGAACAGATAATAGAAAAAATAGAATAATAAGCATGTTTATTCACTAGTCCTTCTGCAAGCCACTGGTCTATGCTAATTATAGACTTTTAGGAAAAGGAGGCAGGGAAAACTCATTTTTTAAATGTTAAGAGCTATTTTGTAAACGTACTACATATTTCTTGTTATTTAACATTTATATGGTTTGGATGTTTGGACCCTCCAAATCTCATGTTGAAATGTGATCCCCAGTGTTGGAAGTGGGGCCTAATGGGAGGTGTTTGGGTCATGGGGCCAGATCTCTCATGAATGGCTTGGTGCCCTCCTCGCCATAATGAATGAGTTCTGTTGGTTTGCGGGAGAGCTGGTTGTTAAAAGAATCTGGCCCTTCCTCCTGTCTCTCACTCCTTCTCTTGTCATGTGACATACCTACTTCTTGTTTGCCTTCCACCTTGATGGGAAGTTTCCTGAAGCCCTCACCAGATGCAGAACCATGAGCCAAATAAACCTCTTTTCTTCATAAATTTATAGCAATGCAAAACAGACTAACACAGAAAATATTTTCAAATTACATGCAGTAAATAAAACTAGTCAAGCAGAAATATCTCTGTTGTTCATGTTTCAAGATCTATAGGCGGTTTTCTTTATAAACTTTATTAATTTTTTTTGAATGACAGAACACGGTGTGGGATTGTTTATTTGTTGAAAAAAACTATTTAATAGATTGTGCAATAGAGTTTTCTGTAGTCTGAATTTTTCTGATTTCACCTGCATTTGAGTAGTTTCTTTAAGCTCTCATAATGTATTTTTAAACCCAGATATTTCCTCAGAGAAATTTTTATTCTGTGTCTTCATATCTTAAAAGAATAAAAAAAATTCTCTGACAAAATATCCAGGCTTAAAAATACATTTAAAAAGCATGAAGAAGTTAATCAACTGCTAGTAGAAAATTATTTCAGAACAAAGAAAGAACAGAGTGTTAAGAAATAGGACACAACAAAGTTGAGACAGTTTGAGAATAAGGGTAACTGCAATGGATTGAAACATATCAAATATATTTAAATCCACACATTCATAATTATACCCCACCACACTCCACAAAAACAAACAAACAACAACAACAAAAAACCCTCCTTATAGGTCACTGTTGGAGGATGCTAGTAAACTAACTCATCTTTAGAAAACTGGTTAAGAGAAAGAATCAGGTATTTATTCTGCCTTTCCTATATACACTCTGCTACTAAGTAACCAAATAGTGTATGAGAGGAAATGTTTTTTAGAGAAGTATTCCAGCTAATAAGCAAAGAGGAAATGACTGAATTTGAGTATCATTCATTTGCAGTAAGTTAATGGTTCGGTCACTTGGTGCATTCTATCCGTTTTAGAAAGGAACATCTCCCAGAAGAAAATGGCAAATGAACCAACTCAAAATAAGGCAGTAAGAATCTGAGCATTTCATGAAAATCAGACCCTGGCCTAAGGCCCTCAAATACTTAATTAGTATCTAAGTGTATTTTCCCCTCAATTCCTTACTTCTAAGAACCTCCCTCTCCACAGGTGTTATACTTGATAATTCCACTGTTTCTTTTTAGTCGATCTTCCCTGTCTATAGGCGTGTCTTCTATTGCAGTTACCACTGTGGTGAAATTTTCCACAGACGGACGATTTCCTGGGAGACTTCTGGGAAGGGAAGTCCCCTTCTGAGGAGCTCATATTTCTCATCTCACATGGATCTGAAGAACCTACATTTTTCACCATGTCCATACCTTCTTCAAGGATTTTCACTCTAGATCTACTTCTTCCTTTTCTGGAAGCTTCTTTTTTTTCTCAGAACTTATACTGGGAAATAATCGTCATTGATTCACCTGTTCTTAACTTCCATTTTGTTTGCTTGTTTTTCCACGTGTCTCAGAGAGCATTCATTTACAATTTCAGCAGCAGCCGGTGGAGTACTTTCCTCCATTGAGGAATGTCCACGCTGAGCAGAACGGAGCAGACTTCAAACACCACACAGCGCAATAGCCCCTTTATTACACCTACTGTGAATTGCTTGCACTCTCTGTCCTTGAATTTTGGCCACTGTCAATTGAAATTTTGTCTCAACCACAGCCTGATCGTGTAACTTCCAAAATGAAACATTTTGATCAGAACCAGACCAGGCTCTCCTCCTGCATCAACATCGACTTTGATTCTGTAGTATGTGACATCGGTTATGTCTTAAGCATATGCTGAGATCTGAAGTACTTCTTGAATTTTTGTATGGCAAGGCAGCTGTTTTATGGTGACACGATTCTCTCAGTCCACAGATCTCTTTGTGGAATCTGAAGGTCCATGTTGTCTTCCGGCTCCTCAGAGCCAGATTTATTTTTTCTGTATCTATGAATTTTCACTAGTCCTCACAATATTGGGACAATTATTCTACCATAAGTTTCTCTTTTTGCCTTCCCTAGTATCCCCTATTTCATTATTCAGAACTCTTTAGAAAATCTTGAAAATGAATATTTTGATTATTAAGGAAATGTATAAGTTAGAATCAGTTCCAATTGTAAATGACAAAAAACTCAGAAAAATGGCTTAAACAACATGGACATTTATCTCTTACACATCTAAATAGGATCTGAGAGGCTCTGTCTTTAATTGGTGAGTTTACTCAGTTTTACTTATAATTATTGTAATACACAACTTATTTCCCAATATATCCCATAGTTTCCATTAATAGTACTTTCTTGTTTCTTTCTTTTTTTCTTTCCTACATTTCATTGGCTGGATCAAATTTTCTTCTGTTGGTTTAAAAATTATCCATTCTGTATTTTTTTTCTTATGATGATTTCCCTTTTCTTTGATTGCCCAAACTTAATTGATTTCTTAGGCTTATCCATATCTATGTCTTCCACTGATTGAGACAAGTACTTTAGCCCTTCAGATGTCTTTGGTTACCTCTCTGTCAACCCCACATTGATATAGATACAATTTTAATTCTGAGGGTTTTTTTAAAAATGTTCCTTTTCCTCTTCAAAAAAAACCTCACCCTTCCTTTTTTACTAAATTGTTTCTTCATATTTATTTTCTATATTTTCTATATCTATTGCAGCATCTCTCTGAGTTTTTCTCATTTGGATTGTTTCTCCAATAATATTTTTTCCCCCAGGGACAATACTGCGGAATCCAATAATATTTTTAAATAGGTTTTTGTGTGACAAATCTGAAGAGTTGTAGTCCTGAGAATATCTTTTATATTATTATTATACACATTTAAATGACTGTTTGGTTAAATATAAAATTCTAGGTACAAAATGCTTCTTCAGCACTTCAAACTATTACTTCATTATCTTCCTATGTCCAAAGTTCCATTGAAATGTATGATGTCAATCTAATTCTTATTTCTTTGAAGAAGATTGGCACTTTATGTAAGCTTTTAAATGTTACCTTTGTCTTAGTTATTCTTATATTTCATTATAATATGCATAGGTTATAGGTCTTTCCTTATGTGTCCTCTTTAGCCTTCTCTGAGCCCTTTGTTTTATTTATTTATTTATTTATTTATTTGAGACAAAGTTTCACTCTTTCACCCAGGCTGAAGTGCAGTGGCATCATCACAGCTCACTGCAGCCTGGAATTCCTGAGGTCAAGGGATTCTCCTGCCTCAGCCTCCTGAGTAGCTGGGACTACAGGCACGAGCCATTGTGCGGGACCAATTTTTTTTTTTAATTTTTTTGTAGAGATGAGGCTGGTTTTGAACTCCTGCCTCAAGTGATCCTCTCACCTCAGCCTCCCAAAGTGCTAGGATTACAGACATGAGGCAAGGTACCTAGGCCTCTGAGCCCTTTAAATCTCAAGTCTTTCATTTTTAATTTTGTAGAATTTACCACCATGAGCTTCAAATATTTTATCCCTTCAGTTTGTTTGTTTTTTTCTCTACTTCATAGACTGTTATTTTCCAGATGTTGGCACTTCTACACTTCATTTCTCTTACCTTTATCATTTTTTCCTCCCTTCTATTTGATCTTGTTTACTAATTCCTCTTTTGACTATATCCATCTGCTATTTGTTTCATGAAACCAGATTATCTGTGTTTAAATCCTAGTTTAGGCCAGCTGCAGTGGCTCACGCCTTTAATCCTAGCACTTTGGGAGGCTGAGGTGGGAGGATCACTTAAGCCCAGGAGTTCAAGCCCAACCTGAGGAACATAGCGAGAACCCCATCTCTACAAAACAAAAACTAGCCAGGCATGGTGATGCATGCCTTGAGTCCCAGCTACTCGAGAGGCTGAGGCAGGAGGATTGCTTAAGCCCAGGAGTTTGAGGTTGTAGTGAGCTATGATGATGCCACTGCACTATAGTCCAGGCAACAGAGTGAGACCTTGTCTCAATCAATTGATCCCGGTTTTACCTTGGACAATTTACTTAACCTCTTTGTGCCTCAGTTTCTTCATCTGTAAGGTAGAAATAATAACAGTACCTACCTCATAAGATTGTTGTGGGAACTAAATGTATTATACCCATATATGGAATGCACATAGAGCAGTGCCTAGTATAAAATAAATAATAACATATAAATTCTAGCCATTATTATTATCTATGGTGTTATTATATTTTTTGTACCTATTATTTCTACTTGTTCTTCTCTTTTTTAACTTTCATGCCAGCTTCATATTCCTGGTATCTTCTGTGAGGATATTTGTTGCTTATTTTAAATGCATGGCTCATCTGTTTCAGAATTCAGGTGGCAAATGCAATTCTGTTTTGTTGTTTTGTAAGTTAGCTATATATATTAGGGAAGGTCCAAAGTCCAGGGCCTATTTTGTCTTCTTCTTGGTGACTGTAAGGTAATAGGACAGATGAGCCTCAAGGAGAGAGGCCCAGGGATCATGAAGGGACTGGCCACAGCCCTACTTCCTGCCACCATGCTGGGAAACTCCTTTGGTGAGGGTTTGCTCTTGTAGTCTTAGAAAGATGCTGTGGTGCTGGGAAGAGACAATCTTTTTAGAATATAATGCACAAATCCTGATGGTTGGGGGAGAGGGGTGCAGGTGTGTGAGCTTGAGAAAGTCTGCCCAGCCAGCACCTGTCTTTGTCAGTGCCTCCCCTCAACTCAGCAGGCATCTCGGCTGCCCTGATGTTATCCTGAGATACCAGCTCAGCTGGCTATTGCTTCTGTGATGATCTTCCCAGGGCAGTAGGGGAAAGAAGCAAGGTTAGCATTTAAAAGATTGTCCTTGGGTTTGATCCTTCTGTCTGGCTGCCCTTGACCCCAGACCATGCTCCTACCCAGGCTGGGCCCCCCACTGACCATCCCCTCACTCATGCAAGGTGATGAATCCTTTCCTCTATACTGGGGTTTCTCACAATTTTTATGTTGGGTCCTCACGTCCTTACTTTGCTCTCATCTCCTATTTGGGGACATGGAGCCAGCAGCCTATTCTGGTTCCCTTCTTGGCAGGAGACAGAAATTTTCTGGGACTTTTTCTCTTCTCCAGTTTCAAAGATAAACTTGGTTATCAAACTTTGTGAGTTTCTTGGATGAAAGGTACTTTGAAAGATGTAGTCATTTGGAAGTTCAGTCTGGCTTCACTCACTCTCAGAAGAGCACCATGGATTTATGGTCTTTGAAACAGGGTTTCATGGAAACACCAGACACCCCACCAACCCTGCACCCATCCAGGGGATGCCTTTTTTCTTTTTTGTTCTTTTGTCTAAAGTACAGTGCTTGCACATAATAGGCACTTGATAAATATATGTTGACTTGATTCAGATCTATATTGAACTCTATCATAAGATTTTTTAAAGAAATTGATTAAACCAAAAGAAAAAAAAAAGAAATTGATTAAACCATCTGTAATAGAAAGTATCTGTCATTCTTTTCTTAATTTTAAATTGATGAAAGAGTCTGAGTAAGTACAAGTTCTGATGAAGGGTGTGTATGAGTGTAAAACAAATTCCTTACATGATTAGTCAAGCTACCTGACTTCAAAAAGTTTTATTTTTGTCTCTGCTACTGGTAAACTACATGGCCTATTTCTGCTGGGCTCAGATCAGGTTTGATCAACATGTTTAGCCAGGATAAGTCAATAAATCCCTAAATAAATCAACTTGTTTGGGCAAAACAAATTACTCTATTATGGTATGAGCCAAGCAGAAACTTCCCCTGCAACTTTTCTATGAATATGACACATTTAATGTCCAAAGATTCCGCCCAGTCCTGCAGGGAGCAGAGCCGTTGTACCTGCTGCAGAGCACGTTGAAGTTTACACAAATTTAGGAGTGTGTGTCAAACTGCTGCTTTAAGTCAGAACTGAATGATAGATTAATGTAACCTAGAGAACATCCAGTCAATCTCAAATCTGCCTCTGGTTTTGGTGAAACTGTTGAGACCTCTGAGAAAGAAAACAGAAACGCTTTCTAATCTGACATATGAGAGATAAATGAAATGGGTGCCTTTAATTTTTAGCAGCACTATTTTAAAAGTGCCTACATAAGCCTGTGAAAGTGTGAGTTTCTGCCCTATTTCTTCTGCTTTCAAGTCTACTGAAAATATAGTTCCTCACACCTAGTATTTCATAATGAATTTTCTTAGTTCTCAGTGATCAGCACGTACCTGTGTAACAAAAAAATCTGTGGCTCTTACAATTTATACATAGTCTCAGACATTCTATATTCAGATACAGATATTTGAAATGATCACCAGCAGCCAAAGTATTTCCCTGTATTGGAGTAGGAAATATTTAGAGGCAGGACTGTGGAGTAAAGTAACATAGTTTGGGGAGTTAGATGAACCTGTTTTGAGCACTGGCTCTGCCACTGGATTAAAGCTTATGCTTTCAAGCATGTAATTTTATCTCTCTGGGCCTCATTTTCCTCATCTGTATAATGATGCTAATTAAGTGAGATGATGTATGGAAAGTGTCTGATGCATAGAGATACTTAAATGATAGTTGCAATGAGCCATTAAAGTTACAACATTCACTTAATAAGCATTTATTTCTTAATGTGTGCTGATTTTCAGGAAAAGATAAAACACAAATCTCTTTCAAACATATGCATCTCAATATATAGATAATTTATGTTACATATATATTGGATTAATATATATGAATAAATATGTCACATACCTCCCATATAACTCTCAAAGTTAGAAATTAAAGAGTCGATGCGATGGCATTCCACTTCTTTTTGCCAGGATTTAAGTCATCCCAGATCCTTTGAATGACTATAATATCAATTAAAAACAAATTGAAGGATTATATAGCTACATATTCCTGATTTTTCACATTCACTCATTCAAGAATGCATTAAAATGTTCTGACACCTTATTTCATTTCCATTCATGCCCTTAGCTTCAGCATTCTTCATTACAAATTTTAAAGTTAGTTAGTAAAGTGTTGACATGAGAAAGGATACTTTCAATATTTTAATAAAATTAGGATAATATTTCTGTATCATATCAAAATTTGATAAATATTGCACCGAAGAAAACCTTATAGCCCAATCTCAATAATGTCACTGCAAAAATTATAAATAAGATTATATTTAATGAGACCCAGTAATTAATACATTCATCAAATAATTCATAAATATCAGGTAAATTTTACTATAGGAACATAAGAATGGTATAATATTAAGAATTCTATAAATGTAATTAACCATATTAGTATACAAAAACCATATAATATCATGGTGGCTTTGTAATGTGTCAACTTAGCTAGATTCAACCAAGTTCCACTGAATTCCCTGCCCTTATAGAATAAGTTAGTTAAATGATGAAAATATTAACAACTATGAACAAGTTTGTCTATCTACACACAATGAGCACTACTTCAACTGACCGACAGCAATACTGAAATCTTATCAATTTTAAGGCATATTCTGATTTGAGAGGTTTCAAAATGTCAAAAAGACGTGCGTCTAATAATAAAATACAGGCATATCTTGGAGATATTGTGGGATCAGTTCCAGACCACCACAATAAAGTGAATATCGCAATAAAGTGAGTCACACAATTGTTTTGGTTTCCCAGTGCATATTAAAATTGTGTTTACACTATACGGTAGTCTATTAAGTGTGCAGTAGCATAGTATCTAAAAAATCACATACCTTAATTAAAAATACTTTATTTCTAAAAAATGCTAATGATCAGCTGAGCCTTCGGCTAGTCATTATCTTTTTGCTAGTAGGAGGTCTTCCCTCAATATTGGTGGCTGCTGACTGATCAGGGTGGTGATTGCTAAAGGTTGGGGTAAATAATAAGACTTGAAAGTCAAAATTACTCCTTCATCCATGGCATACAGAGTAGATGTTGTGTTAGCAGGCATAAAAACAACATTTATCTCCTTTTCATCTCCATCAGAGCTCTTGGGTGATCAGGTGCATTGTCAATAAGCAGTGATATTTTGAAAGAAATGTTTCTTAGTAATAGGTCTCAACAGTGTCTTTAAAACATTCAGTAAACCATGCAGTAAATAGATGTACTGTCATCTAGGCTTTGTTGTTCCATTTATAGAGCACAGGTAAGGCATATTTATTATTGCATACTTCTTATGGCTTCTCAGATTTTTGGAATGGTCAATGAGCATCATCTTCAATTCAAAGTAACTAGCTGCATTAGCCCCTGACGACGAGTCAGCCTGTCCTTTGAAGTTTGAAACCAGGTATTGACTTCTCCTCTGTAGCTATGAAAGTACTAGATGGCATCTTCTTCCAATAGAAGGCTCTTTCATCTACACTGAAAATCTATTGTAGTGTAGCCACCTTCAATCAATTATCTTAGCTAGATCTTCTGGATAATTTTCTGCAGCTTCTACATTAGCACCTGGTGCTTTCTTGCACTTTTATGTTATGGAGATGGCATCTTTCCTTAAACCTCATCAGCCAAATTCTGCTAGCTTCAAACTTTTCTCCTGCAATTTCCTCACCTCTCTCAGTGGTCATAGAATTGAAGAGAGTTGGGACTTTGCTCTGGATTAGGCTTTGGCTTAGAGGAATATTGTGGCTGCTTTGATCTTTTGTCCATACTACTAAAACTTTCTCAATATTAGCAATAAAGTTGTTTCACTTTCTTATTCATGTGTTCACTAGAACAGCATTTTTATTTTCCTTCAGGAACTTTTCCTTGGCATTCACAATATGATTGTTTGATCCAAGAGGCCTAGCTTTTGGTCTGTATTGGCTTTCAATATGCCCTCCTCATTAAGCTTAATCATTTGTAGCTTTTGATTTAAATGAGAAGTGAGACTCTTCCCTTTGCTTGGACACATAGAAGCCATTGTAGGGTTATTAATTGGCCTAATTTCAATATTGTTGTGTCTCAGGGAAAAGGCAGGCTTACTCGAGGAGAGGGAAATAGACAGAGGCACGGCTGGTCAGTGTAGCAGTCAGAACACACACAACAGTTATCAATTAAGTTTGCTGTCTTACTTGAGTGCGGTTCATGGTGCCCCAAAGCAATTACAATAGGAACATCAAAGGTCACAGATCACCAAAACAGCTATAATAATAATTAAAAAATGAGAATTACTAAAATGTAACACAGAGATATGATGTGAGCATGTGCTGATAGAAAAAATGGCGCTGATAGACTTGTTTGATTCAGGGTTGCCACAAACCTTCAATTTGTAAAAATGCTATACCTATGAAGTATATTAAAGTGAAGTACAATTAAACAAGTTATGCCAAGATTGTATATGACATTTTAAAGTGCCGAAGAAAAGATGGGATTATTCATTACAAATAAAATATTTGACAATACTAAAACATTTCTCTTTGACAAAAAAAATACTCAAAGTTACAAGACAAATGACAAGTTAGAACAATTATTTTAAAAATCCAACAAAGATCAATCCTACTACAAAGAGAATTTTTATAAACTAATAAGAAAAATGGGCAAAAATATAACCAGACAGATTATGGAGCATTTGAACTCCAATTTATCAAACATGTGCTTTTGTAATTAAACCAATCTAGATAAAGGCTAAGCCTTAGGATTTGATGTCAAGAAGGAAAAAGGTGGCTTATAGGTATCCCTATCTGTAATCTGTACACTACATTATTTTCTTTGAGGTCCACTCGTAACTCCATGTAAGTACTTATATACATAATTCTACCAGTCATGAGAAAAATTCGAGTAAATGCTACTTGGATTTGTGGAAATACCATCGAGATTAGGGCTAGGCCAACCTGTGAGCACATCTTATCTCTAGCATTTACTTGCTATGGGACTTGGGTAAGACATTTTTATTAATATTTGAAAAATAAGAAGAACAACATCTATTTCACAGAATTGTGGTGAGGACCAAATGAGATAACATATATAAAGCTTCTATGGTGTTACCTGACACATAGTATATACTCAATAAATACCAACTATTATTATTTTATTATGAACTCACAATCTTAGCTATTGACGCATTTTAAAATGTTGTCTTGTGCTTCATTTAATAGTGTTCTGGAGAAAATGAGGCCATTTGAATTCAGTAATTAGTCTGTAATGCCTCTGCTATGGCCTGAATGTTTATGTTTCCCCAAACTTTATATTTTTAAACCTAATCTCTATTGTGATAATATTAAGAGGTGGTCAGCCCTTGGGGCTCCACGCTCATGAATGGGATCAGTGCCCTTATAAAAGAGGCTTCGGGGAGCTCTTTTGCCTTGTCACCATGTGAGAATACATAGAAAGTGCCATCCATGAAGAACACGCCTTCACTAGAAACTGCATCTGTAGGCACCTTGATCTTGGACTTCTTACCCTCCAGAACTGTGAGCAATAAATTTCTGTTGTTCATAAATTACCCAGTCTAAGATATTTTGTTATAGAAGCCTGAATGGACTAAGACAGCCTCTTCTGTTGTAGACATCCATGTACTGTTTGTTGTTTTGGTTTTAGTTCTTGCTAAAATGTTCTCCCTTCATATCTTCAGTCAACACTTAGTTACTGTTCTAGGACTCTCACTTGTTTTATGATGACTTTAGGTCAGGACACCCATGTGCAAAAATATCTTGCATTTAATAATGGTTGAAGTTCTTTGTTGAAGCCAAGTTGATAGAAGGGACAGTTAATCCCAAAGAATGTCACAGTTCGCTGGTTTTGGAGTCTATACTTGGAACTCTAGTAGCATCTATTCATAGCAGTCCCATGTGTGACATTACATTTGTGTTTGGGAGATTATCTGAGAAGCCACTTATTTTTCTTTTTGAGTTGATAAAACTCCAGATCAAATCCAGCTTCAGTAAAATTTTTATTTATTAAAAAATATAGTTGTACCTCACTTGAAATAAGAGAAACTGACATTCTAGAGCCAAGTGTGAAGAGTGGAAATTTGAGTGGACTAGATGAAGACCTTACTTTGAACAAAGTCCTTGAACATGAAGTGATGTTTGTCCCTGGAATGTGTTCATGTTTATTGATAATGTGAATATGTCTTATTATAGGGAAGAGTGAGAGCTCGATTTTAAACACATGCATTGAGTTAATTATATAAAGTTATTTTAACCATAGACTATCTGGTCTAAAGCAGAAAGAGAAAGTTAATTGTTGCTGAGTTAATAAGCCAAAAACTGCTCTGGAATAATTGGTATTAATGTATCTCAGAATCAGAAGGGGATGGTGAGATCAGAGGTGAGGCAGTAGGAGGGCACGTCCAGCTCCTCTAAAGCAAATTGATGAGCCATACAATGAACACCTTTGTACTGATGGTTTGCTGTAGGTGGAAGACTCTCTTGGCCACAAGTAACAGAAATCTCAAACTGTCCTAAGTGTGAACTTAGAAATTTAAGTGTGAAGGAAAGGTATTATTTCCCAGAACAGGAAGTACAAATGTAGTACAGGCTCCAGGTACAGTATATCGGATGCTCTGCTCTGTTTCATTGTTATTAGGTCATTAAATATGAAATGTCTGATTTTGAATCAAAAGTTTAGTTTATTATATCTCACACAAGAAGCAGTACAGTTAACCAAAGTGTGTGTCTAAACTATCGACACAGTTTTACCATCTTAAAGGTAGCTTGTTTATGCCAGCAGTGAAGAAGCCTGGAGAGCAAGTGGTGATGAAATCGCAAAAGGCGTTTTCTATAGCTTGTTGAGAATTGAACATTTTTCCTGGCAAGAAGTGGTCCAAATCCTGGAAGAAGTGGTAGTCAGTTGGTGCAAGGTCTGGTGAAATGGTGGATGACAGAGAGTTTCCAAGTCCAGCATCTGTAGTTTGAGCAGCATTGTTTTTTGTGGCATATGGTCTTGCAAGAGGATTGACCTGTGTCTATTGACCAATCTTGGCTGCTTTATCACAAGCATCCTCAATCATTTTGTCCAGTTGGCAGTAGACATCTGCTGTAATCGACTGACCAGGTTACATGAAGCTGTAGTGGTTAATACCAGCTCTGGACCACCAAACAGATACCATTAGCTTTTCATGATGAATATTTGGTTTTGGACTGTGTTTTGGCACTTCATCTTTATCCAGCCATTGTGCTAAATGCCTGCAATTGTCAAAAAGAATCTATTTTTCATCACTTGTAACAATACAGTGTAGAAATGGTTGGCATTTATGTCATGACAGCAAAGAAAAGCAAGCTTCAAGATGATTTCTCTTCTGACACTCATATAATTCATGTGGTACCCATCTGTGCAGCTTTTGTACCTTGCCAATTTGTTTCAAATGGTCCAATATTGTTGGAATAGTAATGCCAAAACTTGCTGCTAATTCATGCATAGGCAGAGATCGATTCGCTTCCGCTACAGCTTTCAGCTCATCATTATCCACCTTGGTCTCAAGTTACCCACATGGCTCACTTTCAAAACTAAAATCACCAGAACAGAACTTCCCAAACCATTGATGTACTTATTGTGCATTCATTGGCCACATCCTTCCAAAACACTTTGATGATGTTTTGAGCTGTATGTGCCACATTGGTTCCATGATGGAACTTGTAGTAAAAAATACAAATTTTGTACTGCTTCATGTTTTCACAAAAATTGCTCTAAAAAACATGTGAAAGATAATCTCAAGCCAAAATGTGCATTTGAAAAACTGAGGATGGGGCCGGGCGTGGTGGCTCACCCCTGTAATCCTAGCACTCTGGGAGGCCGAGGCA
>VBSM01002153.1:37182001-37212745 GCA_008086735.1 Cheirogaleus medius | reverse complement strand
GGAGTTTGAGGTTGCTGTGAGCTAGGCTAACGCCACGGCACTCTAGCCCAGGCAGAGTGAGACTCTGTCTCAAAAAAAAAACAAACAAACATAAAAACCTGAGGATGTACCTTCACAAAGAAAAAAGATAAAACAATAAATGTCAAAGTGAAATGTTAGAGATATCAACTGTCAAACTTATACTTAAGGAAATCGGACACTTCATACTTAATGGCCTAATATTATTTTATATATGTATGCGTGTGTGTATATTTTTTTCTTGGCTCTGCCCTACGTGTGCTAGCTTCATCCTCAGGCTGTCTTCCACCATGATTCCGAGAGGATGGGAGGAGAGAGGGAAGACAAGGGGAAGGGAGGAAAAGAGAGGGAAGAGGAAGAGCAGAGAGAAACAAGAACTTTCCCATTAGTTGGATTAGACTAGTAGAGGTCAGCTGACCACCATTGCATCAATATTATCACCATGGACATGCCATGAGCTGATTGGCTTAAACCTCATCCCTAAGTCAATTACTTGACGAGGGGATACAATTAGTGTTATTGGCTTAGACCAGATAGAGCCTATTTCCCAATTTGGAGATGGAATCAGCTTCACCTAATCACATAAGCTGCATACGAACAAAATTGGAGCTCTATTAGGAAGGATAAAAGGGGGCTGGGTGGGGAATGGATGCCATGCAGGCAGCTAGCAGATTATATTGCACATACTCATTGAGCAACCTTCCAACCAGAAACCAGGATTAGAGAATTCAGTCCACAGGGCTAAAGGGCTGATCATTAATAAATTACTATATTGGCACCCAGGTTTATATTATTATTTTTTGTGATCTATGTGGAACTGAACCATGTCTCAATATGTTGACAGAATTTAGTGTATGGGCCTGTAGTGCTGAGGACCAACCACACCACAGAATATAATGATTTCGCCAAGGCAACCCTACAATTATGGGATTTTAGTTGGCCTTTAATTGATGACTTCCTTCTTGTCATATTCTGTGCTTTGTTTTTTTTTTTAGAGATAGGGTCTCATTCTGTCGCCCAGAGGCTAGAGTAGTGCAGTGACACGATCATAGCTCATTGCAGCCTCCAACTCCCACCTCAGCCTCCTTAGTAGCTGGGACAACAGGTATGTGCCACCATGCCTGGCATATTTTATGCTTTTATTATTTACATTTTTATATTTCATCATTTGCTAGTTCATCTTCTTTCAGTACAGAATTATTGAGTACAAGTAAAAGTCCAAAGTGATTTCCCTTTCTCTCCATTTATTATGTTCCTGTAATTCTTATATATTTTTATATATTGCACATTTGTTTGTTTATTATCTGTTACACCTACTGGACTAGGTAAATGAAGGCAAAGGCTTTGACTCTTTTATTCACCATTGTAACCAAGGGCCTAGAATAGTGCCAAGAATCTAGATGGCCTTCAGTAAATTACAGGCAGGTCTTGCTTTGCATGGCTGTGTGGGACCATAAAAATGACTGTGCAAGCTGAAGCCAGACAAAGCCTTCTTAATAACCAGGGGAAAAAGTTACAGTTGTTCCATGACTATTATAATTTTTTGTCAAAATATTAAAAACTCTTTGATGTCAGTTATAAGTGCATAGCAAAGTGAAAGAATAGTAAAATTAATATTTAGTATATTGTAATTTAAAAATTAGAAACATGGAAAAATATTCTATTTCCTTATAAAATATATCAAGAGGGCTTGAATAGCACTTGTCTTCTTACTGTATAACTTTTCATATGAAATGAGCAACTTTTTGGCTGGGCGCGGTGGCTCACGCCTGTAATCCTAGCTCTCTGGGAGGCCGAGGAGGGCGGATCGCTCGAGCTCAGGAGTTCGAAACCAGCCTGAGCAAGAGCGAGACCCCGTCTCTACTATAAATAGAAAGCAATTAATTGGCCAACTAAAAATATATAGGAAAAATGAGCCGGGCATGGTGGCACATGCCTGTAGTCCCAGCTACTCGGGAGGCTGAGGAAGGAGGATTGCTCGAGCCCAGGAGTTTGAGGTTGCTGTGAGCGAGGCTGACGCCACGGCACTCACTCTAGCCTGGGCAACAGAGTGAGACTCTGTCTCAAAAAAAAAAAAAAAAAGAAAAAGAAATGAGCAACTTTTCAATGCCTTGGCAAGTTGTCACATTCCTTTCTAAGTTTGGCTTGGCTTTCAACATTTTATCCTTCGAACTTTCAACATGGTGAAGTATCTCTGAGAGTACCTTTAATGTAAAGTTGGTTTGTTTTTGTTTTTGTTTTTCACCAGTGTCACTTCCTCTGGAACATCTTCATCTTTTTGGTCACAATCACTTTGTTCATTTAGTTAGTTGGTGAAGTTTGCATTCAGTAACTAGCTATAGTTGCATATCTTGAGTCTCTCAAACGCTGGTCATGGCAACATTCCCACAATCATAGTTCCTCTGTAACTCCACTTATGTGGAATTTGAATTTCCTTCCAGTGTTATCGCTTTTCTTTCTTTGTTGCACTTTTATCTTTATTTAGCCAATTTCTTCTTTCAGTTATCCATTTTTGTAAAATATCACCTGGGTTTATCCTTGAGAGACAAGGAGGCAACACAGCTGCATGTTTTGTTGTCTGTGCCTGAACCGAATAGCAGATTCTCAGCAACTAATCTCAACAGTCTCTTGCACACTTTGAAAGAGAGTATGCAACTGGTCCTGATCATGGGTGTGCATCTGTTATTTACTTAGTGATCTGAGAACTAAAGAGCTAGCAGCAAAGTTTGTATTTTATGCAGTTACTCACAGTTAATATACTGTAGTAACTGAAATTTGAACCAAGTTGCTGAAGGACTGGTGTTAACTAATCTAATAACTGAAATTCATGTATATTGGAACTGTGCAAAATGAGGACTGCCTATAGTTTAATGAATAAATGGTCATTATTACTCATGGATAAATAACCTCTTGATTATAGAGAAATATGTGTTATAGATAGAAACGTCTATATTACAAGGTTTATATACACAAAATAGATATTAGAATAACATGATGAGTAAAACAGACATAATTTTGGCCTTCTCGAGCCTACACTTTATTAGAGGATGTGGGCAAATAAGTAGCTAATCACAACACAGCGTGATAAGCCTACACTGGGAAAAATATCAAAAGCTATGAAGGCACACAATAGGAACCCTTAATTCTCTTTGTAATGATCTGAGAAAAAAATTCCCTGGGAGAAGTAACATTCTCATCTGGGGTGTGGGAGGAAACTAAAGGAAGAGGGAAGGAGTAAGAGTATTTCAGGATGATGTAAGGGCCAAAGGTGAGAGAGTACTGGTGATCTTGTGGAACTGAAAGAAATGTCTTATGCCCAAGGCGTAGAGAAGGGAGAATGGGGTGGAGAAAGATGAGAAGACTATAAAGTCTATATCTAGGTGAGAGGATCACAGGACTTTTATGAAAAATAGGAAATAATCAAGTTAGAATGGATGGAAGTATCTTATATGTAACAAATTTACTCCCCCCGACAAAGGTCAAGGCACAATTTTCTTCACCAAAATTTTCTTCCTAACACATGATAGTGAATGGCCTACTAGTGGTTATCCCAGTGGGACTTTACTTATTCTATTTGCAATACGAAGTGAGTCATATCAGTAAATTAACATAAAATTCAAAAATGATATCATTTCCACAGAAAATTGTGAGTTTTTCCCCAACAGTATTAGAGGTGGGAAGAAACTCTTTGTACTTAGACAAAAATCTTGCAGATCACTTTGGCCTTAAGGAAATCATCTAAATGTTCTGGTCATTTTTGAAATGTAAGAATGATGGTTGTTCTTTTCCAAGCTCATAGTCATACCAAGAGTATTCTTGTGATTTAAGTTCCTTGACTGAAACAAGAAACTAATTTCTTAACATTTTTATTATTATAATAATCACCAGCTGTTGATAATGACCACACATTTTTATTTCTTTTCCCTCCTTAGTCTCTATTAAAATAAGTGTAATAGTAAAGATATAAAAATGTATAAACTTATGAGAATAAAGAAAACAGGAAAGGAGATGGTAACAGATATGAGATTTCAACATATTTTTGGAATCTGCATAGGTAATGTAAGAATGTAACTGATTTAGCATGGTAGGGAAAGACACTACTTATAGTGTGTGCAGAGGAGATAGTGAACAAGTAAGAGTTTATTGAGAGAATCCTACAAAACCACTGGATTTCAAGGCAAAAGTAACAGTGAGGTGTGGATCTGAAAATAGGAAGATGAGTTGAAAGTGTGTATGAAAGACCAATTTCCTTTTTTTCCCTACCCCTTGACATACCTATAACCATAGACAATCCCTAGGAGGGACACAGAAGTTTTATTATCTGAGGAATTCAAATAGGAACAAATCCAATCACAGGGATACCAGGTGAAATTGATAGTAGAAATACAGTAATGACATACTGAATTTTGTTCTAGGCAGATTAGATTACAACATATGGTCAGGTTGAATTGAATTTATAGACTATAACTCCAATTGATGTCTCTTGTCTAATTGCATTGGCTAATGCCTCTAGTATAATGTTGAATAATAGTAGAGATAGTAGGCATCCTGACTTTGTTACTGATCTTAGTAGAAACATCTCTAGTGTTTCCCCATTAAATGAGATACTGGCTAAAGGACTAGGCCATATATGTTATAGCATGTTAAGAAAGTATCCCTCAATTCCTGTTTTCTTGAGTGTTTTTTTTTCCTATCATGAATGGATGTTGATTTTTGTTAAAGGCTTTTTCAGCATTGATAGAGGTAATTACGGTTTTTCTCATTAGGCTTATTAGGGTGGTATAGGTTTATGACAACTTTATATGTCAACTGGAGTGAGCCACAGGGTGCCCAGACATTTAGTTAAACATTATTCTGGATGTGTCTGTAAGGGTGTTTCCAGAAGAGATTAGCATTTGAATTGGTAGACTAATGCTGATTGCCCTCTCCAATGTGGATGGGCATCATCCAATCTGTTGAGAGCCTAAATAGAAAAAATGGCAGAGGAAGGCAGAATTCACTCTCTATGCCTGATTCCTTAAGTTGGGACATTGGTCTTCTTCTGCCTTTGATTGAGACTTATACCATTAGTTCTCCTGATCTCAGGCCTTCAGTGTTGGACTAGAACTTACACCATCAGTTCTCTTGGTTCTTGGGCCTTCAGACTTGGACTGGAACTATACCACTGGCTTCCTTGGTCTCTAGCTTGCAGATGGCAGATTATGGGATTTCTCAGTCTCCATCATCATGTCA
This sequence comes from Cheirogaleus medius, assembly GCA_008086735.1. Taxonomy (NCBI): domain Eukaryota; kingdom Metazoa; phylum Chordata; class Mammalia; order Primates; family Cheirogaleidae; genus Cheirogaleus; species Cheirogaleus medius. The sequence continues at coordinate 37,207,495 of VBSM01002153.1, read as the reverse complement.
GCCAATAGCTTATAGTAAATATCTTTATATATACAGTTATGCATCACTTAATGATGGGCCTATGTTCTAAGAAATGTGTCATTAGGCAATTTCATCATTGCACAACCATCATAAAATATACTTAAACAAACCTAGGTGGTATAGCCTACTACATACCTAAGCTACATGGCATAACCTATTGCTCCTAGGCTATAAAGCTATACAGCATGTTACTGTACTGAATACTGTAGGCAGTTATAACACAATGGTAAGTATTTGTGTATCTAAACAGAAAAGGTATAGTAAGAATACAGTATTATAATCTTATGGGACTACTATCAAAATACTGTCCATCATTGACTGAAACATCATTGTGTGGCATCATTGGTTCCATTTCTCTGGAAAACCCTAAAACAGTGATACTAAAGGATTTCCTAATATTGAACCAATTTTGCATCCCTGGAATTAATCCCACTTAGCTGTGGTATATTATTTTCTTAGTGTGGTGTTAAATTCTGTTTGCTAACAATTTGTTTAGAATTTTGCTGACAATGTTCATGAGTGATATAGATCTGTAGCAGATTTTTTTCTTTGTACTGTCTTTATCTGGTTTAGGTATCAGCATTACACCTGCTTCATAACAAGAATTTGCAAATTTTCCTTTATTTTCCATGTTCTGGAATAATTTATAAAGTGTTAGGACTGTTTGGTCTTTAAAGACTTGGTAGAATTCACCTGTAAAACCATTCGGGCCTGGTGCTATCTTGTGGGGTGGTTTCTTAATAATTGTCTTCATTTCTTCTATGGAAATTGGTTAAATTTTCTAAATTTAATGGGACCAATTTTAGTAATATGTATTTCCCTAGGAAATTGTGTGTTTCATCTCGATTTTCCAATTTATTTGCACAGAGGTCAGCAAAATAGTTGCTTCTGACTTTTAAAATTTCTTGTATTTGAAAGGTTTCTTCCTTGTTATTCCTTGCTCTATTTGTTGTACTTTCTTCTTTCTTGATCAATTAGTTAGTGGTTTGCCTATTTTATTAATTTTTTCCCCCAAACAGGATTTTGATTTATTAATTAGAGCTACTATTTTTCTATTCTTCAATAATTTCTGCTTTCATCTGTACTGTTTTCTTCCATGTGCTTTCTTTTGTTCTACACTGTTCTTTTTCTAAGTGTTTGAACTGCAAATTTAATTCATTATTTTTATCCTTTCACTTTTATTGAAAAGGTATTTAGTGCAATGAATTTTTCTCTAATTACTGTTTTAAATGCATTCCATAAATTCTGATATGTAGTGTCTATTATTTGTTTAAAATTATGTGTTTTAGCTTGTATTTCTCCTTTCAGCCAAGAGTTGTTTAATAAGAGATTGGGGGTTTTTTTTGTTTTTTTTTTTTTACATTTCCAGGTCTACTTTGTCTAATATCAGGTTTGCTACCCCTGCTCTCTTTGTATGTCCATTTACCCAATATACTTTGGGTTCTTTTGAAACAGGGTCTTACTGTGTTGCCCAGGGTGATATCAAACTCCTGGGCTCAAGCAGTCCTCCCACCTCAACCTCCCAAGTAGCTGGGACTACAGGTGCATGCCACTGCACTGGGCAGCCTGGTATACTTTTGTTCATCTTTTTACGTTTACCTTTCTGAATCACTTTGTCTTAGGTGTGTCTTCTGTATACAGCGTATACTTGGTTTAGTTTTGTGAGCCAAATTGAAAATCTTTGTTTTTATAGGTGTGTTAAACACATTCACACTTCTTGTTATGACTAACATGTTTGGTATTAATTCTATCATAACATTTTATTATTTTTTGTTATACTTCCTGTGTTTCTCTATGAGATGTGCGTTCTTTACTGTTTTATTTATAATTTTTAAGGAAAGTTTATATTTTTATTTTAGTGGTTACCTTTGTAGTTATACCTTTTTCAATGCCCTTGGTCCCCTGTTTTGTTAGTTAACCTTTTATTATTTATCAGCCTTTTTTTCCGAACATCGTTTAACATCTACCTATTACCTCTCTAACAGTGAGTATTTTTATTTTCCTTTTTTCCTCTCTTATACTTACCTATTTTTAAGATACATTATTTCTACTTTGTCATAATATGAAATATTTGTATATAAATGTTCCACTCTCATCTTCACCTTTGTTTTAGTCTTATGTGTACAGGTATAAATTATTAAATGCTCACCATGAGTTCTTTTACTCAGGTTTCCCAAGCCATAACTTAGTTGGATGAAGTTCATTTTCTGGTAAATTCCTCAAGAAGAGCTTACTGATGCAGAACTCTCTACATTTTTGTATGTTGAGACTGTTTTTCTAAAGTCTTAATATTTGAAGGACAGACAGCTCAGCTGGAAATAAAGTTGATTCATACTTTCTTTGAGTGAGTGACTTAAAAATGCTCCTTAGTTATTGTCTTGCTTTGTGTCTTGGTTTTTAAAAGTCTGATGCTAGCCTAATTTTTTTTCCCTTTACCTGGAGACTTTAAGGACTTTTTTCTTTATCTTCGGCTCTAATAATTTTACCTGGGTATATCTCAGAGTTGATCATTCTGTATTAATTTTCTCAGGTATCTAGTGAGCTTTTTCAATGTATAGTTTCAGCTCTCTTTTTATTTCTAGAAAGTTTTATGGGATTATACTTCTACATATTAACTCTGTTCCATTATTTTGTTTGCTTTTTCAGGGATTCTGATAAAACAAATATTATTAATTTTTGCCTATCTTGCAGTCCCAGTTCCCTGACTTTCTCTTTGATCCTTTTTAAAGAAAAATTTGCCTTTTGCAAAATTGTGCACTAAAAATAACAGACTTACATGAAAAATAGGATTAAGACAGGTTGCTTAAAACCAATGCAACCTTATAAATTAGAGGACTAACAATTGTAATTAAATAACAATTATAATAAAAATAAAGGATACCTTGACTTCTTAAAAATAAAGAAATACTACGATAAACATAGAGCATTACCTTAAAGAAAAAAGTGAAGCTAGGGACGTTTTATGAAATAGCTGGCTTGTAGTCTTCAAAAATATCAAGATCAGAAAAGACAAAGAAAGACTAAGGAACTGATTCAGATTAAAGGAGACAAAAAATACATGACCAAAAAAAAAAAATGTGAGCACTCAAGCCCCCAAAAAGACATGGACGAACCTTAAATGCATATTGCTAAGTATAAGCCAGTCTGCAAAGGCTACTTATTGTATGGTAGGGAAGGATGAGTAAGTGGAGTCCAGGGGATTTAGCGAGTAAAACTATCCTTTATGATCCTGTATTTAATGGTGGATACTTGACACTAGACAAAACCTATTGAATATACAACACAAAGAACAAACTGTAATGACAACTCTGGACTTTAATTAGTAATAGTGTGTCAATATTAGCTCTTCAATTGTAACAAATGTGCCAGACCAATGCACGATGTCAATAATAGGAGAAACTGTGGTGGGAAGAGGGGAGGGACATACCTAGGAATTCTCTGTACTTTCCACTCATTTTTCTGTAAACCTGAACTGCTCTAAAAAATAAAGTCTATTAATAAAAAAAAACACAAAACTGACAGCTAAATGCTGGCATGATCCTGGACCGGGAAAAACATTTTTTCCTTTGATACAAAGGACATTATTGGGACAATTTATTAAATTTGAATAAGGGCTATAGATTCAATAATAGTAAATAGTAGTATTATATCAAAAATATATATTCTATCAGTGTTTGTGTCCTGATTTTGATCATTATACTGTATTTATATAAGAGAATATTCTTGTTTTTAGGAAATGCACAATTAAGGATTTAGGGATTAAAAGGGTATCATATGTACAACTCAAACAACTCAGAAGGAAACACAATGTGGATAGACAGAGATAAAAACAAATGTGGTAAAATAACACTTAGGGGATCTGGGTGAAGAATACATGAGAACTTTTGTACTATTATTGAAATTTTCTGTGAGTCTGAAATTATTTCAAAATAAAAAGTTTAAACATTAAAACAGCTTAATGGAAGGGTGGGTAAGGGAACGATGTCTCTGAGTGATGGAGACAAGGTAAAAATGCACAAAAATCAGGGAAAGCAATGCACTAAGCAATTTCAAGAGAAACCATGTGGTAGGACTGATTCCAGAGTAAGCACGTGAGGAGAACATGCATTGCTGACTTACCTGTGTTGATGGCCTTTGCATTCAGCTGCTGTTATGTGGTGGCACCCAATGTTAACATGCAAAAAGAGAACTCAGATAAGAACCAGTGCCACTTCTGTGTTCACTGATAGCATGTGCTGCTTTACCAATTGCATGTGGACTAATTAACCTTACAGAAACAAACATATAGCATCTAGACTGTGTTTGTATTTCCATTTTATGGATCCCAAACTAAGGCTTAGAGAGGAAGAGAAATTTCACCAAGGCCATACAGTCGCTAAGTAGCCAAGGTGGTGGTGGCAGAGATGACGGTGTTCACCATGGACTCATGCTTCCTTCTATAGTGTGGAGCTATTGCTGGAAGGTAGCTCCCTCTCCACAAGCTACATAAGCCAGGCTTCCTTGCATCTTGGGGAAGTCCTGTGACTAAGTTCTGTTTAGCAGAATATGGAGAAGTGATGCATACCTCTGTCAGAACTAGCCCGCAAAAACGCCTTCACAATTTTCCAGGTGTTCTCTCTTTTGTAATCCACCAGCTGAATGGAGAGGACACCAAGGACCTAGATAGAGGAGAGAGGGAGCCGTGGTGCACTAAGGGTATGAGTCCTTGGATGAGCACGTGCAAAGCCACCTAACCAGGAACATTAGACTGTGATACAAGCAAGAAACAAGTTTTGTTGTTGTATAGCCTCTGAAAATTTGAAATTTAACTGTAATAGCAGCTAACATTACTTTAACAAAAACACTGGTGCTGGTCCTTGAAGCTGTGTCAGAGCAGCTCAAAGGTCCATGCTTTCAGCTATAATCCTATACTGTTTCCAACGATAAAAACCCAAAGTAACAGTTTATAAGGAAAACGATGTATCTGATTTGCAAGGACAATAAGATTATCCAGCAACAGTTTCCACCGTTTACTTAACCATAGTCTACCTGGAAGCCTGAAAGTGTACCTGTCTACATAATGCATGTCTGCCAATCTGTATATCCTGGGAATGGGAACTCTCAGTCTGTCTGTTTGCCTAAGAAACAGTGACTTCACCTAAGACTTTTCTGTTCACATTTTATTCTAGGTCACAGACTCAAGCCTAACTCCTAGACTCCAGGTTCACACTGTCTGTCCTGCACATCCTGGGCAGGAACCCACTGGAGAGGATGCTCTGAGAATATCAAGCTCCTACCCCCATGTCACTCAACCCAGGTGGGCAATTCCTATATAATCACATTTCTTAAGCGACGCTCCTGAACTAGTCTCTGCAGACCTCCTCTTTCAGATGCCATAATAAGGACTGTTCTATTACTATGTCTGTTCCATGTATTTTATGCAATAAACTGTGGTTATGAGGTTTTCCTTTTGTAGATACCTCAAATCACTAAAAACTGCAACCTGTCGGGCTTTGACCCAAATTATAGAAAAACCCAAATCTTGATAACGAGAATTACTGTAACATATTATTTCAAGCAAATCAAATTTCTCCATAGGTTCCTTGTTTATAAAGTTGCATTAGCTCTGACATTTCAAGAATTGGAAGCCACACAGAGTGGTGGGAAAGGCCGCAGCCAGGAGTCAGACCTCCTGCAATCTAATCTTGCTTCTACTGTAAACAGCGATGTGACCTTGAGCAAATCTCTTAAGCTGCAGATTCCGCATCTGTAAAACGAGAACATATAAGCTCTCTTTAATATAAGGTTGCTGTGGAAGATCAAATGAGAGATTCTGGTAAGTTGTAAACCATACCATTCTGGGCTGAGGGCTACACAGGTAAATAAATATCTTTTGGTTGTTGTGCCCATCATTATTCATGGCACATAATAGATCAGAAAATCTTTGACTAAATAAATAAAATAATTTCCAAACTGTTTTAAGAGTTGATAACTTCTATGTTCTAAGTCTTTAAAATGCCCAGCTTTTGTTGTTGTTGTTGTTGTTGTGATAACACAGCATAGTCAGGACCAGCAACATAGTTTGCGGAGCCCAGTGCAAAGTGGAAATGCAGAGCCCCATGTCGAAAAAACTATTAAAAATTTTAAAATGGCAACAGCAAACTATTAAACTAAGTGCAGAGCCCTTCTAAGCACAAGGCCCTGGGTGACTGCACAGGTCATATGCCTATGGAGCTGACCCTGAGCATAGTTAAGAGGACAGACTCTGGAGCTAGATCACTTGAGTTCAAATCCCAGCTCTTCCACTCACTGGCTGTGTGATCGTGTGCAAGTTACAATTATTCAGCCTAAAGCAGAAGGAAATTCTGACACATGCTACAACATGGATGAACCTTTAGGACATTATGCCAAGTGAAATAGGCCAATCATAGAAGGAAAAATGCTGTATGAGTCTATTTATATGAAGTACCTAGAGTAGGATGGGGGCTGGAAGGAGAGGGAGGGCAATAAGAGAGTCATTGGTTGATAGGTACAGAGTTTCCATTTTACAGAATGAAAAGAGTTCTGGAGACAGATGGTGGTGATCTTTGCACAACAATGTGAATGTACTTAATGTCACTGAACTATACACTTAAAAATGATTGGCCTGTATCTGTAGTGCCTGCTACTTGGGAGGCTGAGGTGGGAGGATTGCTTGAGCTCAGGAGTTCAAGACCAGTCTGGGAAACATAGTGAGACCCTGTTTCTAAAAATGGCAAACTTTATGTTATGTGTATTAACATTAAACCTATTAACAATTTATAAAGTAAAAGAATATGTGACTCTTATGAGAGCGCTTTATGTATATCCATTGCAATTAATTCCATATCCAATTAACCTAAACCCTTTTTAAAAATAAATATATTTGTTTCTTAAGCCTTCTTTGTATTGTGGCCTTGGGTTGAATCTCTCAGACCTGCTTAAGATGCCAACAGAATTAATACTAGACCTCTTGGCGGCTTTAGCCATAGCTGATCACTCCCTTCTGGAAAAATTCTCCACTCTCTATGGTATGACACTCTTTTGGTTGTCCTTCTACCTTAATAGCAATTATTTTTCAAACTTCTCTGCTGGTTTTCTTCTCTATTTGATCTCTAACATTTCCAGTTAATTTAAACTCTGCCCTGGGCTCTGTTCCTCTTGAGTGTTCAAATCCATTCCATTGCTCTAAATCCAATGAGAAATTCTGAGAGGGAAATGGTACAGATCTGGTGATACACAACCAAAAGGACACTGGTGGATGTTCCTCAGATAGTTGGTCATGTACACTCCATAGATAAACCCTCAAGGGGTGCTGGAGAATCCATAAACAACTGAAATTGTTTTCTCTGATATCCCTAGGATGCTAAATAACAGAATGTTCAAACCAACTCTTGGCTAGCTTCCAGATAATCATTTTACCAAAAAAACAAAAATGCAAAACAAAACAAAACAAAATGCAAATGTATTGAGGCTGTCTAAATTGTTTTTGTCCTTTCCCCTTTACTCCTCTCTATTATCAATCCTGTTTTCATCTTTGTTCTTTAATACCAATGGTCTAATTACCGTGCCCCTCACACAAATTTTCTTTGAAGCTATCCGTCTCTTCCTATTTCTCAAAATTGTCCGGGTTGAACTAGTGTTCTGAGCTCCAGAAATGTATGGAGGTCCATAGGAAGGCATGGTAACTTGATGTTATGGGATGCTTGAATTATCTCTCAGGAATCTGAATTCCCAAACATCCTCAACCCTCTTCCTCTCTTAGTCCTCCCCTCCTCAGTAAACGGCACACAAATGTTATAGCTCTTTTAGAATTTGTCTAGAATGTTTTCTAGGTTTTTACTGGAAACCCATACACACATAGAAAGAAGGAAAGAGAGCAGACAGAGAAGGAAGGAAGGAAGGAAGGAAGGAAAAAGAAGGAAAAAGAAAGAGTGAGCACAAATACCCACCCGGTTGCTCAAGCAGAAGCTGGGAAGTAGGGTGGCATCCTTCAGTCTTCTTTTCACTCCTTATTCTGTCTCCCATAGGAGTAAACATTTTGCTGAGGAATGAATGAAATTAATTGATCATTCATATTTATTATCAATAAATGATGATAATGAAGGATTTATTGCAAAGAAACACATTTTGTATTACTACATGGGTTTAATGGTGAAATGTGATACAGTTGATACTTTGTGATGATAATTTATTCCTGTAAATAATCAAATCTTAATTACCTACAGTGAACTTGGAACTGTAGGGGAACCGGTAGAAGAAATAAACATGGTCACTACTCTTAAAAACATTCTAGCTAAGTAAAACAAGACAATATGCAAGAAATTCTCTGAAAATTAATTGGTCTAAATGTTACCCAAACCTGTGGAATGCACTTAGAACAGTTTAATCACTTGAACTTCAAGATGCAACAAGGAACTTTGAGAAGGAGGTAGTGGAAGGTATAGCTGCAGAGAGGGGCTGATCAGCTGGGTTCTTTTCATCTATTCCAGCAATATCAGGGAGATAGATATTGGAGTTACTGTGTACGCAAGCAACTTGATATTTCAGAGCAAGTTCATTGACAGTCTGACACAAGTTTATTGAAAATATTTACAATGATGGTTTTCTTCTACATTTAGATGATATTTAGGTTCTTTTCTAGCTCAAAATTCAATAATTCTGTGGCTCTCTTATACTGAAAAAAATTTATGAATATTTGTGGGATATTCGTACCCACTCCCCAGACTCCACCCCTGATTCCATAATGATGTTTTTTTTTTTTTTTTTTTTGAAACAGAGTCTTACTCTGTTGCCTGGGCTAGAGTGCCGTGGCATCAGCCTAGCTCACAGCAACCTCAAACTCCTGGGCTCAGGTGATCCTCCTGCCTCAGCCTCCCAAGTAGCTTGAAGTACAGGCATGTGCCACCATGCCCAGCTAATTTTTTCTATGTATTTTAAGTTGTCCAGCTAATTTCTTCTGATTTTTTAGTAGAGACAGGGTCTCGCTCTTGCTCAGGCTGGTCTTGAACTCCTAAGCTCAAATGATCCGCCCGCTTTGGTCTCCCAGAGTGCTAGGATTACAGGCGTGAGCCACCGCGCCGGGCCCATAATGATGTTTTTGAAACTTGCTACATAGATGGCCTTTAATTTTGGACTGATGGAGATAGGAAGGATTTTTTGTGCTTAGGCACTTCGGTGGAAACACAAAGTCAAGACTGGGAGAGGTGGCTTGTGCACTTTGGGGGTGCAGGGCAGTGCCAGCGGAAGCCAGATGTTGGCAGAGACAGGCAGCAGGACTGAGCGGTGTCCTCAAAGGCATTGCTGAAATCTGACCTCCAAGGGAGGCAGCTGGAGCGCAGCTAGGCTTGGCACTAAACACATGGCCGACTTGCTTGAGGACTCTACCTCTAGAGGTAGGGGGCTCATGAGTCAGCAAAATGTGAATATTAATTGATATTATCTCAGTTAAACCCACAGGCTGGTGAGAAAGGGTTTCTGAGAGAGTAAAATTTGAGCAGGACCTGGAGGAGGCGAGGGAGGGAGCCACGTGGTTATCTGGGGAAGAGAATTCTGGGCAGATCCCGGGCAACTGTTGAGTTGCTGTGACCCAAGTGACACCAGAGGGTAAGAGCATTAGGAAACGAGGTAGAGTGGTGAGAGTTTGGGAAGTAGATCACACTGACTCTTAGAGACCATGGCAAATGTTTAAATTTTATTTTTCTGAATGATGAGGGAATCCATAGAAGGGTTTCAAGCGAGGAAAGAACACAACCTAACAACATTTTAGGATGGATCTCTTTGGCTGCTTTACAGAGCATATATCATAGGGCGTAAGGGAAAAAGCAGGGAGATAATGAGGATGTTATTGTAAGGATCTCAGCAAGAGGGAAATGTATCATAGTAGCAATGGAGGTGGTGAGAAGTGTTAGATTTGAGATACAATTCAAAAGTAAAGTTGGCAGAATATACTTGTAGATTGGGTATAATGTGTAATACCCAGGTTATTAGCCTAAGCAACTAGAAAGAAAAGGAGAGGGGCAAGTTTGAAAGAGGTAGAATGAAGAATTTAATTTTTAACATGTTAAATTTGATGTGCCTACTAAATTTATAAATGGAAATGTGAATTGGGACGTTGAATATAGGAAACTGAAGTTCCAGGGAGAAATCTAGGCTAAAGACACAATTGTGGGCCGGGCGTGGTGGCTCACGCCTGTAATCCTAGCACTCTGGGAGGCCGAGGCAGGAGGATCGCTCAAGGTCAGGAGTTCGAAACCAGCCTGAGCAAAAGCAAGACCCCGTCTCTACTAAAAATAGAAAGAAATTAACTGGACAACTAAAAATATATAGAGAAAAATTAGCTGGGCATGGTGGCGCATGCCTGTAGTCCCAGCTACTCGGGAGGCTGAGGCAGGAGGATCCCGGTGAGCCCAGGAGTTTGAGGTTGCAGTGAGCTATGATGATGCTACTGCATTCTAGTCAGGGCAACAAAGTGAGACTGTGTCTCAAAAATAATAATAATAGTAATAATAATGGCAAATTGCTAAAAAAAAATCTGTAATATTAAATGTAGGTAGGGCAGTAGGACAACTATAAGAAATTAGGAAAAATAAAAACTGGATAAATTCTGCACTCAGAATGGTTTACTTCACAGTGTCTTTATTTCTTGCTATAAAGAGCTAAAACTAGAAAGAAAAAATGATGAATTGTGGATGTAGTCTGTGCAAGAAAAATGACATGGGACTCCAATCTGTGGACCTATATTCAAAGGAAAGGCCTTGACCTTCCATCAATATCTGAAATGTTAGTAGCCACTGCTTTTATGGGATGAAAAGAAAGCAAATAACAAACTATTGAGGATTGTCACCTATTCCCCCCTACCTACTTGGCCTCAGTTTGCAAGACAGTGAAGAGCAAAATCCAGGACAATGTTAATGCTACTGAAAAATCTAGCACCTTGTTAGAGGAAAGGTGACTCAGGAATACACAGTTGGAGGCACAAGAAGGCAGATGGTAAGATGTTCATCTCCCACCGTGCCTCCTTTAGGAAGCCAGGCTGCCTGGCACAGTCACATGCCTGGGCTGCTCTTAGGAATTTGGGAGCTGTGGGCAGGGTCAAATGCCTGCACTTGGACATTCAGAAAAAGACAGATCAAAGCAGATGAGGGCAGCCCACTGGCTTCGTCATTTGCAGCTGGATTCATACCTTTTATTTTGGCTTGTCTTTGTATCCATTTTTTAATGTAGTCTAATCAGAGGGAATTGATATTTACAATTGTAATTAATCCTAACCTCAGCATGTCTACAATATCAAAAATTCAGAATATCATGTTTAGTCATCTAATATAAACTGTTTCTCCTTACAGCCTCACTGGAAATCCCCAAGATGTTAATTTACATTCATGACTTTGTTATGAAACCCTACTATCACCTACTGAGGGCTACTGGGGGAAGCAGATTTGGCAAACCTCCCAGAACACTAACAAACTTTTGCAAAATTTCCTCATGTTTCTTTTGTTATTATAATTTTTTATTGTGGCAAAATATACAGAATGCAAAATTTACCTTTCAAAATATTTTAAGTGTACAGTTCAGCAGTGTTAAGTATATTCACATTGTTGTGCCATCAATCTCCAGGACTTTTTCATACACTTTAAATAATTCCACATTTTCCCCTTTCCCCAGCCCCTGGCAGCCACCATTCTACTTTCCTTCTCTGAATTTGACTACTCCATCTAGTGAAAGTGGAAAAATGTGATATTTGTCCTTTTGTGACTGGCTTGTTTCACTTAGCATATCCTTAAGGTTCATCTGTGTTGTAGCAAATGACAGGATTTCCTTCCTTTTTAAGGCTAAATAATATTCTACTGCAGTGGTCCCCAACCTTTTTGGCACCAGGGACCAGTTTCACAGAAGACAATTTTTCCACAAACCGAGGATGGGGGGTTGTTTCGGGATGATTCAAGCACATTACATTTATTGTGCACTGTATTTCTATTATTATTATGTTGTATTATATAATGAAATAATTATACAAACCTCTCTGCTAATGACAATCTGTATTTGCAGCTGCTCCCCAGTACTAGCATCACCACCTCAGCTCGACTTCAGCTCATCAGGCATTAGATTCTCATAAGGAGCGCAACCTAGATCCCTCGAATGCCCAGGGTTCATGCTCCTATGAGACTCTAATGCTGCAGCTGATCTGACAGGAGGCGGAGCTTATGCGGTGATGCGAGTGATGGGGAGCAGCTGTAAATACAGATGAAGCTTCACTCACTTGCCTGCTGCTCGCCTTCTGCTATGCAGCCGGGTTTCTAATTGGCCACAGACTGGTACCGGTCCACAGCCCAGGGGTTGGGGACCACAGTTCTATTGTATATATATATACCACATTTTCTTTATCTGTTCATCCATTGATGGACACTTGGGTTGCTTCTGCCTTATGGCTGTTGTGAACAAAGCTGCTATGAACATGAATGTACAAATACCTATTCAAGACCCACCTGTCAATACTTTTAGGGTATATACTATCATTATAATTTTTACATAATTTTTGTTTATCATTTTAAAACTCATCCCATTATTACCCTCTGTATTATTTTGTATAATTTGAATGATAGAGCTGTAAGGGAACTTACAGATGATCTGGCCCAACTCTCTTATTTTTCAGATGAAGAAACTCACGCTCAGCAGGCTTTAGTGGATATGATCTCATAATTAGCTTGAGGCAGCATTGAGACTAGAACCCAAGCCTCGAAACTCCTAGAGAGTTTGCTATCTTACAGGCTATCATACCTGTAGCCACCTGATAGTGACATCCACCCCCTCTTCTGCTTGAATCTAAAAGGCAATCAACTTTATATTCTCCTAGCTACTGTCTTAATGTGATACTTTGAAAAACTGGACAAAGATTTACTGTCTGTGCCTAAATTAACAACTTTTATCTCTGTAAGAGAATTAACTAGCAATGTGTATGTGCATCCCAAAACTAGCTTTGGTATCAAAATCAAGACTTCCAAAAGCAGATATGCTATAACAAACAGCTCTGTAGTTGTGGTCATTTGTTATGTCAAATGCTCATGGAAGAAAAATTAATTCTAAACTGCTCACACTAAGTGCCAGGCAGAGGTGTGCTGGAGCTGGTTCATAACAGGCTTGCAAGAGATGATTGTGCACAGCTCGTCACAATTCCACGTTCGGTGACGTCACATTGGTAGATTTAAATTAGCCCTGTTGGAAGAATTTACACCATGGGAACTGGCAAATGCTACAAATTATATTCTCCACTCTTGCAGAGAGCCAGTTCTTGAGCATTTATCAGCACACTGTGTTGCCAAGGACTGTGCTCAGAATTGGTGGGGAGAGGGTAGTAGTAGGGTAATGTAGTCAAGCTTATAACCTGAGTCATCTGGATTTGATTGTGTTAGGTAAATCATTTATTATTTTTTTTTCTTCAGAAGTAAAAAGAACAACAACAAAAATATTGTCCATCTCTAGGAATGTTGTATTTAAGTAACTTGTTAAGCACTGGTCCAAAAGGGGACCTAACCTATACACTTACCTGACACATTATATCCAATTTGCATGAAATATAAGAATCTTCAAAAAATAAGAAGCCAACAAATGTAGTGTATAGAGAGTAGAAAACTTAGAGGAGAAGAAAAATTTACATACCTAGGGCAAAGACTGATTACTGAGCTGAGGGATGTTTTGGAATATGATTTTGCCATGCCACTTAAATACCTTTCTATGAAGGCCCAGAGAAATTACAAGGAAATTGAAGAATGTAGTGATCCTTTTTCAGAGTCTAATAACGTCATTATAATCCAGGTGGAGAGAGAACCCAGGGAAAGTTGTGGGAGGAGTCGCAGAGTGGGCAGACTCTGGGATGGAAGCAGCAGCAACAAACTGTGGCCTTCGAGGGATAAAACACCAAGAAAACTCCAATGTAGCCAATTAGAACTTGCAAGTTACTTGGGACAAACCAGATAAGAAAACATCGTGTCTAGACGAGTCGCTGGATCCCAGGACCCTGATGGACATGGAATCTGAACCAAGCATTATGTTTGTTATCAATGAAATTGTTGCCTACACCCTTATTTGTTTCCCCAGGATGGATGGTTTAGGAAACCAAGGTTTATAATGATTAAAAGAGATGGTAAATGACAATCTTTTTACTAGATATACCACATTTGATATCCATATGTGCAAGAACATAAGTGTCCTTTGTCCCCACCCACAATATTCTTCACTCCTGTTGATCATCTTTTGTAATAATTCTTAAATACAGTGCCAGGAATATAGTCGCCCCTACTTACAGATTGCTTAGTAAATAAATATAGTCGCCCCTACTTACGGATTGCTTAGTAAATTAATTAATTCCCTTTCTTTCTATTCCCACTACCACTAATCAAGATCAGGAATAAATAAACATATATTTAATACCTAGGATGTCCGATTAAGAGTTGAAAAGACAAAGATGAAGCTCCTATCCTCAAGGAGTTTAAAGTCAATCAATAAAAGGAAATGAACATACTATAGCAACAGACTTTTAACTGGTCTCCACATTGTCCTACTTCAATCCATACTGTTTGTGCTAGTAGTTGCATTGTTCTGAAATACCCTTTTGATCACATCACCCACCCAATTGCCTCTATGGCGCTCCTGTGTTGGTAATGCATAGTCCAAATTCCTCAGGCCAGAGGAGTTAAGTCAGCTAGTCCAGGAAAATTCCCTTGACATTTGAAGCTCCTTGGTATTGCCCACAACTCTAAACTAATTGTATCGTTGTTCATCAAACATACCCTGTGCTTCTACCCCTTGAAAATATACCTCTTTCCCTACAAATGACCTTCCCATTCATTTTTCATATCCAAATCCTATCTACTTTTCAAAAGCCTATTCAAATTCACCTATATCCATAAAGTCTTGTCTCTACTTCATAGGTGAGATTCATCCATTTATTCAGTAATACATGTTAATTGAGTCTTTACTGAGTGCAAAGGACTATACGCAGGGCTAAAGATACATTTCCTTCTCTGAACTCTTTTTTTTTTTTTTTTTCTTGAGACAGAGTCTCGCTGCATTGCCCTGGGTAGAGTGCAACGCATCTCTGGGTGAAGAGTCATCACAGCTCACAGCAATCTCAAACTCCTGGGCTCAATTGATCTTCCTGCCTCAGCCTCCCAAGTAGCTGAGACTATAGGTGTGCACCACCACACCCAGTTAATTTTTTCTATTTTTGGTAGAGGCGGGGTCTTGCTCTTGCTCAGGCTGCTCTTAAACTGACCTTAAGCAATCCCCCCACCTTGGCTTCCCAGAGTGCTAGGATTATAGGCATGAGCCACTATACCCAGCCCCTTCTCTGAAATTTTATCATCTTTTTTTATTCATAACATTCCTTTAACAGTAATTGTCTACTGCCTTATAGTATCAATTTTATTACTTTATTTTAAGAGAGAAATTAAATCTTTATTATTTGATTCTGTATAGTACCCGTAACAGTGCCTTTCATGTAATAAATTCTTAAATTTTATTGACTTGATATGAAATAAAAAATCTGATTCTATTTCATCTTGTCATCACCTAATGAATATCTATAAATGCATCAACAACTTAATGAAGTGATTGAAACTTCCCAAATTAAAGTGATTAATTCTTCCCAAAGAATTGTATGTCTTGTTTTAATAATTCAAGGAAGATTATTTGTAGTGTCTATGGAAAGAATTGATATCTGCTCTCTTCCCAAATTGAGCAAAACATTCTTTAGGTTAAAAAAAAACAATCCTTGCCTTCACAGTAGCCAGTGAAGGCTACTGTCAAATCCTTAACACAGGATTTTAGCACCTACCATAATTATTACATATTGCCTTGTGTCCTGTGAGCCCTGTATTCTATGTCATCTTAAAAAAGAGTGTGTTTATTTGTTTTCAGAGTTTAATTACTTACTTAGAGGGTGAATATACTATAAAACTTTAAAAGTACAACTATACATGTGTAGTGGGTCTGTAAATTTCATTCACACTGCAACTCGCATGGACAGAGAAAATGTTTATTTTTCTCCATAACTGATTCGGTTTTCCTCACCAGCCTCTGTTGTATGGGTAGTATGAAATAAATTTTAAATTTTTGCCTGATACAGTTGACTGGTAACTTAAAGAGTAAATCTTCATCTCTATAGATTAAAAATAACCAGTCTCAGGTTTCCTCTCTACCCTTCCCTTGCTCCTCTCCAAGAAAAGAAAAGGTGTGGCTTGCTGTGGCCTTGTGGCCACGTGGGAAAAGCTTCCTTGGAAACCATAGTGCTTGTATTGTGCTCTTTCCTCTGACCTCCGCCACAATGCCCACATCCTCCTGGTCGTATCTTGTCTTCACAGCATCCTGGGGTGAGTTTTGCAGTAAGTGTAATTTCTAGCTGGGGATCTCTCAGCTTGGACAGAGACTAGTGGAGCTCCCTGTGTAATTTGGCCTTACTGATAATAAAGATCCTTCTGCATTTTTACTCTGTCTTCCTTTATGTTCTGGCCCAGGTAGTCCACTTCTCAGCTCTGACCTCTTTTCCTATATTAGGCCCCAATTGACAGACCACTAGTTCCCAACTCAGCTATCTGACATTTCCTCTCTTAGGGGTTCACAGGAACTCCTCGATCTTTCCCAAGCCATCCAGGAACTAAGGGTAGCTAAAGAAACTTAAAGGGCTGCCTCCATACTCATGCATCAATTTTAATATGATGTGGCCTTGACCAGGTTGGGTGGAGGAAGGGCTATCAGAACCCATTATCTCCCTACCTCTGACTCTCTCCTTTTTTCTACAATGCCCTAGACCAAAAGGCCACTTCCACTTTTCCCTTCCTAAAACTCTGTGGTGCCTTTCCCTCAGGCCAGGATCTAGATATGCAAAGTGGGAGATAAAGGAATTTGAAAAATCCTCTATCTTGACAAAGCCTGTCTTGCAAGATTATTGTCTTTGTGTAAAATCTCATCTTAAATGTCCCAAGCTAAATATTAACTCTTTGGTTTCTTTTTGCATTCCTGTGTAACAGTCCTAATTGCCATTCCCTAACTTCCTGCAGATTGGTGTCTTGAACTGACTAAGGAGAAAGTTCATGAAGGCAGAAAAGTAAGAGAAAAAATGCACATCAATATGTTCCAAGCTATTATTCCTATTAATGGTTGTATTGATATTATAAATTAAGATAGTATAAAGATTATAAATAATATTGTAAATATTTTACTGTAAATAAAGTAAGATATAGTTCTAAATCTGGGGTGGGTAATATAGACTGCAGAAAATATTCTATGTGCTAATCTATGAGTATTGCAGGGTTTCACATGGGGGGATGCAACCTGGGCTAAATATCACTCTGGAAAGTTAAGAGATAAACCTGTGAATTCTGACAATCCCACTGGTGTTACCCTAGGCCAGTTATTTTTCATAGCCCAAAATACGGACTATCAGTTATAAGGAAAAGTAAGGCCTCCAAAACAAAATAAGAAGCTATAGAATTTTGCAAAAAATATTAATTTACAATGTGGAATTAATTTTCACTTTCTTATAAGTAGATTTTCATTTTATGGATGATCTGAGTCAAACCAGTGCACTTTTCCTGATTATGACTTTCTCCCTACCCAAGCTGGCAGCTGTCCAGGCCCTCCTATCTCTAGGTTACAGTTTCTAACTTTGGACTATTGAGAGTAAGACATAGCCAAGACTGTGGCTTTAGTGAGACACAAAGAAAAACTAGTTTGCACAATAGAGGAAGGGGGTAGGGAAGATGTGCGCCAACATTTGAAAATTAGATCTCAACTATTTAATATTGTTTCCTTAATTTTTCAAAATAGATATCAACTATTTGATATTGGTTTATTGATTTAGCCATTCTTTATTCAGCAAACAGTTTAAACATCTGTCATAAAGTAAGGATAGTGCTAGGTCCTTGGTAAATATAGGTGAATAAAAAACAAAGAACTCACAACCTGGAAGGAAAGACCAATTATAAACTAATACTAAGTTTATAAATACAATAACTAATACTAAAACTAATATCTTACTAATAGTAAGGTTCATCTGGTGGCACGCATAATGGATGGGAAGAGACAGGGGCTTAAAGAGGTGGGTATCATAATAATCCAAGTCGCAAGTAACAAAGACTTAAACTAGAGCACTAGGACTGATAAAGACAGGAGAGAATTTGTTTGAGGGAGCCTTCTGAAGTAGATGCAGACCAGAAGGGCAGCTGCCTATGTCCTTAATCTACAAAGAGTTGCTAAAACATCACTGGAAAAAATTAGAACTATTGTGTCAATTACTCCAGGTTTCTACAAGCAGTTTCTTCCACAACTGACAAAATATGTACTAGTATTGCTCTTATCAAAGGAGATGGTTTCTTAGAGACAAATTTTAAAACATTTCTTGCCTTTACCAGCCTAATCCTAATTCTATTATCTGCAATAAACACATGCCAAGTTAACATTATTACTGTGAGGCTGGCTGCTAATTCCAAGACAACCCACCTGATGGTCACATGCACTTAATAGTCATAATTACAATCAGAAATCCTAGAAGCAAATAATACATGAAGTAATCCTGTTCATTAGGAATGAGAGATTTATTTCATCTAAGCTTTAAATGTTTTTATATGCCTCTCAAATACTATGTGGTTTCTAAAAATTATCTATAAATGCATATAATGTATATATACACTAACAAATGTTTAATAATACTTAAGCAATATCAGTTGAATAGACAGTATGAGATTGCTAGGACCCTCACATATCTCAATCTGGCCCTAGGAAGAACCAACAGGACTTGGAGACTGAGCACATAAAAGCAGGGAAAAGAAGGAAGGGTTAAGATGACAGTTTTGCCTCAAGTGGTATAGACTTGTAAAACCATTGATGAAGAGCATAACATCCCAACCTAATCTAACTACTAGTTCATGCTTCCTTCTTAGTAAGATATTAATACTACATGTTCTACATTTTCAATGTTGAAATGTACTTTTATTATTTTCAAATGTGTGAAGTCACTACTCTATGAAGATACCTGCAAAGACCCACATTCTATTTATGTACAGCAACTCTGTGGCAAGTGTTCTTGACCATGTAAGAGTCGTGGACTTCTTGGATAATTGATGAATGTTATGGAGTCTCTCCAAGAAAAATGCAAATACACTCATATTGTGTGTGCTCTTTTAGGGAATTGATGGACCTTCTGAAATCCATACATGGACCTCAGGTTAAATTTGACATTCTATTTTTTTTTTTTGAGACAGAATCTCACTCTGTTGCCCAGGCTAGAGTGCCGTGGCATCAGCCTAGCTTACAGCAACCTCAAACTCCTGGGCTCAAGCAATCCTTCTGCCTCAGCCTCCCGAGTAGCTGGGACTACAGGCATGCGCCACTATGCCCGGCTATATTAAAATTCACCCTCCCAACAATTTCTGAGTATATAGCACAGTGTTGTCAACCACATGCACATTGTTGTGCAATAGATTCCCAGGATCTCCCCATTCTGCATGACTGAAACTCTACATCTACCAAATAACAACGCCCCACCTCCACCTCCCACCAGCCTCTGGCATCCACCATTCTGCTGTTTCTATGATTTTGACTAATTTATATATCTCATGTAAGTGGAATCATGCAGTATTTCTTTGTTTTGACTGATTCCACTTAGGATAATGTTCTTAAGGTTTATTTATGTTGTAGCATATGACAGAATTTCCTTCCTTTTTAAGACTGAATAATATTTCATTGTATGTATATACCACATTTTGTTTATCCATTCATCTGTCAGTGGGCATTTAATTTGCTTCCACCTCTTGGCTTTTGGGAATAATGCTACAATGAACATGGCTGTGCAAGTATCTCTCTTGGATATATACTCAGAAGTGATATCGCTGGATTATATAGTAGTTCTATTTTTAGTTTTGCTGATCCTTAACAGGTAACAATTCTTTCTTTTGCTTATCTCTATCTGTACCTTACGATAAGCAGCTTAAAGAAACTAGGTGACACTTTTGACATCTCTCTGGAAATCTCCTTAGCTGGACCCATCAGTTCATCAGACACATTATCTATTTTCCATGTTACCAGAGGTCACAACTCTGCTAAACTTTCCACCACTATATAACGAAAGTCTCCTTTCCTCCAACTTCCAAAAACATTTTCCTCACTTCTCTTGAAGCCTCACAAACAGCCTCCTTGGGAGCCATCAGGCTTCAGCTAACAGTGTCCTCAAGGCCCTTCAACTTCCTCCCCCTGCTGCTCCCAAGGCCACTGCCTTGTGTTTTATTATGGCAGCACCCGAACTTCAGTTACCCAAATCTGTTCCAGTTCTATATCCTGCATAATGAACCACCCCAATCTTAATGGGTTAAAACAACAATGATCATGTTATTATTATTTCTCATGGTTTCGGAGCATTGAATGAGCTCAGGTGGTTCTTGCTCGGGATTTCTCACGCAGTCAAACTGGGCGAGAGTCATCTTGAAACTTTCCTCCCTTACATATTTGTGGTTGATGTTGGCTGTCAGCTGGGATCTTACCTGGGCTATTGACTGCAATGCGTACATGTGGCCTGAGTCTCTTATTCATGGCAATGAATTTCAAGGGCAGTATCCCCCCCAAAAAGAGAGAGCGTGCTAGATAAGAGCTGTATTGCCTTGTATGACCTAATCTTTGACGTGATATGATGACATCACAAACAATCATCACATTCAAGGGTGAAAGATCACCTCTTGACTGGGGGATTGGAAAGTTTCTGGAAGAGCAGGTAAGACTGGAAATAGTGTTGCAGTCATTTTTGGGAAAGAAAAAGAAATCTGCCGTAGGCCCCATCTGATAAGGTGGTGGGTTGGTCAGTTTTCAGGTTCCAGCCCATTAGTGGATGTTTCTCTTCAATTACAAGTAGGCCAGATAGATCACATCTGGACCACAGATGGTCACAGTTATCTCCATGATGAATGGTAGGTAGGATTTTCCAACACTCATGGGTGTGGACTGAAGAGGATTTTTGTTTGTTTGTTTGTTTGTTTTGAGTCTCACTCTGTTGCCCAGGCTGGAGTGCCGTGGCGTCAGCATAGCTCACAGCAACCTCAAACTCCTAGGCTCAAGCAATCCTTCTGCCTCAGCCTCCCAAGTAGCTGGGACTACAGATATGCACCACCATGCCCGGCTAATTTTTTTCTATATATATTTTAGTTGGCCAATTAATTTCTTTCTATTTATAGTAGAGACGGGGTCTCGCTCTTGCTCAGGCTGGTTTCGAACTCCTGACCTTGAGCGATCCGCCCGCCTCGGCCTCCCAGAGTGCTAGTATTACAGGTGTGAGCCACCGCACCCAGCCTGAAGAGGATGTTTTGATCACTGCTCCTAAATTAGGTAGCACCAAGGTTTAGCTCTGAAGCAAAATTTTTGTCAGATAAATCAGGGCTCAGCAAACTATTGCTTGAGGGCCAAATCTAGTCCACTGTATGATATATAAGTAAAGTTTTATTGTTACACAGCCATGCCCATTCATTTACCTATTGTCCATTACTGTCCTTTCACACTACAATGGCAGAGTTGAACAGTTGCAATAGAGATCAAATGGCCCACAAAGCCAACAGTATTTTCTATCTGGTCCTTGTAGAAAAAGTTTGATGACCCTTGAAATAAATCACATAAATTTCATCATAGGAACAGGTAGATGGACTTTCCCTGTCTCAGGATCTTAGGTTCAGAGGAGAGATTTCTCAGTCTTCTTCAGTCTCATCTCACTGATTAAGGTGCACTGCGGGAGGGGCTGGTAGAGTGCCGTACCACTCAGGTGGGAGGGCAGCAGACATCCTGGGCAAGTTCACAGATGAGACCACAGATCAGAGGTATATATTTCTTAAGAGAATCTCAGTTTAGGTAGAGTCCTATCCACAGTCTCAAGTTCACTTTTGACACATCTATTTAATTAAGAGTAGATGAGAGAGTCAATGAAACAGTCTTTAATGGGTTGGGGTAGGCTGACATGGGAGTGAGTCAACAGAATCATCTCAGAAAATCCCTCTGTGTAGGGATTTGATGATCAAGTCATCCTAATCACTGCTCTTTGAAGCATAGTTAGTTTTTGGTTTTTAATCTTATACTGATTACTTTTTTCTTTTCTCTAGTAAGGTCTCTTTTAGTAGCATAAGCAAGGAGTCAGTTGCCATGGCTTTTCTCTTGATAATAATAGCAAATCGCTATTTGTGGAAACTGTTTCTGAAATCCATCCTCCATTTCTTGAATTCTCTGCCTATAAAAGTTGGTTTTCTCTACATCTGACCATATTCTGTTCAGTCCTTACATTCTTACTGAATCAGTTTCTTTTGAAGAATGTGTATCTGCTCAGGGAGTTTTTTAAAAGCCTCTATTTTCAACTACAGGGCTTTGTATTTATTTTCCAGTTGTACGTTGGTTAATTGCAGTGATCAAAAGCCAAGTTTCAACTTTTTTTTATTCTCCCCTTTCATGCCTACCTCATACCCC
This sequence comes from Cheirogaleus medius, assembly GCA_008086735.1. Taxonomy (NCBI): domain Eukaryota; kingdom Metazoa; phylum Chordata; class Mammalia; order Primates; family Cheirogaleidae; genus Cheirogaleus; species Cheirogaleus medius. Next base: position 37,184,992 of record VBSM01002153.1, on the reverse strand, counting down.
AATCCTTATTTTGAATTCCAGACTGTCTCTTAACATTCTCAACTAATATTAATATAGAGTCTACAAATAGGATATAAATCACCTCTCTTTTCTGATCTTTTGGCTCCTCATTCCAATGCTGTACCTGTTATCCATTAACTAATTTACACCTTTCATTCTCTTTTTCATTATATTGTATTTGCCATCTGATTCAGAATAAAGATCTGACTGTTTCAGTTGTACAATGCAGCTGTGCACAATGATTACAATTTGCAGTTTCATTTTCCTTGTAACAAGAGTATTTCTATGTCTTTCTGAGTCTGGAATTAATTAGGTTTGTTGCCTCAGTTAGTAAATTCCTAATTCCAAGCTGCTGCTTACCCCTACATGCTCTTCTGTCTTTTTTTTTCCTTTTTCTTTTTAAATAAATCTTCTTGTGTATATTTAAAGTTTACATCATGATGTTATAGGATACAAATAGGTAGTAAAATGGTTACTATAGTGGAACAAATAATATATCTATCATCTCACATAGTTATTTTATTTTATTTTATTTGAGACAGAGTCTCACTCTGTTGCCTGGACTAGAGTGCCGTGGTGTCAGCCTAGCTCACAGCAACCTCAAACTCTTGGGCTCAAGCGATCCTCCTGCCTCAGCCTCCTGAGTAGCTGGGACTACAGGCATGCGCCACCATGCCCAGCTAATTTTTTTTAATATATATATTTTTTAGTTGTCCAGCTAATTTCTTTCTATTTTTTTTAGTAGAGACAGGGTCTCGCTCTTGTTCAGGTTGGTCTCGAACCCCTGAGCTCAAACGATCCTCCCGCCTCGGCCTCCCAGAGTGCTAGGATTACAGGTGTGAGCCACCATGCAGGGCCAACGTGTTATTTTTTTTGACAAGAGCAGCTAAAATTTACTTATTTAACAAAAATTCCTAATATGATATAATTTTATTTACTATAGTCTTCATTTTGTACACTAGATCTCTAGATATGTTCATCTTACATATTTACTACTTGGTATTCTTTTACCTATTTTTCCCTATTCCCCTCCTCCTGCCCCTGGTAGCCATTGTTTTATTCTCTATCTCTATATATCTGATCTCTTTTTCTAAGATTCTATATACAAGTGAGATCATGCAAGATTTTTCTTTCTTGTGTCTGGCTTATTCCACTTAGCATAATGTTGTCTAGGTCATAAAGTTGTGGCAAATGGCAGGATCTCATTCTCTTTTTAAAAAATGTGTTTGCATTTTTACCCTTTTTTTCTTTTTATTTTTTTTCTTGTATGATATTTATCATAGACTTCCTTAATGTTTTATTTTTATTTCTTGGAGAAGGGGGTCTTGCTACGTTGCCCAGGCAGGAGTGCAGTGGCACCATCATACTTGGTGCCTTGAACTCCAGGGCTCAAGGGATCTTCCTGCCTCAGCCTCCTGAGTAGCTGGGGCTACAGGCATGCGCCACCCTGACCAGGATCTCATTCTTTTTTGAGGCTGAACAATATTCCATGTGTGTATATACCACATTTTCTTCATTCATTTGTCTGTTGAGGGACACATACGTTGTTTCCATATCTTGACTATTATACATAATGCTTCAATGAACATGAAACTGTAGATACCTTTACGAAGCGGTGATTTCATCCCTGGAATAGGTTTTGCTCAGTCATGTGGTAGTGCTTTTTATAGGAAGCAGGAGTTTAAATTTTACCTTCTCTTCATTGCCTCTACCTTCATTAGGGATATTTTTATATTTTTGAAAACTGTAGCATTCCTTATAATTGCTTCTAACATCTGTGTCGATTTCTATCTTTTGAAAATCTTATCCCATTTCTTCACATAATGTTTTTATCTGATTACAGCATGACAAGCAGATATCTCAACATGTTTTGGCAGACTTCTTCAAGCCCATGGATCGTATCTTTAACCCAGTCCTTTCATCAGAGATATTTGTATTGCTATTGGTTTCTTTAAATATTTATTCTTAATATTTCATCTGGTTTTTATTTATTTATTTATTTATTTATTTATTTATTTTTGTCTTCCAGAATGTTAATTAAAGCCCCAGATCTTGACTTACAAGTATTTTGGAGTCCAAAATTTTCTTCATACATTTCCAGGATGTGCGTCTTTAAGAACTGACATTCTAGTCAAGGGTTATTTCCCACATTATTGGCTAGACTTTCTGGACCAAATTTAATTTTGACTCTATGGCATATAGCATGACTTTAATCGGGAGAAAGGTTGAGAACCAATGTACTTCTTGAACTGTCCTACAGTCCATTGTATCAACATGAGATCTCTTTATCATAAGGAATGATTTCATGAGTTTACCTGTTTTCCCACCCCTGTAGAGGAAGAATAATCAGGCTATATTTAAGTTTCTTCAAGTTTATTAATTTTCGGGGGGGGAAGGGGGGTAGGGGCAATGTATGTAACCCTAACAATATTTGTACCCCCATTATATGATGAAATAAAAGGAAAAAAAAAGTTTATTAATTTTCTCTATGAATTTCTTCCACCCCTCATAACATGTTTAGTTAAGATTTTTGTTTTGTTTTCAATGGGGCCCTCATTTTTCACTCTATGGAAACTTTTTGATTTTATTAATCTCTCTCTTTCTCCCCCTAAGCACAAAAAAGTGAAGAGAATACAGACAAAAAGAAAGAATGTAACCATAAACATGGGCATGAGAGAACTGAACTTATCTGTGGAAGAACTGATGTGGAGACAATGGGAGAGGTGGCAGGAGCAGAGCCTGGAAGAGTGGAGTGGGGCTAGTATGGGGCGTCCCGTATGGGACCCTGAGGAGTCTGACTTCATCCTGTGGTAGTGAATGGGGAACCACCTAAGTTTGTTACTATCGTGGAGCACAGGAGCAGTCCATAATTTCTATGCTGAGAAAGGTAATTCTGAAATGGCAATTTTGGATGGTGAAGTGAAAATGGGAGGTAGATATTGGAAGCAGGGAAACCCATCAGGAGATAGCTACAATAGTCTAGAAAGAGAT
>VBSM01002153.1:37164047-37177789 GCA_008086735.1 Cheirogaleus medius | reverse complement strand
CAACTGATTTTTGTAAGTTGTTTTTGTATCCTGCAACCTTACTGAATTTATCAGTTCTAATAGATTTTTGGTGGATTCTTTAGGATTTTGTATACATAAGATTGTTGTTGCAACAGACACAATTTCACTTTGTTCTTTCCTATTTTGATACCTTTTATTTCTCTTGCCAAATTGCTTGGGCTAGGATTTCTAATAATATGTTTAGCAGAAGTGGAAAGTGGGTATCCTTGTCTGGTTCCTGATATTAGAGGACAGCCTTCAACTTTTCACCTTTGGGTATGATGTTAGCAGTGGGCTTGTCATATATGGCCTTTATTGAGGAATGTTTCTTCTATCCCTAATTTGTTGAGAGTTTTTATGAAATGATGTTGAATTTTCTCAAATGCTTTTCCTATATCTATCAAGATAATCATATGATTTTTGTCCTTCATTCTGTTAATATAATGAATCACATTTACTGATTTGAGCCAAATGTGCATCCCAGGGATAAATCTCACTTGATAATGGTGAATGATACTTTTAATTTCCTGTTGAATATGCTTTGCTCGTATTTTGTTGAGAATTTTTATATCCATGTTCATCATAGAAATTGGCCTGAAGTTTTCTTTTCTTGTAGTGTTTATCTGGCTTTGGTATCAGGATAATGCTGGATTCATAAAATGAATTTGGAAGTATGGAAGTATTCCTTCCTCTTCAATTTTGTGGAAGGGTTTGAGAAAAACTGGTATTAGTTCTTCTTTACATGTTTCGTAGAATTCAGCTGTGAAGCTGGTCATGGGTTTTTCTTTGATGGGAGACTTTTAATTAATTACTTATTCAGTCTCCTTACTCATTATTGATCACTCATTATTGATTTCTAATTTCTTCATGATTTCAGTCTGGGTAGGTTATATATTTCTAGGAATTTATCCATTTCTTCTATGTTATCTAATTTATTAGTATATAATTGTTCATAGTAATCTCTTATAATCCTTTGTAATTCTGTGTTATCAGTTGTAATGTCTCCTCTTTCTTTTTTTGATCTTTTTAAATTTATTTTTTAATTTCAGAATATTATAGGGGTACAAACACTTTGGTTACATATATTGCCTTTGCACTGCCTGAGTCAGAGCTACAAGTGTACCCGTCCCCCAGACAGTGTGCACTGCACCCATTAGGTGTGAATTTACCCATCCCCTACACCCCCCTCCCACCTGCCTAACATTCATTGAATGTTATTTCCATATGTGCACATAAGTATTGTAGATGTCTGTTAGGCCCATTTGTTCTAGAGTTCTGTTTAAGTCCATTGTTTCTTTATTTATTTTCTGCTTGGAGGATCTGTCCAGCTCTGTCAGTGGGGTGTCGATGTCCCTGGCTATTATGGTATTGCTGTTTATCATTTTGTTTAGATCAAGCAGGATTTGCTTTCTGGATCTGGGTGCTCTGTGGTGGGTGCATAAATATTTAGGATTGTTAAGTCTTCTTGTTGACTTTTTCCCTCCATCATCTTTGTCTTTCTTTACTTTTTTTGCTTTAAAGTTTATGTTATCTGATGTAAGAATGGCTACAAAAGCTTTCTTTTGGTTTCTACTTGCTTAGAAAATTGTTTTCCATCCCTTCACCTTGAGTCTGAATGAGTCTTATGGGTAAGATGCATTTCCTGGAGACAGCAGATACTTGGCTTGTATTTTTTTGTCCATTCAACCAGCCTATGCCTCTTCAGTGGGCAATTCAAGGCATTCACATTTATTGAAAGAATTGATATTTGGGCTGGATTTATATTCATTCTGTCGGGAGGACTCTTACTCTTTTGTTTTACCTCCCTATCCATTGTGGAATCAGGGTTCTGGACTTTAGCTTTTGGATGATTTTACACTGATAGGTGTCTGTTGCACTGATCAGTGTATAATGCAGGTCTGAATACGTCCTTCAGGACAGGTCTGGTCTTCGCAAATTCCGTCAGTGATCACTTGTCTGGGAAAGTCTTTATTTTTACCTCACATAAGAAGCTTAGTTTTGCAGGATAAAAAATTCTAGGCTGGCCATTATTCTGTTTTAGAAGATGGAGGATATATCCCCAGTCCCTTCTGGCAGAGAAATCTGCAGTTAGTCTGATGGGTTTTCCTTTGTAGGTTACCTGCTGTTTTTGCATTACTGCTCGAAGGAGTGCCTCTTTCATGTTTACTTTGACTAGCCTAATAACTAGGTGACATGGTGATCGCCTTTTCGCATTGAGTCTCCCGGGAGTCCTGTATGCTTCTTATACCAGGATATCCAGATTTCTGGCTAGGCCAGGAAAATTTTCCTCAATTATTCCTTTGAATAGATTTTCCAGCCCTTGTGTATTTTCCTCTTCACCTTCAAGGATGCCTATGATTCTTATGTTTTGCCTCTTTACATAATCCGACATTTCTTATATGCTTTGTTCATTCTACTTGTTTCTGTGTTCTTTCTCTTTGACTGCTTTGTTTATCTCATAAGTGTTATCTTCAAGCTCTGAGATTCTTTCTTCTGCATGATCCATTCTATTCTCAAGGCTTTCCACTGTGTTTTGTAATTCCTTGAATGCATCTTTTATTTCCAGAATTTGTTTGGTTTTTCCATAATACTTTGACTTCTTTAGATAATTTTTTATTCATTTCCTGCATTGTTTTTGTGGCTTATTTGTGTTGGGTTTCTATTTTCTCTTGAATTTCATTGAGCTTTCTTATAATCCATATTCAAAATTCCTCATCTGTCATTTTAACCATTTCATTTAAGTTGGTATATGTTGCTGAAGAGTTAATGATTTCTTATGGGGATGACTTTTTGCTCTGATTTTTCATGTTTCCTGAGTTCTTTCACTGATTCTTTCTCATCTGGCCTGTTGGTTGAGAGCTGGGGATGCTAAGGCTTATTTATGGCCCTGTCTCCAAGACCCCAAGGATCGTTCCCTGACAGTGCCAGGGAGAGGAGAGCTGGTCCTGAATTGCCTTAGGATTGTTTTAGGAAGTTTGATGAAACTCTTGAGTTACCGTTGCCCTGTTGTCTTTACCTATTCCCAATGCAGTGTAGTGAGTTTGGTCCCCCAGCAAGATTGATCATAGCTGGGGTGCCAGAGCCTGGGTGTGTGGGCTCCTATGGGGCTCAGAGGTTGCCTATCCAGCCACTAGGGGGAGCCACTGATACGGAGTTCAGGGCTATCTCTCCAAGCTAGGAGGGCTGTTCCTGAAGGGATGGGCCTACTCCTGTGATTGCTGAGGATTTTAGTCAGGTTTTCCAGTTCCTGCCCACAAACCCGAGCACTTTCCCCTTCCATTGGTCCACTTGGGTTTCCTCTCCACCCACGATGGGCTTTCGAGCTTCCACATAGTTTGTGTGTCTGCCCCACTGGCGTGCCTCTCTGCATGTCGCCAGCAGCTAGGGAGATCTCCAATTGTGCGCCCTTTTCCGCCACTAGACCCCAAGGTGAGGCAGGTAGTCCTCTCTATCCCCAGAAGTCTCCACCAGGGGGACGCTTCCACTGGGGAATAGTGGCAGCTCATGGAACTCTTGGTTCAAACTGAACTCCCTATTAAAGTGAGTGGGGGTGGGGGCAGCTGCTCCAATTCAGCCTGCAGTACCTGAGGCATTCAGTTGTCATGGGAACTAGTACTTATACAAATTGAGTCATAATGGCACAGCAAACTCCATTATGGCAGTTCTGGGTCGGGAGGGGGGTTGGGGCTCACCCACAGAACCCTGTCTTCACACCCTCCCGATGGGCACGGGCTCTCACTTGCTGCCCGACCCTAGAACCGGGACCCCATGCCTCCCTGCCCAGCCATCTGTGCTGTCAGCAGGTGAATGCGCCAACACCTGTGTGCAGGAAGATCCTAATCTGAGGGTGTCCTGCCCGCTGGGGGTGGAAATATGCCCCCGGCGCTAAAAGGTCACTCAGCACAGAGAACTCTAGTGGCTGCTATGGTGTGGGGTAGGGGCTGCAGACTTCCTGCACTGCTCTCAAGTTGCTGGGGCACCCGTCCACCCTTTTGTCCAAGCCGTGGCTGCATCAGCATGACCGCCCTCCTCTCCAAGCCATGGCGGTGGCAGCTGTGCTGCCGAGGCAGGCTCAGCTAGGAGCGCGCTCTTGTTGCAGGAAGCCAAGTCACTCAGTGCAAGATGCTTTGGTGGTTGCTATGGGGTGGGTGCGGCCACATGGCTATGAGTGGCTTGAGCCAAAATTACTTCCTGGGATGCCAGGATTGGAGTGGAGGAGGTACAGCGGAGGAGGCATCCAGATGGAGGGATGCTGACTCTCTGGTCTGTTGTGGCACTCCCCCTGTGTCCTGTTGCTGGCCTGATGCACCTGCGTGGGGGAGGGGAAAAACCCCTTACCCTTTCCCTGGTCTCCAGAACTCCCTGAAATTAGTTCATGCTGATTACTCCCTTCTATCTTCCTCTCTCTCAGCTGCTCAGTTCTTCCTGGTGGTGTTCCCGAACTCCACTGGTGTCTATCTCTGGGGTCCACTTCTGAGCAGTAATCACACTCCGCTCTCCTCAGTCCAATCCTCTTCTGCCTGGACAGTCCTACAAGCTTTCTCTCTAGTCGGCCATCTTGGCTTCTTCCCCTCTTTCATTTCTGATTTTATTTATTTGAGTCAATTCTCTTTTTTTCTTAGTTAATCTAGATAAGGGGTTGTCAATTTATTCAAAAAACCAACTCTTAGTTTTGTTGATTTTTCTATCACTTTGCTAGTCTCTGTATCATTTATTTCTACTCTGATCTTTGTTATTTCCTTCTTTCTGCTAATTCTGGGATTAGTTTATTCTTTTTTTTTTCTGGTTCCTTAAGGTATAACATCAGGTTGTTTATTTGTCTTCTTTCTTCTTTTTTGATGTATACATTTATTGCTGTAAATGTCCCTCTTAGAATTGCTTTTGCTGCACTCCGTAAGTTTTTGTATGTTTATTCCCATTTCCATTTGTCTCATGATGTTTTTTAATTCCCTTTTAATTTCTTTGACCTAATAGTTGTTCAAGAGCTTATTGTTTAATTTTCAAATATTTGTTAATTTTCTGATTCCTATTATTGATTTCTAGTTTCCTAACATTACAGTCAGAAAGATACTTGATATGATTAGATCTTCTTAAATTTATTAAGACTTGTTTTGTGGCCTAACATATGATCTATCCTGGAGAATGTTACATGTGCACTTGAAAAAAAAAAACATGTATTCTATTGCTGTTGAGTGGAATGTTCTGTATATACCTATTTGGTCCATTTAGTCTAAAGTATAGTTCAAGTCCAATGTTTCCTTATTGATTTTCTGTCTAGATGATCTATTCAAAGTTTAATGTGAGGCATTAAAATCCCCTGTTATTATCATGTAGCAGTCTATGTCTCCCTTTAAATCTTTTAATATTTGCTTTATATATTTAGGTGTTCCCACATTAGGTGCATATATGATTAGAATTTTTATATACTCTTGATGAATTAAGCCCTTTACAACTATATAATGACCTTCTTTGTCGCTTTACAATTTTTGACCTAAAGTCTATATTGTTGAAATAAGTATAGCTATCTTTGTTCTCTTTTTTGTTTCCACTTGCATTCACTATTAGTCTATGAGTGTCCTTTCAGGTAAAGTGAGTCTCTGGTAGGCAGCATATAGTAGAGTCTTGTTTTTTTCATCCATTTAGCCATTCTGTGAGTATTGATTGGAAAATTTAATCTATTTACATTCAAAGTAATTATTGATAGGTAAAGACTTTCTATTGCCATTTTAAAAATTGTTTTCTGGTTGTTTTGTAGATCCTTTGTTTCTTTCTTCCTCTATTAGTTTCTTCTTTTGTGGTTTGATAATTTTCTGTAGTTGTATGCTTTGGATCTTTTCTTTTTATCTTTTCAGTATCTGTTATAGGCTTTTGCTTTGTGGTTACCCTGAGGATTACATCAAACATCTTATCTTATAACTGACTACTTTAAACTGATAACAACTTAACTTTGATCACATACACAAACTGTACACTTTTACTTCCCTTCTGCCCACATTTTTTTATGTTGAAATTTATATATTTTTTAAAAATTTATATTCTTAAGAAATTATTGTAGCTGTAGTTGTATTTAATAGTTTTGCCTTTTAACCTTTACACTAGAGATATAATTAGTTCACCATTAAAGTATTAGAATGCTTTGGATTTGACAAGGTACTTACCTTACCAGTGAGTTTTATACTTTCACATGTTTGCACGTTATTAATTAGCATCCTCTTCTTCCTTCGGATTGAGGAACTTCCTTTCACATTTCTTGTAAGTCAGGTCTAGTGGTGATAAACTCTTTTAGCTTTTGTTTGTCTGAGAAAGTCTTTATCACCCCTTCATGTTTGAAAGATAGTGCTGTTGGGTATAGTATTCTTGGTTAGAATTTTTTTTCTTTCAGGATTTTGAATATATCATCCTTCTCCCTTATGGCCTGCAGGGTTTCTGCTGAAAAATCCACTGATAATCTTATGGTGCCTCCCTTGTACATAACAATTTATTATTATTATTATTATTTTTAATTTCAGGATATTATGAGGGTACAAACATTTTGGTTACATTTTATGACTTTGCCTCACCCAAGTGAGGATTAGAGGCATGCCCTTCCCCTCCACAATGCTCACTGCATCCATTAGTTATGAGTTTACCCTCCCCGACCCTCTGTACATAACAATTTGATTTTTCCTTGCTGCTTTAAAAACTCTCTAACTTTTGACTATTTGATTATAATGTGTCTCATTGTGGGACTATATAGTTTATCTTATTTGGTGTCCTTTGGGCTTCTGGGTCTGGATTTCTATTTCCTTACCCAGGCTTGGGAAGTTTTCTGCCATTATTTCTTTGAATATGTTGTCTGTCCCTTTCTCTTCTTTTTCCTCTGGTACATTAATAGTGCACAAGTTGTTGCACTTGATGGTGTCTCATAAGTCACTTAAATTATCCTCACTCTTTTTTATTCTTTTTTTCTTTTTTCTTCTCAGATTGTATGATTTCCAGAGAGCTGTCTTTGAGTTCACTGATCCTTTCTTCTGCTTGATCCAGTCTGCGATTGAACCCCTCTATTTATTTCAATACAGTTATAATATTCTTAAGCTCTATGATTTCTGTTTTGTACTTTTTTATACTTTCTCTTTGTTGAAATTCTCAGTTTGTTCTTGCATTGCTTTCCTGATCTCAGTGAGTATATTTATGACCATTATTTTGAATTCCCTGTTGGGTAAATCACATATACCACTTCACTCATGTTGGTTTCTGGAGATTTATCTTATTCTTTTACTTGGAATGTATTACCCTATTTCATTTTCCTTCATTCTCTGTTAGTTTCTATGCATTAGATAAAACAACTATCTCTCCTAGTCTTGTCGGACTGGTCTTGTGTAGGAGAAGGCTCTACCAATCCATCCTCCTAGAGATTTTAAGGTGCTTCTCAAATCTCAAAAACAGACTGCTCTTTCTGATTTTGGTGGCTCCTTAGAGCTTAGGATGTGCCACAACCTGTCAGTATACCATGACCAGTAAGGTAGGAGCAAGACTCTCTAGATGTGGCTGAAAAGGTTAGGGTGTTTGATATGTGTTCCAGTTCCTTCTGTCTTCATGGTGAGATTTAGTCTGGGTGTTTATCTCCCACTCTCTCTGCACTAAGCCAGGGAGAGGATCTGTGGCAAATGCCTGTATTTATATTCAAGCTGCACCCTCTGATCCTAGAGAGAAAGCTGCTGACAGTGGGCCTATTGTCTGTCTACCCCTTTGTTATCTGTGGTATAGGGCCACTCAGGAATGCAATGCCCCATTGACTCCTAGAGCTAAATTGTTAAGAAGACAGTTTCTTGGGTGGGAGCTATAGAACTTGTGACACTCAGTGAGTAGACAAAGTCCTTCCAGGAAGAATGGGTAGACTCGGCTTTGTCACTGGGGTGAACCAGAGGGATGTTTCATGAAGTCCTGAGCTCTGGTTCTGGCTGCTTGAAGGCTACTGCTTATTTGCCTCCTTAGCCTCCTTATGCAAGTTGGCTTGAAGTCAGACCATCAAGTGGACACTGGAAGTGTGTTCCGTAAGCCCTTTCCAGAAAGAAAATGGGAACTGCATGTTCCTGCTTCTTTTCTGCACTTCTCTAAGAGTATGTAGTGTTTGTATGACCATTTAAGACCATCTCTTTTTTCTGTAATCTAAGGAGACTCACGTATGTCTAATCCCTTCTGCTCCTGGAGCTAAGAGGAGCCCTTTGGGAAGTAGCTATAAAAGTTGGGGTACTAAATATGTGGCATAAACCTCTTCTGGGGAGAAACAGGGAGCTACATTTTTAAAGCACCTTCTCTGCGCTGTTACTAGCGGATGAAGCCCCTGGAGATGCTCACATGCCTATATAGAACTGACACTTTTTCTGTGGTCTAGATAGACTCACATATACTTAGTTTCCTCTGATCCCAGAGCTAGGAGTTGAGTAAATTTTCTCATTATATAAATTATCTCTTTTAATTCTTACTGCAATATTGAGATAGAGACGATTATTTCCTCTTTATAGATTGATGAACTGAGAATGAGGAAAGTATCTGGCTTTCAGAGCTCACATTGAATATTAAGGAGCTTGAATTTGAACTCAGTTCTTTCTCTCAGTTCCATGCTCTTTCCACTGGAGCATATTACAACAGAATTAAATTAAATTAGAGGACACCCAGCTGGTGTTGGTGACTCGGTGTGTGTGGAAAAACCCTTACACATTTGTTCAAAGAAGTCTTTTGTGTTGATTGTTGTTGCTTTTGTAGGAAAAGCACAGTTTGAGTTGGTTGTTCCACACACATCACCCCAGCAAGAAAATGTCCAACACTCTGTTAAAAAGAGGTGTGGGATGTGATCAATCATAGTAGCAGGTACATGGGGGAGACCTAAAATTGAGGGGGACTGGAGGCAACAGCTTCAAAAAAGTATTTCTTCTGAGAGAGAATCAGATGAACAGAGAAGGAATGGTACCCCTTGGAGACACTACAGTGAAGGGAAAGAGGGAAGTTAAATTAAGGATCCTGAGAAATAAGATAAACCACCACTTCCACTCTCCAACACAACCACTAACTCATTTATTGAAGAAACTGTACTTTCATATCCTGGCTGAAGTGGACATTCATAATGTTCACAAAATGCCTAGGAATAGCAAAATCAAACCAACTCCATACAAAACAACCAGAAAAACAATATAAAAAAATATGAATCATACTTTTAGCTGATGAAAATTCCTCCCCAAAAGCAACCAAGAGGTAAAACAGCATAACACAAAATTCTACACTGAATTATATATTCTCAAACTAGCATGTGAAAATAATTTTTAAAAACCACTTAGAATCATAAATTCAAAACTAAGAAGAGCTATGACCTTACTCCTACCCCAAAAACAGGGAGAAATGCAACAAGAGTTGATAAACCACAGTAAGGCATTGAATAAAAAAGCATAAGCATCTAAAAAATGAAAGATAAACTACAAGGTATCCAAAGAAAAAGAAATTCAAATAAAAATCTAATAAGAAACATTGAAAAAAGTCAGTAAATCAACCAAGAGAATGAAACTGAGATAAAGACATTTAAAAACATGTCAGACAGAATCTGACAGGAATGGACAACAAGGGAGAACAAGCACTCACACAGAATACAACATACATATAATTGGAATCTCTGAGGGAGAGAAATGAAACAATGGAACAGAACTAGTGTTTAAATTCCAAAAAAAACTTTCTGGAAATGAGAAAAAATAAATATAAATATTGAAAGAGACCACCATATTCATGGCGAAAGTGACCTGTTATGATCAAATCTGAGACATATTTTAGAAAAATAACTATAAAGGCAAATGAAAAATCCTCAGAGTCTTAAAGCATAAAGATCAAATTACTTATAAGCCTTCTCAGGAGCAACATACAAAGCTTTTAAAAAGCTTACAAAATATATAAAACTTCCTACCAGAATAAATCCAACCCTCTTTAAGGAAAGACAGAAAATCTAGTACTCAACAACAAAACATTCAAAAAATTCAACATCTAATTAAAAATTACCAAACATGCAGAGAAGCAGAAAAATGTGATCCATAAGCAAAGAAAAATTCTCTATTTGCAACAGATCCAGAAATGGTATGGAATTAGCAGATAAATCCTTTAAAATATTTTTTATAAATATGCTCAAGGATATAAAGAAAAATATGGGCAAAATGAGGTGAGAAATGGAAGATATAAAAAGAAAAAGCCAAATGGAATTTCCAGAGCTGAAAAAGATAATATCTGAAATGAAAAAGTTCACTGGATGGGATTATGAGCAGATTAGACACTGCAGAAGGAAAGATCATGAACCTTAAGATATAGCAATAGAAATGCTTTCAAATGGAAACAAAGAGGGAAAAAATACTGAACAACAACAACAACAACAAAAAACTGCACTTCAGTGGCCTGTGGGATAATATGAAGTTGTCTAATTATATGTATATTAGAGGTATCATGTATCATGATTTCCTACCACTGTCAGCTGAAAGGGCCTAGAAGTAATGACCATGTAGTTGCAATAAGCACACTTAACATCCAGATCTTGGTTTCCCAGATATATTTACCCACTACAAGGCTGCTTGATGAAATGACTAATCCCAGGTTTGTGGAATGGAAGGTACAAGATGAGTCTAGAACATCTTGTTGTGCCAAAGAGTAATAAAGTTTTCAAAAAAAATATGGTTTACACACACACACACATATAGCATATATATATATATATATATGGACTATATATGGAGCATGAAAAAATGATGCAGAAGTTGGTTTCAAGTGGCTCTCACCATCCAAGTGTGGGACAATTTGGGCATCAAAATAAATAAGGATGGTAATGACTAATAATCCATTGAATGCAATAGGATCCATGATTATTAAATAAATAAATAAGAAAAGGCCCTTTCTTATAGTAAAATTCTAATTGGAATTTTGGAATAAGTGGTGGATATGGATAAATATCATTCTGGTTTGGGAGAGAATTGTCAAGGAATGATACCTCTATTTTGATAAGGTCTTAAAGTGTCTTCCCACAGATTACTTATTAGTTGCAGAGTCAAAAATAGTAACTATACAGTGGAGAAACAAGGCAATATCTTGACCAGGTCATCAAAATTAATATTACCAACCAAGGGTAGATGGACATCATGTACCTCCAAATCTGATACCTTGAGAAGAACATAACATTACTTATGTAGTATTTTGGCCAGAGAATACATAACCTGAATTTGAATCTAATCATGAGTAAATATTAGAAAAACACAAACTGAAGCATATCTTATAAAATAAATTAATACTCTTAAAAAATTACAATGTCATGAAAGACAAAGAAAGGCTGAGGAATTTTTCCATATTAGAGAAGACAAAAGAGAGAAGATATACTACCCAAAGCAATCTACAGATTCAATGGCATCCCTATCAAAATGCCAATGACATTCTTCAAAGAAATAGAAAAAGCCACCCTAAAATTTATATGGAACCAAAAAAGAGACCAAAGAGCCAAAGCAATCGTGAGCAAAAAGAACAAAGCTGGAGGAATCACATGACCTGACTTCACAATCTACAAAGCTATAGTAACCAAAACGGCACCATCCTGACATAAAAACAGACAAATACTAATAGAACAGAATAGAGAACTCAGAAATAAATCCATATATGTGCAGCCAACTGATTCTTGACAAAGGCTCCAAGAACATTCATTGGGGAAAGGACAGTCTCTTCAATAAATGGGGCTGAGAAAACTGGATATCCATATGCAAAAGAATAAAACTAGACCCTTATCTCTCACCCTATACAAAAATCAATTCAAACTCGATTAAAAACTTAAATGTAAGACCTGAAACTATGAAACTACTAGAAGAAAACATAGGGGAAATGCTTCAGGACAATGGTCTGGGCAAAGATTTTATGGCTAATACCTCAAAAGCACAGGCAACGAAAGCAAAAATAGACAAATAGGATTATATCTGACTAAAAAGCTTCTGCACAGCAAAGGAAACAATCAGGAGATTGAAGAGAGAACCTTCTGAATGGGTAAAAAGTACTTGTAAACTATTCATCTGATAAGGGATTAATATCTAGAACATATAAAGAATTCAACTCAATAGCAGAAAAACCAAATAAGTCTATTAAAAAATAGGCAAATCCTCTGAATAGACATCTCTCAAAAGAAGACATAAAAATTGCCAACAAGTATGTGAAAAGACATTTGACATCACTAATCATCAAGGAAATGCAAATCAAAACCATAATGCAAATCAAAATCATAACCATAATCATCTTATCCCAGTTAGAATGGCTATCATCAAAAAGAAAAAAAAGAAAAAATGTTAACAAGGATGTGGAGAAAGGAGTCTCTTATATACTGTTGATGGAATGTAAATTGGTGCAGCCATTTTGGAAAACTAAAAACTAAAAAGAAAACTACCATATAATCCAGCAAAGCAAATAACAAATTTCCTGACTAATTTTAGATTGAACATGACTAAATCCATTTGAATGCTAAGAAGCCACATGTCATTTGGTACAATATGACTTTATATGGCTGTATGCCATTCCCCTGTATGTCTCTATAAGTTGTTTCCAACTTTTTGCTCACCACAGGTGTTTAATAAAATGAAAATGGTCCATTTGAGGAAGTTTATGTGATCATTTCAAAATGCTCTTCTTTCATAAAAGATCACAGGGACCTTTTTCTGGTCCCTGTTACTGGATGCAATTTTTCCTTTTTGGATCCCCCATATTAATTTGCTTTTATCTTTCTCATGGAATTCACCATATTCTGCCATGGGATTATAAATCAGATCCATCCATTTAAATCTGCATGTGTCACTTGCGATCTTGGAAACTATGGAAATTCTTTGTACCTCAGTCTCCCAAAATGTAAACCAGAGGTAATACTCAGATTTGCTGTGAGGGTTAAATTAGGTGATACATGTAAAGAATTTAGAACAATGCCTGGCTATATTCTACATACTACAAAATTAAAAGACAATGATCCCAAAAATGAAAAGGAAATCAAATCCCTGAAAATTAAAAACAAACTTTGAACTGAACTAACTATATCTCCAGTTGATGTCATAACCACACAGAGAACAGAATTAGATGACTTTAAAACACAGTATTTTGACTGTCCATCCTTAATGGGATATATTACATAGTCAAAAAGAATGCAATAAGATCTTAAATTGCATTTAGTAGTCTTATTGATAGCAGTAACATTGATATTGTTATTGTGAAACTATCATAGGTATTTTGTAGGATATAGCAGATTAGTAATTATGTAAATGTCATTAGGAAACAATATTTTTATTTTTTATTTTATTTTATTTTATTTCAGGGTATTATGAGGGTACAAACATTTTGGTTATATTTTATATCTTTGCCTCTCCTTAGCGAGGGTTAGAGGTATGCCCTTCCCCTCTACAATGCTCACAGTGACCTTAAATTGTGAGTTTACCCCACACAATCCCCTAATCCCTGAAGAATATTACTACCATGTGAGCACCATAGTGTTAATTGGTCAGTACCAATTTGATGGTGAGTACAAGTGGAGCCTATTCTTCCGATCATGTGTTACCTCACTTCGGATAATGGGCTCAAGCTCAATCCAGGAAAATAGAAGAGGCGCTAGATCACTGTCGTTTCTTATAGTAATATTCCATTGTATACATATACCAAATTTTAGTAAATGAATTGATGGGCACCTGGGTTGTTTCCACATCCTTGCAATAGTGAATTGTGCTGCC
>VBSM01002153.1:37141205-37163947 GCA_008086735.1 Cheirogaleus medius | reverse complement strand
GAGTGTTCCTGTCTCTCCACATCCTTGCCAGCATTTGCTGTTTTGGGATTTTTTAATAGAGGCCAATCTCTGGGTTAGGTGATATCTCACTGTGGTTTTGATTTGCATTTCTCTAATGATTAGAGAGATGTGGAGCATTTTTTCATATGTTTGCTGGCCATTATTCTGTCTTCTATTGAAAAGTTTTTGTTCATTTCCATTGCTCATGTATTGATGGGGTTGTTTGATTTTTTCTTGTTGAGTCTTTTAAGTTCTAGATAGATTCTTGTTATCAACCCTTTATCGGATGTGTAGAGAGCAAATATTTTCTCCTATTCTGTAGGCTGTCTATTTGCTCTAATGATAGAGAAACAAGATTTTTAATACAGGTTGAGCATCCCTAATCCAAAAATCCAAAATCAGAAATACTCCAAAATCCAAAACTTTTTGAGGCCAACATGATGGCTCAAGTGGAAGAGTCCACACCTGACCTCATGTGATGGGTTGCAGTCAAAACACAGTCAAAATTTTATTTCACATATTAAATTATTAAAAAATATTGTATAAAATTATCTTCACATTTTGTGTATAAGGTATATATGAAACATAAATGAATTTTGTGTTTAGACTTGCATCTCATGCCCAAGATATCTCATTATATATATGCAAATATTCCAAAATTTGAAAAAATTCTGAAATCTGAAATACTTCTGGTCCCAACCATTTCAGATAAGAGAGAAATGCCTGTATAGGAGAAAAAAATATACAAATATAAAATCAAAGAAATTGAGCTAAAACCCTGTAATCTTGAATTTAAACTGGAAATATCAGCAGAGATTCAAGATTTTTTTCTTTTGAAAAAATTACCTATTTCCTAGTTCTATTAGAAAGACCTAGAAGTAATGACAACCCAGTGTCATTGAGTACTCCTGATTATCGTTTCTAACTACCATCTCCTACTAAAAGGAACCACGGCTATGTGTAGTAATGAGTAATTCCATGTCAGGGGCAGGAAATGAACAGGATGAGTCTGGGCCATCTTGTGCTAGAAAGCATGAAAACTATCAAAGATTAATGTGACTATATCTATTAATAAAATGCTTCATAGGAACCAACTTGAATATTTTCTCACTGGCCAAAAGTGGGACAATTTGAGCATAAGAAAGAATAAAGCACTTCAAATATATGGAAAATCCATACATTCACAATAACTTTTTTTAAAAACCTCATTAGAAGTTGCTAGGGCACCAAATTACTATTCTCAAAATTTGTAAATAAAAAGAAGCAAACATTGACCCTATATTCTATCTATAAATTGCATTTTAGGGTAACAAAAGAGTTAATGAAAAAAAAGTTATTTAGAATCAGAAATTCATTATTTTGCAACCTCAAATGAAATATTGGATGGAGTCACAATCATCAATGGATGCTAAAGCAATTAGGTGAAGGTTGACAGAAAATCTTTTTTTTCTTTTTTTGAGACAGAGTCTCACTCTGTTGCCCGGGCTAGAGTCCCATGGCATCAGCCTAGCTCATGGCAACCTCAAACTCCTGGGCTCAGGCGATCCTCCAGCCTCAGCCTCCCGAGTAGCTGGGACTACAGGCATGCGCCACCATGCCTGGCTAATTTTTCTATATATTTTTAGTTGTCCGGCTAATTTCTTTCTATTTTTTTTTTTTTTTTTTAGTAGAGACAGGTCTTGCTTTTGCTCAGGCTGGTCTCGAACTCCTGAGCTCAAACTCCGCCCTCCTTGGCCTCCCACTGCTAGGATTACAGGCGTGAGCCACTACACCTGAAAATCTTTATAATGCAGGAATCAAGCTGACACCACCTGAACCCCAAAGCAATATTTCATTATTAAAAATGGAACTACCAGGACACAGTGGCAAGCCGGTAGGTAGTCCCAGCTACTGCAGAGGCTGAGGAAGGAGAATTGCTTGAACCTAGGAGTTCAAGGCCACAGTGCCCTATGATCATGCCTGTAAATGGCCATTGCACTCTGGTCTGGGCAACATAGGGCGACTCTAAAAAAAATAATAAAATAAACAAATAAAAACAAAAATGGAACTACTAGACATATGTACCTCATGATGTGATGTAATAGGAAGAATATGGCAAGCACTATGAAGTATTCAAACATAAAATATAGAACCTGAATCTAACAAAAATTCTAGATTTCACCACCTGTCTACAGAAACAAGATGAATATCACAATGAAGTGATCAGCTAAATCCAGAGTATGCAATATTCTGTAGTACAAATGGCCTAGTTTCTCCGGTAAATCAATAGTGTGAAAAAAGGGTGGAGTACTGATAAAATACAGTAAAAGGGACTTCAGAAACATGACCACTAAGTGCAATGCATAGACCTTGTTTAAATCTTGAATTGAACAAAACAACTATAAACAGAATCTTTGAGATAATCAGGAAAATTTTAATACTTGCTGGATGATGGATAGTTATTGAGATTTTTCTTAATTTTGTGTGATAGTGGTACAGTGGATATGATTTCTTTTAAAGTCCTTTTCAGAGATACACATATGGAAATTGGGATATACTTTCTAAATATTTTAGCTAATAAAAAAGACAGAATTGTGGGAAGGGCAGGGAACAAGAATGTACCAATATTAATTGTTGTTGAAGTTGATAATCATTGAACTTAGGGTTGATGTTGATTGATTAAACTATCTCTATTTTTATGTATGTTTAAATTTTTCCACAGGAAACTGTTCAACATTAAGGTAATATTTGTTAGGAAAAAACATTGATAGTATAACTACATTAACACATAACATATAGTATCCCACGTTTGGGAGCAATCAAAAAATTCACTATAATGAGTGATCATTGTAAATTTTTATGTTATTTCTGAGATGATTAATTTTTAAATGGATTGGTAATTTTAAAATCATCAACTAATAAAGTTTGGTGATTGATAAATTTTGCCGAGTATATAGAAAGTTTATTTAATTATTTTATTTTCGTAAAGAAACAACCTTAATAGAAAGTACAGCTGGCTCAATGTACATGGGGAAGCACACAGCTCACGTGTGCATCTGGCAGAACCCCCAGCACAGAGATGAGCAGGTGCTGTTTCCAATGACACCGACTTGTGTGTGTCCCAATACTATAGTTAGAAAATGGCTTGGATTCTTAGTTGCTTTTCCCAGAACTCAAAGATTGTCTTCCTGTTTATCTTGGTGGAATGCCTATGTTATACTTGTGATTTTTCTGTTCTCTGTAACATATTAAAACTAGATTGTCACAGATGGGGAAACAAGAGGTCATTAGTTAACAATCAGATGTTTTATTTCCTGAGCAGAAAAGATATTCTGTTGTGAATTTTTAACATTTTAAAAGAAGAAACAGGGCTAGTCCCTGGAAGGTAGATTCTGGTCACTGGGCTTTCCACAAGAGTCAACACAGTTATTTCTAAATTAATTTCCTCATTCAACTCTGTCCTTGCATTTAATGTCAGCTTTGCCTCTGTCTTTTAGTTCTTAGTTCACAGTGGCTACTTCTTTATATTGTTTAAGTAAACACTGCCAGAAGAGCAAAGGGAAGCCAAATAGGTGGCCTATTAGCCTTGGTCTAAGTTGGTATGATATGGATAGCACTCTTACTCTAATTCATTCTCTAATTTCTAGAACAGTTGCTCTTGATTAGGTTGGGGCAGAAAAAAATTTGAAATAATTCCTGGCTTTGAGAAACATAAGCCTTTGTTCACCCCAGAGTTATTAGGTAACCCACCTAGTGCTACTAATCATATAATCTTAAGCACTGGAAGGGACACTCAGTGTCTCATTCTGTATTTGTTTCTCCTTTTGTAAAACTGGCATAATAATGGTACTAACTTCATAGCATTGTATGAAGATTAAATTAGTTAATATTTGTAAAATGCTTAGAACAGAGATCAGCACATACGTAAGCTCCATATGTATTTATGAAATAAATTCCTGCACGACATTGTGAATCTTCTCTATAATATTTGAATTAGTGGTAACTGCTATAATGCTCATGGAGTTCCAGAATCTTGTTGATGAACTTACCAATGGCTATTGCACTGCCAGCAAATGGTATGGTGAAACCTCACTAATTTGGAATGAGTTCACAAATTATTAAGCCTGAATAAATGAAAATTCTGAAATCATGGATCTTCGGAAATATTTTAAAATCAATATTTAAAATTTTACTATTCTATTTATGAAAACTTTGTGTTATATTTGACTAAGTATGTTCAAGTTATACATGTTCAATTTGTGATTTTGTACACTTAATTGGAACAAAAAGCTAATAAAGGTTTTGATACAGACATCTATGCTTGTAAGTAGATTTCAATAGAGATATATGAGTAGAGCATATAGATGTATAAGTAATTTGTTTGCACACCAGAGAGCTAGCGATTTTGAAAGAAATTGTTGGAAGAATCAAGTGTTTGTGGAATGAATGTTCCTAGTAAAGTTCCTGTTCTTGTGAATAGTTAAGAATCATTTATAATTACTACAGCAAAAGTAAAAATACTATACATAATTTATATTTATCAAAAATGTTTTAAAAGTTTGCTTTCAAAAGCCATGATGAAAGCCAAGGCTTTCATAAGCCTTTATGTTTTTAAGAATTCCTGAATTAATTTGCTTAGACTTTTATTAGTGCAAAAGGCAGAAGTAGCAATTCCTTTTTCTGTGTTCCCATCCCATCCTATTCATTACTCTCCAAATTCTGGATTGTCATTATTTGTTTACATAGCTGCCTCGTGCACTGGACTATGTGTCTCTGAGTGTAGTATGACTAATTCATTTGTCTGCCAAGGATAGTCTGGCACGTAGTATGTTGTCAATACTTTTGTTGAACAGCCTAATTAGTAATGTGTACAACAATGGCATTTTACTGTAGTTAATAAAGCTCTGGGAAGGTAGGAGACACATTTGAGATAGATATAGGTTTTAATTCTTTACAGAATGTTGGATTTTTAGTTTGGTTTGGAATTTGAAGCTCTGAGTATAATACTTCTCAGTTTCCCAAAGGGTAAGCTAATTGGAATTAATGGTCTTCTTTCACCAGGTTGGATACCCAGAATGCCATTTATGCATGTAGCAGAATTTTATAACAGTTTTAAATTCTGTATAGTTGATGGAGAGCTTTTATGGTGTTGGATTCAAACTGTTTTTTCATTTTTAAAATTTTTCCCTTTCATTGATGTGCAATAATTTACATATTTCTGGGGTAAGTGTGTTACATGCATAGACTATGTAATGATCCAATCAGGGTATTTGAGGTATCTATCACCAAACTGTTTTTTTTTAATTATTCTGCAAAGTGGTTTGTAATAATTACTTACATTCGTTTGCTTTTGACGCACATATTGCAGTTCTTGTAAGTCTTGTAAGGCTTAAGGACTGCTGAAGTTACCTGCAGTCTATTCAGATGATACACAAGTGTAGCACAGCATTTTTCACATTAGGTGTTCGATAAAGAGTGTGAAAATCTAAATCACAGGCCTTTTATTAAGACAAATGGCAGGTGGAGAGAAACACCCTCGGCTTATTTCTGGTAACGTTTTTATGTTCCGTAAAACAAAGAATTGTATTCATCAGTGTAGCAGATTTTAGTAGCATCTTTAATGAAAGATTTTTAAATGTAAAAATCGTAAATGTAGCAATGCTCATTTACCACCAAAATCCACTTCTCAGGAATAGTTCCATCTGTGTGAATTTAAGTGCCTGAATGTGGACTGATTACCTTATCCTGGTAGCCAAAAATTTCTTCATGGAGTTTCGAACTTAGCAGGATTTCACAGAGTTTAAAAATAGGTGTCTTTTTTGTTTTTAATAGCCCTCAAATTTCAGTACCTTTAAATCAGGTTCAAACGGGGAGCAGGGGCTTGGATTAACACCCCAACAATACTTATTTTTGTTTTTAACCATTTCAGGCCTTCTTGAAATAGAGGCTGTGTGGCGTAATGGAAAAAACAGCCTTGGAATCTGACAAAATCTGATTCCTGGATTCAGTCCCAGTCCTGCGTGACCTTGGGCAAGTTACTTTACTTCTCTGAATTTCCGTTTCCTCCTTTGCAAAATGAGGGTCGCAACAGCCACCTTGCACCAGCGTCCGGAGCGCGCCGGGCACGCCCCGAGGAGACGAGCAGCAGCCATGATTACGGCCCCGCCGCTCCGCCGCCCCCAGCAGGTGTAGGCGCTGTCCCCGCCGCCCCCGCCCTCCTGCCGCTCGCGGGCCTGCCCCTCGTTGTCCCCGCGCAGGCCGCAGCGGGGGTGGCGGCACACCACCTCCCGGAGTCCCAGGCCTACCCCGGGCGGAGCCGGCCGAAAGGCGCAGGGCAGGCACTCGAGAGACCCAGCTCGGAGGCCGAGGCCCAGCCCCGCCGAGTGCGGGTGAGCGGAGGCGGCCCCGGCGCCGCGCCCGCGCCCGAGCGTGTGCGCGGCCGCCGCCCCCTCGGCCCTCCCCTCGGCCCGCCCTCCGCCCCTCCGCCCTCGCGCGCCGCCCGCCCGGGTCGCCGCGGGGCCGTGGTGTACGTGCAGAGCGCGCAGAGCGAGTGGCGCCCGCACGCCCTGCGCTTCTCCACAGCCTGGGCCCGGCCGCCCGGGACGCGGAGGCGGCCAAGGCGGCGGCCAAGGCGCCCGCTCTCGCGCGCCCTGGGCCCGCGCGTCGAGCAGAGGTCGCGGTTCGCCGCGCAGGCCGCGCTCCCCAAGCCCGCGCGGAGATGAGGCGCTGAGGCGGCCGCCGGCGCTACGCGGGACCCGAGGACGAGGAAGCGGCCGGGCCGAGGGCGCGGGGTGCCGGCCTCCCTGAGGCGAGGGGTGGCGGGTGCATGGCGCAGTAACGGCCCTTGCCGCTCCCCCCGCTCCCCGGCTCCGGGCGCGGCTGTCCAGCCGCCACCCCTCCTGCTCGGCCGCCGCCGCCGCCGCCATGGCCAATGACAGCGGCGGGCCCGGCGGGCCCAGCCCGAGCGAGCGAGACCGGCAGTACTGCGAGCTGTGCGGGAAGATGGAGAACCTGCTGCGCTGCAGCCGCTGCCGCAGCTCCTTCTACTGCTGCAAGGAGCACCAGCGCCAGGACTGGAAGAAGCACAAGCTCGTGTGCCAGGGCAGCGAGGGCGGCCACGGAGCGGGCCCGCACCAGCACTCCGGCCCCGCGCCGCCGGCCGCCGCGCCGCCGCCCAGGGCCGGGGCTCGCGAGGCCAGGAAGGCAGCGGCGCTCCGGGACGGCGCCGCCGCTGCCGCCGCGCCAGCTGCCCGGGACGCGGCCAAGGCAAAGGCCAAGCCCGCGGCCGACCCCGCGGCGGCCGCGTCCCCGCCTCGCGCGGCCGGCGGCGGCCAGGGCCCGACGGTGGCGGCCGAGGCGGAGCCCGGGAAGGAGGAGCCGCTGGGCCGCCCGTCGCTGTATCAGGAGAAGGCGAACCTCTACCCCCCGAGCAACACGCCCGGCGAGGGACTGAGCCACGGCGGCGGCCTGCGGCCCAACGGGCAGACGAAACCGCTGCCGGCGCTGAAGCTGGCGCTCGAGTACATCGTGCCGTGCATGAACAAGCACGGCATCTGCGTGGTGGACGACTTCCTGGGCAAGGAGACCGGGCAGCAGATCGGCGACGAGGTGCGCGCGCTGCACGACACGGGCAAGTTCACGGACGGGCAGCTGGTCAGCCAGAAGAGCGACTCGTCCAAGGACATCCGAGGCGATAAGATCACTTGGATCGAGGGCAAGGAGCCCGGCTGCAAAACCATTGGGCTGCTCATGAGCAGCATGGACGACCTGATCCGCCACTGTAACGGGAAGCTGGGCAACTACAAAATCAATGGCCGGACGAAAGTAAGTGTGCTGGGGTTTGCGCTGACATCCCCTACTCGGCGGGCGGCCTCTTCCCGCGACTCAGCTGCTTAGGGTGAGGAGCAGGATTCCTCTGTGTAAGAGTGATTGCTTCTTGTGTAACACTCCATAAAGAAAACGGATAGAATCCGTAGGTAGGTGTTTCTCTAGTTAGACCGTTTCTTAGTGTCCACTATTTTCCACTTACTGCCTGTTTCATAAACTGCGACTAATTGCATGGTTTTCCAGCTAAACTTAGACACCATACTCTCCCTTTAACTTTACTGTTCTGTTTCTTCCATTCCACTATTAGACACAATTCAAACCTTATTGGAGTTGTAGCCACCCAGTGGGGGACGTTAGAGCACCACCCAAACCTAGTCCTGGTTGTGCATCTGCCTTGTGTTTGCATAAGCTCTTAAATTCCCTGTGGTGGTTGAACCACTCACGACATTCTGATTTACAGAGTCAAATGCTGTGTGTTTAGTTAAGAATCTGCCAGCTTTCTACGAAAAGGTAACTGTAAAATAAGACTTTAGTCCAAAGACTTACGATATTCAGGAAGAGCTTGGCTACTCCCCTCCCCTTTAATAGCTCTCATCCCTCTCCCTGTTCCTACTGTTTTGAAACCCACTACAAAACGGGGTAAGAAGTGTTTCCGTTTTCAGATCTCTCATTGTAGGTAGGTTACATTTTTAGCATAGGTTTCCTTTATTTGCTTTGTTAACATAATCCTTGTGTTGAAAAAGAACTGTTTTGTAGCTTCCTGGGGTGGGGGCAAAAAAAACCCCCACGAAATTGGAGCAGGAGGGTTCCTTTTAAAGTCTCAATTTGGTAAGATCTTTTTGTTTTCTCTTTACTGTTGCAGTTTTTCCCCAACAGATTGTTCAGTTCCTACCTAGTGGGTTCCCTCTTTCCTCCCTCAGTATGGTAAACAATAGACTCTTTCCTCCTAAATGCTCTTGCAGTTGTTTTTCATTTTACTTCCCAGATCTTAATTTTTTCTTTGTATCTACTGCTTGGAGGCCACCGAGCTCCACCCTCCTCTGCCTGATTTTGGGAGTTTTGAGAGATTGTCTTGAGATGATCACATGTACATGTTTGTACACACACACTGACTCTTCCCAATAGTTCTTTTGTGTGGGTGTGTCAGACCATCTGTTTTCACAATTATTATGTGTGATTCTCAGGCTGCTCAAAAGGCTGAGTATAGGCAATGAGGAAAGTTCTAATCATGAAAATTTTGTGGAGAAAAATACAGTATAGAGTCTAATTTACTATTGCCAATTCATTGCTGGTTGAAGGCACATGTTTTAATATCATGTAGTCTCAAAAAAATGAACAGTTGCATAATATTAAACTGGAAGGAAAAAGGGGATCCCTGCTAAAAATCTCAGCCTTGGTCTTTCACAAGATTTTCATTTATATATTTTTAAAAAAACCTGTTGTCATGGATCAAATCATCTGAACATAGTCGTGAACTCTAGAGCAGGAAGGAAATTAGTTTGAGGGAATATATGAAGTATGACCAAAGTATATAGTTGGTGCATAAACTTAAGTTGGAGTCATGAAAAAGATGATGTCCAAAATCTTCTTGATCTGCTTTCCTTAGTTTAGCTTTCCAAGTTAAGCCGAAACCTCTTCTCTGTCTTCCTATTTTCACCTGTCCTTCTCAGGGAAGGGTCAGCAGATAGCCTGACTTTTAGAGAAGTTGCTTCTCATGAGGATGCTGTTAGAAAATAGCTACCTCCTTCCTCAAGAGTCCTAGTGGCAGAAGGTAACAATATTTAAGGTTTTAATTCACTTAACTGTACATTTTGTGTAATAAGGGACTAGCTGAAGGAAGGATGGATTTTAACTCCTTGGATTTGGTGTTATGCTTACATTAATATAATTCTAGGATCTGTGAATATCCTAGGGAATTCTTTTCATTGTACTTCCTTGGCTGAAAGAGTTTTTTGGTAATCATGTTTGAATGTGTAATTTAAGTATTCCTAAAAAAAGCAAGGGTGCTTGCTTTAGGAGAATGAGAAAGGCATCAAAGTTCTGCCCACCATATATTGAGAACCACAGTGTGCTAGGCGCCAGATTAGGCTCAATAAAGACATGATCACAATAATCTTAATCCTATGAAGTGAGTAGTGTTATTCCTAATTTACATTTAAGGAAATTTCAGCTCAGACTTGGCCAAGGCCTACCGCTTATGTATTTAAGCTTAGGTCATTCAGGTATCAAGCCCATGCTTTTTCTACTACACTAGATGTAGGTAGGTAGTACATTAGATGAGAAGATGTAGATTACTTAGCACATTACTGGAACTAAAATTTTATATATATTTTGTTGATGGGGGGTGAATAGCATTAGCTTTCTGTATGAATAGTCATACTCTGTGGTTGGAAATTTTTTTATTAGGTGACTGTACAATGTGGATTTAAGATAGTGGTTTGAAAGCTACTTCGTATTTATCCACCTGAATCATGCTCATGTCAGTGTAACTCTGAGAATATGGTTAGTCTGGTGATTACAGAGGCAGTCTTCAGTTAAGAATTTTGTTATCCTTCATAACATTACAGTGATTTTAAAAGTTGCCTCATCAAATGTGTAGTATTTTTCTCATTTTTACTTTCACAGTAGTAGGTAGGTTGTGGTGTATAGATTTTATATTTTATATATACATTATAGATTAGGAAAGTATAACTCAGAAAAGTTAGTTAACTTGTTGGAAATTCCTCAGCATACCAGGATGTAAGTGCAGGTTTTTGACTAAAAAATCTGATAGTCTTTCATTTACATTATCTGTATTGCATGTTCTTTGTGTATGTCAGGGCCTGATAATCAGATGATACATGATTGGCTGTGGCTTATTGAGTGTAGGCTTTGGTTTCTCTGGAGTTTCTTCTTCAGACATGCTTATCTGGCCACTGTTTATCCAACTACTTTAAAAAAGGAACCACAAGGGAAGGATGAAGTAATACAGGAGAAAAACAGAAACATAATTGTAGCCACTGATGTAACTGAGCTCCCGCTTCCACTTTCTCTGTTCTTCTTTTCGGGATTTTCCCCTTTTTGCCCTTAAACTGCCTTTTGATCCTTTATCCTTTCTCTCACCCTTTTTTCCATCAAGAAGACTCCCAGTGGTGCCCCATAGAAAGGAAGCATGGTCTGCTGCTTTGTGAAGAGTAGTATTGTGCCTTGACTTGGGGTCAGAGGAAGAAGAGGAAAGCATGGGAGTGAGGCTCATGGAAAATGTTGGAATTTCCTAGCCAGTCTGAAGGAAAAAATTTGCCCATTAAAATAAAAGTATTAGGATCATATACAAAACATTTTTGTAATTTAATCCAGAACTTCATCTGTTCAGTTAAAACATACATAAAGGAGAGGAGTAATAAAATATAATAGGTCGAGACCAATACACAGCAGATTATATTAGTAAGATTTTTCACTGTTAACTGTAGTTAATTAGTTAGGTCTGGCTGATTATGGCTTTTAGAGCAAAAAGAATGAGGAAAATTTTACTGTTTTATTATCACTACCATAGCGATGTGGTGACAGTTCTCTTCGATGTTAAAAACAAAACTGACCCAGGAAGAGAGCCCTCCCCAGAATCTGACCATGCTGGCTTCCTGATCTCAGACTTCTAGCCTCCAGAACTACGAGAAATAAACTGTTGTGTAAGCTTAAATAAATAAATTAATAAACAACCAAACCAAACTTTCTTCTCTGTCTACTTCTGCCATTCTCTTTATACTCTGGGCACCCAAGAGGTACAAATTCAAGCAGCTTGTTTAATGGATTAATATTTATATTAGAATTCAAGATCAAAATCAGTTATTCTGTATGCAGAAAGCCTGAAAATACTGCAAATGCAATAGTTCTGCCAGCTGTAAAGGAGATACATGTGGACTGAAAGGGTACTTTTAATAGGTTTTGACAGAACCAAATTCAACTTTGTAGGAGAACATTTTGTACAGTGAGTTAGTTTATGTGTAGTCTACATGTAAACTAACTCCTTTAATTCTAAAGGAATTTTATTTTAAATTAACATATTTTTTGCATGTTTATAACTTATCTACTACCTAATAAGTCACAGAAATATCCTGCAAAACCTTAGGCAGGAGGAGGAGGAGGAGGAGAAGGTCATCTTAAAGATAATGGATTTTGTGTTGCTTTTAAATCTGGGTTGGATCCTGGGTCTGCTACCATTTCTGTGTCCTTGGGCCAGTCTCTTAATCTCTCTGAGCTCAGTTCCTCCATTTGTAAAATGGTGTTAAGTAATACCTGTCTTTTCTGCCTCTTGTTGTGAGAAGTACATATAATGCTACATATAAAGCATTTTTTGGATGGTAAAGCACTATGCAGAACTATTAACTGTTACTCTTCTCATTTTAAAAATTTGCTGTTTCTGATCCTCTCTTTTAAGAGTTCTGTGCTTTCCCCACCTTTTTTTTTTTTTTTTTTTTTTTTTTTTAGAGACGGGGTCTCGCTCTTGGTCAGGCTGGTTTCGAACTCCTGACCTTGAGCTATCCACCCGCCTCGGCCTCCCAGAGTGCTAGGATTACAGGCGTGAGCCACCGCGCCCGGCCCCCCACCTTTTATAAGTTGGAGAAAAAGATTTAGCATGCTCACCCATTTTTGACCTAGCCACTTCCCCTCTATATATACACTTCTTTTTCTAAAAGAGAAGAAATAAGAGGGGTTACATGACTTGTTCAAGGTCACAGAGCTGGCTAGTGACAAAACTGACAGACATTTGATTCATTTCACCCTATATCTGCAACTTTATGCTGTATCTCCTGTAAAAATTGCGTATTCCTACTTAATTTTCATATATTTTATGCCATTTTTGAAGATATGCTTGAATATTTGTGACTTCCTTTTCCATTTACTTCTGTCATTCTACACTCTGGCTTGTTTGACATTCTAGTTTAAATGTTCTTCCTTTAGATATTCCCTCCCTAATTTCCTTAAATGTTCTTTATCCACTTCTGTCTTTCCTCTGATATTGTTTAAAGCCATTTTTCCCTGAAGCAGGCCTGCTGTCTCTTGTTTCCTTAGTAGGAACTGTCTTCCCACTTTGTGTTTGTGGTTTACTTGTTCATTCTGTTTTCCTTTCCCTTTTTTTCCCCACCAGGCTTGAAATCTGTGTTTGTATTCTCTCATGTTTTCTGAAGCCTGTGCCTTTTTGGTATGCCGTTGCATTGATGTTATCAGCTTAGTTGTTTTTATTTAATTTTTCACGTTAGGTCTTTAAAGCTACACCAACTATTTCAGTCTCCCTTTCATTCTAACACATTCTTAGACAGTTTTCATAGATATATTGTAATACTACTGAGCTTGCATTCCACCCTCTTTTCCACCATGGGCCTATTTTTACACTTAGAACTTTATTCGCAACTGCATGATGGCATTCAGATAATTTGTTGAGCCACAGCTTGTCTTTGACTCTTATTCCAGCTAAAAATCCTCTATTATAAAAAACAAAACAAACAAAACACTGTTAGTTAACCTAAATCTTCCCTTATAATATTTTATGCTTATTTCCTAGTCCAAACTGTGAACTGTTCTGCCACCTTTAATGTTTTGTACTTCATAATCACATTTTTGCATAACCAGTTCACAGTTTTAGCCTCTTTGCTTGTTAAGATCACCATAACATTTTTATGACTTTGGAATTCTCATTTTTCTTATGCATTGTCCCAGATCCCATTTCTTTACCAAAGCAAAATACATGTGTTCTTGGTTTCTTGTTGTGTTCTCTGAGTCCTGTTTTGCTAATATTTTAATTCATTTATTCATTCAACAAATATTGAGTACCCTCCATGTATAGGTACTGTATTAGGAGCTAAGGATTTCTGAACACCAATAACAAAGAAAAAGCCCCCACTTTCATGGATCTTAAATTCTACTTAGAGGAGGGGAAGGGTAGGGAGGGACAGTAACAAATGTATAAGTAATATGTGACACATTAGTGGTATACATTAGGATAAAAAATAAAAAAGACAAGGACAGAGTGACTGGGGGTCCTCTTTTAGATAGAATTGATAAAATAAGATGATATTTAAGCAGAGACTTGAATAAAGTGAGGGAGTGCGTTTGTGTATATGTAGAAGAGCATTCCAAGTACAGGTATTAAACAGCAAATACAGAGGCCCTGACGTGAAATGTGCTTGGTGTTCAGAAAGCAGCAAGGAAGCCTCTGTGGTTACAGTTGAATGCATGAGGGAGATGTGATAGTTGGGATAGGAAATGAGATCAATTCATGTAGGGTGTTGCCTTGCAAGCCATGGCAAGGACTCTGGGTTTTATCATGAGTGATATGGAAGGCCACTGAGAATTTGTTTCAAAAGGTCTCTGTGGGTGCTATATGGCAGTAGACCGGGGAAAAAAGGAAGAAAGCAGAAATACCAGTTAGGATATTTATTCTTGCAATACTCTGTGCACTAGATGATGAAGGCTTAAATTAGAGCAAAAGCTATGGAGGTGGTGAGGATTAGTTGAATTCTGGATATATTTTGAAAGTAAGAGTCAGTAAGATTTGCTGATGGATTAGATGTGAGGTATGAGAGAAAGGAAGAGAAGGTTTTTGGCTTGAGCACTTGGAAGGAAATAATTATTATTTTATCTTGCCCCAACTCTTCTTATTTGCTTCTCTTGCCCCACTCTTGCAGGGTTTCCGTTTATAGTAGCCTACTGACACTTACTTCCCAGCCAGAACCACAGGAAAAAAGTCCTGTGCTCTGCTTTTCCACATTCCTTCAGATTGGCTGTGCTTGCCACTCCTGCTATTGGCCTGACAGCCCATCCTCTCTTCTCCATCCTTTCTTCATAGCTTCTTTGTGCAGTATGCTCTTATTAGCTCTGCCGCTGGGCGGCCTGCAGGAATTACTGCAGGAAGCATTGCAGCGCTTCTGTTTGTGCTTTCTTGCATGAACCACTCACTTAAGATGGCTTGTAAATCCATGGAAAGAGAAATGTGTAGAGTCTGAAATTTAGGGAAACATTGGAGAGAAATGAATGGTTCAACATGAGGCAAGCATAGATTTTGATTCAATGTCAAAATAAAGTCAGAAATAAACATCTTCATTTAAACATGCTGTTGAAAATAAAACTGCCACAGACAATTGGGAAGAGGTAGAATGACCATAAATTATCACATAGTTTCATTGACTTATAGATGCAAATGACTATATGATAGCTTCCTAAAGTAGTAAGTAAAGAAGGGGAAAGTTAATGATAGCTTCAGGACCATATTTGGTGATCTACGAAAGTAGCAAATGTATGAGTTCTTCCCTTGATGTGGAGCCTGGGCACTGGAATTTCAAATAAAAGTATCAACTGTCAAATACTGAATACTGATACTATTAAAATTAGAAGGTAGTGTCCAGGACTTTTAAGCATAGAAAGCCTTGCTTTTCACTCTAAGGTGATAGAGGGTCACAAAAGTATGGATGAACATTAGGTGATTATGAAATAGTTTTTACAAATTAAAACTGGCCAGGTGCAGTGGCTCACACACTTTTGGAGACCAAGGTGGAAGGGTTAGTCCTACTCCTCTGAAAGATGTCTTGAAAATTGCTTTTTCTTTATTTATTTTCTAATTTTTTTTTTATTTATTTTTTTGAGACAGATTCTCACTTTGTTGCCCAGGCTAGAGTGCCGTGGCATCAGCCTACCTCACAGCAACCTCAAACTCCTGGGCTTAAGCAATCCTTCTGCCTCAGCCTTCCAAGTAGCTGGGCCTATAGGCATGCGCCACTATGCCCTGCTAATTTTTTTCTATGTATTTTTAGTTGTCCAGCTAATTTCTTTCTGTTTTTAGTAGAAACAGGGTCTCGCTCTTACTCAGGCTGGTCTCGAACTCCTGACCTCAAGTGATCCTCACACCTTGACCTCCCAGAATGCTAGGATTATAGGTGTGAGCCACCGTGTGCGGCCTAATCTTTTATTTTTACTATGGAAAAATTGAGAGTTGATTTTATTAACTTATTTTTTCTTTTTATTGAAAAATGCTTTTTAGTTAGCTTATCTGACATCCTACATTTTCCTCCTTTAAATAGTCCCTCTCTGATTTCCTTAGATGTTCTTTATCCACCTCTGTTTTTCCTCTGACATGATTTAAAGCCATTTTCCCCTGAAGCAGCCCTACCCTCTCTTGTTTCTTTAGTAGGAACTGTCTTCCCACTTTATGCATGTAATTTACGTATTAGTTCTCTTTTCTTTTCCTTTTTTTCCCCCTTTTAGGCTTGGAATCTGTCTTTGTTCTTCTCCCATGTTTTCATAACACCATAGCACTATTAACCACCCCACCTTTAAAATGTTTGGCTTCTCATTTACTGGCCTGTGTCTTAGCCTTTCAATTATTTTCCTCTTTATATCTTTCAGAGTTTTCTTTCTTTACCCAACTTCTAACTATAGTTTTTTCCCTGAAGCTCAGTTCTTAGCTTTCTGCTCATCACTGCTAGAGCACCCATCATGTAGGGAGAGCTTGAAGTATCTATATTTCTAAATTTTTCTTCTTAGCTTGTATTAGTTATCTATTGCTATGTAACAGATTGCCCCATAACTAAGTGGCTTAACACAACACACATCTATCATGTCATAGTTTCTATAGATCAGGAATCTGGTCACAGCCCAGCTGCATCCTCTGTCTCACTGTTCCTCACAGCTGTAGTCAGGACAACGGCCAGGGTCTGTGCTCTCCTCTGAAGGCTTGAATGGGGAAGAGTCTGCTTCCAGGGTCACTCACTGGTTATTGGCAGTGTTCAGTTTCTGAATTGCTGGACTGAAGGCTTCAGTTCTTTGCCATGTGGGCCTCTCTACCATGGCAGCTTGCTTCAATCAAGTGCGCAAGCCAGAAAGGCTTAGTCAGTCTACTAGCATGACTGAAGTCCCAGTCTTTTGTAACCTAATCGTTAAAGTGACATCCTTCATTTGTGCTGTATTCTTTTGATTAGAAGCAAGACACTATGTTGATTCCACATTCAAGGGGAAGGAATTATACAAGGGTGTGAATACCATTTTTTTTTTTTAAGAGACAGGTCTTACTATGTTGCCCAGGGTTGATCTCAAACTCCTGGCCTCAAGGATCCTCCTGCCTTGGCCTCTCTAAGTGCTGGAATTACTAGCTTGAATACCAGTTCTTAAGTTTGTTCTTCCTTTGTAGTGTATGTTACTGTCCTTTATGGTCTGTGGTTTGTCTTCTCTTTTTGCTGTAGTCTATACTTCTTTTCTGAGTACTCTCGTGCACTCCTGGTAGCGCAGGTTCTTAAGTTAGTTTGCCTATGTTCAAACTCTTGTTCTGCTACTTAATTGCTCTCTGATTTTCGGCACATTTTCTAACAACTAATGTGTTAACTTCCTCATCAGTATGATAGGAGTTAATAATAGAACTTAATTCAATAATAGGTTTGTTTGAGGTTAGATGAGATAATACATAATAAGTGTTCAGTAATCTGTGCTCAGTTAATATTAGCTGTAACTATAATGAATAATAGTAGTAGCAACAATCATGACTTCAGCTATTAGGATTTATTAAAGACCTCTTGATATATCTATTACCCTGGCATCTGTAGAGGACTGATGGACATCTCCGCCTGAATTTTTTGTTAGTATTGCAAAACTCAGCATGATTATGACTGAAGTTTCCCCTTGTGGGAAGGGGTGAGGGTTGATAGGGCTGTCTGGTGGGAAAATGGAGGAAGAGGTTTAAAATTGATCCTGTTTGTGAACTCTATTTATTCAACAACTATTTGCAGAGTTCCTGATCTAAGTTACTGAAGAAGGTACCACAGTGCCTAGGTCAAAGTCATTCTCTCTGCCCTTCTGGAATCTTACTGTCTGAAGGAAAGACAACATTGAGCTTGTAATTCCAAGTGTGATGAATGTTTATGAAATAGATGTCCAAGATCCTATGGGAGCATGCTAGAGGAGACCTAACCTTGTAGGCCAGGAAAGCTTTTCTGACAAAGTAGTTATTTAGGCTGAGACCTAAAAGAGTGAGTTAGAGTTAAGTCTATTGAAAGTCTCCAGATCTGGAAAGAGCACAGTGTTTTAAAGGAACATACTTTCTTTTATCCATGTGAAAATTTTACTTATTTAAAAAATAATGTTTCTTACCTGTCTGTTTCTCATTCCCTTTTATACTTTCATAGTAAAACCTTTCTTCATCTCTGTCCTGGATTATTTTATTTATTTATACATGTATACATATATATTTTTTAATATAAAGCGGGGGAGTGAGGAGGAGAGTTCAATTTCCTTTTTTTATTTTTTTATTTTTTTGAGACAGAGTCTTACTCTGTTGCCCTGGGTAGAGTGTAGTGGCATCATTGTAGCTCACTGGAACCGCAAGCTCCTGAGCTCAAGTGATCCTCCTGCCTCAGCCTCCCAAGTATAGCTGGGACTACAGGCGGGCACCACCATGCCCAATTAATTTTTCTATTCTTAGTAGAAATAGGGTCTCATTCTTGCTCAGGCTGGTCTCGAACTCCTGACCTCAGGCAATCCTCCCGCCTTTGCCTACCAGAGTGCTAGGATTATAGGCGTGAGCCGCTATGCTGGGCCTGTCCTGGATTATTGATATTATAAAAGCCTAATGTGTTTTTCTTTTTGTATCTTTTCTTTCCAGTCCATTCTATCCATTGCTACTTTTTAAAAAGAACCTTTCACTTCCTGCCATGTACTTTCTTTTCCAGCCACAGGAGCCTACTTGCAGGTTCCTGAACTTACCCTCATTTTCTACCTCTTGCGTTTCTTCAGCTCTTTTTATGTGGAAAGTGGTAGGAAGGTTCTCTAACTTGCTTCTTGCTCCCATTTCTCTAATGAGAGTCAACTTTGTCCCATCCATTGCTCTGGCACTTCCCATCACTGATAGCACACTCTTCATGGGGGTGAGTTTCCACCCCTGTTTCTTCTACCGTTGTCAGTCACTTGAGGAGAGAACCCCTGTCTTACTCACATTGGTATGCTCAGCATCTTGCATCTGGGGGCCCGGTAAGTGTTACATTTGAATTTCTACTGCACTATCCTAATTGAGATTTTGATGATTTTCTTTTTGGATTGTTACACAGTATTATATTACTTTTTTCCCTAATTTGTTCTTTTCCATGTACTATTCATGTCTATCCTATATAAAGTTACCAACACTTAGAAAAATTTTGCTCAAAATTCTTCAGAGATTTGTTTAAAGGATACAATTTGATTCTTACGCCTTTAATGCTCACCAGCTGCTTAGGCTCACACCGTTTATCCACTTGGATTTGCCACTACTCTGAAGTACAACCACTGTTTCAGCCAGACTTTTCCTGCTGCTCCCCTTCTCCTCTTCCCAGCACATCTGGGAATTCTTGGACTCCCACACCCCTGCCCCAGCAATTCACATCTTCTGTATGCTTTAGGATATGGGCTTTCCCCATTCTCACATATCTTCCTGAACTCTGAATTTCCATTGATCTCTTTTCTCAAAAACCTTATACACCTTTTATTGCTTAATTATCTTCTCCAGAAAGTTATTAGGGCAGGGGAACTGTTTTACACTACCCTGTCTTATGCAAAGCACCTTTTGTTATTGTTCTTGTTATGTACAGCATTATTCACATATGAACACTTTGGTGAATTGCCCTTAGCTGACCCTCTACCCTGTACCTCACCTGCTTCACCACCTTCCCATCCAATTTCTAAAACTGCCGTGAGACATTTTAAAAGTTGTGAGAGTTTTTATCCTATTGTGGTCAACTCTCCTTTCTACGCTTGCTATGCTGTTTCTAGTCCCTAATTTTCCAGATAAAAATAGCCTAGGCCAGCATGGCCTAAACTATTTTTAACGCCAAGTACTGGGAGAAAGGTCTGCCTTGAAGGTGAAATGAAGTTTTATGCCATCATCTAGGCCAAAAGTCAGTTGATCAGGTTACAAATTGTGATAGAACCGTGCACATCCATGGATCTCAAGGGTGTAGAGCCCCCATAGCTTACCTCCCATCATCAATGGCATGAGAATCCGTAGGAAACGGGTCACTTCAAAACAAAACAGCGTAATAGGCATGATGTTGAAAGTGACCTCTTTTTGTTTTTATATATGTGTGTGTGTGTGTGTGTGTATGTTTATGTATACCTCCTTCTACATGACCTAGAAAAGCCTGTAGACAGAAGCAAGCAGACACAGAGTTCAATACCATGTGATTGATGTGCAAAGTAAAATTTTCAAAAGCAAAATTTTTTTTTG
This sequence comes from Cheirogaleus medius, assembly GCA_008086735.1. Lineage (NCBI taxonomy): Eukaryota > Metazoa > Chordata > Mammalia > Primates > Cheirogaleidae > Cheirogaleus > Cheirogaleus medius. The sequence continues at coordinate 37,143,927 of VBSM01002153.1, read as the reverse complement.
AGATAGAGTCTCACTCTGTTGCCCAGGCTAGAGTGCCGTGGCATCAGCCTAGCTCACAGCAACCTCAAACTCCTGGGCTTAAGCAATCCTTCTGCCTCAGCCTCCCAAGTAGCTGGGACTACAGGCATGCACCACCATGCCCAGCTAATTTTTTTTCTATATATTTTTAGTTGGCCAATTAATTTCTTTCTATTTTTAGTAGAGACGGGGTCTTGCTCTTTGCTCAGGCTGATTTCAAACTCCTGACCTTGAGCAATCCTCCCGCCTTGGCCTCCCAGAGTGCTAGGATTACAGGCGTGAGCCACCGCGCCCAGCCCGCAAAATTTTAAACTTCTAAAATTATCATGGCTTTGATTTGGTTTTAGAACTATAATTTATTCAAGATTTCAAATACATGAAAGGAGGATGTAAGTTATATTTAACAAAAGAGGACATGGTTTAAACAAGATGAGAAATATTTCTTTTATGATCAGAAAACCTTTTGGTCTTAACCACATTTCTAGGTTCAAGGATTTAACGTGGGAGAAGCAGTTGATTTAACTATTAAAAGAGGGCAGTGGTGGAGTGCAGGTGATAGGAACTTAGCAGTGTAAAGGTCATTTGAATTTGGTCTTGGAATACATTCAAATATTATTATCCTTAAAAAAAGTTTCATTTCATACTTAAAATGTGTTTTCATTCTCTGATTACAGAGTTAGTAAGGAAAGTAACCTGAGGGTTAATATTTACCATAGATAATTTATGTGCAAAGAATGGTTGTAGTTTTGGGTGGTTACAACCCAGTGTATTTTGGAATAAAATTTCTTGAATAAGAAATGGGCTAAAAAGCATGTGTGGTAATAAATTAGCATCCTTCTCCAAAGCTGACAAGTTTTATTCAAGGCAGTCATATAAGCTAGTGTTTCATAACTGTTTTGTTACAGACCCATATAGGAATCTAATGGAAGCTGTGGACTTTCTCACCCTAAAAATGAACATAGTACAAGCAAAGTTTTGCTTATAATGAAGCCCATCCATAGACTCTATGTTAAAAACTACTGTCACAAGAGGGTTCCAAAAAACCAAACCAAAACAAAAAAACATTTTTAAGCATTTCATATCAGGTTACAGTAGAATAAGGTTTCTATATGTATTCAGCTGCTATTCTTGCCTTTAGAACAATGCTTTGAATTTCTCTCCCCCCCCCATGATAGTACTCAATTTAAATTATAGAGACCCAGATAAAGGAATATAAATTATAACTAACTAGTGGTATGTATGTACAGACTTCTGAAAGATTTTTGCCTTGTACAGTCTGGCCATAGAGCAAAACAAAGTTAACTGGTATGTGCCAGGATGGAAACCATGACTTAGTGATAATGTCTCACCTGGAGAGCATACCTCTCCAGACACATTTGCTAGGCTAATCCTTGCTTTAGAATTCTAGATATGCAGTTTTACCATAAAAGACTTCAGAGTCTTTATCACTAATGATTAACACTGGCTTGTGACTCTCTTTCTTTTCCCTACTTCCCTTTATACTGTCCTGTCTCCTGCTCCCACTGTATATGTGCATATGTGTTCTGCGTTTGTTTTTGTTTTTACTTGTAACTGGCATTTCAGTAATATTAACCTGAATCTTTTAAAAATAAAAGCCTTAGTAGTAATAGTGCTCCAGGGCTGGGGGTGGGGCTGGGGGAGCACCGTTACTAATAAAAATGAAACTAGAATTCATATTGATTGATTTTGTTTATATCAGTTCCTGTAATTGTTATATCCAAAGCATCTCTTGATAGTTTTGGTAGAAAGTATCTTTAAAATATGTAAGAATGCTTCGTTCATATTGCTAGTTTTCAGGAACTGAGCTTTGATGTCACATAGTAACTGTAAGGTGTTTCTTTAATGTGTGCCTACTCAAAAGATAATTTCAGGTGTTTCTTCCTCTTAGAATTGTCTAGGGAAAGGGAGAACAGTGTAGGGGAAAGATGATTATTGCCAGAAGCCAGTTGTGAGAATAGGAACTGCTAGTATTGCTGTGGATTCTTGTCATCTAGCTGTCTTAGCACTGAGCAAATCACTCAGCAACTCTCCCAGTCTCTCCATCTATGAAATGAGAATAATGCTGACCTGATTAACAGAAGAGATGTTGAATAAATGATTATTTGTAAGGAGCTTTTTAAAAAAGTAATTATATTTTTAGCTATCAGCAGTGCCTTTTCAGATTATTAGGACTTGGCCTTGGTTGCTCTTAACTCTAAACACTTATTCCTATTCATCATGTTGGTTAACATTAGCATCACAAGTTAAAATTCAGTTTTAGATTTGGAATTCTTGACTTGCTTTTACTAGGATATCAGAACCTCATTTTAATTAAAATCAATCTATTGTTGGTTAGGTGGATGGCACATAGGCTTGGCACTGTGAGAAAGGAAACTGGTCAGTTGATAAGGGCATCTTGAACTGAATTTCTGATAGTTGTGTTACCTTGTGGGTAATGAAATAACTCAGGCCGAGGAGCACCTTGATCAAAGGATCTTTCTCTCACCATGCCCTCTCCCTTAGCAGAATGAAGTCAAGTGGCAATAAATATTTTATTTATAATCATTAATTATTTAAGCTGTATTTAAAAAATTGAAACCATTAGATGTTAATTAATTTTAGAAGTTAGTGATACGTACAGATAAGCTAGAATAATTGGATCAAATCTCACACAAATGAGTTTATACTCATTTTATAGGTCTTT
>VBSM01002153.1:37107378-37141105 GCA_008086735.1 Cheirogaleus medius | reverse complement strand
GCCACCGCGCCCGGCCATTTTATAGGTCTTAACTGATGTAAACATAGATTTGATTGTTCTGCAATTTGTTGATATTCCTTATTTCTTTTATTTACAATCTAGTCTATAACCTAATAGGAAGCTATAAAAACAACATACTAAAAGTTATTTCTTCCTTTCCTAAAATAATAGGGGGTATTGTGGGATTTGCCTACATTTTAGTCATGTTTTATGGGTTCTTTACCCTTAATAATGTCTTCTAAGTAGTTATTATCAAATTTGTGGAATTATTTTGGTGTCTGCACTGTGGAATTTGACTCATGTGATAATTGCGCTCATAGTAAAAAATGCATTTTAAGAAGTCTGTGTTGCCCTTGATTTAAGAAATTACATGTAGGTTTCACACTTTTTTAAAAATTGATTATTCTTGACATTTTTAACAGTTGAAACATGAAACCATTAAGATGTAAACTACTCTACTATGTATTATAGAAGTAGCTTTTTTTAGTGTCGTTGGATAAAATTATTTTAGTCATTTACAAAGACAATAAAGGTTATTGTTTGAAAATAAGGAATTGAAAGAGAAATGAAGTTAAACTACACGTGTCCATATCTGTATTTTTCTTACATAAATATATACTATCTAAGTATATAAAAGAGTAATTTCTTTGAATTATATAATACTTTGAATAATTAAGGGTGCACCTTTTCAGTTTGGGAATTGCATATATATTTTAACCATAAGAAATCTTCCATATTGTGGAAAAGAGGTTGCTGCTTTGCGACTTTATATGTTTTCTGATTATAATATAATACAGTGCTCCAAAATGCATGAAACAAAAGTTATTTGACAGAATAGAAAGGAGCAATCAGCAAATTACCATTATAGCTGGAGATTTTAATACTTCTTTCTCAGTAATTGTTAGAACAAATAGAAAGCCAACAAGGATATAGAAGATTCCAGCACCGTCAACCAACTTAACCTGATCGACATCTGTAGAAAGCCTACTTGCGTTAACAGTGTAAAACACATTCTCTGCAAGCACACGTGGGACAATACCAGAATAAACCATGTGCTGGGCCATAAAATATGTCTCAATAAACTTAAAAGGATTGAAATCATCGAAAGTATGTTCTCTAACCACAATGGAATTAAATTAGAAATCAGTAATAGAAAGAAATCTTGAAAATTTCCATATATGTGGAAATTAAACAACACATTCCTAAATCTGTGGGTCAAAGAAGAAATAGATATGCCTTGATGAAACAGGATTAAGAGTTCAGAAATAGACCTTCACTCACAAGATTAGTTGATTTTTTTTTTTTTAAATAACGATACCAAGGTAATTCAATGCTGGATAGGTATTTTTTGTTTGTTTGTTTTCAGTAGATGGTGTTGGAATACATGGATGTCTATATGGGGAAAAAAAACCCTGATGCTTACACTATACATAAAAACTAATTCAAAATGGATCATTGACCTAAATGTAAGACCGAAACTCTTTATAAAACTTTAAAAGAAAACAGAAAAGAAAAATCTTTGTGATCTCAAGATAGACAAAGATTTCTTAGGACATAAAAAAATATAAACCATAAAAGAAAAAAATTGGTAAATTGGACTTTGTCAACATTAAAGCCTTTTGCTTATCAAAAGACAGCATTAAGAAAATGAAAAGAGAAACCCTTTTGGGAGAAAATATTTACAAAACATGTGTATGACTAAAGACTTGTATCAGAATGTACAAAGGATTTTTTAACGTAAGAGAAACAACCCAAAAGAAAAATAGGCAAAAAATTTGAACAAATATTTTACAAATGAAGACAGATGGCCAAGTGCATGAAAAGGTTCTCAGCATCATTGGTAATTGGAAAAACGAAAAGGAAAACCACAGTGAGATACCACTACACCTAGAATGGCTAAAGTTAAAACTGTTGGCAATACCAGGTTTTGCAAGGATGTGGAGCAGTTGGAATCCTCATGCACTGATACATACATTCATTTGTTGTGGGAATGCAAGATGGTATTGCCACTTTGGAAAACAGGTTGGCCATTTCTCTGAAAGTTAAATATAAATTTATTGTATGTCCCAGCAGTTCTACTCCTAAGTATCTATCAGGGGAAATGAAAACATGTCCACACAAAGACTTCAGCATTATCACCAAAAATAGGAAACAACCCAAATGTCCATCATCTGATGAAGAGATAAATAGAATGTGCTACATCATGCAGTGGAGACAATGGGGATACTATCCAACCAATAAAATGAAGTGAAGTATTAATAGGTGGGTTTTTTTTTTTTTGAGACTGAGTCTTACTCTGTCACCCAGGCTAGAGTGCTGTGGCATCTGCCTAGCTCACAGCAACCTCACAGTCCTGGGCTCAAGCAATCCTCCTACCTTGGCCTCTTGAGTGCCTGGCACTACAGGCACGTGCCACCAGGCCCGGCTAATTTATTCTATTTTTGGTAGAGACAGGGTCTCACTCTTGCTCAGGGCTCAAGCTGAGCTCGAACTCCTGAGCTCAAGCGATCTTCCTGCTTTGGCCTCCCTAGTGCTAGGATTACAAGCGTGAGCCACCGCACCAGCTGAAATGAAGTAGTCTTTTATGCAGCAATGTGGATGAATCTCAGAAACATCATGCTGAATGAAAGATTGATTATACCATAAATTATTTAGCTCCTCGTGGTTGAAGTTTGGGTCATTTCCAATTTTTTGTGGTGATAGTAACACTGCATTAGATATTCTTGAAGATGTATCTTTGTGCATTTTACAAGGTTCTTGTAAGAAAAATTTCTAGAAGTAAAATTGCTGTGTTAGTGAACATTTTTAATGTACCAATATTTATATTGCCAACATATATTAAATGCTTATTATGTACCAAGCACTATTAAGTACTCTTTCTACCTAGATTATATCATTTCTCACAGCAACCTCATAAAGTGTAGGCACTATTATTTCCCCCATTTTATAGTTGAGGAAACTGAGGCACAGAGAGATTTTTAAAAATTTGTTCCAAATCACGTAGCTAGGAAGTTACACTAACCATGATAGTCTAATTCTGGAGTTTGACCTCCTAGCTCAGACATGTGAAGTATGTGTGTATGCATGTTTTCAGGGGTGTTGTATTTATATTCAGCTCTTCTACTTGATCTTGCTCTGTGTATTACAGAAATTATTTAATTTTAAAAAGTTGGGATGAGCCAAATATTTATCAGATGAGTCTTTTTCTTTATTAAAATACTTTCAGAAATGTGCTGTCGAGATGTTGTTTAATTTCAACATGGACAAACTCTCAAGAAAAAAATTAACCATTTACTCGAACGTTATTTTGATAGTATTCCAATATAAAAATCTTTGAGCAGGTTAGTTTTTCACGTAAATCATAACAGGTATTGGTCAAGTAGTAAAGTTTTTATTGATTGTAAACACTTATTAGGGTACGGTTTTCAAATAACTCAGGCAGTGTATACAGAGGATGTCATAGTTCCTTTAAGTATGTAAGCTTTGCATCAGAATCACATTAGTGTCAGGCCACACTGTAGAAGATCTGTAGATCTTCTTAGACATTCTGAATCCAGGGTGAAGACTGACGGCTTCTTAAAACTTTGTGGAGATTCTAATTCACATTTGGCTCTGAGAAAATGGGTATAGGGCACACTTTCAGTTGACAAAGGACACAAAAAACGTTATATCCTGTACTCTCAGATACCCGAAGGACGTTTATTAACTCTTCTAAATACCTCATAACCAATAAGTTTGAAAAAAAATATCCAAAACAAATTGGTTTACATTTTCTTGATTATTACATAAATTAATATTCTCACCTTTTCCCAAAGTTCCTAAAAGTAGGTAATGCTATCACTTATTTACTTGATCACTTATTTATTCCTTAATCGTTATAACATGTGCCTTCAAGTGCTATTCTGAAACTAATCTTTGGAAACTAACTTTTAAAAGTCACTATTCCTGTAATAAGAGGATCCGTCCTTTTCCCCTCTCCTGTCATTTTCTCCTTAACCATTCTGTAGCACTTGACCTAGAGGTAGTATGGTGTATTGGTTAAGAGTATAGGATTTGAAATCAGGCTGCCTGGATTCAGAATCCAGCTCTGCACTGACTGGTTGTGTGATACTAGCAAGTTATCTGCTTCATTTTCATGTTTGTTTCATGGCATAGCAGCAATATCTATGTCATAACTATTGTGAAGCACTGTACCTGGCACATGGTAAGCCATCAAAATTACCACCTGTTGTTATACAGCCCCTCCTTTTTAAATGCTCCTCTGTTGGCTTACCTGATACTGTACTGCCCTGGGTTTCTGTAACCTCTTCTCTGCCGGCTTCCTTCCTTCTCACTAGTTGTAGGTATTTCCCTCTGGTTTTGGAGCCAACAATCTTGTCTTCACATATAGTGTGGGGGACCTATAGGCTACTGGCTTTGGTATCAAGTAGACTGGTGTTTGAATTCTGCCCTTGATTCATATTAGCTTTATGATCTTGGAATTTTAAATTTTGTTCAATCCTTTCCAAACTCAGGTTTCTAATCTGTAAGAATAGTGGTGATTTCTTTATTGCAGGTTTGCTGGGAGGATTGGAGATAATATAAAGTGGCTAGTACAGAGTCTAACACACTGGAGTTGCTGCGTAAATGGGAGTTGCTGCTTCTGCTGTTAGTTCTAGCTTATTGATCTCATCCATTTCTGTATTGATCCCTGAACTGTTGATTTATTTTTTTTATTTTTTATCTATTTTGAGACAGTGTCGCACTCTGTCTCCTGGGCTAGAGTACAGTGGGATCATACAGCTCACTGCAACCTCAAACTCTTGAGCTCAGGCAATCCTCCTGCCTCAGCCTCCTGGGCTGTAGTCCTGGGACTATAAGCATGTGCCACCATGACTGGCTAATATTTTTATTTTTTGTAGAGAGGAGGTGTCGCACTATGTTGCCCAGGCTGGTCTCAAACTTCTGGCCTCAAGCAATCTGAACTATTGATTCTTAACTCTATTTCTCCAGTTGGATTTCTTTCTTGCACTGTTAAGGTGTACCTCATGAAATTGAGTTTTCACATCTGATGTCAAACTAATCCTCCCCTAGTGTCTTCCTTCTGAAACCTCTTTATTGTGTGCTCTGTGTTTTTATTCATGTTTCCTCCCAGCCATTGTACCTTAGCATTGAATTGACTCATTCATCCTCTTGTTTCAGTCTGTCTCTGGTTCCTGTCTACATTCTCACGACAACACTTAAACACTCATCTTTGATTTCAGTTCTTACTGCCAACTGCTATAGTTTAGACTCTCATTACCTTTTGTGTGTGTGTTTTTTTCCCAGTAGCCATGCATCTCATTTCTCTGACTCCATTATTTCTTGTTCTCCCTAGTCTGTCCTTTACATTTATCATTTTCTCTTAATCATATTTATCTTCCTAAAGTGGGAATCAGCAGATTTTCTTTGCCAAAGGGCCAAGTAGTAAATATTTTAGGTTTTGTGGGCCATGCAATCTTTGTTGCAGCTACTCCACTCTGCTGTTGTCACAGGAAAGCAGCCATAGAAATATTCAACTGAATGAGTGTGACTGTGTTCCAATAAAACTTTATTTATAAACACAAATGAGCATCTGGGCGCACGCCTGTAGTCCCAGCTACTTTGGAGGCTGAGGCATGAGTATCACTTGAGCCTAGGAGTTTTGAGTCTAGCCTGGGCAACATAGTGAGACTCTGTCTGTAAAAATAAATAAATAAATAAAAGTGAAAAAGAATAAAAATGGGTGGTTGACTAGATTTGGCCCACAGGCCATAGTTTGCTGACCCCTGTCCTAGAGGACAGCTCAGATTGTATCAGTGTTTGCACACATGACTTCAGCCATTCTATAGCTTAAAAAATCATGTCTCAATTCCTTAGCATAACATTTGAGATCTGCTATTATATGGCTACCACTCAGCTTTATTTAGCTTTATTTCCCCCTAATACTCATCATGCATTCTCTACTTTAGCAAATGGAACTACTTCCTGTTCTTAGAACGTGCCACGATTTATTAAAGGATCTCATGGTGGTTTTTTGGGTAAGGTCTTAGGGGAAGCACTCTATATTTTTAAAAATTTATTTTCCGTCTTTTCTTTTAAATTACCACTGCATACAGTATTTCTTGAAATAACTCTTCTTTTAGATTTGTGGGTTACATGGTCACTGTTACAGCTACTCAACTCTGCCATTGTTATTTGAAAGCAGCCATAGACAATACATAAATGATTGAGCTTTCTTGACTGTGTTCCAGTAAAATTTTATTTACAAAAGCCAATCATGGGCCATATTTGGCCTGCATGCTGTAGTTTGCCAACCGCTGGTCTATTGGCATTGTGTGGAGGGATATTTGAAGCCACAAGGTAACCAGTGTGTCTTCCTTGAGGGTAATACTAGTTATTGTGTGGAAAAATTATAGTTTAATTGGTAAGATATTTAAAACATCCTTTTAATAACATAAGTGGCTACCTATGGCATAGAGTATATATAAAATCAAAATGACTATTTTAGTTGAAACAAGAAATGTCCTGTTAGTAGTGAACTTCTTAGATCTCTAACTACAAACTCTTATGCCATTTTTTGGAAAAGTTTGAGGAGCACTGCTAGGCACTGGGAGCCATGGGAGGATTCAGAGGAAGGCAGTGACATCAGATTTTAATTTTAGAAAGCTGATTTGATTAGAGTGTGGAGAATGGTTTGAAGCAAGGCACAAAAATCTTGGAGGCAGGGAGTTGAATTAGGAGACTGTTAGGAATCCAAGCAAAGGATAAGGACCTCTTTCAAGGGGGAGGTATTATAATAGGTATGGAGAGATTCATACATGAGACATAGCAAGGATGTTTGATTTGATTGTGTAGGACAAGGGAAATGGAGAAGGATGAGTCAAGGATGGTTTCTAAGTTTCTCTAGGGAAATTGGTTGAACAAAGATGCCACTTAGTAAAGGAAAAAATATGTAAAGAGTAACGTGAAGGCCGGGGAAGACAGGAAGATAAGTTGTTTTGGAACAGTTCAGTTTGCTATGCTTGGTTACATCCAAGTGAAAATTGGTTTTGTAGGTCTGAGGCTCCAGAAAGCGACCTGGACTGTGGTGGGTCAGCAGGGGCTGGAATGCAGTCTCCTGGGGGAAAAGCCATGCACAGCAAGAGTAGTGCTCATGGCAGAAGCCAATGGGGAATAAAGCAAAAACCAAACTAACCTGCATCATCGGTGGAGGAAGGGGAGAAGTGCATTGAATAAAAAGAAGAAAACCAGGAGACATGGTGTTTTAGAGACCAAGGAAGAGTAGAGGTTCAAGAAGATGAATAGCATCAGACACCACAGAGGGGGTTAATTAGGATTAGAACTGAATGACATTTATTGCTTTTATTTTTTAAAAAGGGAGGAGGGTCATTTGGGACTTTGCCCAGGGTAATTTCATTGGAGTTGTGGGAGCGAAAGTCAGAAAGCAGTGAGTTGAGTATGAATGGTATGTGAGAAAATGTAGGCAGGGGTCATAGCCCAGCACTTCTGGTCTATGTTAATGTGTCTGTGAGTCATTTGGAGATCTTACAGAGTGGAGATTCTGAATCTGGCTTGGATGCCCAGATTCTGCATTTCCAACTCTTCCCCAACCTAAGCAATGGCAACGGTGCTATTCTGAGGACCACCTAGACCTAGTTTCCCAAATTGTTCATCAAGGCACCTCAGAGCACTGTAGCTAACTCTCAAAAGGGTGCTGTGGAATATTTTAAATTTTCAAAGGAAATGCAACGACATCATTAAATTGCTACATTAGATCACTGCATTCCTTTTGTTGATGTCATACCTTTGTGAAGCTGGATTTTCAGTGCTTGCTCTGATAAAAAGCAAGTATCGTCTGTCTGAAAATCAGCATGGAACAGGAAATGAAGCTGTCAGTGTCCAATCTGATTGCAAAGTTTGAAAAGTTATGCAGTGCCCAGCAGGCATCAAGTTGTTAGGACTTAAATACTAAATGGTTTGGCCCTTACTACTTAAGGGTAACTATAATTATTAGGTATTTCTTTTGGCCTAGGAGTACCATGAAAAAATTACTGAGACATTAAATGTTCTGTGAACCAAGAAAGTTTGGGAACCATTAACTTATTCATAGAAACTTGCCTATTGAGCCAAAGAAAGCTGAAATGATTGGGTGGTAGCTAAAAGAGGAACAAAGGAGCATCTATTTTAAAATAGAAGAGACAGGTTTGTTATATGTTAGGGGAGGGAGCAACTGATAAAGAAGCAACAGGTGTTGACTTAGAGTAAAAGTCTCTGAGGAAGTGAGACAGGGTGGAATCTAGACCCTGTTTTTCTAAATATTGTCCCCAAACCAACATTGATTTGTTGGAAGAAATGCAGAACTTCTGCCCCACTTGAGACCTCCTGGATCAGAGTATGCATTTTTAACAAGATCCCTAGGTGATTTGTGTGCATATTAAAATTTCAGAGGCACTGTAGGAGGCAGAATTGGAGAAAGATTGTCTTCTCCTCTTATTTATTCCATCACTGAATTGTGTACCTTCTACATTCCAGCCTTTCTGACTGAGGGAAATGAGATGACGAGGGTTATAGATTGAGTTTTATTTAGAAATCTGGGGGTAAAGTTGAGGGAGTTTTTGCCTGATTGCCTTAATTGTCTGCGATAAAAATAGTGGCTGAGAGAGGTGGGTGGGGTGATGGAGGGTTGAAATAACCATTTTCAGGAATGCCAACAGATGTGATCAGAAATATAGAAATTGCCAAGCAGTTCCGAAGATCCAGGTGAGGACAGAGCCAAGTTTAGTAGTGTCAGTCTACATGCTCGTAACTTTTTCCAGCGGTGCTAAGTCTAAGTGGCTTGTGTGTAGGAACTGCAAAGATTGGATTAGTCTAAATTTGTTAGTCTGTGGCTTGAGGTTAAGGAAAAAATAAGCTAGCAAAAGTCTGCCCGGGGTAAGGAAAGAAAGGAAGCCACAAAGAGGAGGAGATGAGGAAAAGGGGGAGAAGGACTGGCGTTTCCCTTGAAAGCCAGTGAAAAGGTCACACATCCTGAAGTTGGAAGAATCGTGCCCTTGTTTTTATCCACCAGGGAGAGGAAAATTCTTTCCTGTCAGGCTGCAGATACTTAACAGCACTTCATAATTGATAAGGTAACAGGGAAGAAGTTTCAGTCTAAGGTGACTCTTAGGGTTTTGGTATTCGAGGCTGCTGGGAACATAGTTCATATCGATGAGGAATTGACTTCCAGTGAGCATTCTTTTGGAGGGGCGGAGGGTGTGATGGGGAAGTGTGGAAGGAGGATAAGACGAGAGTGGGAAATGTTGAATTTGAGGTTGGATGGGGGAATATGTAGGTGAAGATGGCTATTTAGACCACTGGAAATACGGACATGGAACTCAACAAAGGTCAGGCATGCAGATCTATTTGGGAGTCTATGATATAATAATAGCTTCTGTTAATTGAGTGTTCATTGTTAGGCAGGAGATTGAACAGTTTATACATGTTGTCACATCCTCTCATCATCCATTTGAGGCCCAAATCAAACCATTTTACAGACAAGGAAGAAGGCGTAGACAAATGCCCCTTATCGTGCTGTTGGTAATTGGTAGACCCAAGATTAGGAACCAGATCTCTGATTCTAAATCCATGCCCCTCACTATTAAGCTTTCCTATATTCGGGTCACCAGCTTCTGGGTGCTGACTGATACTTGATGTGTTAGACCTTATCAGGTACAAATGACTGAAATAAAACAAAAATCCCTCAAATGAGCTTAAGCAAATCAGAAAAGAAATTTTTTGGTCTCCATAACTTATAGGTCTAGTGATCAACCTGGCACAGTTGGAACTAAGGGCTCAATTTTATCAAAACTTGACCTGTTAGCTCTTCTTTGCTGTATCTGCTAAGCTCTCTAATGTGACAGCCAGATGGCCATAATGGTTTCAGCATTCCATCCTGGAGATACTTGCAGACAGAGAGCCCAAGGGCTTCCACAGAAATCCTGGAGTTGAGCCCATTTCCTCTGATTGGCGGAGGCCAGGTGCCCATTTCTCAACCAGCCTCTGACCAGGGTTGAGCCCCCTGCCCACCCTGGAGGGTAGAGAGTGAACCTCACCCAGGGGTGAGGACTGAGGCACATCGGTCAGGCTTCCCCAGGGAAATGAGGCTCATGGGAAGAGAGTTAGGGGAATGGATGCTGGGCTAACAAAAGCTGCTTGTCAACACATGGGTGAGGATGAAACGCCCCCCCCTCCCGTGACTGGGACTCGGTGAGTCCTGTGTTAGCATGATGACGAGACTGTCTTAACAATGAGAATGGTTGGCATTTGTTAGATTCTTATAGGTACCAAGTGCTATGCTAGTCCTTTATGTGTGTTCTATTTTTAATCCCCACAATGGGCCTTTGAAGTATATATTGTCATTTTCTCCAAGTATAGCTAGTAAGTGCTGGAGCTAAGATTTGATTCCAGGCTGGGCAGCTCCAAACCTTAATCCCTCTATACCACCATAACATTGTTTTTTTGTTGTTTTGTTTTGAGACTGAGTCTCGAGCCGTTTCCCGGGCTAGAGTGCCCTGGCATCAGCCTAGCTCACAGCAACCTCAAACTCCTGGGCTCAAGGGATCCTCTTGCCTCATCAGCCTCCTGAGTAGCTGGGATTACAGGCGCTTATCACCACACCCAGCTAATTGTTTTGTTTCTACTTTTAGTTGCTCAGCTAATTTTTTTCTATTTTTAATAGAGATGGGGTCTTCCTCTTGGTCAGGCTGGTCTCGAACTCCTGACCTCAAGTAGTCCTCTTGCCTCGGCCTCCCAGAGTGTTAGGATTACAGGCATGAGCCACTGCACCTGGCCGACCACCATAACATTTTATTTGTAGTTTTCTCATTGTAGTTTTCCCATATTGTCTATTATAGTTGTGGAGTTAATAGTGGTTGACAACGTACTGAATCAGACAGAACCTGGGCCACCTATTTTTCTACATAGTATGCATAATAAATAATTGTGAATATGACTTAAATAACATTTACTTTAAGTGTTATAGTGGAAATTGCTTATTTCTTAAATTCTTTTTTTTTCCTCTTACAATGTTTGGTGCTTTATATTTTAATCTCATAAGTGGCATTTTACATTTAGCCACTCCAATCCTAGGGTGATTTATTTTTCAAAACTTTTATCCTTGAATATGTAAAATTCTAGTTGGATTGTTTCATTTTTAGTGTATCTCTAGAGATTATGAAAATATTTTTGTTAGTTTTTGTTTAGCCTTTGTAACAGTAGTTTCAAAATCTTATCCAGTATTTCTATAAATGCTTTTTGTTAAAAAAGTGAATAGTATAATTTCAAGGCTTTTATTATCAGAATAATTTATTCTGAGGTTGTCCTTTTTATTAGAATTGGTTATTCACAAAATAAAAGGATAATATCCTAATGTGTCCTTAAATTTTTAAGATGCTTATTTTAAGCAGTAAACCTGGTGTTTTGTAGTGACTAATAACGTTTGAGATTTTAGAGTGGTGAAAGTTACCAAGTACCATTTTATTTTGGTTTCCATTATTGTGGTCTATGTGGTGCTGGTTATATTTCCATAATCCTGTCTGTTCGAAATGTGTGATTTGTGTCATTATAAAGGAAGCAGTGAAGGTTTGGAAATCAGACCAGCCAGCGTTTTGTCCTGATTCCCATCTCAGACTAAAGAGTTTGGGCCAGACCTTTATGGTTTCTTCCAGTTTTAAAATTCTAGACTTTTTATTTTAAATCTTTGCTAGATCAGAAGTGCTGCCTGATGGAATGTATAGTCTTAGAACTAGACTGGAGGACTGTGTAGTCCAGGTTCCTTGTTTTAAAAATAAAGAAACCTGGCCCAGATGGTATGGTCCAAGATCTCACCACCACTTAGTGACAACGGAACAAAGCCAGAGGCATTTCTGCCTCTGCTACTTTATACCCCTCCTTCCTCAAAACAGTTGTACCAGGTTGAAGACAGCCATTGTTCATTTATTTGATTAAAGAAACATTAATTGAATAGCTACAACATAGAAGATATTTTACGAGGCATGTGGTTAATTGCAGAGATGTATAAATGAGATATTATATATGAAAGGCCATGTCGTATGGAGGCTAACAACTAGGCTATAGCATCATCCAGCACACCTGGGTTCACGATCTAGCTGACCACTGAGCTATGCAGTGTCAGGTAAGTTAGGTGTTCCAAGCCTAATTTCCTTGTCTGTAAAATGAGGATAATAGTAGACATTTTATACTGTTGTGAGGATTTAGTGAGATAATAAAGATTAACCTGGTCCCTGGCACACAGTAGTCTCTCTTAGATATTATAATGAAGATTTCTTATGAAAGAAGAAAGGAATTAGGATTTATGGAACACTTTCCCATGCTGTCTTGTTTGTTTCACATCCCTGTGAGGTAGATAGTGATAAACTAATTTTCAAATGCGGAAACAGCTGGGAAGGCTTGGGACTTCTCCGAGGTCCCAGAGCTATTAGTCATAGCTAACTTGTTTTTTATTAATTTTATTTTCTAGAAACAGGGTCTTGTTCTGTCACCCAGGCTAGAGTGCAGTGGTGCGGTCACAGCTCACAGCAACCTCAAACTCCTGGGCTCAAGTGATCCTTCCTGCCTCAGCCTTCCGAGTAGCTGGGACTACCGGCCTGCGCCCCCATGCCCAGCTAATTTTTTCTATTTTTGGTAGAGACGACATCTTGCTCTTGATCTTGCTCAGGCTGGTCTCTAACTCTTGAGCTCAAACGATCCCCCCGCCCAGCCTCCTGAGTAGCTGGGACTACAGGTGCATGCTGCCACTCCCGGCTAATTTTTTAATTTTTTATAGAGACACAGTCTCCCTATGTTGCCCAGGTTGGTCTCTTCCTGGCCTCAAGCAATCCTTCCACCTCAGCCTCCCAAAGAGCTAGGATTACAGATGCGCCCAGTCTAAACCTACTCACTTTTTGCCACCATTCCTTACTGGACATTGCCCTCACTATTTTGGCCACTTTTCTTTTTTTAAAAATACTTTCTCCAGTTTGTCAGCATCTTTCCTCTAATCCCCAGAAATGGATGCAGGCTTTTATATATGCCTTGATTACTATGGAATTTAGTAGAACTGTGTCTGATGTCCCTTACTGTTACAGTAGCTTTTTAGCAACGCAGTGGCTGGTAAGTTTATGGTCAACCAAAGGTCTTTTTGTTTTTAAGACGTCTAGTCTGCCAAACTATCTTAACCCCCATGTTACAGTTTACTCTGCAAAATGAGAATAAAACCTGCCTCCCAGGGATTGTAAAAATTAAATGAAAGAATGAATATAAAGTTCTAAACATAGTGACAGGCACATAGTAATATAAATGGTGGTGGTTATTATGTATAAAATGGTTGAGTTTTGCCATTTTAAAAGTAGAATTTACTTTTAATTATATTAGAATTCATTATATTGATTTCAGCTTAGATCATATTGAATATTCTTTCTTTTATTTGGGATATTGGCTACCCTTCCCAGCTTTGTATGAGCTGTATGTTTTCCTATTCAGAAAGGTTACACTGATAAATTCCTTTATTTGTGTGATTCAGAATCATTCATAAAAATGTAGATTATCTAGAAGCTAAAGGTAGAGTAGAATCTCCTTCCAGGCTGTGACAGAGAGGTCTGGGTATGGGATTTATAGAGAAGCAAACTGTTAGTTTGTCCGGCTCACATTTCACCATCTTATCAACCAAATATGTGAGAATTTTTTTCAAGATTCTTTAAAATGTATCTAGTTTGTTCTTCCCTCATAACTGCTTAACAGTTCCCTCTAATTAATTACAAATGTGGATCCTCCATGCTCTACCCCTAAGACTTCTTGCCACATTCTCTTCAATTAGTCATACCCTTCCAGCAGTGGTCTTCAATTTTATCTTATGGCCCATCAGTCACATTGGTTAGAGTCACTGGGTGCCAACACCCTCTAGAACCAAAATGAAACTTCTTTTATCAACAGGATATTTAGACGTAAAATTGAATAGCAATCTGTGCGGTTCTACCTACAGTAGATTTACATGTAAGGATATTGATCAAATAAGCAGGGTAGATCAGTCAGTGGGTTTCAGCAAACATTGTGACATAAAAATTAAGCTGCCTGGGCATTCAAAAAACTGTGGATCAAGAAACAGGTGGCTCAGAAAAATGGGGGAGAAGCAGCAGAGTGGCCCAGATGCTTGTTCTGGTGGATGGTGGGAACAGTGGTTGAAGGAAAATACTGGATGTTGGTAGTTACTGGCAATATGCCTGAAAGTCACTGAGAGTTTAGAGAACTTGACTTATTAGTATTTGTTAGGAAAATCTTGTATTCAGTCTGTTTTTCTAAACCACTCACTTAGTATTTTTGAATATTCTTTAAAATAAGCTGCACCTAGGGCTAAAATAAAATTACATGGTACTAAATAACAACTATCTGTAGGCATAATTTAGTAACTCTGAGTCTTTATTTAATATTTGTGTGTTTGTGTAGCATATATGTGTTACTTTGCCATCCCATGCAAGTGGAAAGTTGTTGAACTTCAAATTTATTTTTCATAAGCTGATGCTACTCTGTCAACCTTAGCATAAGATGGTAAATCTCAACTTCTGTTTTAAAATTATATTAAAGATATTTGTGTTAGTCTCCTTTATCTATCTATCACCTCCCGACCCCCCAAGGTAAATCATTAATTGATTTGTTTGACAGATACTTGAGTGCCTGTATTTGGCACCAGGGACGTAAGGATGAATGAGACCTGGTTCATGCTCAGTAGGAGCCCAGTCTGGTTGGGGAAACCCATAAAATCATATTAATTGTGTCTCAGTATGGTGACATAAATAATTCAGCAACTTTTCTAAGAATGATGTGAAAAAGCAAAGAACATTCAACTCATTCAAAGTGATAAAATAGAGGTGAATGTCATTTGATCAGGGCCATCATTGTTTTCTAAGACCACCTCTAGTCCTTACCTTAATGACACTCTCCTGCAGTGGTTTGGTGGCACAAATTAAACATCTCAGCTCTTAAGACAAAGCCTGGAGAGATTTATTTGTAAAATGGACATAGTCACTTTCCTGCATACCTCATGGAGTTGTGTGATTAAAATGAGATACACCGTGTGTAAGTGTTGTAAATTACAGTTCTGTACAAATAGAACTTGTACTCTTATGAAAGTTGTGACTTGAATCTCTGTCCTTTATGTCACAAAAACTTTTCAGAAGTATTTGGTTCTCTGCCTTCAAAAGGAGTTACACTATTACTGAAAAAATCAGCTCCTTATTATTGGAGTTACTGATTTCATAAGGGTCTGATTTACATGTTTTATGACCTGTCTCATCAACTCATTACTTTATATCTGTACTGCAAAAATGGTGCCACTCAGTTACCTCCTCAAGTGAATGAAAACTTCCAGATCTGAATGCATCACTTCCTTGCTTAAAACTCTTGCAGGGTGCAGTGGCTCATGCCTGTGATCCTAACATTCTGGGAGGCCGAGGTGGGAGGATCGCTTGAGCTTAGGATTTCGAGACCAGCCTGAGCAAGAGCAAGAGCAAGACCCAGTCTCTACTGAAAATCGAAAAATTAGCTGGGTGGCAGGCACCTATAGTCCCAGCTATTCGGGAGGCTGAGGCAAGAGGATCACTTGGTCGCAGGAGCTTGAGGTTGCAGTGAGCTGTGATGACACTGCACTCTACCCACGGTGACAGAGCAGGACTCTGTCCCAACAAAACAAAACCTCTTCAGTGGTTCCCTGTAAACTTGGAATAAAGTCCAAGTTAATTATCAGGGCATACTAGGCTTCTCAGAAGTGGCTTTAGCTGTGTTCAGACTCACCTGTCAACACTTCTGCCTCACACACTAGGCTCCCCTTGCTTGCAGTTTACACACACCACATGTCTGTACACACTGTGCTATGTCTTCATTTGTGATCTTTTCTCTTCCTGAAACATTCTCCCTCTCCGCCTTTCCCTGGCTAATTCATATTCTTCCTTCAAGACCTGTTTTTCAGGTAGCCTTCCCTGACCCCAACTTTCCCCCAGTGAAATAATAGTGCATGGTCTGGTCATTTTAACTGTTGGCAGTGTTGAAATGGTCAGTTTTTTTTGTGTTCTACTGGCACTTCCCAACACTGTGTCTTACGTATACCCTAACAGAACACAATCAAAACTGAACTCATCTCCTCATTTCCTGAGTCCAGGCTGCATCACATGTTGTCTTCATCTGTTTATGGTAATTACATTTTTCCAGGTGCTCGAACCACAACCTTGGAGTCATCTTCTCTCTCATACCCCATATCAGTCTTTCTGGGACTCCTGCTTATTCTGCCTTTAAAATAGAATGAGCATCCAACGACTTCTTCCACCTGCACTGTGGCCACGCAGTCCTCTTACTCATCTGGCTTATTGCAAAGCCTTCTAACTAGGCTTCTGCCTTCCCCTCTGGCCAGCCTTCACTCTTTCTCCATATCAAGAGTTGGCAAACTTTTCCTGTCAAGGGCCAGATGGTAAAAAATTTAGGTTTTGTGGACCACAGGGTCTCTGTAGTAGCTGTTTAACTGAGGTTGTAGCACAAAAGCAGCCATAGACAATGTGTAATTGAATGTGTGTGGCTGTACTGCAGTAACACTTTGCTTACAGAAACAGGCAGTGGCTGTAGTTTGCTCTCTCCTCTCCAGCCATGCTGACCGTCCTTTTCCAGGCACGTTGCCACCTGAGGGTCTTTACACTGGAACATTCGCTTCCTCATCGCTTTCACATTTGCTCAGGTCAACTTCTCAGTCAGTCAAGACTGTCTAACCACCTTATAAATCATTACATGCTAGCATTGTATTCCCCATTCTCTGTTTTTTTTTTTTTTTCCTTCACAATACTTACCTTCTAACATATGATATAATATTGATTTAATTTTTTTGGTCTTTCTCCCCCTGCTAGAATTCCCTGGAGACAGGTTTTTTTTTTTTTTAATCTCTTGTATCTATTGTATCTATTGTATTGTTCATTATTGTATTGTTCATTAGAACAGTCTCTGACATACAATAGGTGATCAGTAAATATTTGTCGAATAGTGGATATTTTTAAGGTTTAATTTTTTTAAATGAGTTCTTCCTTCTACACCACCACATCCCTTCTCTTTCACGTTCTTCATGCTGCTTTAAGCCGTTCTGTCCTCTCCACTCCCACTCCCCTTTATTCTGGCTGTCGTCTCTCACCAGTAGGTCAGTAACCTCTTACTCCATGCCATCCGGTCGGTCCTCTACAAGTAGCCTGTGTGTTGTCTGTAAAATTGAAATATTATTATATTTTATTATTATTCAAAACTTTTTACTTTTCACCTTTTGCCAATCAGAATCAAATGCTTGTTTAAAAGTGCAGGATCCCATACCTAATCCCATGCCTGCTGAATCATAATTTCAGGTGGATGTGATAGGAGTGATATTTGAAGTAGCCACCAGGTGATCTGGACTGAACACATGTGGCTAACGCTGGCTTACAGGTGAAGTTCCTCAGCTAGTCAGTGAGAACCTTTATGAGCTGCCGCCTCCTCCCCCTTCATCTTCCAACAGTGCTTCCTATTTGCATTTCTCTCAGGAGGCCATAGGGAGTCTCAGTTTTTGCAAGTATGTTCTTCCCTCTACAGAACACAACCTTCCCCTACCGTGGCAAACTACTATTTTTATCCTTCAAAATTCTCATTTGTACTTTCTGCATATAGTCTTTTCTGACACCCCATTCCCATGACAGAATTAATTATGTCTTTGCTGTCTTGGTACCTTGTATAAGAGTAGTTTTGTTGGCTGGGCACGGTGGCTCATGCCTGTAATCCTAGCACTCTGGGAGGCCATGGTGGGAGGATCGCTTGAGGCCAGTAGTTCGAGACCAGCCTGAGAAAGAGCAAGACCCCATCTCTACAAAAGATAGAAAAGTTAGCTCAGCGCTATGGCATGCACCTGTATTCCCGGCTACTTGGGGAGGCTGAGGCAGGAGGATCCCTGGAACCCAGGAATTTTGAGGTTGTAGTGAGCTGTGATGGCACCACTACACTCTAGCCTGGGAGACAGAGCAAGACCCTGTCTCAAAAAGAAAAAAAAAAAAAAGAGTGGTGGAGTGTTGTTTATTATACTGTATGCCTTTGCATAACTGTGTCCCTGTTGTGACCCGACCTGAGCCAATAGTTGTTTACAGGCTTTTACTGAGAGATATCACCAGTGTTTGGAGGCTACACATAAATGAGTGATACAGTTCTCTTCCCCCAAAACCTAGCTTGTTACTTTGAAAGCAAAACTCAGACTGAGTTTCGCCACATGTACAAAAATTTATTAGCGAGCAAGCACAAAAATAGTCTTATAAACTGTTTTATAAGTTGGATCAAGTCCCTACTCTGTCCTTTTAGGGAATCTGACAAGCACCTTTTATGAAAGGTTTTTTCAAGGCTGAAGTGTCAGTCTGCTTTTAGGATTCAGCCTAACCTAGTTGGGATCTGATGGCAGAATTCCCTTATAGGGAACTAACGACAGAACCAACAGGAATATATGAACAATTCACTAGATTTCTATGTATGTGTTCATGTAAGAGCAGTAGTCCCTACACAGTGTGTATATAGCCAGGCCACATATCTTGAACACCACTCTTTTCTAAGACTAATTTCTAACATCCACTATGCTAATTACCAAACTCTCTGGCTTTGAGAAGAGATAAGGATACTTGACTTGTCTCATTGGAGTTTTTTGATAAGTTTTCCACATTAACCAAGGCTCGTATATATGGTCAAGTTTGCATGTTAACTAACTTCTCCAGGATGAATGTCAGGAACCTCAACCTCATGTCCTCTAGTCCATTAAAACAAATAAATAATTATTGCGCTCCCTATGCTCAAATAATTTAAGTAATTTAAACCATATCTCTCTTTTGTACTCTGGAATTGAAACAGATGTTTAATTTTAATCTCGATCCTCATGCCTGGTTCAGTGCCTGCTCAGTGGGCCTCAGAAAGTACCAGAGTGAATGTTTATAATGTCGAGCAGCTAGGTGTTTTGTTTGTTCTGTTTTTATTTTAATGCTACATTTCAGATTCTGCCAAGCAGTTTTATTAATAATATAACAAATTTGCCGTAGCTGTGTGTCTTGACAGTGGCATCTCCTTGCATGGGCTAGGGGGACTCCCTGGGTGGGGATCAAGCTGGGGTCTGCCCAGGACCCCCAGCCTCCTTGTGGCAAGAGGTTGCCCTGTCCTCCTGAAGTTTGCAGTTGGGGTATTCCACACTGTGTAAATACTGAGCCCTGCTTGAGAACCAGAGGAAGAGTTGTGTAGGGCTGGCATGATTGCAGCTGAGTTTTACAAATTACAGCTCTCTCTTCTGACAGCGGAGCTAGACAGGTCAAAATACAATCCGCTTCACCAGATGGATTCCTCATTTATAAAGTATAACTTTATCAGTTCCTTGCTAAAAGGGAGTGAAAGCTTGGAGAGTACTCAGACTTCATTAGATATCTCTAGATTATACTGCCTGTTGGGAGCATTATGCTTAAACAAGTTGATTTTTAAATCTGTATTTAAGTTTTTTCTCTTGAGCTAGAATTAAGGTCCATTAAGGAAAGTAATTTATCTCGTGTTAGATTATTAAACAATCTATCAGTCTTGAGCCATTTGGAGAGTGATTTGGATCAATACTATTTATTCTTTACTTTTTTTCCTGCATTTTCCACATTTCTATAAATGTGGACAGAAGGCACTCTTGGACTTGAAAAAACTTTATACTTTCATGGTATAAATTAATAATAATAATTAGTTATAATTAAGATTATAACATAATATTAATATAGTAATTAATATAGTTATACTCTTCTTGCGCAAGTAATAAGTACCGTGTATTAAAATATTCTTTAGGAACATAGTAAAATATGTTGAGATTGTTGTGTCATACGACAGAAGTTAATAGCTAAACAGCTCTTAAAAATCAGTAGGGAAAGGATGAACAACTCAGTAGGAAAGTGCATGAAGGAGATAAGTAAGCAGTTAACAAAAGAAGAATGAATAACCAGTAAAAATATGAAAAATGTTTATTTTCACAAATATAAGATGTAATTAAAACATTAATAAGATAATTAGCCGGGCATGGTGGCTCGTGCCTGTAGTCCCAGCTACTTGGGAGGCTGAGGCAGGAGGATCCCTTGAGCCCAGGAGTTGGAGGTTGCTGTGAGCCAGACTGATGCCACTGCACTCCAGCCGAGGCAACAGAGCGAGACTCTGTCTCAAAAAAAAAAAAAAGTTAATAAGGTAAATTTTTACCAATCAAATTGAGCAATTTTTAAAAGATTAAAACTTTCTTAATCATTACAGAATGGTACATGGTGGGAAGATGTGTGCACTCATTCAGAGCTGCTGGGAGTATAAGCTTAATATAGCCATTCTGGAGAACATTTCAGCAAGCAAAAAGTTTTAAAGCCTTGTAATTTCACTTAACAGCAATTCAATTTTAGGAACTTATCAAGGATTTACAAAGATAGAACTCCAAAACTATTGCTGATTACAATATTATTTATAATAGCATTTTTTTTAATTTTTAAGGAAACAACATATGCTCTGGTAAGTCTTTTTTAAATAATGTGTGTTTATTATTTACAATTAGTCAAATATGAATTAGTCAAAAAATTAGAAATAATTTACAATATGTCAGCTTTCTTTTTCTTTCTGTGGTTTTTATGTGTGTGTGACCTTATTTGGAAACATTTGTCAGCTTTTGATCACTTAGTTACTTAACCATTTTCCTGTGATCAGGAAAGCAACACGGCTTAAGGAGTCCTTATTCTAAATGACTTTACTCCATAAGAATCTACTCTTTGTTCTCTTCTTTTCTCCCTACACTCTCTTCCTTGGCGCTCTCTGGCAACCGTACGGCTTCAACTGTCCCATGTGAAGATGGCTCCTGAGTGTCCATCTCCAGCCATGACCTCTTTTTGGAGTTCCAGACTCTCATTTCCCCGCCTTTTGAACATCTCCACCTAGATGGCCTACCAGCATGACAAACTCGGTATGTCCACAAAAATGGACTCATCTCAGTCAAACCTGTGTTCCCTACTTCCTTTAATGGTCTGTAAACAAAGAGGCCCTAGACACAAACCCCGTTAAACCATCTTTGATTCTGCCCTGTGCTTTACTCTGTCTGTGAAACACTTGCCAAATCCTTTCCCTTTTTTCCTGTTCATTATGCCTCCCGGTTCCACCTCTCTGCTGCCTCTTTCCCCACCCTCCCCTGTGCCCTTCCTCCATAGCAGCTTTTGATTTCTTTTTTCTGTCCCTTGCAGCTGTGTTCTGACTGGTCTGCCCAGTGTCATTCTTTTTCCTGCCCCATTTCCCAAATCCATCATCTTACATTCTATTTGTCATGTTCTGAAGCACAGTTCTGACCATGTCACTCCCCTGCCCCAAAAATACCAGTGGCTTCCCTCTACCTGTAAAATAAAGGTCATACTCCTTAAGGCATTCTGATTTGACCACAATCTGGCCCCACACACCTTTTCAGTTTTCTTTTCTCTCCTCAAGAACTCTGTACTTTAGCAAATACAAATATTCCTTGTCACCATATGTGTTCAATATTTTCTTGCCTTGAAAACTTTATGTAATTCACTCTGTTTGAAATGGCCTTTTTTCCAACTTTATATATTTCTTTTGAGCTTTTTAGCTCACATACTACTTCTTCCATAAAGTTGGCCATGATCTGTCATAACATTCTCTATTTCCTTTTATGTTCTTCTCTTTCTGCTTGGAATTAGTTGAGTAAGTTTTATCTAATACTGATCTAAATTGCCTTTATTGCCCCCTGTGGACTCAAAGCTTGTTTGTCAAGAGGTACTGCACTTGTTCTTATTGCTGTATTCTTTTTTTCAGTGTTAGTTTCATCTTCACCATTATTTAGATTTGAAAAATTTATCTCCCCAAATGTAAAGGCTGAGTTTGTTTATGGTGAGATACATAACTTACAACATTAAAGCTTAGCAAATGAGTAAAGGGATTTAAAATTCATGTAGACTGCCCTTCCTTCTTAGCCCCATTTAATATGCTGACTAATGCAGTGAACTAAATACATAAATTTTATGAAGATTTTAATTGTATATTTTAAGAAATGAGAATTATCTAAAGTAAGCAAGTTAATTAAAAATTAAACTATTCTTACAGTAAATACCAACTTGCTCTTAGTACATGACCTGTTTTCCCCCCATTTGAACTAGATTTGTGTAGACCCCCAAGGTAGTGACAGTAATGGGTATGTGTGCTTTGTGAGTAGATGGGGAAGAGACTTAACTATAAAGATGGAAAATACCTTCTGCAGTATGAAAGGTCCTTGAATAAGATCATTTCATTCAAAGTCTTTTTGTTATAATGTTGATGAAGGGAAAGAAATTGATTCCCATCCAGGGCCACTGTCGGTGGAGTTTGCACATTCTCCCCATGTCTGCGTGGGTTTTCCCTGGGTACTCCAGTCTCCGTCCACATCCCAAAGCTGTGCCTGCTAGCTGAATTGGTGTGTCTGCGTGGTGCCAGTCTGAGTGACTGTGGGGGGGTTGTGTGAGATCGCCTGTGATGAGATGGCGTCCTGGCTAGAGCTGGTTCCTGTCTTGCACCCTGAGCTTTTCTGGGATAAGCTCTCGCCATCCTCGACATTGAACTGGAATAATTGGGTAAATAATTTTCTTAACTTGTTTTTATTAATCTTTCTTAAATGTATATGTAGGTCACATTTTTTGGAATGCTTAATGTTAGAACTATTTTGGTCTTCATATAGAAGTTTGGTGATGTTCTGTGACCAGAGATATGCCATAGGAACTTTTGTTTCTGTCAATCAGCCCTGGGGGAAATTGGTTTCCTTATATTGTTTCACCTAAAGTCAAACCTATGGAAGATGTAGGTGAGGACTTACTGTACGTATTAACCTGGGAGAGTTGAGCATTACGCTTGAGAGCATGCCACTACAGCAGGTGGTGAGCCACTGAGGAGGAAACGCAGATCACTACTTTCATCTGAACAGACTACATACATGCCTTACTAGAGCAAAGCACCGAGGAAGAATACAGAAGGAAGTTAGTTTTCCATCTAGACTGCCTCGGTTCATATCCTACCTCTGCCACTTACAGTCTCTGTGACCTTTGGCAAGTTTTTTCTTCTCATAGTTCAGTTTTCTAATCTCTGAAATACGGAGATTAATAGTACCTCCCTTGAGGTTTTCTGTGAAGGCTAAAGGAAGTGATCCGTGCCTGGCCTATATAAGTGATTGGGAAATGTTAGCCAAAAACCTCCACAAAGGGCATAGTGCTGTGTGCCCGAGGCAATATATTTTAATAAGATAAATTTTCAGATAGTAAGTGTCTTCCTCTCATTCAGGGTAAAAATAGTAGTTTGATAACCCATCAAATTTGAGTTCTCTTTGCTTTGAATCTCTGTTTTAAAATAATTCAGTTCAAAAAGGGAAAAAAAAAAGTTTCCTGGTTCAACTTCATCTTGAAGCCTTCCAATGCCATAAATAAATGTCTTCAGATTCCAAAGAGGTATCGCAAACCTCTTCCTTCCTTTTACTGTGAAAAACAAATTTATAGTGTTTCCTAACTTAAGAACATCCTCAATCATGTATATTTTCATATCAAAAAGGAAAAAATAGTATTTAATTGTTTTATTCATGTTTAAATACATTTTTCTCCATAGGAAATTAAAATATTTAAAGTTGGTATGTCTGTGAGAAGGCAGATTAGGAACATACCTCAGAATTATACAGTTTCTTTTTTAGACTTTCTAGTTGGCTGGGTCACAGTGGTGGTTTTCGTGTTATCCTTTTTACAGTTATAATCGTGGACTGCTGCCTTTCCTAAGGCTGGTAAGTCGCAAGTTAATGGAGTTGGCACATTAAATGCCCTGTGGAGCACTCATCCCCTCTCCTTTCTTCTTTCTCCTCATTTTTCACTTTCCCTATCACCAGCACAGAGCAAAAGAGCCCAAGGGAACACCAGATTACACTAAAGTGACAATGGCCACTCTGATATAATACATTTAGATAGAGGTAATTGAGCTATATCAGGGAGTGTAAGACTTAATTAACACAATTCAATTACATTTTTATTCAATGCAGTTAAAACTTCTCTTTTATTATATCTTTTATTTTTTCAAAAAGTCTCATTTGGAATTCAAATACTATATATGAAAGAGCTAAGCACTGCCCCTAGTTGAAGGTTAGGGTAAAACCTGCTTATTCGGCCTTTTTTCATTTCACTTCCTCCCTTATGAGTCCCCAACCCTAGGAACCTCCATGTAACCCTAGGGCTCTAAGGAAAACAGTTTAGAAGTGACTAATACAAACAGATTCATGGGCATAATCCTGGTGTCCTCAATTTTGTTCTGTTCTGGGTCATCTGTCTCATCTTGACCCTTGCTGAGAAACTCCTTTCTTACCGGTGCATGTGATCAAGACCACTCTTTCACATGGTATTTCTCTTTTGGTATATAGTAACTCCATTCGTTTATTGACATAGGCTGAAAACCTCAGCATCAGCCTTCACTATTCTCATTCTCCACTTCCAATTCATTAGCAAATCATGTTGGTTTTCTGCCTTCAGAATACATCCCACTTTGACACTGGCCTCAGTCTCTTTTGTTTCTGTCCTGGAAACTGCAGTAGCCAACTTAGTCTTCTCTTTTCACTCTTTCCTTCCTGCAGTCTAGTACGGTGGTTAATTACATGGGATTCTCTGCATCCACCTGCCGTATGACTTTGAGAACACTAATTATTAGCCTTTCTGGGCCTTAGATTTCTTAACAGTTAAATTAAGATAAGAATGATGAGACAATTAATATTTACTTGACATGGTTGTGTCAGATGAATAATTTATGTTACACATAAATTACTTAGAATAGTACTTGGCAAATAGTAAACATCCAATAAATGTTAGGTGGTGAGTGCTATTGAGGTATTTGCAGCTGCTATTTTTTTAGTCAGACAGAATTGAAACTGATATTCTTAAAACATCACTCGGATGCATTCTCCATTGGCTTCCTGTCCCTGGGCTCAACAGCCCTATGTTGCTGCTACCTCTCTGATCCACTGTTGGCCCTAACTTGTGCTGTTCCAGCCACACTGGGCTACTGCTTCCCACCCTGTGCAGCCCTTTCTGCCTCGCACTCATCTTCCCTCTGCCACATGCACTCTCCCCTCAGAGAGTCGCCCTTCGTGTGCGTCTTCACTCAGATGCCAGCCACTGTTCTAGAATATCATCCATCGTTCTCTGTAGTCTTTCTCCGCTTAATTTTTTTCAAATCTTATGAAAAGATAACTTTTCACTACCTAACATTATGTTATATGTCTGTTTGCTGGCTGTTTACCTCACTAGACTGGATTTCATAATACAGTAGTTCCCTCTTGTCCGAGGGGAAACCTTCCAAGACCCTCGGTGGGTGCCTGAAACAGTGGATAGTACCAAATCATATCTACACTGTTTTTTCCTGTACATACATACCTGTGATGAAGTTTAATTTATAAATTGGGCATAGTAAGAAATTGACAATAACTAACAATAAAATAGAACAATTATAACAATATTCCACCATCACTACTCTCATACTTTGGGGCCATTATAAAGTAAAATAAAGAGTACCTGAACACAAGCACTACAATACTGAGATAGTTAATCTCATAACCAAGAAAGCTACTGAGTGGCTAATGGGACGGTAGCATTTATAGTGCAGATATGCTGGACTAAGGCAGGACAGAGTGGGATTCATGATAATTCAGCACTCTGCTGAGAATGATGCACAATTTAAAACTTATGAATTGTTATTTCTGGAATTTTCCACTTAATATTTTCGGACCAAGGTTGACTTCAGGTAACTGAAACTGCTGAAAGCAAAACTGCTTATAAGTGGGGGGGACTACTATAAGTGGATGCAAGGAACTTTCCCCTTTGTTTCAGCTCTAGTGCCTTTCATATACATAGTAGGTGCTCAAAAGGTGATTGTTAAGTGGGTGGATAGAATGGGGTAGAGTGAGTGAATGGAGATTTCCCCTCCTTTGCACAAGAGATGCTGAGGTTACCAGATAGATGGGCAGAACTGAATTAACCTTTTTGAGGTGAGATCACTTTAGGGATGAGTTCAGGTTTGGGTTTTCCCCCCCTCTTCATTCTTTTCTGTGAATAACAATGTATCATGTGATTTGCCAGAATTATCTCAATTAACCACAGATGGATTAATTGCATTGTTAAATTAGTACCCTCTTATAGTTACTATTCGAGATCTGCTACTTTCCTTGGCAGATAGTGACAAGGAAGTTATTTGGGTTCATCTTCTATTGAACATTCTTAAACCCACTAAACCTATGCTCTTCTGGTTATTATCAACCTCCAGTGCTGAAAGAAGAAACGTAAGTCTGTCTGGAGTCAGGAAAAATAGGAACATATGTAAAATTCACTAAAAATTCTGCTTCTGATAAAGAGCAGTTGGTCCAAGGTGTCTGGGAAAACAGGATCTTTTTTTTTTTTCAATGATTTAGATTTAGAATGCTTTCTAGTATCTCAAAGATGGAACCATTGAATTACTTCTTCACTATTCAGTTGAATATGAATTTTAAAATTAGCATTTGTTGTTTATCTTAAATATAATGGTAGAATAATTTAATTACTTTTTGATAACTGTATACTGACTCATCAATTATGAAAAATAAAGGATTTCACAAATAAAGCCCATAACTTTGAACATCTTGGTCTTTGTTTCATAATTACTGAGAATTTTTTTTTTAATCACCCTTACCAATTTCAGTTTATTCTTAAAATGTACTTTGCTCCCAGAGAGTATAAGTTACTTTGTGCTTTTTATTTTGGGCCTCTCTTTCATCTTCATGTGTAACACCCAGCAGTCTTCTGAACCATATCTTATAATCTGAGCAAAACATGATTTTCTTTCTGATCTGAAGAGAGGTTAGTCACATGAAGAGGGGTTATTTAGTCTTTTTTATAAAATCACTGGTCTTAGATGAGATAATGTGTGGGTTGACCTTCTAAATTATGCCTGTCAAATTGGTACCATTCAGAGACAGTGTCAGATGCGGTGTGGAGAGAAATCTCCCATGGCGCAGGACAGAACACACTTTATCTTGATTATCAGTATGTGTGAAGATCATGAAAGGGGGACCTTGAAATCCTGCTGGCATTTGGGAATTTTAGCACGAGCATCTGGCTTGTGACAGCCAAGGGTTCATGGTGATGCCGCCCTCTGATCCTTCGATATTGGCTCTTCCCCTCACTGCAAAGCGAATCCCCCAGGCCTTGGAATGTTCACCGACCTACCCTGTGTTCTTTATAAATGTCGTTGTACAATAGCTTTACCTTTTCTTTTCTACAAAGTATGATTTTTATTAGAGAGACGAATTTAAATGTAAGTCGGAGTAGCCTAGAGTCAGTGATCTGATGTGTAAGCTGTTCTCCCTTTTTATTTAAACGTGGACTTTTAAAATTATCATTATTACTATTACAGGCTATGGTTGCTTGTTATCCAGGCAATGGAACGGGTTATGTACGTCACGTTGATAATCCAAATGGAGACGGAAGATGTGTGACATGTATATATTATCTTAATAAAGACTGGGATGCCAAGGTATGCAACTTTAATTGAGCATTTTTTTTTTCTCACAGCTATTTTTTTTTCCACAAGTATTAAGATTCATACTCCTCATAGGTGAGACTATCTTTAACACATAACAATTAAAAATTTCTCTGTTAAATTTGTTTCAGTCTTAGGTATTAGGAGTGGATATTTGTCAAATGAAACAAATAATAATATATCTCCTACAACATAATACCTATAGTTAACAATATAGGTTTGTACACTTAAAATTTTAAGAGAGTAGATCTCATTGTTCAGTGTTCTAACCACACACACACACCACAGGCAAAGGGACACAGGAAATGTTGGGAGGTGATAGATATGTTTATTCCCTTGATTGGTGATTGATGGTATTATGGGTGTATGCATATGTTCAGACTCATCAACCTCAATAAAGCTGTTTAAAAAGTACTAATATCACTTAAAAAGTAGATTTACCTATCAGATATTGACGCATTTATATAAAATCTAACTTTTATAAAAATTTCCTTTATTAAAGGTCCTTTTAATAGTTTTTATAAAAACACTTCTGAGAACAGTTGTTTTATAATGGCTTTTAGGGGAGATTATCTATAAATAATTGTTACGGACTGTTTGCCAGTCTATTCTTTTTTTTGTTTGTTTGTTTTTTGAGACAGAGTTTCACTCTGTTGCCCAGGCTAGTGTGCCGTGGCGTCAGCCTCGCTCACAGCAACCTCAAACTCCGAGGCCAAGCCATCCTCCTGCCTCAGCCTCCCGAGTAGCTGGGACTATAGGCATGTGCCACCATGCCCGGCTAATTTTTCCTATATATTTTTAGTTGGCCAATTAATTTCTTTCTACTTTTAGTAGAGACGGGGTCTCACTCTTGCTCAGGCTGGTTTCAAACAACTGAGCTCAAGCAATCCTCCCGCCTCAGCCTCCCAGAGTGCTAGGATTACAGGCGTGAGCCACCATGCCTGGCCTGCTAGTCTATTCTTTACATTGTTGTAGAGATGTTATATGGCATTGGGTTGTTGAATTGAATATTGGGAGCAGGATTCCATCTTTCCCTGATGATGAAAAAAACTAGAAGTCTATCAATATTGGCAAACAGTGTAAAACCAGTTAGAATGTACAATATATCTAATCTCTCTTGTTCTAAATATATATTCCCTTAATCTTAGCCCAAGTTTCATTGAAGGCTGTATAGACTGATTTTTTTGGTTAATTTTTTAAAAATCTTAAGTATAACATTCAAATAGCAAAGTGCACACAGTGTACACAGCTCAGTAGATTTTCAGAAAGTGAACACACTTTTGTAGCCAGGATGATTTTTTTTTAAAAAACCATATAAATTTTAAAACACCTTTCTTTTTCTCCTTCCCACAAACACACAAATGGAAACCACCCAAGTCTTAAATGTGCAAAAACTTAATCCTACCTTAAAAAGTGTTTTAAATGTAGAGTATGCTCACAATGCTCCAGCAATCGTTCTATACCATACTGATTTAAAGAATTTCTTCTGTAGTCCCAGTCCAAGTTCAAAATGGAGGTAAGTTTACTGCTAAGTAGATATTGAGGCATTACGTCAACAAGCATGGTTTTTCTGTCGACAGCTTTCAAAGTTTGAACTAGAGAAGTAAAGTTGGTAATTTACCTTGAGCCCAATGCACAAAACAGATTAGTGTGACTTTAGTGAAAACTTAAAAATTGACTTTTTGTCAGATTTTGTAAATAGCTAGAAAGCTAGAAGTATGATCAACTCCTAACTTCTACATTTGCTTAGATTCTTTGTGGGCTGATGTTACTATACTTTTTATATGACCTAACCAAGGCCAGTAATATATAGGTTTTAAATTAGGACATAAGCAGAGAAAAGTCCCTAGTGTTTTTGTATGTAGAATAGCAAACTTCCATTCTGAGGTTGCTCTGAATATGTACAATGTGCCAGACATTCCTCTGGGTGCTGGGGATATAGCAGAAATGGAATTGGCTCTGGGAGAGCACCTGGATCTACTGGAGGACACAGATCAGTAGATTGACAATTACAACTGGTTGTGCCAAATGTCAGGACAGATTGCTGTGGAAGCACATAGGAGGGCCACCTAATTAAGAATCAGGGAAGGTTTCCCAGAGGAAGAGTGGAACTGTTAACTAGCCATTTCTTTGTAAACATTTTCAGCAGATTACCTGTGATATTCCCAGTGACTCCAGTCCAAGGGAAGAGGGTAGGAAAAAAGAAAAGAAGACATGTTCTCAGTCACAGATTGGAGGTTATTTTTTAAATTTTTTATTTTGTGTATGTTCATGAGGTCCAAGTGCAATTTTGCTACATTGATATATTGCATCGTAATGAAGTCAGGGCCTTCAGTGCACCCACCACTGGAGCAAGGCACATCACGCCCACCAAGCAACCTCCCACCATCCCCACCCCACTTCCCCTGGAGGTTCTTTAGATGTGTGCATGATTGCTTGAGGAATCACTCTGAGCAACACTGGAGCCTGAGGAAGATGGGCAAGTAGCTAGAATTTAACTTATCTGAGGATGAGCCTGATAAACATTTTCTCTAACTGTAGATTCTGGGTATAGGTTCAGACTCCATGCAGTCTTGATCAGGTGTTCAGGTTTCTATTTTAAGAGTCTACCTGCTTAGGAGTTAAGTTATTCAAGGGTACAAGCTGGTTGGTTGGGTGGCTTTTGCCTTGCTTTTATCTCCCCCAGATGGTAAATACCACGCGGACAAGGTGTGTCTGCACTATTCCCTACTCTATACACAGGGCCCACCCAGTTCCCTGTGCAATACATGCCTAGTTAATATTGGAATGAATAGATGAATCCATTTAATCCCAAACAGAGGATAATATATTTGGGTAAATAATCCAAATAATCCTTTATGGATGGAATCAAGTTTCATAAGCAGGTAGTCATCCGTGTGTCAGGCCCAATCTGGAAGGGGAGAGCTACAGGTATAATGAATATTTTCCTGCTCTGATAGTGCCCACATGCATGCTGACGGTGCTGATGACAGTGATGGTAATAAATGATGACATTTTCTGCTGATATATTGAATTCTTTAAATTATAGGTATTAAACCTGTGACTGTCCTATTAAGTGTCTGTTGAACTTTATAATATGATAAACTCTTATTTATTTGACATAATAAGCCATTTATAATAATTCAGTCAAGAAGGCTTAAAATGTATCCATTTTAAGAGTAGGTTAAGGAAAATCATTAGCATACATAAATAAGAAATGTTTACTAGTTTTCAGAACTTTCAGGCATCATTTTAGGACTTTTAAATTCAGACAGTATTCATATATTTCATCAAGTATTTACAAAAATCCCTAAAACAGTACATATACTTAGAATCTCAGCTTACCTTCATACTTTAATGGAGATGTATTTGTGAATAATCCAATTAAGAATTTCAGTGTATTAGGGTAGTCTTTTTTTTTTCCTGCTAAATTTAATCTTATAGTATTCTTGGTTAGTCCTGCTTACATATTTGGCTCTTTTCCTAGGTAAGTGGAGGTATACTTCGAATTTTTCCAGAAGGCAAAGCCCAGTTTGCTGACATTGAACCCAAATTTGATAGACTGCTGTTTTTCTGGTCTGACCGTCGCAACCCTCATGAAGTACAACCAGCATATGCTACAAGGTAGTATTCCTTTTAAGAAAAAATTGATTTAGTGTATGGCAGGACAGGGAGGGGATCGATAGGATAAACTTGAAAGCTTTCTAGTGAGTATTTTCCTGCTCTCCAAGCACTTCGCACAGGCATTTTAATTTGAATAATTGTATAAGATTTATGTTGCAGTCATTTTAATTTGAATAATTATATGAGATGTATGCAGTTAGTACTGAATGTGTCTTTCTTTGCACAGGCACGCCTTGTTTGGGGTAAGCAAAGGGAGCACAGGCCCTCCCATCTTTCTACCCTGTCTCCTTGTTTTCTGCATTTCTGAACTACTGTCCATTCTTTGATTTTGTAAGAGTTATTTCACTTGGGAGAGAGAGAGATTAGGGAAGGGAAAGGGCAGCTTTTTAAAAGGTGATGAGAGAGAAAAGAGAAGAGGTAACCAGGGAGAAGTGAAGAGCAAAAAGTAGAAGAACAGGTTGGCATGTGTGGGAGTTAATGTTAGGGAAAAACCCCTTTAGCTTTAATAATAATAAGAATCTATTTCACGATACTCTTTTTCTACAAGGTTTGGTCTTCTCAACCTATTATGTGAAGTTCATTCTTTTAAATGCTTTTTTTTTTTAAACCATTTATCATGACTCAGTTAAAATGTTAAGAGTGTAAAACAAGATTTTGCAGACATTGTAAAGGACGGTACCAAGCCAAACTCAAGATTTCATAAAAAGGAAGGCATATGGGCTGGGGCAGTAAATATTTGTACAAAAACAGTACAGTTTTTTCAATAGCTATTTTTCCTCATGGAAAGGACTGTGAACATTCTGATAGTGAGATACTAGCACTCAGTTGCTGTGTCTGGTTTAGGAGATGCCACGGGGTGCGAGCTGGAGGCAGGAGGCGAGCTGAGACACCTTGGCAGGAGAGTTGGCATCAGTAACATGAGGCTCCGCAGACCTGATTGTCAGCTCTCACTTTTCTTCCTTTTCTTTGTGAGCTGCGTTGCCTTCACCCTAATTCACACAGTGAGTTGCAAGCTAAGCAGTTTGTGGCTAGAGAGCATAAAGCCTCGAATGGAAACCAGGGAGGGCCGGTCACATCTCCTGCAGCCCTCTTGAGCCCTGGCTCTGCGCCACTTCCCAGTGTGGTCTCCACCCCCGCTGCCTCTGTAAATGTTTACTGACCCAGAAACTATCCCATATACCTTCCTTTTTATGAAATCTTGAGTTTGGCTTGGTCATGTCCTTTATAGATGAAGAACTGACAGGCATTTAGGGGTAGTAAGTGCACGCCAGCCGCCGTGGAGGAAAGGTGCTGTAGAAGTTGGCAGGAGGACGGGCTGTTCCACTGGAGAGAGGTGCTTGGGCCATGGAGGCAAGGAGTGCAGCAGTGTCCCTAAAGCCCCAGGGGGACAGGCCTGACTGTTCAAGTTTCAGTGCAGAGATTTGTGTGAGGAAAAGGATTCTTGAAACAGACCAGCAGGAGATGAGGCTGGAAAGTGAGAATGACAGTTGGTAGTTTACAGTTTTCAGATAAGGACATGCGGCAACAGAGGGGAGTTGATCTAGACATTAGGATTCTGATTGCGATGTAACTAAAAGTTTGGGGCATGGGCAAAAGGCATATAAAATTATGTATTTGAGCCCCTTGTCTCACTACCAAGGCCACTCAAAAAAAGAGAAGAAGCTACAACAAGGTAAGACTGGAGCTCTGGACAGAGCAGCGTCTGGAAGCCAGGAGACCGTTCACCAGCTGAGTGCTCTGTGCACCTCGGTCTCCCCAGTACCCAGACTCAGGCTCTGACCCTGCTCTGCATTTGAGTCTGCTTCAAACTGTTACACGATTTAGTTCTTCACATTTACCAGCCCTGCATTTGATTAGTGTTCTTTTTCCCCACATGACCACTGGCCAGAATCCACGAGCTATTTTACTAAATACCATATTGTGTTAGGAATTGATGATTTGTAGTGTGCTTTCCTTCCTGTCGTGTCTGCACATTTTCCCCATTGTTCATATCAGAGGTGTATCCATGTGCTTTTTAGAACTAAATAAAACAGAGATGCCACATTTATTTGTGCAATGAGATATTCCAAATAAATGAAATTTTCAAATAAATGAAGCTTAGCTAAACTTTAAACATCAAACACAGTGTAATTTGTTTTGATAAAAATCCTAAAATATTCTTAGCATAATTTTATTCTGTCTCAATGACTCAAGGTTATAAGTGTAAACAACTGTCACTACTCTTTGCTGTAAGATGGTGATGTCCTCAGAGACTGTTGAGACTATTGGCCTCCCATTCTATTTGTCTTCTCTTAGTACTTTTGCTATTGATAGTGTGCTTTTCCTATAAAAGCCATTTTTTTCACCCCTTTATTGTCTCTTTCTAATCTTCAATGGGTTTGCAATAAAGATAGTCAAGTAGGTAGGTAAGTGTTAAGAAAGTCATAAAAACCCATCAACTTCATGACATCAATTTTAGCCTCTCCTGGTTTTCAGCTGTATT
>VBSM01002153.1:37087810-37106760 GCA_008086735.1 Cheirogaleus medius | reverse complement strand
AAAAAAAAAAATTAACCAAAGATTTAGAGAAGTTTGAGGCAAAGAAGTCTGAGTAAATTATCCAAATATAAACTGAGTTTTCTGTGATTATCCTTTTTAATCACAGGCTACTTAAGTCTAGGTAATAGCTGTCTGGCTTCCCCTCTCATGTTCTTCTTAGAAGGAAGTTGATACCCTTTCCTTTTCAAACGTACATGCTCTAAACAGTACTCCAGGTCTTCCATGTTGAATGCGGACATGAAGAACATTGACAGAAAGGAGATGAATTGAAATGCCAAAATCAGTAAATCAGACAGGCATGTAGATTCTGTATCTGCTGATGGCGTCCATAGGTCAGCACTCCTGTATGAACCTGAAGATCCTTCATTATGCCAGGCGCCCCTCGTCCTCCACTTTCAGATGGTCTCTCCTAGAACAGTGGGTCTTAGTTTCCCATCTGATGGACCACTTATCTGACTTTTCTTTAACCCTACCTTATAGCTCTAACAGTCTGCTCAGTGATTAGCTGTATTGTTCGGAGCCACTGATAATCCCACTTCAACCTTTTATAAAAATATAAAAATTCAATGTCCATCTATTTTCTGTGTATTTTTAAAGCCAGTATTTGTGGCAGAAGCCAAGTAGTGTGCTTTCAGTGATGGTGAACATTCTACTGTTTTAAAGTAATCCAAATTGCTTTTAAATTAAAAAGGAGACAAAATCATTATCTCTGTTTAGGGAATGGTTATCCTTGAAGGTTTACTAGTTCAAAGTAATGCACTCATCATAATAACAGGCTGAGAGTAGTGTTTGGAAGTGTAAATGTGGTAGTTTTCAGATGATGTTTGCAAAGTTGAAATATTGTCCATACTGTTAGGAATTCAGTGGGAAGGAGTAACAGAAGCTCTCTGGTGCTTAATGAATGAATTAAAAAAAAAATTTTTTTTTTTACATTGCAGGTGAAAAGGGTGTGAGGGTTGAACTCAATAAACCTTCTGATTCAATCAGTAAAGACGTCTTATAGAGCCTTTGATCCAGCAATACCCCACTTCATCTTCAGTAATTGCTGATGCGATTTGTTAACTTGTGAATACAATAAACGGGATAAAGAAAAATAGACCACCAGTTGACATTTTAATAAGGAAACAAACAACTTTTTTGTGTTGCATCAAACAGAAGATTTTGACTGCTGTGACCTTTGTACTGCATGATCGACTCCAGATCTGTGACTGCTCATGGGAAGAAGATAAGCTACCAAATGAAAATGGTTTTTACATCTGAACAGGAACTAAGTGCCCTCTGTAGAATTTTTTTCATTCTTATATTTTGCCAGATCTGTCATCTAGCTGAATTCATTTCATCTCTCCCTTTTTTATATCAAGTTTGAATTTGGGATAATTTTTCTATGATTAGGTACAATTTATCAAAACTGAATTGAGAAAAAATTGCAGTATTATTTCTCAAAATAACATCAATCTATTTTTGTAAACCTCTTCATACTATTAAATTTTGCCCTAAAAGACCTCTTAATGATGATTGTTGCCAGTGACCGATGATTAATTTTCTTTTT
Source organism: Cheirogaleus medius (assembly GCA_008086735.1). NCBI lineage: Eukaryota > Metazoa > Chordata > Mammalia > Primates > Cheirogaleidae > Cheirogaleus > Cheirogaleus medius. The sequence goes on along the minus strand of VBSM01002153.1, from coordinate 37,105,211 downwards.
ACTTAAAATAAGGAGCACTTTAATTACAACTGAAAAATCAGATTGTTTTGTAGTCATATCTTACACTAATTTGAACTCTTAAAGATTGCTGCTGTCTTTTTTTCATGTTGTTAATGAAACCTAACAGTAAAATAGTCACCATTTACTACCAATAACTTTTAGTTCATGTTTTACAAGAAAAAATACACAGTAAAAAAGGTTTCTCTTTTAAGTTAAATTTTTTAAAAAACTAAAGTGACTGGCACTAAATGAACTTGAGGTTATCCTTAACTTCAAGTTCCTACAATAAAGGGCTTTTTCTTCAGCTTTCAGGTTTATCCTGTAGATGTAGACAATACTGTCCCATTTCTAACCTTTGCTTCTCCTCAAATTGATAGTACTTCCAAATCTGCCATTATGTTTTCTTCCTAATGCTATGATCCATCTGATCTGCAGATCAGAACCTCGTTTCTGTTGAAGACTATCAAGGGGAGATTACATATGCATTGAGCCGACGCGACGTGTGTTGTATTATAGACTTGATGTTCAATGACTCAGACAGCTGTTGAGGCATTCCCCAAATGTGATGCCAGCCTTCTTACCAGTACTGAAAGATGTATAGCTTAGAAAAACAAAAAAGCCCAAACCAGATAATTTTATTTTTATGTTTTATGGGTTTTCTTTTTTACTTTTTAGACAAAGAGGAACTATTACAAAATCACACAAGGCCTCCCAGACTTCTGTTATTTAAAGAATGAATTGGGATGGATGTCTTAGACTTCAGTTTCCTAGGTTCTCTGTAGCAAAGCCCAAAGGGTGGTATCCATATTTTGCATGAATTATGGGTGTAAGTCCTTGCCCACTTAGGTTTTCTATCTCTGTCCTTGGTCTTCTTTGCCAAAATGTGAGTATACAGAAATTTTCTGTATATTTCAATTTTAACACATTTTTAGCATCTGTATAGTTTGTATTCAATTAGAGACCTTTTCTATGGAAAGCTCAGTAATTTTTATTAAAAGATTGCTATTGTTCATGTAAAACATGAAAAAAAAATTGCTTAGTGAAACTGACATTGTGAACTTAGGGTGGGATTAAATATTCAGTATTGTGATCTCACTTAGGAGAACTTGCAGGAGAACGTGATAGTTTACTGTTGTTTTTTCCTTGCCCATGTTCAGTTTTATTCCACTTCCTCTCCTTCGCTGCAGATGACAACAAAACATCTCTACAGTAAGTGCCTCTGTCAGCCCAACCCGGGAGTGCGAGTTGTCTTTGCCATCTGGTCTACAGTACGGTGCAATGTTAGGCCACAACTCAAAAGCACTGTCATTTTTAGGGTTAGTAGAAATTGTTTCATGTTGGTGGGAGGTTTGTTTGATTGTCATGATGTACAGCAACAGCCTTTTAATTTGGGAGCCCCTGTTGTCATTCCAATGTGTACCTCTACAATTGTACAAAGTATCAGATTCTATTATCTGTGGGTTGTGCTTGCCAGACAGGTCTTAGCTTGTATATTTTTTGGAAAAGTTTATATACTTTCTTGGAAATCATTGTGAAAAGATCAAGAAACCAGGATAGCCATTTCTTTAATACCCATATAAAATCTGTTCATTTCTTCTTAGTGGGATCGTTAACTTATCACCAAGCAGGTATTTAAAACAAAATTTAAAACTATTTGTGGCCTATATGTGTTTAATCCTGGTTAAAGATAAAGCTTCATAATGCTGTTTTTATTCAACCCATTAACCAGCTGTAAAACACAGACCTTTATCAATAGCAGGCAGAGAATTTCAGGATTCATAAACAGATAGACTATAAAGTCATGTAATTTGAAAAGCGGTGTTTTGTTATGAAAAGAGCTCTCAAGTTGCTTGTAAAGCTAATCTAATTAAAAAGATGTATAAATGTTCTTGAAAAAATTATGGTTGTCATTTCCAGCTGTCTTTTTGTTTTTAATCTTTTATCATACATTGGCTTTCCAAATAGACTTTTTCATCAGATAATGTGGCTTTTCTATCACACATCTCTGGCTTGGTCCAGAACACTTGATATTTTTGTAAGTAATGAGGGAAAGAGAACAGAAAACATAGGAGTCCAACAATTTTAGAAACATCCTGGCAGTAATTGGACTGTCTGTGGGATCCATGAGCTCTGTTTGGATTCTTAACATTTGAATTCTTGCCCTTTTAATAGGATTTTAAAAATTATTTTAACACTCATAGCTGTTGAGCATATCTGTATCACCCCTCTGCTGCCCAAAGGAGGAGCCTTAGGCATTTATCTCTGATTGTCATAGGTGTCTTATTGTGTATATGCAAGAAAGCTTAATTTGTGTGGTATAAGAGCTCTTATAACGTGAGATCAATATACACATTCCTATATCTCTTATTTGAACAATTTTTTAGTGTGGTGTTTTTGTTATTTCCCTGCCTATCATAGGGCATTTGGGAATTGCACTGAAATATAGCTGGGTGGATTGAAGGAGGGCAGAGTTCAAGATGAAGGCTAATTAAATTAGGTAGTATAATAAAAAACACAGAATTAACAAATCTCTAGTTTTGGCTCAATCACTTAATTAAGTGACCTTCTGAGCCCTTTATATCTGAAAATACGTACAATATCTCCAAACTTAAAGGAGTTGTATGAGAAATAAATGAAATACAGTATGCAAAGTACCTAACTGGGCTTTGGAACTACTTAAGTAGGCCTTCAACAAGTAGTATTCCCTTCTCCTTTAACAATGTGATGATAACATAATTGCAGAGAGAGAAATGAGTTAATGAGTTTTGAATAGCCTGAGAGTTTTATCAGTTGTAAATGTTATTCCTTTGGAAGCAAGAGTGTTAATTGGTTTTTTGGTTTTTTGAAATCAATGACAGGTCTTTAGTTTTATAGTTTTGTCTCCACTTAGAATTAAAACAGGATCAGAGAAGTGACTTGTGCACAGTCACATAGCTCACTCCCAGTGGAGAGCCCATGCAGGCTTTCCTTTATTGTTTAATTTTGTTGAAGTAGCTAAATAAGCTTGTTCTATGAGGGTTGTTAAGAAAAAGAGTACTCCCTCACATTCTTCCCCTGAGAAAGCCAAGTTTCAACTCTTCTAAATGATTCTCTGGATAACATAATTGCATTGCTACATCTTAATTTTCCAGCCTTAGCCATTATCTACTAACTTCACCACGTGGACGATGAGAACATAGGTCTCCTTACCACACATCTGCAAGCAGACTTCCACCTCCCCTGATCTTCCTTGTATGATTTTGCTGTCACTAAAATTAGGTTGACAGTGTTTCTGTTAGTCGTATGACTGTACTATTGAAAGCTGAGACATGCAGGAAACCATGACGACTTACTTTCTTCCACAATTTACTTTTCCCCTTAATGTCCTGATTTTTTGTTGGTTTCCTGTGGCTTCTAACTTGCGTGAGAATGGACTGGTCACCCTTGCCATCTGGTCCATGACCATCTTCCTTGGATCTCCCCTCACCACCCCCAGTGTCGGATCTCCTGTATCCTGGACCCCCCATCTTCCTCTTTCTTGGTTTACTTCCTCATTTGGGTGGAACATGCCCTCCAATACTTCCTGCAAAAGTGTGCGGGTGGTAAATTTTCTGAGACTAATGTCTTTGTTTTACCATTGCACTTAATTGGTAACTTAGCTGACTATAGAATTCTAGTTTGGAAATCATTTTCTTCAGAATTTTGAAAGCATTGCCTCACTGATTCTAGGTTCCAGTGTGTGGATGCTGAGAAATCTGAAGCCATTCTTACTCCTAATTCTTTACTTGTATGTGTAATCTGCTTTTTCTCTGTGGAAGTTCATAGAATATTCTCATCCCCAGGGCTCAACAGTTTCAAAGTGTGCTTTAGTGTGTGCCTATTCTCAACTACTGTGCTAGGCTTGCAAACTGTAAAGTCATGCCCTACCATTTTGGGACATTTTCTTAAATTATTTCATTAATTATTTCTCCATACATTCTCTGTTCTCTCTGGCACTCCTGTTGTCCAGACAGTGCATCTTCTAGTTTGAATTTACCATTTTTTCCTCTAGTTACTATGTATCTTTGTCTTTATTTTAGGGACATCTATCTTCTAGTTCCTCTCGTGATTTAAGTTTCAAGGAGCTCTTTTTTTCCTCTAATTTTTAAAAAGTGTATACTAACCTATCCTTTTTAATGGATACAGTATTTTTTCTGTTTAATTTTTGTCTTTCACGTTGGAAGTTTTCCTCAAATGTCTGGTAGTTCTTGCTTGTGTATTCACATTTAAGAGGGAGGCTCTTGGGCTTCTGGCTTTCCAAGGAATATTGGCTGCTTCCTAAATCTGAATTTCTGTTATTATCTTCCAAAAAATCATACAAAGAGAGCAGTCACCCATCACCTGTGCCTGCAGCGTAACTGGGAGACACAGAAAAAACTTAAGCTTATGTGAAAGCAGAGAAATAAGCATCTGAAACTAGAGCCAGCATCAGAACACACGTGAGGGTCAGAGTCTGGTGGAAACCATATGGCAAAGAGGCAAAGGCAATGGGGGGCCTAGTGGTGGCAGTACCAGGAAAAAAAGTAGGGACCCTACTGTGAGTGATGCCAATACTGATAAACCTGACACCAGTGCATCTGACACCAGCCACTGGGGTGTCAAAAGGGGAAGAAGTTTGAAGGTTCATGAGATGGAAGGTGGCCATTTGGAGGAGGTACCATTTCTTGGAGAGAGGGAGATGTCTCTCAGAGACTTGATGGTGAAGTGAAAGAAGGAAGCAAGGGTCCCACAGAAAAAATAAAGAATTGCAGAACCAGAAGAGACTCTAATCCCTCTTACCTCACTTCCCCAAAAAGTATCATCTCTGAGAAACACTGCATTTCACTCTAACAACATAAGAGAAACGCTCTTGAATCAAGGAACTAGTAAGCCACACAAACTCCTTTCCCCTGCCTATAGAGGACCATTTTTGCAAACCAAGGAAAACAAAACCTTTCAAAATGAGAACAAGGAAGGTAATATCCATGAATTACTATAAGAAGAAAGAATGAGAATCATGGATAGCTGATGAAAACTCTAAACTATAAAGCAGAAGAAAACTGTGATAATATCCAGTCTGAATTAAATAGGCCTCTACAAAAATAAAAATTAACACTTGAAATTAGAAATCCAAAATCTCAGATCAAAAATGGATAAAAGGGGGGAAAGAAACTCTCTGGAAGCTGAGAAACAAGAGTTGATATAACTCAGCAAAGAAATTGAAAAAGACAATTATCTTTAAGATGAAGCTGCAAGGAAGAATAGATTCAACTAAAAACACAATGAAAGGCCTGGAAAAGCAGGGAAGCAGCCAGGAGAACAAAATGGTTATGAAGGGTTAGAAAGTGCAATGGAGACACACACTCACACTCACTGGATACACTTACACAGTGAAATCCTGTACAGCAGTGAGACTGACCAGTCTACAAACACATCAGGGCTGACTCTTACATGTTGAAAAGCTAGACTCCTTCCCTTGTGGACCCCATGAAGGTGTTTTCCCCCAAATACTATTTCAGTATTTGGTGTTAACAATGCAACTAAACAAATACAGCTCCACCTTTATAAATGAAGCTATATATATGTGTGTATGTATGCACACACATTTATATTTATTATTTTAAAGGTATGCAAATATGTAAAAGAATCCTATGAGGAATCTTTTGTTAGAAAAAAATACCCTCCCAGCTTCATGTAAATCCAGATTTTCATATATTTAGTTTGTAAGAAATGGCTTAGAATCTGAAAGTGATATCCATCTTAAGGGTATTCAGGCTTGAAAATACATCTAAACTTTGCTTCCTCAGTGTTCATTAAGCTGTTTTTTGCAAAGGCATATAATCACAGAACATGAGCAATGCTTAGCCCTTTCATTCACTCAACACCAAGAATCTAAAAGGTAACTGTTTGCTCTGTCAGACCTCTGAGGTCAGGGCAAAGGACATAATTTACATCCCAAGAAGCTTTCAGACCAATCTAGACAAGCTAGAGCAAAGTGTTAGACATATTCAAAGGCAGAGTACTGTAATTTAAGAAATAATATAAAAGTACAGGTCTTGCCTTGTCTGGAAGACTTCCTGTTGAGCATGGGCATGTTTTTGCCACATCTGGGCACTAGTTTCTTAGAGAAGACAAGTGTTCAGAGTGAAAGGTGAAATGTTCGAAAACAAGCTTAGGGAGATTAAGGTGCCCTGGTAGATCAGTCCTTGTTTGTTTGGACAAGCACACCTTCTTGGCCTGCTGTGTCCCCTCACGGCAGGTTGAGATCATAACCTGTTCTTTCCCATCTAGGAATCAGAACTGGCAATTAGTGTTCAAGTTGTCGGTTTCTTTCATCCATTTGGCTTTGCTTTGCCTCCAGTTTTTCAGATATTTAGTTTACCAGGAGCACCACCTAGTGTTCAGTAAATGAGGCTGAATCTTTTGCTAGGGTTAGTGAACAAAAGCAAACAGCAACTTGTTTCTGACTACAGTGTACAATGTTGTCAACTTTAATGATGATATGGTTCCAGAATTACTTAAGATCCTAAAGTCTTTTACTTTTCACTTCAAAAGATACGTTATGATGAAGTATGTAATCATATAACTTCTAACATTCTAATGGAATACTAGGAAAAATTAAAGCCAGAGCTAATCTCCACATTGTATCTTTTCCTGCTAATTTCAACTCCCTAGTCACTTTAATTTTTAATTGTCATATTTAAGTTTCACTTTACTTGGTGGATATGCTGATAGTCATTAACAGCATATGACTTGTCATGTGTCATAACAACTACAACAAATTGCTAAAAAGGCAACAGTAGCCTCAAGGACAAAAACATCGAGACAAAGAATAAAAGGAAGCCATTGGCTCAGGATTATTAAGTACCAGGATTAACAAACCACAAAAAGAACTAAAATACTACATGTGCCACAGGCACAGGGTCCCAACTAGGTTTTTTTTTTTTAGGAATAAACATCAACTGTTTCATTTTGACACACTATATATATGTTTTCAAAGCTTAATTTATTTGAAAGTCCTGTAAGCTTTGAAAACATATATCTTGGAGCTTTGGTACGATGGGACTGTATGAGGTTTTTTGTCACTATTTTCCCATCCACCTTAGAATTTCCAGTAAGGATATGCATTTATAGTCTACAAAAGCAAAACAAAATTTTTGAACGTAAAAGTTTTTTAGGTAATATCTAAGCCTGACTTTAAAAAGCACTGAGTTTTTATAGAAATAGAAGCTATAGCTCATATCTCCATGATAAAGGACAATAGCATTTAAAGGCTTAACCAGAATTATTAGCTCTGTAAGAAGTTTGCTTTAAAAGAAAAAAACCTAAAAAAAAGCAAAATGGAAAACAATTTCTTTGATATAAATGACACAGCTTTAGGGGGAGTAACAGAAATCTTGGTGTGCAAATTTTCTCAAAAGCCTTTAGCACAGCTGAAGTAACAGGCTTAATTTCAAATTAATTTCTATTTCCTTGTCAGCTAACAGATATTTTCATCTCCCCCCCCCCCCCAAAACTTGACACCAACCTGACTCCACCGCCTAATTGTTTCTCAAACGCATCCTCTTCCTGCCACTGCCCTTCCTCCCATCTAAGCTGCCCCAGGAAGAACCCATCAAAAACTCTTCTCACCATGTCCCTGACCAAGCGGCTTGAAAGCCTTTCCAAGCCCCACCTGAATCAACAGATGTTTATGAGCAGGCACTAAGTGCAAAGCATAACAGATATGGTCCCTGCCCTCCAAATTCTACAGTGTAGGTTAGATCTGTGCTATCTGTGGTCTTTCTCCTTCTGCCGTTATGCCCCATAGTGTATTTTATACACTATGCATTTGGAACATTTTATAGTGCCCATGGTAGAACATGCTAGTCATACTAGTCCATTTCCATGCCTTTGTGTTCTTTTCCTTATTAACCAGGCCAACTTGACTCACCCTAGACTCAACTTGGATGTTGTCTCCTCCAAGAACTCTCATCCTTCCTAGTCTTCCCACAGCACCCAGCAGAAGCCCTTGTCATAGCAATTACCAAACTATACTGAGATTAATCTGCTTTTGTCACACTCCCCAACTAGGCTTTAAAAAGCTCCTTGAGGACATGGACTATCTTAGTTATTCCATAGCTCCAGAACTTTATATGGTTTGGGCTCAAAAAGTATTTAATTACACACAATTTGTTGAATTAGAGAAAATGATGCTCTAGGAAAGTGTAGCTGCATATATATTCCACACAATACACGTATTTGAATAGCCACTTATCTATATTTATTAAATACAATTTTTAAACTTCATGCTTTAAGAAATATCAAAACTTATGAACATCCAACCACACTAAAATGAAAAAGATTGGTAACAATGTTAAGGATGGTGAACAACTGCAATGCTCATATGCTGCTGGCAGGAGTGTAACCTGGCAGTATTTACTAAGGCTAAACATACCCTGAGACCCAGCCACTGCACTCCTGGGTATAAACCCAACAGAAAAGAGTAGAATGTTCTTTCTTAGCAGCATTATTCTTAATAGCCCCAATTTGGAAATAATTCAAACGTCCATGAATAATAGAATGGATGAAAAAATTCTGGTATATTTATGCAAATACTACAGAGCAATGAAAATGAATTTCTGCTACACAGAACAACAAAGAACTTTATGAAGTTCAAAAACAGGCTAAACTAATCTGTAGTGATAGAGGTGAGAATAGTGGCGAACTTTGTGGGTGGTAAGGGTGGTGGGTACGGACTGGGAACAGGCACCTATAGAAGGCCTTCTGTGGCAGTGGGAATGTTCTCTAACTTGATCTGGGCAGTACACAGGCGAACACTATGTAAAAGTTTGTCCAGCTGTATACTTAAAAATCTGTGTACCTATATTGCAACAAAGAAAAAAAACTTGTGAACAACTAAGTTCTTGAGACTATGGCCAACATACTGGAAGTACAGCCATGAGACAAAAAGTAACCTGATAAAAGTACCTTTGTCTCTTCCCTGTAACATGGAAGAGAGCACTTTAAAAAAGAAATATGCTTTTTTTTTTAATGCAAAAAAGGGTATTTCTTTTATTATAATGTTTTCAGCTTTGGCTTAAGGTTCACAATACTGTTTCTAGATAATTTTCCACTGTTCTATAACTAGGCAACTTTGTTATGTTATAGATACCAGTTACTTAGCACTGAGTTTTAACCACTCATTTTGCTAAATTGTGAGAAAACAGCTAAACTCAATATAAAATCTGGCCTACGGAATTATAGTGGCTATTTGTTGCTAGTAATATTCCAAAAGAAATGTAATTATTTTACTATATTCCTTATCTAACCTAAAATCTGCTGTCACTGTTTAGTAAAGGTAGAACAGAGAAATAAAATTCTCTAAAATACGGAAAATGTATTTTCCGTTAAGATTTTACAAAAAAACAAAAAACCAGAAAAACAAAAAGTTAGAGTGCCCTAAAACAACTCATATACTTGTGTACTGTAGTGTTTTTGGCCAGTATGTCTGACACTATGAAGATTCAGTTCAGGGAATGAGTTTTAATATTATTAATAAATAAATATTCAATTTAAATACCTGACAGGATTCCTCATGTATTATTTTTAGGGAAGTATACAAATAAAAAGATTAACAGATTTAAAAATCTTAAAAGAGCAAGAAAGAACAAAAGTACCTAAAAATTATACATATATATAGGCAGAACAAACTCTGGGCTGCAGTATAGGTAAGGCAAGAGTGAATGTGGCACCCTGAGACATAAAATATTGTTAATTACAATCTTATATATATATATGAAATAAAACATTTTGTATTGGTTATTTGAACTAGATTATAACATACAAATCTTAGCATTAACCCAAAACTTCCTGAATGGCTGACATAGCCCATTAGTGAGGTAATACAGGTAGAGTGTGAGACTCATTCATTTTTCAAAGATGTTTTCAGCTTTTGACTTCGATGACTTCACTTTCAAGGCACAAGTCCAAGTGCTCATTAATTTGAGATTCCAAAACTTCATTCTGACAAACCGGGCAATTAACCATTTTGCTCTGACTGCATGAACTACTGGAATTCTGAGTTGTGGTTATAGGACGTGAACTACACTTTGGATCATTACCATCACTTTGTATTTGCTCTTTCTTGATAAAAAAATTGTCAAAAACAGTCTTGTCTTCTAGCCTGGGTCGTTTATTTGGGAATTTATCTTCAGACCCACTCACCTCCTGGGAGGCAGTCACAGATGTTGATTCCACTGCTTTTAAAGAATTTCTTAGGGATTTCTTAGAAGATGTGACCCTTCTTTGAGAACTGGAAGAAACTGAATTTTTAGCGATGTCACCAACTGTTAAGCTTTTCATTGGAGAAGATCCATTCACACTTCTGAAAGCCTTTTGGTTGGCAGCTGATATTCTAGGAAAATAGTTGCTTAAAACATTTTGGTGGTTGGTATTGAGAACAGGGGAGACTAGATGAGAGGTTTTTTTACTTGAACCATTCTGTTCAAATTTCACCTCAGTTTTAGAATTAGGTCTTATAGCGTTTGCTGAATGGTCTTGACTTAAAAGATCTTGGGTTTTATTAATGGCCTGTGAGCTGATTGATTTCCCAGATGGTAAATTGCTTGTTTCTCCTAGAATGTATCCTTTACCACTAAAAGGGATTAACAGCTGTGCCTGACCTCTATTGGGTTTATCTGCAAAAGAACCAAATAAGATTTTTTCTTAACTCAAAATAAATACAGTAACAAATATCAAGTTAATGGATAATTTTCTCAAAATTAGGAAATAATATTTTATTCTAACTTAGATCCATGCAATAATTACCTATTATTGGGAGAAGTACAATCTTCACAAGTGAGACCTCTGGTATTGCCAGAACATAAAGAATAAAAAAATTCTCTCATATTGAGATAAAGAATCCTGTCATGCTAAAGACCAATAACAAAGCAACATTTACCTCGAAAATTTCTTAGTTTCCTTTATGCGTAATTCCAGACGGGAAAAATCTGCTGCCTAATTTTTATCGTTCCTCCGACTCACAAAAATGAGGATACATTCGCTGCTACATAAATTCTTCTGTAGCTCCTTGACTTACTGAACATTTCAAATTTGGAAACTATATCCTATGTTCCTGGGTCCTGCCACATCAAATCAACAACTTTCCAAGGGAAGAAGCATTAACTTCAGTAACCTGGCTACCACCTCAAAGGTAGGAACTGAACTTCCTAGGAAAGGGATAAATCTTGAAGATGAAATACTGGCAAACATATGTCCTATCCTTTTCCCATTCTTCTCCCAACGAAAGTACATTCATCAATAGCAGAAGTCGCTTGGATAGAATCCCAGGGATAAGAAGAAGTGTACTTAGGACTTATATTCTGGGCACTGTTACTTAAAATATTGTTTTTATTTTGACAAACTTTTTGCCTTTTGTTTCCTAATAATTCAGTGAGTCAAGATAGGGAAAAGAACTTTACCTCAAATATTATCAGTAGAAACTATTCCTACTTTTACTCACTTCTATATAGAGCAAAGTATATTTTCCTTTCATTTCATGGACAATGGGATTTTTTCCTCAAGACTACAATTGAAGAGTTCTACACTAGAAACAACCCTTAAGCTTAAGTTAATAAGAGTTCTCTAAAGGATAGTATTGTCTGGACATTGTAGCTATGGTCATGGAAAGGTTAGAAGAATATACATGAAGGTACCTTTATTCTCTACTGCTGACGCTGGGTGCTTTCCTGGTTTTGTCTTTCCTTTGCCTTTTTTTGAGTAGTTCTCTGGTTCCTTGATTTTTATATAAGTGCCTCCACAGGTTTTCTGGTGCTCGGCCCACCAGTAGTCATTAGCAGAGGGTGCCCTGTTAGTAGCACGTTTGACGTAGCCGTAATACGGTTGTCTGTGCTGACACGGCCCATTGCAGCGCCACCAATGTCGCCGATACTCATCCACCTCGTCATGAAAAGTATGGTATATCTGGATTGACAGAGAATTTTTAGCATTCAGTAAGCAAGTTAACTTTAAGTAGCCTTTAAAAAACATTCTTGAAACTTTCCTAGAGCTTTCTGAAAAGTTCTATTTTAAGAAAGACAGCAACTATATTTAGTTTCTGTTCAAAAGTTCATTTTAATGAGAAACAGGAGTTAATTTAATACTTCCTAAATCAGGAGTCCCCAATCTAGGGTGAATTGTATCATTTTATCATTATCTATTACAATGTAATAATAGAAATAAAGTGCACAATAAATGTAATGTGCTTGAATCATTCCGAAACCATCCCTCCCCCCAGTCTGTGGAAAAATTGTCTACCATGAAAACGGTCCGACGGTCCCTGGTGCCAAAAAGGTTGGGGACCACTGTCCTAAACTGTGTAAAGAGAGGCATGTGAAATTAGAAGGCAAAAAATGTTTTAAAAAACAAAACTAAAGGCCGGGCATGGTGGCTCACGCCTGTAATCCTAGCACTCTGGGAGGCCGAGGCAGGCAGATCGCTCAAGGCCAGGAGTTCGAAACCAGCCTGAGCGAGACCCCGTCTCTACTGAAAATAGAAAGAAATTAATTGACCAACTAAAAATATATACAGAAAAAATTAGCCGGGCATGGTGGCACATGCCTGTAGTCCCAGCTACTCGGGAGGCTGAGGCAGTAGGATCGCTTGAGCCCAGGAGTTTGAAGTTGCTGTGAGCTAGGCTGACGCCACGGCACTCACTCTAGCTTGGGCCACAAAGTGAGACTCTGTCTCAAAAAAAAAACAAACAAACAAACAAAAAACAAAACTAAACTAAAAAATCCTCTGAATGCTACAAGTTTCAAACACCAAATTTTAAAAAGATAAAAAATTAGGACGAAGATTTTATATAACACCGTAATAAGAATCACTCCCTCTGCTAAATTAAAATTTCCCCTGGAAGTACCAATATCAACGGGTTCTGAAGGATTAAATTGCAACACAAGCATCTTACCCAGTGAAGCCTCTAAACTCGCTCTCTGCATTCTCAAAGCTCTTTGTTCCTGTCTCTGTAATAAGACTTATCAACTAATATTTTCTGTTTTTAAGTGTGTTTCTCATACCAGATAGAAAAGTTCTCCAGGATTCAAATGTTTTCATTTTTTGTGTCCCTAGTGGCTAATACAGTGCTTGGCACTGGGAAGGTATTCAGTATTTGCAGATTGAGTGGACAAAAACATCATTCATTGCACCAGATAAAATTCTCTGTAAACATACTTTTCAATCCTTAAACAGGATGCTTTTTATCTTTTCCCCACGCTCTAGATAAACCTAAGAACCTAAGCAAAAAATAGATAAGGGGAAAGTTCTGACTGAAAAGATGGCTGGCTCTCCCAGCACAGTGGCGCTGAGGATGGCAGAGTGCCACTGAAAAGTTGCTACTTCTAAATGACTACGCCCACTTTCCTGTTGTCTTGGTGGACATTACCATTTGTATCAGAATAGGGAGCATCTGTACATCTGTATATGAGACTTTTTTTTTACCAAAGACATTTAACTTTCTAATAAATTCCCTTTGTGGGAAAGAATGCTAATGGCTTTATACTAGTTCTCTATCGTAAGCAACACATTTCTGTAACTTGGCAAGCATGCAAATAATGCACATTATTATATTAGATACAGAAGGGACTGACGGACATAGGTTCTGGGCAAAGAGGCATATGAAACCGTGCCCTCTCCATCACATTCAGAACTCTTCACTTAATTCATCAGCATAACTAACCTCCCTTTGAAAGAAACACCTGGTAACTGACCTGGACTGAAAAATAATAATTCATTAGCAAAAAAGACAGGGAATTGGATCTGGTTGGTGCCTAATTCCTGTAATTCAGGGGTCCTCAAACTTTTTAAACAGGGGGCCAGTTCACTGTCCCTCAGACCGTTGGAGAGTGCAGCGCACATTCCACACATGCGCACTGTGGGCCCGGGACGAGTGGGCTGCTAAGCAGGACAGTCAGCGGCGGCAAAAACACCCGGTGGGCCGGATAAATGTCCTCGGCAGGCCGCATGTGGCCCATGGGCTGTAGTTTGAGGACGCCTGCGTGTAATTCCTAAGCCTGGGAATGTGGTTTTTAACAATGTAGTCACTAAAATAAAATTGCTCTACAATGTGAAAGTAGCTACCCTGTGGAGTTTGTTATAACAGGATGTAACCTATAAAAGCAAGGGGTGTTCACTCTATAAAACCTCTCCAAAATAAAAACACACAGATATCCAAGATAAAAGAATAGATCCTCTTCCAACTGAACAATGAGAAGTATACCAGCGTTCTGCTTAAAGTGTAAATTCTAGTGAAGAAACTAAATGTACTATATGCTGGCAACTCCATAATTCTCTTGTTTATCTGGATTTTATGTCTGATGTTTAATCTCAGCTATTCAAGAGGCTGAAATGGGAGAATCTCTTGAGCCCAGGAGCTCAAGTCCAGCCTGGGCAACATGGTGAGACCACATCTCTAAAAAAATAATAATAAAATAAAATGCTAGCCACTTTCCTGATGTTGAAGTAACTCTATATCCAATAATTAAATGACATCTTTAGAAAAGTAGCACTGATTAACATCGATTAAGATGCTCTATGAAAAATAAATAAAAGAGAAAACAAATTAAATTAAATAGAAAAAAAAGAAAGATTAAAAAAAAAAGAAAAGTAGCACTGATAGTTAGAAAAGAACAATACATGCAGGGTGAGCATTTTTCATTTGCCATCACACTGGCCTTTATTGACTTTTAAAAGAAGGAAACACTCAAACATACCAAAGAATTTAATCTATGTAGGAATTAGTATTCTATTCAGTTCAGTTCAATTCAGTATTTGTTAAGACCATGTAAGGACACTACATCATACACCTTATGTAGATGTATATAAAGATGAGTAAGAGCCATCTTGTGTTCAAAAGTATGAAAGTAGAATGCAAAATAATAAAGGCTTAAATATCTGCTGAGAGGATGCAAAGGAGGGAGAAGTCATAGCCCACTGGAGAGATAGCATTCTGATATAGAACAGGAAGCGGCACACTTTAGGGAAGGAAAACATAGATAGGCAGGGAGGTAAAATGTTCAGTTAAAGAGAAACAGGACACAAGCAGGGGAGTTGGAGGTAAGAAAAAAGGAACAATAAGGTTACTTGATAAAATGAATACAACAATGATAAAAACAACTAATATTTAATTAGTGCTCAAACTATGCTAAAATGTTTTGCAGGTGCTTTCCCCTTCAATCCTTCCTCCTCACAAGGATCCCACAGACAGGTATTGGTATTATGCCCGCTTGCATGGGAGTAAAATGAGGTGTGGAAAAGTTAAGTACATCACAAGGTTAATCAGTGGAGCCAGGATTTGAACCCAGGCAATCTGCTACCTCATGCTTATGAATCCCAGGCTTTGCCACCTCCTACAATACTATGCAGAGATAGGCGTCAAAGACAACTTCTGATGAGGGAATGACATCTGAAACGGTAGCAGGACACAGGATGGAGGAGGAGACTATAATAAGGAAACAAAGTTAAAAAGATCATTGTAGGAATCCAGAAGAGAGGTACTGCACGCCTGAATTAACTAAGCACAAAACGTTGACCTAGAAGAGGTCAGAGGCCTCGGAGACATCACTGGCTCTGCCGTAATTCGACTATGTGCTCCTAGACACGCCAATTAACTCCTGTAGGCCTCTTGTTTGCTGCTGAAAGTCCTCAAAGATAATACTTGTTTCCACCTAGTTCTCTATTTTTAATTAAAACTCCGGAGTTACTGATTAAATAACTACTAAATATCATAAATGTGTGTGTCTTTATATACCGTAATATTGGCTCCAGTCAGGCGGTTGATGCGATGCATATGTTTACAAAACTCTGGACCATGTCCTTCCCGGTCTTTATCATTATTAGTGACAAATAAATAGGCATGTATCATTTCATGTAAGAGGGTCTGAAACAGAAAATAATCAAATTAATTTGTTATGGCACTTTTGAAAATAAAAATACATTCTGTTACTTTACTTGAGGTCTTTTTTGGATCACAAGCTTCTTTTAGAAACTGAGAAAAGTCCTGAACTATTTTTCTAGAAAAATTATATAGGCATACATTCACAAAACTTTGCGCACAGGTTGAGCATCCCAAATCCAGAAACCCCAAATCTGAAACCTTCTGAACACCAATGTGACACCCAAAGGAAATGCTCACTGGAGCATCTCAGATTTAGGATACTCCGCCGGTAAGTATGATGCAAATATTTCAAAATCTGAAAAAATCCGAAATCCAAAACACTTCTGGTTCTAAGCATTTCAGATAAGCAATAATCAACCTATATAATATTTGAAACTCTGTAGATCCCACATTAAGTAAGAACTCCTTGTTCTAGGAAGCCTTTTAAACTATGAATCAAAATCCAGAAGAAAAGATCAATAAATTCAACTACATAAATACTTTAAAATTCTGATGGAGAAAAAATACCATAAACAAAAAGACAAACTCAGAAAAATATATGTGGCATTCATATCACAGACTATTAATTCCTACTATATAAAGAGCTCCTAATGTCAACAGGGAAATGACAAACAGGCCAATTTTAAAGTGAGCAAAGGTCATGGAGTCACAGAAAAAGAAGTATAACCTGTAAGCATATGAAAAAACTGCTCAACCTCATTTATAAAAAGAGAAATGCAAGTTAATGAGCCAGCAACACTGAGACTAGCATGGGCGAGGTGCAATGGCTCATGCCTGCAATCCCAGCACTTTGGGAGGCCAAGGCAGGAGGACTGCTTGAGACCAGGAGTTTGAGACCAGCCTGGACAACATAGCAAGACCCCATCTTCACAATTAAATAAATAAATAATTAGCCAGGTGTGGTGGTGCTTGCCTGTAGTCCAGGAGTTCAAGGTTACAGCGAGCTATGATCACGCCATTGTACTCCAGCCTGCACAACAGAACAAGACTTTTGTCTCAAAGGAAAAAAAAAAGAGTTGCTTTCACCCATTAGGCAAACAAACAAAAAAAAAATGCAGGAAAAACTGTGAATGATTTTGAAGTACTATCGTGGGCAGATTAAAAAAACAGAGTAAAATTATTTTTAAGAAAAGACTAGCATGAATGGTCATATGTACAAGGTGTATTCATGGTGGCATTGTTTATAATGGCAAAAGATTAGAAGTAACTCGGTGTTCAGGAATAGGAGCTTGGATGAATGTGCTATAGTATATCTACATAATGGAATTCTCTGCCACCATGAAAAAGAATGAAAAAGATCTCTATGAATAGTTTGGAGAAAGCTACAGAATATATTATTTTAATGACAAAGTATAGAAGAGTGCATATAGTATTTTGTATAAGAAGTATGCTGTGTGGTGGGGGCAGATAAAAGTAGATACAGGCCGGGCACGGTGGCTCACGCCTGTAATCCTAGCTCTCTGGGAGGCC
>VBSM01002153.1:37076941-37087710 GCA_008086735.1 Cheirogaleus medius | reverse complement strand
AAAAAAAAAAAAAGTAGATACAAATATTTGCAAAACAAACAATGAAAGAATAAATAAACTAGTAACAGTTTCTAAATGTGGGGAAGTTCAGGATAGAAAGGGAAAGGCACAGAACAAGATTCCTCTGTATACAGCTTTCTATGGTTTTTAGATTTTGAATCAATCATGTAAAATTTTAAAGCAAACAAACAATAAAACCTATTGCTCATTTCCACACCAAAAATGCATGAGTTTATGTGCAAAATTAACAAAAGCATTCAGGGTTGCTGGGAATTTTTTGTTCTAAAAAATATGAATATATTTTTTAAGGAAAATCATAAAGATCTTCAAAAGCATACCTTTTTCATAATCATCTATAATTTTTAAAAAGTAATTTCCATCAGACAAACTAGACTGGCATTAATGAATTTTAGTCTTATAAAATTGTGCTGAACAGAAAAATGGGAGAATCAAACATTTTAAATTGGTCATTATGAGAATATCCCTTTTAAAATTATCAACAGAACCTCTCAAAAGGAACTTTTTCAAGTAAATGCCACTCGATTAAGAAAACTCAAACTCAAAAAAGGGCATTCTACATTTCAAAAGTTTCTCAACATTCTAAAATACAGTAATAATAAATAGCTATTCTCATAAAGGAGAAACAAATTTAGGTTCCTGATTTTTGGTCCAATTTCATTAAACATCAAACACACCGTGAAAATGGTATGTGGCACCATACACAACATTTGTATTTTTATATCTCTACCATTTTCCACATCTAGGCTCTATTCAAAGGATCTATAAGGCATGGACCCAACACACTTGTTTCCCATTACTGCTCAAGCTGATCAAAAACAACTACTTCTAGTCCTAGATATGCCACACATTTTCTGACCTCACTTTTGTTCACATTATTTCCATTTCTTCTGCCAAGAGTAGCCCTACTGTCTCTACTTGTTAAGAGTCCATTCTGCCCTTTAAGGCTCACCTCTCTACATTTTAATTATCAGTAGTAACAGTTATAAGGTAGTGATGAGGCTGAGGGGTCAGGAGCTTGGAGTCAGGAAAGCAGAGCCCAAAGCCCTAAGCCCAGGATCATACACATGCGACCTGGGACAAGTTACAACTTGTTTCTCCTTCCTAGAAGGGGATGTCCTAATTTGCAGGGCTGTGGTAAAGCACAATTAATGTAGTCCAAAGTCTGGCACACAATAGGTGCTCAATAAAGAGTGAGCAGGAGTGGTGACGGTGGCAGTAATAAAATCTATATTTATAAAGCTTTTCTTGACCTCCTCAACCAGATAGTCTTTTCTTTTTCCTTATGATTCAGTTAACTATACTCATGTGTTGCTTAACAACAGGGATATGTTCTTAGAAATGCACCGTTAGGTGATTTTATCTTTAGCAAACATCAACAGTGTACGTATATAAACCTAGATGGCATAATAGCCTATCACACACCTAGGCTACATGGCCTATTGCTCTTAGGCCACAAACCTGTATAGGATGTTACTGTACTGTATGCTGTAGGCAACTGTAACACAATGGTAAGTATTTGTGCATCTAAACATACAGAAAAGGTACAGTAAAAATACAGTATTATAATCTTATGGGACCATTCTTGTATATGAGGTCCATTGTTGGCCAGAACATCATTCTGTGGTATGACTGTATTTTAAATACAGACCAGAGGAAATACTCACTTGATACCATAACCACACATTTCCCATTCTTCTCTCACCAACTTAAAAACAAATTTGTTCATGTGTTTAATCATTTATGTAATACATATTCACTGAGCAACTACCATTCCAATTAGGGTTCCTTATGAGGCTCATTTGGTTAACCATGTTCAATTTTTTTAGGTACACTATTTTTTTCTGCTTATCCATCGAGTTTCTAAGAGGGTTGTATTAACTTCTGCAACTATGAATGTAGATTATTTCTTTTTGCTTTTGCTCATTTATGCCTTATAAAATTTAAAGCTATGTTATTACTTGTAGGGTCATTATGTGTTGTTGTATTGTTACAAAATGTCCCACTTTTCTTCCAGTAAAACTTCTTCCCTTGAAGTCTTTAGACTGATACTAATACTGGTTGAGCATCTCTAATCTGAAAATCCAAAATCTGAAATGCTCCAAAATCTAAAACTTTTTAAACACCTACATTACACTCAAAGATCACCCTTCAAGGAAATGCTCACTGAAGCATTTAGAATTTTGGAAATTTGGATTAGGGATGCCAGTAAGTATAATGCAAATATTCTGAAAGCCAAAAAAATCCAAAACACTTCTGGTTCTAAGCACTTCGGATAAGGGATACCCAACCTGTATAGCCACAACGGCTTTCTGTTGTTAAGTGTTTAAATGATACAGTTTTTTCCATCCTTTTAAATGTAAATTATGTGTGTCTTTACTATAAGCACGTCTCTTTTAATCTAGTATGTCATTCCATGTCTTTAATGGAGTATTTAGTCCACTTATATTTAATTACTAATATTGTATTTATGCCTTTCTCTTTATGTCATCTGGTCTTTGTTCTTTCTTTTTCAACTATCAAGTATTTCTATTGTACCATTTTATATTTAGTAGCAATTTTTTTTAAATTGTGATAAAAAAACACATTAACATAAAATTTACCACCTTAACCATTTTTCTGTGTATAGTTCAGTAGTGTCGAATATTAATATATTCACATCGTTATAAAACCTGTTACCTTTTATTATCCTTAAAAACAGCATCCCTCATATTTTCAAGCATGTTTTAACATATTTCCCACCCCATGCAGAGAATCTCTACCAACCATGCTCTTTTGTGCAGATTTTTCTTTTTTTAATTTTTTTTTTGAGACAGAGTCTCACTCTGTTGCCCGGGCTAGAGTGCTATGGCATCAGCCTAGCTCACAGTAACCTCAAACTCCTGGGCTCAAGCGATCCTCCTACCTCAGCCTCCTGGGTAGCTGGGACTACAGGCATGTGCCACCAGGCCTGGCTAATTTTTTTTTATATATATATTTTTTAGTTGTCCAACTAATTTATTTCTATTTTTTTTTAGCAGAGACGGGGTCTCGCTCTTGCTCAGGCTGTTCTTAAACTCCTGAGCTCAAATGATCCTCCCGCCTCAGCCTCCCAGAGTGCTAGGATTACAGGCGTGAGCCACCACGCCCAGCCCAGATTTTTCAAAAGTGATATAATTGAGGCAGGACAAGCCACACTGGGTACATCTTGGGGAATTACAGGCATCTACTAAATCCAATTTACAGTAAACTGGAGTTCCCACTTCTCTATTTTGCCCCAGCAGGAATGACCACCAGCTTTAGATAATGAAGTATGCCTTCAGGCTGGTTTGTGCAGCAAGCTCAGCTAGATGTCCTGGGAGGACAGCAGTGTGGCAGAACAGAGGAGAATCTAAATTTGTGTGTCTCAACGGGAAGACTTGAATCCTAAGTTTTTCTCTGCTTCTAAATACATAACTTAAGCCAGTTACTTAACTTCTCTGAACCTTAATTTCCTCATTCATAAAAATGAAAATAGGCCGGTGCAGTAGCTCATACCTGTAATCCTAGCACTTTGGGAGGTCGAGGTGGGAACCTTGATTGAGGCCAGGAGTTTAAGACCAGACTAAGCAACACAGCGAGACCCTGCCTCTACATAAATAGAAAATAGCTGGGCATGATGGCATGTGCCTGTAGTTCTAGCTACTAGGGAGGCTGAGGCAGGAGGATCTGGGGTGGGGAACCTGTGGCCTTTTAGGTCCTTAAGTGTGGCCTTTTAATTCAAATTTTACAGAACAAACCCTTTTATTAAAAGGGGTGCAGCAGAGAAAGATGAAGTTCTCTTGCCTCCTTTGGTGCTTAAAAAAGAACAATCTTGAAATCAGCAGGCTGCGGTTTCCCCACCCCGGGCAGGTGTTTGAGGTTGCAATCATCTATGATGCTGCCACAATACTCTACCCAAGGCAATAGAGTGACACCTTGTCTCAAAAAAATAAAAATAAAAAATGAAAATAACAATACACATTGAACATAAACACGGCTATTGTAAAGATCAAAAGAGGTAACAGACCTGTAACTATGAAGCACTATCAAAACACAGGGTCTTCATTATTATTTGCCCCACAGTTCAAGTTTCCACCGAGGGCAAAGTGATTTTTATTTTTAAACATATAGGCTGATTCACAGCAGTCAAAATCAATGATAAGCGTTAGTAAACTACTGAGCTAAGAAGCAGGTTTATGCAAAGAATACCTCTACAAGATCCTTTCTTGGTCTCAACTTTAAAAGGGGTTCACTGAGACGGATGGAACACATTCCACCTTTCCCTTCATAGCTGCATATCCCAGCGCACCTGGAAAACAACCACCACAAAAATGTGTTACATTTACCAAATATACAGGGAAACAGGGATGGAAGAGCAAATCCTTATACATTCTTGGGCAGTTTACACCAAGAGAGCTCCATTGGCAGATTGCTTTCTTGAAAGTATACCCTGTTAGTTAGCAGATACTTGCATTTCACCCAGTTCGTTAGTGAACAGTATCAGCTTCTCTTACCCTAGCCAGGCTGCAACAGCTCAAAGAAGAAAATCCCATTCTGCTACTCCCAGTCTCCTCTCCACAGCTATCATCAGTTTGGAGTAGTTAACAAACTGATCTCCAGTAGCACATCTCCAAAATTATAATGGAAGCGTATATAAAGGAGATCTGTACTTTAAACACAACCCTATATCATATCTTAATCAGTTTCACTGTAGGTTATTTTGTATCAGTTAAAAAACAAGCATGCTGGTATTCAACTTCATGTGTTTTTTTTGAGACAAAGTCTCTCTCTGTCACCAGGGCTAAAGTGCCATGGCGTCAGCCTAGCTCAGAGCAACCCCAAACTCCTGGGCTCAAGCAATCCTTCTGCCTCAGCCACCCGAGTAGCTGGGACTACAGGCATGCGCCACTATCCCTGGCTAATTTTTTCTATATGTTTTTAGTTGTCCAGCTAATTTCTTTCTATTTTTAGTAGAGACAGGGGTCTCACTCTTGCTCAGGCTGGTCTTGAACTTCTGACCTTGAGCGATGCTGCTGCCTCGGCCTCCCAGAGTGCTAGGATTACAGGCGTGAGCCATCATGCCCGGTCTACAACTTCATCTTAAACTTGTTAACTCTGCCTTGCGCAGAAGTGGATTATTAGTTCAAATTGGGATTTCCCAAACTTAGTGTATAGAAAAGAGATCCTTTTAGAGACATCACTGAAGACCCCTTCCCCATTCCAACACACAAGCTCACTACTAAGTAGTGGTTTCCTAACGAGAATAGCACAGCACACATTTTGTGGAGGTTTCTCTGCAGCCTCAGCACTTTCTTAGGGGCAGATTTGGTTGCTTCTCCCTTCTGGGTCCTGGAGCACGATCATAAAACAAATCAGAAACTTGTTACTTTCAAGTGAGGTGATATTCAAAGAAAATCCTTTTTTCTCATTAAACCCCTTACCAGTCCAACCGTACCTGTGTGAGCCACGTACCTTTCTTAGCTGTTTGAGCGGGAGAAGGGTAAGGAAGGGAGAAATACACCAAGAGAGGAGTTGCCAGATCCAAAACCAGACCCTGTTTGTTATTTAACGGCCTCCCAGCCCCCGGGGACCGTCGGGCGAGAAAGAAGAGAAACCCGGGGGCTGCGAAGAGCTGCCAGTTCCACCTCCTTCCCCAGAGGGTCGGAACTCACAGGGTCATTCGCATGCTCCACTTCACCTCGACGGCCTCCAGCTGGCCCCAGAAGAACCGGTCGTTAAACTGCACAAACAGGGCCTGCAAATCCGGGGTGGGATCCACCAACTCCCAGGACGCGTCCACCAGCGACAGGGGCTCCTGGGCCCGATCGCGCTCCGCGACCTGCAAGTCCCACTCCTCCTGAAGCCGCAGTGCCAAAACCAGGTCCTCATCCATCGCTGCCAGGAACCCAGGTGGGGTCTGCCAGCGTTATCAGGCCGCAACCCCACGCAGCGAAGGCGCGGAGGGCCGGGTCAAACTCCTAGGAGATACCGGCTTCCGGGCCGCTCGCGGGTCGGCCCGCCAATCTCGCGAGAGCTCAGGGAAAACAGGTTTGAAAATGACAACGAGAACTGAGGTTACCCTAAACGCCGAAGCCAAGATTCTGGGACTTAAGAAAAGCAAGTGTTGATGACACCTCCTGGCGGCCGAAAACCAGGGTTCCCGAGATCGGGCCGAGGGAGCTTCCGGGAAAGTAGTTACAGCCTTCACATCTTGCCCGTAACTTCAAACCCCGGCTACACGCTCAGCCCATGCGCAGTACCTACACTTCTCTGTGTCGCCCATCACTCACTTCCGCAGTAGCGCCTCCTGCGCATGCGTCCTAAGCACCGGTGTTCTTGCGCAGGCGCGCTGCCTCGCTCGGCCCCTTGCGCAGGCGCAGTGTCTGAAGTTCAGAACCGGGCGCAGGCGTACTAGTCTCGCTCCCATCCTACTTCCTCAGCCCCGCAGCTCAGCAGGGTTTGGGTGGGTCTCCACAGCGGCAGTGAGTGACAGTGACTGCGTGAGACCCGGACGGAAATGGTGATGGCGATGTCAGACAGTGGGGCGAGCCGCCTGCGGCGGCAGTTGGAGTCGAGCGGCTTTGAGGCGCGGCTGTACGTGAAGCAGCTCTCGCAGCAGTCGGACGGGGACCGGGACCTGCAGGAGCACCGGCAGCGCATCCAGGCGCTGGCGGAGGAGACGGCGCAGAACCTGAAGCGCAACGTCTACCAGAACTACCGGCAGTTCATAGAGACGGCCCGCGAGATCTCCTACCTGGAGAGCGAGATGTACCAGCTCAGCCATCTGCTGACCGAGCAGAAGAGCAGCCTGGAGAGCATCCCGCTTACCCTGCTGCCCGCCGCCGCCGCCGCCGGGGCCGCCGCCGCCTCTGGAGGGGAGGAGGGAGGTGGCGGTGCCGGGGGCCGAGACCACCTCCGAGGCCAGACTGGCTTTTTTCCAACCCCTGGGGGCCCCTCCCGCGACAGTTCCGGTCCGGGCGAGGAAGGCAAGCAGCGCACTCTCACCACCCTGCTTGAGAAGGTGGAAGGCTGCAGGCACCTGCTGGAGACGCCGGGACAATACCTGGTGTACAACGGGGACCTGGTGGAATATGAGGCGGACCACATGGCCCAACTGCAGCGGGTGCACGGCTTTCTCATGAACGACTGTTTGTTGGTGGCCACCTGGCTGCCGCAGAGGCGGGGGATGTATCGCTACAACGCTCTCTATCCCCTAGATGGTTTGGCCGTAGTCAATGTCAAGGACAACCCGCCCATGAAGGACATGTTCAAACTGCTAATGTTCCCCGAGAGCCGAATTTTTCAGGCAGAAAATGCTAAAATCAAACGAGAGTGGCTGGAAGTGCTAGAGGAAACCAAAAGAGCCCTCAGTGAAAAAAGACGAAGGGAGCAGGAGGAGGCAGCGGCCCCTCGAGGGGCACCCCAAGTGACTTCCAAGGCCGGTAACCCGTTTGAGGATGAAGAAGAAGAAGAACCAGCTGTTCCTGAGGTAGAGGAAGAGAAGGTGGACCTCTCGATGGAATGGATCCAAGAGTTACCTGAAGACCTGGATGTCTGTATTGCCCAGAGGGACTTTGAAGGGGCTGTTGACCTACTGGATAAATTGAACCATTACCTGGAAGATAAGCCCAGCCCACCTCCTGTAAAAGAGCTAAGGGCCAAAGTAGATGAGCGTGTTCGACAGCTCACTGAGGTGTTAGTGTTCGAACTCTCCCCAGATCGTTCCCTGAGAGGTGGTCCCAAGGCTACTCGCAGGGCGGTTTCTCAACTAATCCGGCTCGGCCAGTGCACAAAAGCCTGTGAGTTGTTTTTGAGAAACAGGGCAGCAGCTGTGCATACTGCAATACGTCAGCTTCGCATTGAAGGTGCCACTTTACTCTATATTCATAAACTCTGCCATGTCTTCTTTACCAGCCTTCTTGAAACTGCAAGAGAATTTGAGATAGATTTTGCAGGCACTGACAGTGGCTGCTATTCTGCCTTTGTGGTCTGGGCAAGATCAGCCATGGGCATGTTCGTGGATGCTTTTAGCAAGCAGGTGTTTGACAGTAAGGAGAGCCTTTCTACAGCAGCCGAGTGTGTAAAAGTAGCTAAAGAGCACTGCCAGCAACT
Source organism: Cheirogaleus medius (assembly GCA_008086735.1). NCBI lineage: Eukaryota > Metazoa > Chordata > Mammalia > Primates > Cheirogaleidae > Cheirogaleus > Cheirogaleus medius. The sequence goes on along the minus strand of VBSM01002153.1, from coordinate 37,079,580 downwards.
GGGTGATATCGGACTAGACCTCACCTTCATCATCCATGCCCTTCTGGTGAAAGACATCCAAGGGGCCTTGCACAGTTACAAAGAAATCATCATTGAAGCCACTAAACATCGCAACTCGGAAGAGATGTGGAGGAGGATGAACTTGATGACTCCAGAAGCCCTAGGTAAGCTCAAAGAAGAGATGAAAAGTTGCGGGGTAAGTAACTTTGAGCAGTACACAGGGGATGACTGCTGGGTGAACCTCAGTTACACAGTGGTTGCTTTCACCAAACAGACCATGGGCTTCTTGGAAGAGGCACTGAAGCTGTATTTCCCAGAGCTGCACATGGTACTTTTGGAGAGCCTGGTGGAAATCATTTTGGTTGCTGTTCAGCATGTGGATTATAGTCTTCGGTGTGAGCAGGATCCGGAGAAGAAGGCTTTTATCAGACAGAATGCATCCTTTCTATATGAAACAGTCCTCCCTGTGGTGGAGAAAAGGTTTGAAGAAGGTGTGGGGAAACCTGCAAAGCAACTCCAAGACCTGAGGAATGCATCTAGACTTATCCGTGTGAATCCCGAAAGTACAACGTCAGTGGTCTGATTGTTTGGGTCTGTTTATATGTGTACATATATATTGCTTATATATTATTTATATTTATATTAAGTTGCATTAGCATATTCTTTATAGTCTCAAACACAGCTTAAAAATAAAAAGTGCCCTCTTAGAAATGCAAAATCAGAAAGACAAAAAATTTTTAAATTAAGCCCAAATAACAAAAAATACTGGAATTATTAAAACCTATAGTATGCTATCCTTTTAAATTATGCTAATTCTCTACTGAATGTATGCTCACACTATAGTATTTCAGTTTTATCCTTTGAGTCAAAATACATTTTCTCACATAATATATTATGTGACACAGAGTCATAACATCTATAAATACATAGTATGAGTATGTTGTGAAAAGTTTCCCAGTTCGCTAAACTGTTAGGTTTCTTAAAGTGCCATGTAAAACACCCTGCCTCATATACTTTCCCCCTCCTTAAAATGTAATTGAACAATTTGGGGGAAAAGAAAGGAGTTGGGAACATTGGTTTTAGGGTAAATTTTTGTCAGGAGAATTCTTTCTTGAAACTAGCTAGTGTATGGACTCAGATACTTCGATACAAGAGGAAGCTTTCAGAAAAAATAATTCAGCTAATATTTCCAACATAATTTGAATGGCTAATTTTTAGTTGTTAATTAGCAACTTCATAATATTTGATTTGGGAGCATTTACTTGCACATCTTAAGGACTGTGACACATTTTTTTTCCCAACATATTCTAGAATTGTGTGAGTTTCCAGCTGGAACTTGTGTCGTATTCATATTTTTAAAAATAAAGATAATAATAAAAAACAGAATACAATGAGGAACCTGGCTGCGGCTGCCAAGTTTTAGCTGCCCTCTCACGGCTCCCCAACCCCTCCAACGTAGGTTGTGTGGTGGCTCAGGCTTCACCAAATGGAAAAGAGGTTTTCATTCAAGTAGTTATTTAGATTTCACGGTCTGGGTGGATGGGAAATTATAAAAAATCATAGGTACCTAGTGTTCTCAATTAAGACTACTCTGAAGAGAGATTGGTTTTTTTGTAACAAAGTGAAGAACAGAGGTAGGACAATGTGCCCAGAGCAGAGAGAAGACAGAACCTTCTCTGACTCCTTGAATGCTCTATGCTGCATTTTTCTTGTTTGATTTTTAAAAATGAATATAATACTTACTTCCGATTGTTTAGTAAAACAAAAATAACTAAAGAAATGTGAGCTTCCTAAGGTTTCTAAACTATTGCTTCTATTGTATATTTATTATATAACATTCCTCATACTTTGAGAGAAATTGTGCTTGCTAAGATACGTTTTTTTCCCCTAGCTTCTAGTTGTGATTCTTGTTCATAAGTGCCATTGTTGATGCCAATGATTTCAAAAGGTCATTTCTTTTACCTGAATAAAAATGGTGATAGTAAGACTAAAAATTATGTAAAACCTAAAATAGATAACAAATAGTGGCTCAGGGTTGTAAAGCTCCTTGAATTACTCAAGTGCCAGAACAGCCCTTTTGTTTTCTTTTTAGCTATACATATTTAAAAGGTTGAAAATTATCAGTTACAGATTTCCTTTGACTAATTTTTTTCACATAACTTTAAGGATTTTCTAGATAACTGTAACTGGATATCTCAGCTGAGCAAAGACAGTTGTAATTTGTCTTTTTTAAGATTACTGAAAACTTGAATTTGATAAAATTTTGTAATTATTATGATTATTTTGTGCCATTTACAGGTTCCAATATTATATTGTACACAACACGTATTGTGTAAATATATGATGCTGGATCCATGAAATGATACTTCTGAAATCAAAATTTCTCTTAAGGCATGAAGTTGTAAAAACTTAAATGTGTATACTCAGATATTTAAATGGTTGCTTCTTCATGGAACTGTCTGCTTTGTAAACTGGAAGTACAGAATTTTCTTTTGTTAAAATTTGTGTTCCTTCACAGTTGTATCTGAAAGAAGTATGGTTTTGGTGAATCAATTAGTGTGGGAAGTTGATTAAAGACCATCAGTGTTGTAATGTCTTTGTGCCTAGGCAGAACAATTATGTTGCATTCCTCAAAGTGG
>VBSM01002153.1:37053540-37076841 GCA_008086735.1 Cheirogaleus medius | reverse complement strand
GCTGTGTTATGAGGGAATCTGAAATGTTTTGTAAAAATAAAGCTTAAAAACTTACACTGGATAAAACTGATTGATATTACAATGTTTTACCTATTTCTCTTCTTTAATCAGGGTTTATTATATTCTTATTACTGAAATATTCTTTGAAGAGCCTAGTTTGTTTTTTGTTTATTTATGTGAGGATAGATAGGAAGCTATTTGCTAATTTAAATAAGTGTTCTGCTTACTGTCAGAATTGTGAATAAATCAGTTCTCAATTTCTTAGGGCTCCTGTGAATGGAAAATTTCAGATGTATGAAATGTGAATTTACTCTAAAAAGTAGATTTAATGCCATCTGCACATCCCTGAATAAAGAAAGTAAAATGTAGGCCATGAGACCTAGGAACTAAATGACAAGGTCCTTCTTTTAAAAAATATTATATAGATACTGAGGAAATGATCCTACATTTAAAAGCATTGAATGCTGTGTCTCACATTGACTATAATGTGGGGATAGGGAGGACAAAATAAATTTAAGCATGCTTTCTCCTATTAAGATGCTTAAAAATTGGGGGAAAAGTCAACAAATATAAGTTAGAGAATAATTAAATGTGCAGCTGTGTATAGTGGGACTACTGAGAAGGAAGAGAACAGTGTAATTTTAAGGAGTCTAGAAAGTTCTCATGAAATTGTTGGCATTTGAGCCGGCCCTTGAAGAATGGACAAGACTTAGATGTGCAGGGAAAAAGGAAGAGCGTGACATGAGCAAAGACACAGAAGTGAGTGGAAATACAGGTGTCACATGAAGAGACCTGCTTGGATGGGTTGCTGAGTGTGTGGGAAAAGGTAAATAAGCAATGTGTGCTTATTACGGAAGTGTAAATCCATGCAGAAGGGTATGGAGTGAACAGCCGAAGTCCTCACCCCTACCCACACCCCCCAATAATCCCACTCACCAGAGATAACCAGTGGTGAGAGTTTCATGTACAGTCTTTCTCCCAGATTCTGGATTATATTATATATGTACAGTTCTGCCTCTTGTTTTTGGATACTTAATAATTCAGTATTTTTAAGACATCTCATATCAACACCTATAGCTGTACCTCACTGGGTTTTTTTTTTTCTGTTGTGGAATAGTATTCAGTCACAGTGAATAGATATATCATAATTTTGCATTTTCCAATTACTTTGTTGGTTTCAGGTTTTGGTGATTACAAAAAAAATCATTTAAAAATTGTGCGTGTGTGTATATATATACACATATATATATTTCATATATATATGTGAATATATATCTATAGGATGCATTTCTAGAAATTATTCTGCCAAGCTATACATTTTAAATTTAGGTAAACATTGCCAAATTGCTCCTCAGGAAGGATATATGTACCATTTTACATTCTCCCCAACAGTATAGGAAAATGTCTGCTTCCATGAATGCTCATGAAAACTTATTCATTTTTCAAATAATAATCTTAGTAATAAGATTTATTCATTTTAACTGATCTTTTCTGTGAAAAAATGGTATCTGGTTTTGTTTGTAATTTTTAGAGGTTGAGCAACTTCATATTTCTTTTTGTGTTAAACCAGTGGTCTCCAACCTTTTTGGCACCAGGAATGGGTTTCATGGAAGACAATTTTTCCACAGACCCAGGGCAGGGGCATAGTTTCAGGACGATTCGAGCACATTACATTGATTGTGCAGTCAAATGTCTGCTCCTGATAATCTGTATTTGCGGCCACTCCCCAGCACTAGCATCACCACCTCAGATCATCAGCATTAGATTCTCTCTCATAAGGAGCGCACAGCCTAGATCCCTTTCTTGCATTTGCAGTTTACAGTTAGGGTTTGCGCTTCTATGAGAATCTAATGCCCCGCTGATCTCATAAGAGGTGGAACTCAGGCAGTGATGCTGGTGATGGGGAGCAGCTGTAAATACAGATGAAGCTTCGCTGACTTGCCTGTTGCTCACGTCCTGCTGTGTGGCCTCTTTTCTAAAAGTCCACAGACCAGTAGTGGCCTTTTGCCTAGGGGTTGGGGACTGCAGTGTTAAACTGCCAGTTATGTCCTTTGCCTTTTTTCTCTTAGATTATCATTGTATTATGATTTTGTAGGAGTTTATTATATATTTAGGAAATTAACCCTTCATGTGTACTGCTGTGGTTTTTCTTAGTTTGTCATTTATATATCCATTTATTTATTTTCATAGTGCAGTAAACTTTAACCTGTTATGAAGCCAGATTTATGTGGGTTTTTTCCTCTAAGACTAGGGCTTTGAAAGGCCTTATCCACTCTCAGATTCTAAGAATATTCATTCATGTTTTTCTTCTAGTAACGATTATATTTTGATATTTGAAGTTTTGCTCCATCTATAATTCATTTTAGGGTAAAGAAGGATGCCAGAATCCTGTTTTCACACAAATGATTAGCAAGTTGTCATAGCAATTTTGAATCATCCTTTTCCCCCACTGATTTGAAATGCCATTTTCAATACTAAATTTATGTACATTTACACTGGATGTATATCTGGGTACACATTTAGACTCTATATCCTATTTGGTTGATATTTGTATTTCTGTCCAATAGCAAGCCATTTTAATTAACCATAGTCTATAAATTTTATAACTGGTAGGACTGGTCTCATTCTTCTGTTTCAGGTTTTTCCTAAGTACAGTCATCCCTTCGTATCCAAGGTGATTTAGTTCTAGGACTTCCCTGGTATATCAAAATCCATGGATGCTCAAGTTCCTGATATAAAATGGCATGGAATATGCATGTAACCTATGCAGTCTTCCCATATATTTTAAATCATCTCTAAATTGCTTATAATACTTAATACAATGTAAATGCTATGTAAATAGTTATTATACTGTTATTTAGGGGATAATGACATGAAAAAAAGCCTACACATGTTCAGTACAGATGCAGTTTTTGTTGTTTTTGGGGGGTATTTGAGACGGTCTCACTCAGGCTAGAGTGCAGTAGCATCATCATAGCCCACTGCAGCCTCAAATTCCTGGCCTCAAGCAGTCCTCCTGCCTTGGCTTCCCAAAGTATTAGGATTACGGGCATGAGCCACTGTGTCCAGTCTGGATGCAGTTTTTTAAAAAAATATTTTTGAGCCGCATTTGGTTGAATCCACAAATGCAGAACACATGGAACTGTATTCTCACGTTTATTATTCAACTTGTGTTTTGAATCATTTTATGACAGTCTGTTATTATCCCCCCCAAAGAGTTAGCATTTGGATTGAAATCTTATTGAGTGTAGAGATTAACTTAGGGAGAATTGACACCTTTATAATTTTGAGTCCATTTATGCAAGTGTTGTCTTATATTTCAGTAACATTTTCAAATTTTCTTCAGGTCTCTCACATTTTTTTTATTAGTAGTACCCATAATTTATTACAAACACACACCACAAAAATTTCTCTTTTCAGTTTTCATACATCTTAGGTAGTTTTCCTGCTGTGCTATGTTAAGTTGAACATCTAAAAGTATGTTAAATAATTTTTTGTTTGATACTCATGAAAATGTTTTTTTTGTTTGTTTGTTTTTCCTTGAAGCATGATGCTGGCTTTTGGTCATTGTGTTAAGAAATCATCTATTCCAGTTACTGAGAGTTGTGTTTTTTATTTTTTTTTTATTTTTTGAGACAGAGTCTCACTGTGTTGCCTGGGCTAGAGTGCCGTGGCGTCAGCCTCGCTCACAGCAACCTCAAACTCCTGGGCTCAAGCAATCCTTCTGCCTCAGCTTCCTGAGTAGCTGGGACTACAGGTATGTGCCACCATGCCTGGCTAATTTTTTCTATATATGTTTTTAGTTGGCCAATTAATTTCTCTTTCTATTTTTAGTAGAGACGGGGTCTTGCTGTTGCTCAGGCTAGTTTCGAACTTCTGAGCTAAAATGATCCTCCTGTCTTGGGCTCCCAGAGTGCTAGGATTACAGGCGTGAGCCACCATGCCCGGCCGGTTTTTAGTTTTTTAAAGAAATACGGTCTCACTGTGCAATCCAGGCTGGAGTGCAGTGGTTATTTACAGGCACAACTATTGTGCACTACAGCCTCAAACTTCTGGGTTCAAGCAATCCTCCTGCCTCAGCCTCCTGAGTAGTTGGGACTGTGGGTCCTTACCAATCATGCCAGGCTTTGATTTTTTTAGGTCAGGAAATGCATATTGAATTATCAAATGAGTCTCAGCATCTATTGAGCAAATCAAGATTTTTCTTCTATCATATTAATGTGGTAAGTGTTTAGAATAGATTTCCTAACACTGAACCACATTTAAACACTCTATGGATTTTAGTTGATTGTAATATATATATATATATATATATATATATATATATATAGAGAGAGAGAGAGAGAGAGAGAGAGACAGACAGACAGAGTCTCACTCTGTTGCCGGGGGTTAGAGTGCCATGGCGTCAGCCTAGCTCACAGCAACCTTCAAACTCCTGGGCTCAAGCGATCCTCCTGCCTCAGCCTCCCGAGCAGCTGGGACTACAGGCATGCGCCACCATGCCCGGCTCATTTTTTCTATATATTTTTAGTTGGCTGATTAATTTCTTTCTATTTTTAGTAGAGACGGAGTCTCGCTCTTGCTCAGGCTGGTTTTGAACTCCTGACCTTGAGCAGTCCACCTGCCTCGGCCTCCCAGAGTGCTAGGATTACAGGCGTGAGCCACAACGCCCGGCCAGTAATATATTTTAATATACTGCCTGATTCCAATAAATATTTCGTTAGGATTTTTGCATTGATCTTCATTAGCAATGTTGGTGTGTGGTTGTGTGTGTGCTACCTTTGTCAGGCTTATATGATTCATAAAGCAAACTTGTCTTGAAGGTGAGTATATAGAACATAATAATAATGCTGGTGAAATAAGACACATTCCTATTTCTTTTGATTCCTGAATAATGAGAATGAAAAAATACAGTGAGACACAGGTGACTCGTATCACTTCAGATCGTAACTAGCCACCCTAAGGAGAAGTTCTATTGACTCTCATCCCCGTTTCAAACTTCGTCAGAGTTGTATGGGATGTGTGAGACATATGTGTATGTCACGTGTTCTGTAGTTATTGGGAAATGTATATTTTATACACACACATAGCATATTTGGATTTCATTTTTTCCCATCAGCTTGCCTCGAGCAGGGTTGGCCAATAGCAGAGACAATCGATAGTTTCATCACTGTGACGGCTGGGAAAGAGAATACGAGGGAGTAGAAAGAAATCCATTAGCAACAAGTGCGAAATGTAATGTTCAGTGACATGAAATAACCACCCAAAGCAGCCCACACAGAGGGGAGGACGCAGGTGTTGGGAAGTCACACGTGATGTAGGTACAAGGAGAGACACAGTCCCCTGTGAGAGGACCGAAGCCAACGTAACCCTGGAATGCAGCAGGAATATTCAGACAGGACAGAAACCATGGGGAAAAACTATTTGTTCACTTCGTGTCATAAACTACATTTTATTCTATACTTTCTAATGGATTTGGAGGGACGGGAGAAGATACAGAGAAGAATGTCATGAGAGATTTCGATTTTTACATTGCAAAAGTTTTACATTATTTAATTTAGGAAAAGTCCTAAGATCTGTTTTAACGGTAAAGAAATGGTGGGGTGACTACTTAACAAGCATGAAGAAAATAAAACTCGTGGGGAGCCTGTTTCTGCCTAGATATTTCCACACAGACACAAGAATGCACAAGAGGAACATGCTTAGATTTACAGAGAAATGCAGGGGTCTGTGGCATGAGCACATGTCTACACCACTCTGGAGCATGGCCGCTCAGGGGGTGTCCCCATCAGGTGGTGTCCCTTTTAGGCTAGGCCACCTGGCTTGTGTATCAGCACGGGCAGGCAACTGGGGGGCGGGGGCTCCTAGGATTCTGTGCACCTGCACATAATTCCGTTATGACAACTGCAGACAGTTACCCGCGCGCTGAGCTCACTCCCTCACTGTAGTCGGAGTCTGAGCTGCAGGCAGTGCCTTCGCGCTGAGCTCCGGCATCTGGAACCTGATTCACTGCAGAGTGAAGGACAGTCGAGGTCTGTGGGGTGTGGATCACGTTTTCCCAACAATAAGTTAAGAAGTACAGTGTCGGTCCTCCCTCAGTCTGGATGAAACCTATTTGATTTCATTTGTTCTTCACCCGTCATGTGTTTGGGTTTCTTCTCCCCAGTCCCTGGCTGTGCCTCTCCTGCCACACCCGCAGCATGGCAGGGTCTCTCTGCCCTCTGTCCAGGCAGGGGGCGGAGATGGACACCCAGGAGAACAACAGGGAACTGCGCACCCCAGCTGGCAGAGAGCAAACAGCAGCTTCGAGACCTCAGGGAGACTGAATATTTCCAAATCGACGGCCTTCTCTCTGGCCAACCGGCTGCAGAACTATAGTTAAGTTCTGTAGGTTCACCGTCCACACAGTGATCAACGATCGTATGTGTCTCTCTGCGAAAATAAAGTCTCTAGACCTGGTGCTTCTCTTCCCTTTATCAAAATAAATTCCATCCTGACTATATTCCTAGGGAGGCCAAGGGAGTATTTTAACCTCATTTTTCTGAGGATGGAGAAACTGAGGCACAAAGAGTTTGACCATAATTCCAGGTGAGGAGTAAGGTGGGAAGTGGGGTAAATCTCAGTTTTTTATTCCTGCAGCTGCCAAGGAAGTGCCTGTGATTTTGGGCACAAGCTACACTGGTTTGTCTTAGGAGCTTCTGTACTCTACCAAATCCCGCAGTCACATAAAGTCACTGTCGTTGCAATTTCTGGGACTGATGAACTTCCATTCAATTCAGGCTTCCCTTGAGGCCCAACAGGAAAGCACTGAGCTGCCCCCCTGGGGAATGTGGTGGGACACAGCCCCTGCTTGAGAGGAGCTTCCTGAGCAGTGTGATCCTAACGGCAGTTGTGGCATTCCTTAGTGACCCCGTCCAGGGAGTCAGACCTTAGGGGATGTCAACTCTGACTCTCCTAAATCCCAATTCAATGTTTGCCAAGTAACTTTATGAGCTTAAAGATTCTCTTTCCTCATCTTTCCATAGGAGATTATCAATGCCATGGAGGTGGGAGGTTGAGAATTAAAGTTGTAGAAATCCCCACACAGAACCTGTTACTGGGGACACTTCTGTCCTTGGGACGGACCCAGCCTCCTCCCCTGTGGGAAGTGACCACAGCGACGTGTCCAGCTTCCCACTGAGGCCAGCGTGCGAGTCTTTTCTGAGTGTGAGGAGTGCAGGGACATCCTGGAGGCCGTGCTGGGGGAGAGGCTGGATTTCTGGGAGGAGGAACAGGCAGAGACACCAGCCCTGGAGGACAAGCTCAGGTAAGGGCGCTGTGTGCGGAGCAGGCAGGTGGGAAGTGTGACTCTCTGAAGTGGGGCAGCTCAGCTTATTTATGTCACATAGTATTTCTCTGTTGCACATACTTTGACAAATTCAGTTTTGTTAATTAAGGCCCTTGGGTGGCAAAATTTAAAGTAAGCTAGCTAATTTATTATATCTATGTCAAACCTATACTCGTTTGAGGCAACATTAATTAAAGCAAACCACAAGAAATATAAGATATACCCTTTTCAGTACTTTTAGTAATAACAACCAGAGCCTTTAGTGTTGATAATCACACTTTAATTTCAAAGTCAACATAAAAATTCAATACATGTAGTTAAGTTGAAAAGTGTTAGTGAAATAGGAGCTTAGCTTTGCTTTTCCAAACATGTTTCCAAAAGATTGTTTTATTTTAAAACACACACAGTGTTGGATACAAATGCCGTTTAACCATCGTGGTGGAGAAGATCACACTGACTGTTGACAATGGTCACCTCTTCTTCGCTACTAAGTCTGCTGTTCTCAAAGTCTTAGGAAGTACAAGAAGATGTGCCTTTTCCTTTACTTCAAAGAGTCCTTTGTTGACAGCAATTATGTGACCAAACTTTCCATAACTAGTTGGCAATTATTAAAGTTTTGCAGTGGCTAGTTTTCCTACTGGTGTCTTACCACCTAAGATAAAAAAAAGAGAGACAGCTCATGAAATGATGTTGATTTTGCCCTTCCTCATCCAACTGTTCCTTAAGCCACCACCCAAGACAGACACCTCACACTTGTATCGAGTTTTACCAGTGCAGCAACCAACAGGGACGTCAGCCCACTCTGCAGAAGTGGCCCAAAAGGTGAGGGCGTGGCCAGTGCCACAGGGCCAGAGCCAGGGGCTGAACCCCATCGTGTTTTCTGAACTTCAAGTTCAGTATGTTCTAGTATGTTCACACTCACATTACATCTGCTTCCTGTGATTAGGAAATTGATTCTGTCACCATCACAGAATGATGGGTTTTCGGGGTTGTCTTAGCTATATATCCTCTTACCAAATTTGAAATTGAGTTTCAACAGTGCATATTCTGAGATTTTCAGACATGGTATGAATGGGAGACTGGGATTCCAACCTACATATTTTCTTCCACATGGTCTGGTACTTCCACCTTCCCCATCCATGGCAACTACTCCATTGCCCTTCTACCCTTTCTCTTCAACTGTTCTCCTTTGTCCCTGTGCCCTGTCCTGGTCTTCACTTAATCCCAATAGACATCTATCTAAAGCTCTTCTATGCAAGCATGACAAATGTACTGAATTAAGATCAGGTAAAAAAATACTTGTAAGAAGATCCACTCAAGGATATCATGCTTCTTCAATATAATCAACAGATAATTATTTTTTTCAATACCCTCCTCAAACTGCCCCATCAATACTAGGAGAAATGTTCTCGACCTCCACTGAGCATTGTATCTCTCTGTTATGTCAACACTCTTGACTTTAACTGCGTACCATAAACCAATGGCCCTACCTTTTTTGGGTGGGACTATTTCTTTATAACTGATAGGATCTAGAGAAGAGTAAGCATGGGGTTATTCTCCCAAGGATGTGCTAGTTCTGAGTTCGGAAAGTTCATGTGATATGGACACTGACCCCAATCTCTCACATGGGAAAGAAGGGAACCAGGAATTGAGAAGGACAGCATGAACCAAAGGACAAAAATGAGAGATATTCTCAACAAGAGTAGGATGTGAAAGGTCTGGATTTTTGACTCAGATTGGTTATATCAGGAACTGAATCTTTATGTTATAGAAGACTGCCTATTTTACGCCTGTGTTTTCTTTGTTAATTTTCTCTGAACTTTCTCTTTAGTGTCCTTGAGAAAATTCTACATTATATAAGTAGTTGCCTGTTTATATCAGAACTCCATTACTATTCATTTTGATAAAGTATTTGATGCCACGGTATACTTTTTTGTTTTAATATATATTGATAAATACAATGCAAAAACTCATCATATCTTATTAAACTGCACTTACCAAGCATTTCTTCTAATTTGGTTATGGTAGGTTCATTCACATTAAATACACAGTCATTATTTCTAGGAGAAAAGAATTAATAAGCTTTGTTATTACATAAACTATGGGGAAAAGACAACTTTCATTATTTTGTTTTGCTGTTGATCATAGATACTGCAAGAGTACTTTTCAACAGTCTCCCTCCAGGCCAGTCTTTCACAGTTGAAAGACCTCTTGTTCCTGGCCTACCTCCTGGCTTCCTGTTTCATCTTTGGACCACATAAGAGACATAATTGTGAGAGTTTACATATTAAGCTTTATTATTGTTAAATTTGTTTACTTAGAAGAATAAATATCTATGTATTTATACATATACAGTCATATGTGTTGTATATATGTAATGTATATATATTTGTGTATATGTATGTGTACACACACACTAAACTCCCCCCAAAATCTTTCTTGTTATTGATGTATATATTTTAATATTAGGTCAAATACTGGCCTAGAGTACTTTCTTTCTTTGCTTCAACTGCATTTTTATTCATAACCACATAAAATTTTCAGGGTAAGTCATACTGACTTAACTAATTAGGGGATGGATAAGTAAAGTACTAGGTCATTAAATGTGAAATGTCCAATTTCAAATCGAAAGTGTAGTTTCTTAAATCTCAAACAAGAAGCAGTACAATTAATCAACATATGCATGTGAACTATCAACACAGTTTTAACATCTTAATAGTAGCTTGCTTATGCCAGCAGTGAAAAAGCCTAGAGAGCAAGTGGCGATGAAATAGTGAAAGGCATTTTCCACAGCTTATTAAGAACTGAATTATTTTTTCTTGCAACAAATAGCCTAAAAACTGGAAGAAGTGGTAGTCAGGTGGTGCAAGGTCTGGTGAATATGGTGGATGACAGAGAGTTTCCAAGTCCAGCCTCTGTAGTTTGAGCAGCATTGTTTGTGTGATATGTGGTCCAGTGTTGTCTTGTGAAAGAATTGGCCTGTCTCTGTTGACCAATCTCAGCTGCTTAATCGTAAGCATCCTCATCATTTCATCCAATTGGTTGCAGTAGACATCCACTGTATTAGATTGACCAGGTTTCATGAAGCTGTAGTGGATGATACCAGCGCTGGACCACCAAACAGACACCATTAGCTTTTTTTGATAAGTATTCAGTTTTGGACTGTGTTTTGGCACTTCATCTTTATCCCACCATTGTGCCAAACGCTTGCAATTATCAAAAAGAATCCATTTTTTACCACACGAAACAATATGGTGTAGAAATGGTTCAGCTTTGTGTAGTGACAGCAAAGAAAAGCAAGCTTCGAGATGATTTCTCTTCTGATGCTCGTTTAATTCATGCGATACCCATCCATCCAGCTTCTTTACCTTGCTAATTTGTTTCAAATGGTCCAATATTGTTGGAATAGTAACATCAGACCTTGCTGCTAATTCACACGTAGGTGGAGATGGATTCACTTCCACTACGACTTTCAGCTCATCATTATCCACCTTGGTCTCAGATTGCCAACGTGACTCATTTTCAACGTGACTCATTAAAATCACCAGAACGAAATTTCTCAAACCATCAATGTTACTGTGTGTTTGTTAGCCACATCCTCCCCAAACACTTTGTTGATATTTTGAGCTATTTGCACTGCATTGGTTCCACAAAGGAACTCATTATTCTAAAATAACACAAATATTTGACTTATCCCTGGTTTCACAAAAATTGCTCTAAAAAAAATGTGAAAGATAATCACAAGCCAAAACGTGCATTTGAAACACACGATAAACATAAAACAAGACATGTCAAAGTGAAATGTCAGAGATATCAACAGACAAACTTAGTACTTGAGGAAATTGGACATTTCATACTTAATAACCAAATACAATATAAAGTTAGTAAACTATGATCTAGTAAGATTATACATTTTTGTGTCTCTGGAATTTGTGCTCAAATGTCATTCCTGTCCTTGCCCTTTTACCACCCATGGGATCTCATCAATTACTTACACCTTCTTTTTCTCCACCACACCAAGCCTCACAAAAGCTGCTAAGGCATTTTTCTGCACATCAGAAGATAATACGTCATAACACTGAGAGGCACCTAAAATAGAGGGTGAAGAAGAGTCAGAGTTAGTAGACTACTGCTTTGTTCTCAACTAAAACAAATCACCACCCACAGAGGTTTGACTGACCTTGATCGAGAAGTTGGCTTGTAAATTTTCTGACTGCAACCAAGTACTGTTTCTCACTGAAGTAGTCCTCTTCTTCACTCAAGAGGTATTTGCAAATTATCTGATTTTATGACGGAGGGTAAGGGAAACAGAAAAAGGGTAGCCGAATACAACAGACAAGTAAATAACTTTCCATTGCCTCTTTTAAAAGAATGACATATTAGAGCAGCCTAAAAACTCTCCAAGCCTGGAGCAGAGAAAAGCTGAGGAATTTTTAGGACATCACTTTCAAGCTTCTATTACTTTTTATAATTAGAAAATGGGAGTTTGAAATAATATTGGTATTTATTAAAGTATAATTTTTCATATTAATGGGTTGCAAGTTAATTACTATCAGCTTAATCTCTTATGCTACTTAGGAAGAGAGGGGACAGATTTTTATAATTTTGGTTTTTTTCTCTAAATACACCTAACAAAGTGCCAGGCCGTAAAATACTTGATGATTTCTACTGTAGGAAGGTGAATAAGGGTAGAACTAACATTTATCAGATGCTCACTAAGTGCTAAGCTTTGTGTAAGGGAGGCTGGGTCATTTCATGGCCCACAAACACCACTCTGCCAGGAAGTCGGTCCTGGCGCCAGAGGCTGGTGCGCGTATGAACAGAGCTGAGTCACAGAATCCTCTTGTCTCAAATATGTGCAGGCCTCCCCTGCGGTTTACGTTTAAAACTCCCTCTCTGCCTCTGAATCCTGGCACAATTCCTGCTGGGCACGTAACTATCACCTCTCTCCAACCACTCCTAAGAGCTCGGACAAACTCAGATACTTTCACTTGAACTTTTTCTTTTCCTTATAATATTAGCATTTAGCTATATAAATAATTGACTTTATGTGTCATTCAAGTCTTGCCTTTACTGAGTGCCTACAATATTAATGTATCTAACACCTTGCTACATATTATGAACGAAAGACATAAGATACAGTAGGACAATGTCTGGGTGTAATTGTGGTCACATAAATATTGTGCTCATGGCATTGCTAAGCTGTTATCCTCTTGGGTCTGTAATGGACCAAGCTTCCTCCTATATGCATGGAGCATTTCATCTCGCACTGGAGAGGTGAAATCATTCACTGTATTAATCAATCTCTGTAGTTCTACCATTTGCCTGGGGAAGATATCTGTCCTTCAGATGAGAAATAAGCAGACTGAGAAAGTCTTATTATATTTGACATGGGAAGCATGAAGGAGAATGCCTAATTTACATACCTGATAACATTCCACGAAAGGCTTAAAGAGTCCTGTTAAAAATTCTAACACAGTATTTCCTTTCTCTGTAATTAGGATGTCCCTCGTAGTCACTTGTATGGCCTCACTTTTACAAAGCAGGTAACAGCCTTCTTCGAAGTCCTGGAAAGGGCAGAGAAAGCCATAAGGCGCCCGCTCCTTGGGTTAATGTGTGCACTGCTGATCTCAATGTATGTAGCCACACGTCCTCAGACATCTCAGAGAACACCAGCTATTTCCACAGCCCCTCCCGGAACAATTCTCGTTGTTAGACAGTAGCCAGAGAAGCATTTGTTCTAACATTCAAAATGCTGAACCTCAAACACAAAAAATTCATAAACAAAAGGCATTTGCCTGGCTGACTCATTCCAACAAGCTGATAACAGGAAAATGAGTGCTGATTTTTTAAAGTTTACTAAAACAGAGTTAGTTTATTTACAGTGGCCTCACTAACGGTTCAAAGAATGACCCTCCTCTCACCAAATAATCCTAAGTCATTAATTAAACTTGACCTGGGTTTAAACTACAGTCTGCTAAACTGTGAGCGTCCCAGTTTCTCTTTACTGCCCCACTTCACCTCGAAGAAAGAGACGACGCACTGCCTGCGACACAGCTGTGAATTCACGCCTAATGTTTCCAGAACTCACACTGCAGGCACACTTGCTCTTTGTTGTAAGGACTTTACCTTTAGTGTGTTTCCTGGAAGGAAGATGAACTCATCTGAAAAAACATCGCGTAGGAAACGAAAGCAACTGTAGACATCCTCTGGAAATAAATTCATTACATAAAATTACAACACTGCTTTTTATTAAACTTTTGGGGAGTACCAGGAAGTCCATGATACGCCCAAATACAGTGTTTCAAAGGCATATTTTTATTCATATAACAGGGATAAGAATTAAGTCCCTTAAAAGAAGCTAAAATCAATCCAAATTTTACTTACAAAGCAAACTACAGTCTAGCATAGTTTTTAAATGATTAAATCTAAATTACAACCAGGCCTATAATCAGCCAGTCTGGTAATGAGCAAGACACCATGGTCCTTAGAAACTGGGGTACTTCACTTTCTCCTACCCCTTTGTTCCCTAGTAGAGAAGGAACTGATTTCTTAATTTCCCTCTATATTCATATTTCCTGGTATCTTTACTGCATCTTTAGCACTTTTCCTTAGACTCAACTGTGGAACTTTGAAAAACCAAGACCAAAACAAAACACTAATGGCTTGCCCATACCCCAGACCAAGGGAAGAAGAACCTCTGGGGAGAGACTCACACTGCCCCCTCCCACCTCCCATAATTCTAACATGTGGCCCGGGCAGAAACCCCTGGCCTTGACCACTCCTGTGAACAAGAACCATGTCTTACTCATTTGTACATTCCCCAATGCAACCAGAATGCTCCTGTACATCTAGTAAGTACTCACACACTGCTGCATGGCTTACCGGACCCGGGAACTGTTACAGCAGAAACAGAGCATTAGACCAGGAAGTGGAGAACTGTGCTCAAATGCCAGCTCCTTCTCTGAGTAACTATGTAACTTTCTAGGCCTAAATTTCCTTATTTATAAAAGGAGAAGTTTAGATTAGATGATTTCTAGGCCCTTCCAATTCCAAAATTCTAAGCAGATGGCCATGCATTTGAGGAACAAAGCCAATTTCTTCTGAGTGTACAGGCCTGCTCCTTACTGGGTCTCGCAGATGTGGCTGAACATTACAAGGCTTCAAATGTTGCTCCCTACATGGAATGGAATGGAATTGCCAAGCCTCTTCTAAAATTCAAGATCACATTCCTGAAAGTTACCTTTCCTGAACCCAGGTGTCATCTGCAATGCTACAGCTACTAAGGAAGGACGGACAAAAATGTTGAGCAGCTGGTTCCTATAAGCTGAGCACATGAGGAGAGTGATGTGCTGGAAAATAAGTCCATCAACTACTTCTGAATCTCCGGAGTCCATTCTCAGAATCACCTGGTCTCTGACAATGCTGGCGATGTTGGAATGCAGAAGAATGTTGGACTGGATAACTTCTTCAGCAGGTTTGTTATCTATACACAAAGATAAGTCATTCAAATGAGATGGGTCACTGCAGAGTCTTAGGCCTTGTATGCTTAATGCTAGTAACTTGACAGACACTTATTTTCAAGTGTCAGGTTTTAGTCTCTATCAATTGAGGTAACAATATCACATGGAAGAAAATCTTGAAAGTACTATTTGATAAATCAAATCCCTGTCTAAGAACACGTAACATACTTTCTTATCTACTCCAAACCTGGCAGCCATTCTGAAATGTACGTAAGTTTCTGCTCTGAAAATCAACACTTTGTCTACCTCGGGACTCAAGGGTATCCAGAGTTTTGTAATAGCAAGTTCCATGAACTGGAAAATCACATGCATGTGAATGTGATAATACTAAGACAAAAAGGCCCATGATCAGTGATATGAGCACAATACACTGTGGTCCCCAAGCCCCGGTACTGTTCCATAGCCTGTTAGAAACTGGGCCGCACAGCAGGAGCTGAGCTGAAGCTTTATCTGTATTGATAGCCACTCCCCATCGCTCGCCATCCCCACCCCCTCCCCAGTCCATGGAAAAACTGTCTTCCACGAAACCAGTCACTGGTGCCAAAAAGGTTGGGGAACCATTGCATTAAGACATACTTCACACACACACGCACATACTTCACACACACAGCCTGCTGGAACCTAGAACAAGGTGGCAAGAATATCACCTTGCAGGGGGACCAAAGGGCAACCCAAAGAGGCACAGTCCTACCATCAGGATGCCGAGGAGATTCCCTGTTTTCCCACATCAAAGATAACCACAGAAGCAGTCCCATAACAGTTCCTGACACTATCACCTGACACATTGGCCTGCAGAGAGCCAGGCAGCCATGAATACAGGAGCATAATGAAGAAATGGCGATACTTAACAAATATTCTCCGCATGGGAAATCAACATGTTCTACATTAGGAATTATATTTAATCACCTACTCTATTACTGTCGCTTGGATACCAACCCTCACTTTACTATAGTAACAAGTTACTGTAGTACCTAAACAGATACTCTTTTTTTTTTTTTTTTTTTGGAGACAGAGTCTCACTCTGTTGCCCAGCCTAGAGTGAGTGCCATGGCATTAGCCTAGCTCACAGCAACCTCAAACTCCTGGGCTCAAGCAATCCTACTGCCTCAGCCTCCCGAGTAGCTGGGACTACAGGCATGTGCCACCATGCCCGGCTAATTTTTTCTATATATATTACTTGGCCAATTAATTTCTTTCTATTTTTAGTAGAGACGGGGTCTCGCTCTAGCTCAGGCTGGTTTCGAATTCCTGACCTTGAGCGATCCACCCGCCTCGGCCTCCCAGAGTGCTAGGATTACAGGCGTGAGCCACCACGCCCGGCCTAAACAGATACTCTTTGCTATGGATTAGTCACATATTTATCCCATCTTGAAAAAGCAAAAATACTTTAGAAAGACAGGTGCCTATGTTTTCATATGTTCCTGGGCCAAAAAGTGATGGGTTGAGCACTTTACCTATTCCTCCCTCATGACATCCAACACTTGCCACCATGTATCAGAACTAATAAGTCCTCTGCCTCCTACCAGACCTTCACAGTACTGAACAGATGGCTGGTTCATTTCTTTCCCTCTTGGTGAATGGCATGCGAATGACTGGCACTTCTGCCAGTAATTCCTGCTCGACACCTTGCGGCAGTGTCCCGAGCACTGCCACTGCCATGGCCCAAGCTTCATCATCTCTCATCTGAGCACAGCAGCCTCATACCTCGTCTCCCTTCCTCCAGTCTCTCCCCACTGAGGTCCACCTTAAAACTGATACCAGCTTTTTTCCTAAAAGCCAATCTTCAATATTTCCCTGCTTAAAATCTGTTAAGTGCTTCCGCCAACCCAGAGGTTTCAGTCCTGAGTACAAGGCCTGCAGGCCTGTGTGATCAGCCGTCTCCTCCACACCCTCATCTTCCGTCACTCCCTCACCCGCAGCCAACACACCAGCAACACCAGTGAATCCTTGGGGCCTGGGCCCATCTTGCATTTCCTCATCCCTGTCTTCCAAGTCTCCTCTCCCTATCTTCCTGAGGAGCTCCTAATTTTCTGTCAGGATTGGCTCAAAGGTCATGTCTATGAAATCTTCCTGATTCCACAGTATGGGCCTTTCCTCCACAGAAGTCTCGGGAACCCTCCAGAGTGCATGCGTAGCTCCTTGTCTCTACTTCACTGATCTCTTGTTACCAGTGTACACATCACCCACTCACCCCTAATTTCTACAAACCAGAACTTCCAGGACAGGGAAGTTTGTGTCCTACCACTTTGTGTCCTGGTAGTACCCAGCACCAATGAGGTACTCAATATAGGATCCATGAGTGAACAGTACGTACCTGACGATAAATAATTATCTGGTCTTGAAAGGATTGCATTTCTAACTTTACTCTGTACAATTTTAAACCAAAGATTAAAAACAACTTAAGCTGACTACTGTCATATATATCCTGAATGCCCAGCATGGTATTCATAACTCCAATGAGGTTTTTACGTAGTTTTTATCAGAGAATTGCATAAAGTTCTAAGACCCAACCTTTAATCCTTACAATGCAGTGAGATCAATAGGTTGCAAATATAGTGTGGTTTAAAGAGGTAAGTGTGGAGGGAAGGAGTTGTGGACTAGAAGAGGATTTGTAACTTCATTCTCCACTCTGCTCATTGCCAAGGACATGGTATTCTAGTCTTCAAGATACTCAGAGTCTTGTAGGGGGAAATGACATGTAAACAGTTATTCTAAAAAAATCAACACACTGTGTTTAATGTCCTATAGTGATAAAAAAAAACAGATTAGGTCTTCCTCTCTCTGAGCAATGCTTTGCTGAAAGTCTTCTATAGGTTTTTCAGGTCCAGGCTACAACTTTTGCAACTAGCATTCTCATCACTTACGTCTCATCTACATACCGGGCCAAATGAGAAACCCTCCGAACACCTGGGTTAAGCCTTTCAGC
This sequence comes from Cheirogaleus medius, assembly GCA_008086735.1. Taxonomy (NCBI): domain Eukaryota; kingdom Metazoa; phylum Chordata; class Mammalia; order Primates; family Cheirogaleidae; genus Cheirogaleus; species Cheirogaleus medius. The sequence goes on along the minus strand of VBSM01002153.1, from coordinate 37,059,065 downwards.
CATAAAGTCTTTTCCACCAGAGCATCAAAGTCCATAGATGGCCGGTTCTGAAGTAGAACAGCAACTATTAGGGACCAGGGGCTCAGAACCAGGTTCTCAATTTGCAGAAGCTGCATTTTGTAGGCAACTTCAGTGACAAAGGCATGCATGTCCACAGATTGTTTCTGAGGAATATATCTAAAAGGAAGAGCACAGAACAACAAATTATAGTTCTGCCACCTAGACGAATGGGAGAAGATCAACCCTTTAGAAGGTGTCTCATGCTTTCTGCCAACCAAATTCTCTCAGGTCATGTGCAAGAGGCATTCCTTTGCTTTGGGTATGCTCTTGAGAGGTGATATAAAAAAATACTCAAGGTCCTATTATTCCCAGTTCCAGACAAAAAACTTCTGTTGCTTTATAAATAGGATACATCACTTCAGTGAAAACCGATGCCTCCCCCAGTAGACTGAATTATTGTCTTTCCACAGCACATTGAACATATCTCTATTGTAGAACACGCTTATCAGATCACACAGTAACTGTTTACATCTATACCAGATAGGCTATCCCGTTTGCCTGACTTCACGCACAGATCACCAAACTTTGAATCGTATGATAAGGCCTACATAGAGCTTGTTGGAGCAGAGATACACATATGACCTAAAAGCAGCCACATAATAAGGTAGCTTAATGAAAGCTGTAGTCAATAAGGGTGGTCTGTACTAGATAATAACTGGCCAACCCAACTTGAGATCTAAAGAGAGAAAGCCAGTGGCAGCAAAAAGCTAACATCTGCTTCTGAAATGACTAATGTAGTTGCTGGGGAACTGCTGAAGCTACAGATAAATTATAAATGATCTTGCAGGCATCTGAGGCCTAGCTGTGCAGGCAGATGGTTTGTCTCCCTTACCTGTCCAGGTATACCCAAATGTATATCTATACCCTGCATCCTGAAAGAACCTAACACATTATCTTGCCCATAAAACTACAACCTTCTTGAGAATACAGACTTGCTCCCATTCATTATTTTTATGCAATCCTTTCTAGAATTAAATACAATACTTAGTACCTACTTTGGCTGGCCTTGTACCAATAGTGCTCAACAATTCTTGTACATATACTTATTAATGGCATCATTTCTTCCCACTTTTAAGTTAGTTCCCCTGAAAAGACTGATCATTGTCTGACTTTGCATATTGACATATACCTCTTGTAGCTGGTCACTTTTTTGGCAAACACATAATTCTTTTTTAATTGAAGCTTTCCATTGATGAAAATGGAATGATACAGCTTCCCTGATAATTTGCCATGTGATCTTAGGTAAACCAAGTTTCAGTCTTACAAGTGGTCAACTCAAGAATCACAATTCATGCTTTTAGATTTTAATCCTTATGATAGGTATTAAAACACAGGCCTTGTACCTTGGAACCAAGTTATATGGGCTCCGACTCATCCTCCCAGCTGCCAGAGATCGAAGTGACACGGGGTCTCCAAAGTATACATAGATGCTTCCAAAATTTTCAGAGAGAATCTTTCTGGCTTTCAACAGCCCCTAATAGTATCATAACAGTGGAAAAGGAAACAAAAAGGAGTACATTAGCTGAAATTAGTTGACGTGTAAGTTAGCGTATTCTCTGAATTCAAATAAAATTAAGTCCGGCTATCCTTTACGTACACTTGTAGATTCTTTTGGCTTAGGAATCCCTAGAAGCTCATATACATAAAGAGTTTCTTCCAATATCTTATCATAACTGATGCTAATTGGAACAAAGTAGGTATCAAAAACTTCTCTTTTAAAAAATGGCTCCATCACAATATTCAGAAGACCTGTAAACATAGGGAGAAATGTTTTATCGTACATATTGAAGAATAGAGCAACCTTGGACACATACACAGGGAAGATACTAAAAGTATATATTATACACTAAGCCCATAAATATAAACAAACAATTATACTTACAAAGAAAATATATCTTGTTAAAAAAAATAAAAGGTGTCAAGTTCTGTGTAGCAGCTATGATGACACCACACCTAAAGGCTTCTGGTTTGTATTTCTCCTTCTAATCTGTAGTGACCTACCAAATTTAGGAGTCAATGTCTTGGCAGAGCGGCTTCTTGTCCCTTCGAGGAAAAATTCAACAGGAGCATAACCATTCTTTAAAGAGAAAACACAAACAAACAAAACAAAATACGAAACCCATTGCCCACTCTCACAATGATGAATGCTTCTTTTGATTCCTTTTCCCAAGCCCCCCTCCCAGCTCCCTGAACAAACACTGCTTATGCTGAAACTTAAGAGAGCCACACAGATTAAACAGATTACTGAGATTATGAACACTCTTCCAGGGTAAAAAATAGCTAAATGGTCGATTCAGAAGTTAAGAATCTAAATAAGCAAACATCAATGAAAAGAAAGTATAGCTTGAAAGTACTTGGCAATTATTTGCATTTACCCGTAACATAGTTTTTACATATTCAGAGAATACAGCCCAGTAGAGTTTATTGCCACCAAAGGTACGCCGCATGAAAAAGGCACCCGACATTCGTAGCAGCTCACCAACCATTTTCATTCCCAGGAAATCTAAAAAATAAAAGAGGGGTTAATATTTATTTGCAGATCTTGGAACTTCTATAAAGACCTAAACTCAGACACTTTGAAGACAGATTTTGTGTATGTGAAATATACCTATGATGTTAATAACTATACCTTTTGAGATTAAAATCCTTAAGAGACACCTAATAGAATTATGAAGAAGAGGAGATTCTGAGAGCTAGGTGCTCACTGGGAGGTTACCTTGTGCCACTCTGTACACTACTGCATTTACCGCCAGGCCAGCTAGAGACCAGGGACAACAGCAGAGTAATGTGACAACTTAACAACATCATGTCAATTTCTTTAGCCAGCCCTGCTTAACTTGACAACAGACCAACATGTGTCCTTCATGCCCTGGACAGCAAACCAATCCAGCTCTTGTCCTTCTCCCATCAAGTAAAAATATCATCCTACTTTTAGTGGAAGAGATTAAACAAAGCAAGTCTGGTATGAGAGGAAGAGTTCTACCAGTGGTTTTAAAACAGTCCTTACCTTCATTTTCCCTAATTTTCAAATGACTTCCTAAATGTCTATTTAGATGCTTTTAAAGTGCTTAAGTCTCTGGCAGTTTTTACCTTACTGTTTACTACATTTATTGACAAAAGAGGTACACTTGAATCCCAGCTTTCCTGGTTACCCTGAAAGGGAGCTGATAAAGAATTTCCTTGCTTTAGCATTCCTTCTTTTAAGAATGTATCTTATAGAAATAAAAGCACTTATACAAAAATATATTGCAACACTGTTTGTAACAGCAAAACTATTGAATTATGATGTCCAAACTGTTGAATATTATAAACTATTAAAAATAATGTTAGACACAAAGTTGGACTCTTACCTTATACTATATACAAAAGTTAACTCGATGTATCAAAGACCTAAATGTAAGACCTGAAACTATTAAAACTCAATAAGCACACAAAAAGATGCTCAGTATCACTTATCATTAGGGAAATGCAAATCAAAACTACAATGAGATACCACTTCACACCCACTAGAATGATTATTATTAAATAAAGAAAACTTATAAAATAACAAATGTTGGCAAGGATGTGGAGAAAGTGGAACTCTTGTGCACTGTTGGTGGGAATGTAAAATGGTACAACTGCTGTGGAAAACGGTATGGTAGTTCCTCAGAAAATTAAAAGTAAAATTACCACATGACCCAGCAATTCTATTTCTTGGTATACATCTAAAACAATTGAAAGCAGGGTCTTGAACAGATATGTTTTCCCAACTTTAAAAAGGAAGAAATTTCTGACATTTGCTACAACATAGATGAAACTTGAGGGCATTGTGCTAAGTCAAATATAGCATATATTTCACAATACAGTCACAAAAGGACACATACTGTATGATTCCGCTTATATGAAGTATCTAGAGTAGTTAAATTCATAGAGACAGAAAGTAGTGGTAGTTGCCAGGGCCAAGGGAGAGTAGAATGGGGAGTGTGTTGTTTAATGGGTACCATTTCAGTTTTGTAAGATGAAAAGAGTTCTGGAGATGGATGGTGGTGATGGTAGCACAACATTGTGAATATATGTAATGCCAGGTACATTTAAAGATGGCTGAGATGGTAAATTTTATGTTATGTGTATTTTATCACAATTAAAAATATATTAAAAATTTTAGATTCATTTACTATCTGGATAGATAGCCATTAATATATTATCAAATAAAAAAAGTAAAAGGCAGGTAATACATGTAGGTAGTAGAGTCTCATTTTTCAAACCTAAACCAAGGAGTCCTACATGCATAAACGCCTGTGTGCATCATTTAGGGATGGTCAAGCAGCACAGGAGGAGGGGCCCTCTGCATCCTCCTCTTCAAATACCTCAGTATTGCTGGAATCGCAACAGTGAACACTTTAATTTTTATGGTTAAAAAAAATTAGAAAAACAATATTTACCCATTCCTGCTGCTATAACTGGCACAGGTAAATCATAGTTGTATAAAAGAAAAGACAACATCAGGAAGTCAATGTAACTTCGATGACTAGGCAGTAGAACAACGGGATGCTCCTGGATGGCTCGTTGTAGCTTGAAAATAAATATTACATTTTAAATAATTTCAGTTTTCATGTAATTAAAATCACATCTCAAATCAGAAAATGGAAGAAGTCTATGTACAGAGGGAATACTAATCATCTTTTTCTGCCTTCCTTACCATATACACAATTTTCTCTGAAAAGGCACAAGTATTATTTCAGAGTTCTAATTAAATGATTTCACATAAAGCAAGAATAGTAAAAATGTACATTTTTATGGATCAGAATAATGATAACAGCGACGATCACTATTATTTGGGTACTATATATTTACATACTAATTATCTTACACACACTGTTTAATACCACATATTTGTAAACAAGCCTTAGCCTTCCCATTTGTAATATGGTCACGCACCCAGTAAATGGTGGAGCTGGGAACTGAACTCAAGTCAGTATGACTGAAAAAGTCAACTGTTAATCACTGCAATGGACTGGTTGTTTGCAGTAAGAGAAAACAAAGCTTCTCTTGGGAAGATTAAAAAAAAAGATCTGTAAATTATTAGGACAAAGTAAGAGGAATACTGTTTCTCTATGTGCTAGACTCACTGCCAAGGAGAATGGGTGCCATGTAGTTGGGAAGGATATGTCTGCATTTCCAGATACGTTCCTCAAACTACCAACCTTAGGAACACTCACTGGTATCGATGCACTATATAATGATAACTGAGGCCAGGTAACTTGTGATCAGTTAAGACATGGCACGCTGACTCTGCCTGGCCCCCAAGCACTATACTGAACATTCTCTGGCAGATCTAGAGCATAAGTCGGCAATCTTGAAGATAGTCATAGAAGGAAGGAGAAATATTTGACAGGAAACTAAAAACAAGATATTTGGGCACAGTGGCTCATGCCTGTAATCCTAGCACTCTGGGAGGCCAAGGCAGACGGATCGTTTGAGCTCAG
>VBSM01002153.1:37036907-37053440 GCA_008086735.1 Cheirogaleus medius | reverse complement strand
AGCAATCCGCCCGCCTTGGCCTCCCAGAGTGCTAGGATTACAGGCGTGAGCCATGTCAGCACTCTTAAAGCAAATGTCACCACTGAAGTGAAAGCTGCTCCTGACATCACTGGCCATAAATAGAGCGAGAACAAAGAGGAAGGGCAGGATGCTACGATGTACTCAAGTCAGTTGGCTGCCCTCGCCCAGAGTGGATGTGGCGCAAGGAGAATGGTATGCCTGTGGAGCTTGTCAATACTTCTGGCCACTTCTTCATCATCAATAAAGAAAATTATACTGAGTTGAGCATTATGAACCTCCAGAGCACAGAAGACCCTGGCAAGTATGAATGTAATGCTACCAACTTCACTGGCTCCGCTTCTGCTGTCACCATCATCAAGATATGGAGCCACCTGGCCCCACTCTGGCCTTTCTTGGGACTTGTGGCTGAAATTATCATCCTTGTGGTGATTGCTGTTGTGTATAAGAGGAAGGGGCCAGATGAGGTTCCTGATGACGATGAACCAGCTGGGCCAATGAAAACCAACTCTACCAACAATCACAAAGACAAAACCTCGTGCCAGAGAAACATCAATTAAGTACTGCTTATAGTATCTTCGGGTTCCTGAAACAGGTGGCAACAGGACCTGCTAAATTTTCTGCTTGGAACTTTTTGGTTCTCTCCGCTTTCAAGTGAGCAACCCCACAACGCCTGTCCAAAGCAGGCCTTTTTCAGCCTCTTCTCTAAGAGTGACCTAGGCAGCTACGTTTTAAAGAACGCTTCAGTGTAGAAGGTGTAAACTATTTTGGGCTCGATGTGCTATGAATGTTGCTTTTTTTCCTTTAAATATTTAAATAGAGGTGAAAAGGCCTGAGGATCACGTCATGCACGTGCCATTTTTTACTTAATGCAGCTGTTCAACTGGCAAAGCTTTAAAATGCACTGCTGCCATCTAGTGACACATTTCTGTAAAGTACAGCAAAACCTACAGAGACAAACAGTATATAAATATACAAATATATTTATATTTTTGGGGGTGGGAGAAATCCAAAATAAAGTAAATGCTTGTTTCATTTTTAAGCTGCTGATATTCATTCCTTATTGTATGTTGTCAGATGAGGAAATGTGCAGTTCCAGTACTAAAGATGAGTAATAGAAACTGAAATCTATAATTTTAAAGGCTTAACCTACGACTTTAATAAGAAGCTGGAAAAGTCCACTGAATGGGTACAATGAATCACAGTGCATACATGATTGCTTGTTAAGTGATTATTTTTTCTTTTGTTAAATCATGTAAATCCTTAAATCCTTTTGCACTGTGTTGAACCTTATTCTTGTACATTTGATCCAGGAAAACTTTCATAATTTTCCTTTTGTTTTCAGTGACCTTGAAATGTTATAGCATGGTGATATTCTATGCAACTATTGTTATACTTTTTGGTTTGACACTGTATTTTTTCACATTGATTTAATGGCCGATGGTAGATTTTATAACCTAACAGGGTTCTGATGCAGTACATAACTGTAGATGCATGTATTTGTGTTTTGTGTAATTGCTGAAGTGTAATGATGTATAAAAAAAGTAGATTCACCTGTTTTTTTAAAAATAAAGCATTGATAAAAGAAAAAAAAAGTATACAACCTGAATCTAATATTGAAATAACATCACTCAAATCTAAATCAAAGAACACTATAAAAGAATTGGCCTGTTCTTTAAAAAAAATATTGTCATGAAATATAAAAAAAAAGACCAAGAAATTGTTCTAGATTTAAAAAGTCTGAAGAGATACAGAAGCAGAATGCAACACATGATCCAGCACTTTCTTTTGCTATACAGGTTATAACTAGGACAAGTGGTGAAACACAAGTGAAGTGTGTATTACTAGTATTGTATCAATGTTGATATCCTTATTTTGGTAACTGTGCCATAAAAGAATTTCCTTAATTATAGGAAAAACACATCAGAGTACTGGGATAAAGGAAATGTAGGGGAATCTCGGTGAAACATATACAGAAATTCTTTTATTACTTTTGTAATTTTAGTGAACATCGGGCATTAAGTTACTCGACTAAGTCAATCTGAAGTCTGTAAGTCTAGAGCTAAAAGGAAAACAGCCCGACCTCAGGAGAGGCACATCCTCTTCCCCCAGACTAGAGGCCTGATAACCCGGCCCTAGGCATTTACTGCCCAAATGAGATGTCCTTGAGTTGACTAAACTGTGAGGAGTGAAGAAGAGGTTGTTTTTTTAACAATACTCACTTTCTGAATACCTTCTTCATTTACACACACCTTCGAGAAAATTTGTTTAAATATTTTGCTTAAGGCAAAGGCAAAAAACCGAACAGCTCCCAGACGAAGTTTGTGACTCATTTCATCCAAGATCTCATTAACTTCCTCTCGGAGGACATCAACTGATTGAAGGGATTCCTTGGAAAGCTAAGAGGAAAGGGAAAGCAAGAGTAAATTTCTGATAAAAACAAGCCAAACCTCTTTACTCAAACCAGTATGATTAGTTCCAAATGGATCAATATTATATAATTCAAAGATCATGTGTTTTCTTAACTTAAATTGACATAATTTATTTTCCAACACAGTAATAGTAGATAAAAGATCCTATCTAGACAAGTTTAAAGGCTTGAAGTTCAAAGAGAAACAGCTTTCTAGGATAGCATTGAAAGCACTTCACTTTTCCAGTGGTTGTTAGTAAGTTTACATCCAAACTCTTTAAAATAAGTCATGGCCCACAACGTAGTATTCTAGCATTTGGTAGCTTCTCTCAGTAGACTACAGCAGCACTTCACCTACTTATTCAATGCTATTACAAGGTATTATATAAGACAAAAATACAAGATTACACTGAAATAACCAATTCAGACTACAAGAGATGTATCAGTACAAAAACTCCCAAACTATCAAAGGATAATTAGAGAAATCAAGGATCTTACAATGAAATTTACTTTATTCACATGGTATTCCACATCTTTGGAAAGAGAACAAAATGTTTGCTGTGTGCTAGGACTGTCAAGCGCCTGGAGGTGAACAAGTCACAGTTTCTGTCCTCCAGGAAGCCTGATTTCACCATTTGCACTTTCCCCTAAACAAGCACTTTGAAAAGAAGTGAAGTCTACGTGGTAAATAGTACCTATGCTTCCCAAAGGAGAATGCTCTACTTTAGGATGAGGACATCAACTGACTGAAGGGATAGGAAGTTAGAGCTCCAATCACGTGTGGTGAATGAGTGGCTTATCTTTCTTTTCATTGAGGTTAAATTCACACACTATAAAATTAATCATTTTGAAGTGAACAATGTGGCAGTATTTAGTACATTCACGAATGCTGTGCAACCGCCACCTCTATCTAGCTCCATAGCGTACCATTTTGAGGGCTCAGTTCAATAGGTCCAAGGAGGAGGAACTGAGATGACTATTTCCAGTGACTTGTGTTCCTTTGTTTTACTCAGAGGTTCTCTGAAACAGTGACCTTATTTGGCAAGAAAACGTTTAGTAATATGGTCAGAAAAGAACTGATACTGAATATAAATGGACTGAATGAATGGGAGGTGGGGAAGTAAAGACAGTGGCCATAGAATAACTGAAAAGTTTGAAGGAGAACAGCATTTTGCTTAAAGAAAAATGCTTTCCCAAGATGGAAAAGGCTTGGACCAGGTTTTAGTTTTTATTAATTAGCATTCCACTTTTTAAAAAAGTATACTAAAATATAAGTAATATAAAATTGACCATTTTAGGCCGGGCGCGGTGGCTCACGCCTGTAATCCTAGCACTCTGGGAGGCCGAGGCGGGTGGATAGCTCAAGGTCAGGAGTTCGAAACCAGCCTGACCAAGAGCGAGACCCCGTCTCTAAAAAAAAAATTGACCATTTTAACCACTTAAGTGTACGGCTTAGTAGTGTGAAAGCCTTGGATTTATAGACTAAATGGAAGAAGTTGGCTAAGAGAGAGGCTGAAGACAGAGGAGAGGGAGAGGGTGCCTGCCAGAGGCCTTACAAGAGGCTGGAAGAGATGGCCCCCAGACCACAGATGTGGGGTTAACTTTGACCAAGAGAAGGAGGCCCTTCGTCTCCGAGGCTGGACTAAAAGGCACACTTGGGCATGAGTGTAGATACAGATACATTTGAAGGTAAGGATAGGAAATTAAAGAGGATAGTGTCTAATATTTTCCATTATCTCAAAGGAAAACATATGGTCATTTGCTAATAGCAAGAGGAGAAAATCAGCAGTCTTAGTGACTGACAGCATACAAAAGGAAAGCAAGAAGTTGAAGATAGCATCCAGATTTGTGGTTTGAGCAACTAGTATATGAAGGGGCCATTCTTAGAGATGGTGACAACTGGGTAAGGGTGGGAGGTAATATATCTAGGTACATGGTACAGTGGTGGGAGTGGGAGGGGCAAAGAGTTTGATTTAGACATCTTGAATTTGAGGTGCTTTTGGAATTTCCAAATAGATATTTCAGTAGACATATGAAAACAGACATATGGAACCCAAAATGAGATCTGGGCTGAAGGAATAGATACTATTTATCTATATTATTATATTATTATTTATTACAATAGGGAGATGTCAGCATAAAAAAGGTACTTAAAATTCTGGCAATAAATAAAACTGCCCAGTGAGTGGGTAGAATAAGAAAAGAAGGAGTTTGAATAAAATCCTGAAGAATACCAGCATTTAAAGGGCCAGGCAGGGCCAGGCATGGTGGCTCACACCTATAATCCAGCATTTTGGGAGGCCAAGGTGGGAGGATCACTTGAGGCCAGGAGTTCCAGAGCAGTCAGGGCAAGATAGAGAGACTCTGTCTCTACAAAAAATGTTAAAAATTAGTTGGGTGTAGTAATGCATACCTGTAGTCCCAGCTACTTGGGAGGCTGACGTGGGAGGATCGCTTGAGCCCAGGAACTTGAGGATGCAGTGAGCTATGATCAGGCCACTGCACTCCGGCCTGGGTGACAGAATGAGACTCTGTCAATCAATCATTCAGTCAAGGGACAGGTAAAGGAAAAGAAGCTCATAAAAGCAACTAAGGAATGACCAAAAAGATATGAGGGCTTAGGATGAGGGTATGGTGTCACGGTAGGAAAGGAGAGAGAACAAGTACCAAAGGCTATCATGGATTTGCACCAGGTGGATTTCAGCCATGAGGAAGTCATTCACAATCTTGGAAAGAGATATTACAGTGAATCAGAAACCAGATTCCAGCAAGCTGAGTAGTAAATGAAGGATGAGGAGGTTTAGCAGTAAGTGTAGACAATGTAGCCAATTTCTTAAAAGAGGAGGAGAGAGGTAGAGGTGAGGAAGAATGAGATGAGAGAAAGTCGAGAAGGCAGGGGTCAAAGGAGGTCTATTTAGGCTGGATGAGACATAAGCATGTTAAATGCTGATGGAAAAGAGCTAATAAAAAGGAAGAAGGTGAAGATATATGAGAGATGGTCAACAGAGCAGTCTCTGAGGATGAAGGAGGGGGAGAATTCAGAACAAAGGAACAGGGTAGGGATTAAACTCAAAACAGGAGGAGGGGATCCTTTGCCATGTTAATAGGAGGGATAAAGAAAATGATGAGTTTTGGATGCAGGTAAATTGGTATATTTGGTCACAGGAGGTTGAGAGAGCTCTCATATAATGGTTTAAATTTTCTTTGTGACAGAGGAAGAAAAGTCAGCTGCAGAGAGTAGGGAGAGGGGGCAGAATTGGAGGTTCACAGAGAGTAGGGCAGCTAAAACTTGCCATTTTGGAGAATGGGAGATGGTTCACTATAGAAACAAAGAATTATTAGGTAAGATGGAAAGCCCAATTGTGCTGCATAATCATGAATTTGTAATAATTCCAATCTATCTATATTATGTGATTTTTCTTTTCTCACTAGCACAGCCAAGTTTGAGAAACATTGGCTTGCATAAGATCTTTAAAATAAATAAGTCACTCTTAACCTGGCTGTACATTAGGATTATTTGAGAAGTTTTAAAAAAAGAATAAGAAAAAGAGAGAGAAGCCTGGGTCCTATCCCAGACCACTTAAATCAGAATCTCTGTACATGGGACCAAGGCATCATCATCATTTTTTTATTCATTAATTCAACAAATGTTTATTAAGTGCCTACTATGCACTAGTAGGCACTAGGAATACAGCAGTAAAACAAAAAAGAGACAAATATTCTTGCCTTCATGGAGCTTACGTTCTAGTGGATAATAATAGTTAACTTTTTGCAAAAGTTCTCCAGGAAATTCTAACGAAAAGCCAGTGTGGAGAACCACTGTTGTTAGCATCTAATTGATGAGGAAACTTGACTTCACCTGAGAAAGGCACAGCTAGAGAAAACAGAGAGCTTTTCCATACTTAAGGCCAATCGAAACAAAGGGATTGGGAGCACCAGTCACATGACCAAGTCAAAAGAGAAAACAGAGAGCAGGGATAAAAGAATTTTCCATAAACTTGATTAAACTCCAGTTAAAAGTTAAAAAAGGAAGATCTCTATAAGCAAACTTCAGAGCATGGGAGTCAAAAATTTAAAACTTAAAAACTAAAGAGGCATGGTGGCTCCCTGTTATAAACCCAGCAATTCGGGAGGCCAAGGCGAGAGGATAGCTTGAGCCCAGGAGTTTGAGGCTGCAGTGAGCTATGATCGTGCTAGTGCACTCCAGCCTGGGAGACAGAGTGAGACTCCGTTTTTAAAATAAAAACACTTGAAAATTGTCTTTCCTCTTCACCACCTGGAAACCAGAGCAGATACCAAGTGGTCAGAAAGGAAGGTGCAGAACAAATAAAGTCTAGGGCAATATCCTGGAGCTGAAACTGAAGATATCTCTACTAAAAACTGGAGGTATCAGGCAAGATCAGGAAGAGGCCTCAAGCACAAATGGAGTCAGTCCTATCTATGGGGAAGATGAGAGTGAGCCACCATCTACGGAATAAAGAGGCAGTGCTACAATGTTAATATTTTTTAATAACCAGCATGAAGCAAGAATATTGCAATTCTGAATGAGCTCCTCCTTCCTTTACAGAAACACACAACTGGTTGCATGTATGCTTTCCTTTAAGACATTTATAGAGGACCAAAAATAAAAAAGGGAGAGCATATTCCTTCTGATAACAAAGAAAACGGGGTCATGGAGCAATAGGAGGCAGCTGCTGGTAAAAATGAGGCAAGAGGGTCTGGGAGGGATCAAGCACTAGAGAAGCAACCACTGCAAATGCATGTTCATCACTGGTGGCCCTGTGACCACATGAGCACTTGGTAATGGCACAGAGCGCCAGCCACCAGGTAGCTCTAGCCCTGTCTACGGAACACCTTCATTTTGACGTCTTCAAATCACACATCCATGACGGGACTTAGCCTCCCTCCTAAACTGGTTCCCTCTTCTCCATTCCCTATTTCAGTGAATCATCCTTGACTCTCCTTTCCTTCCCTTCCTATGCCCAACTGGTCACTAAATAAGGTTGATTCTACCACTCAAATCCCTTAAATCTGTCCATTTCTCTGTTTCTATAACCCAGTCCAGGCAACTATATAATTGCACAAAGGGGTTATTGCTGCAAGAGCATCACAAGCAGACTTACTAGCTTTAGTTTTAGTAGAATGGTATTTCTAAAACATCAACTGATGATCATGTCAACCTTTCAAAGGCTTTGCACTGTATTTAGGATAAAATCCAATTCCTCTATGAGGTTTACAAAGCCCTTCACAACATGTCCAGGTTCATTTCTCATCATCACCCTTTCTTTGCTCTTTGGTCTGGTCATACAGAACTACTTTCAGTATGGTAAAAGTACCGTTCTCTCTTGGCTCCAGTCCTTAAAATAAGCCAGTGGTTCCCAAACCTTGCTATACTTCGGAATCTCCTGAGCGGCTTTAAAAACTGATGTCTGGCCCCCTCCTCCTGACATTTTGATTTAATTAGCAAGGGGGTGATATGTGGATACAGCGACTTTTAAAAGCTCCCTGAGTAATTCTCCTGTGGAGGTTTGAAAACCATGGGAATAAGTGATTTACTCTAGAAGCACTTTTCTTTACCCACTTCACTTGGGAAACCCCTAATCATCTTTCAGGTCTCATTTAAAACAAAATCACTTCCCTGCCTCCCTATACCAAATTCATTGCTACTATAATTAATTAGTGTCCCTACATGTAGAGCTTCCACTAGCATGTCTCATATTTCATTGTAACTGACTGTACAATTGTCACTGTTCCCTACTAGACCATACACTGTGCTCAATTTGCCTACTGTTAGACCTCCAGTGTCTAGCAAAGAGCTAACACACATTATGAGTACCACAGGTACATGATGAATGTGATGAATATAGCTCAAGCTAAAAGGAGACATTAAAGATAGCAAAATAAATTCAAAGAATCAAGAAGAGAAAGAACATGTTGACAATGAACAAACCAATCCATGGCTAAACAGGGAATAACTTACCTGGTTAATGACATAATGAATCTCTTCAGAATTGAGAACACTACATTTAATATCAATTGGCTTACACGGAGTAATTCCCTTATAGACAAGAGGTGTATAGCATTTCATTGCAAATTTCAAGTCACTGACATGTCTTCTCTCTTCTAAAATATCTTCAAACTCATCCCACTTTTTGAGATCCTTCTGTGGATAAGGCAAATGAAAGAAAGTAGTAAGCACATATTGTAAAATAAATTAGGACAGATTAGACTATATTGGGAAGGTTTTATCTCTGCCAACATTTTTATTCTATGACATATGAACAAGAGAAGAGTGTTCTGATGTTAGATTTTCATAAACTAACAAAAAAAGAGATATAAAGATAATTAAGATCAATAAATTGATAATGAATTATCATAATATTTACTATCATATTTCTCATTGTTATCCTTGTAAAGCCAGAACCACTTTGGGAAATTTAACCAAGAAAGCAAAGATGAGACATTAAGCTCTAGAGGTAATCTGATCAATTTTACAGTTTCATCTATCACATTGACAAATGTCTTATTTGCCTCTACTTAGCTTTAAAAACTAAATCAAAGCATACACTTAGAAACCCAAAATTATGTCAGATAAACCCACATGGGTACAAACTGAAGGAAAAATCACTCAAGAAAAAAGCATTCCCATATAAGCTACTATTGAGCAGTCCATTGCTGTGACAATGTTCTCATCTCCTGTTAGGCCACTGCAATTCAACTTCTATCCAACCAGCCCCTAAAACGTCTCTTTATAAGGCTACCAATGACTTCTAAATTACTAATTTAAAAAAAAGTATTTTTCTGATTATAAAAGTAACAATAGTAATAATAATTATAGCTTACTAAGTGCCAGGCACTAATTTAAGAGCTTTACATATTAAAGAACCACCCTCGGCTGGGCGCACTGCCTCAAGCCTATAATCCTAGCACTCTGGGAGGCCAAGACGGGCGGATTGCTCAAGGTCAGGAGTTCGAAACCAGCCAGAGCAAGAGTGAGACCCTTTCTCTACTAAAAAAAAAATAGAAAGAAATTAATTGGCCAACTAAAAATATAAACAGAAAAAATTAGCCAGGCATGGTGGCGCATGCCTGTAGTCCCAGCTACTTGGGAGGCTGAGGCAGGAGGATTGCTTGAGCCCAGGAGTTTGAGGTTGCTGTGAGCTAGGCTGATGCCACAGCACTCTAGCCGGGCAACAGAGTAAGACTCTGTTTCCAAAAAAAAAACCAAAAACTAAAACAAAGCACCCTCACCACAAACTTATGAAGCAGTTATCACCCCCATTTTACAATGGGAAACCAAGGCACAGAGAAGTGAAATAATTCACACAAGGTCCCACAGCTCGTAAAGGGCAGAGACATGATTAAAACTTGAGCCTACAGCTTCACAGACCTTGTTGTTAACCGTTACCCTGTACTACTCACCATTTTGTTCGTGGAGAATTTGGAAACATGTAAACATATAAGCAACTATAAATTGCCCACAATTTTATACCCCAGAAATATTATTACTTAGTAGTTTAGTTTTTCATTCACAGCTATAGAAATATTTATTCAAATATGAATATCAGTTTATCTTATCTTTTCAATTATGAATATATTCCTATATTAAACATTGTTTTAAAACATTTTAGTGGCAGCATAATCATCTTTATGTACCCTAACTTCCTCCTCTTCTTTTTTATTTTTCCAGAGACAGGGTCTCACCCTGTCACCCATGCTGGAGTACAGTGGCACGATCAGAGCTCACTTAAATAATTTTTTAAATTAAAATTAAAGTGATACATGCTTATTATAAACATTTAGAGACTACAGTAAAGGACAAAGAAAGTAATTAAAATTACCTGCAATCCCATGATCTAGAGACCATTTCAATGAATGCTTTTTTATCTGCATGTAGATATATTCTCCCTCACCCCACCACACATACACTATGATTTGCAAGTGATTTTTTCACTTAATGTCATAAACTCTCCTCCATGTTATTTAAGTTTCTTCCATTATTTTTAATGTTGAACATGTGAATCATGTTTCAGTCCTTGCTGTTATACGAAAATGCAACATTCTTAAGCATAACCTTTGTGCACAATTCTTATTATTTCTTTCAATTTGATCATTCAATCCTGACCTCTTTCCAGTCCTGGAAATCCTCCTGGACTTCTCTACAGCCTGACGCCATTTTTAAATGCTCCCTCCTCACCCCTACCTCCAACCACCCTGAAATTTTCCTGCTTTGGTTTTTAATTCATGAGTCTCTTGTCACAGTGGAAAATCCACCTCATTTCTCTAATTCAGTGATTCTTAAACTGGGGGAAGTTTTCCCCTCAGAACTATAAATGTGTCTTCTTTCCTCCCACTTCCCTTTTACTATGTCAACATCGTCAACTCTCTTCTCTTCACCCCACATACCGTGCTGGGTGCTCTCACCTACCCCACTGGTTTAAAGTACTAAATATATATGCTTCCAAATCTTTTGCTCTGTTCTCTTCTCCCACCTAAGCTCCCAACATACACACTTAGTTGCAAACACTTCCCACTTGGCCTTTCCAAAACCAATTCCATTTCTCTTCTGCACAGTCCCACAAAATGATCATTTTCCTGAAATCTCAATCATCAACTGCCACAGCATCTACACCTCTTTGCAATATTCTAGATGCCTTCTCCCTCATCCTTTCCATCCAATCCTGTTAACATGGCCTGTAAGAACGTACCACATCTACTCCTCATTCCCACGGCCACTGCTTCAGCACAGGCTCCCTGTTCCTAGTAGGAACTCAGTTTGTAGAATGAAAAAATAAATTACTGAATGAAACCATTTATTGAACCCTGTTGATGATGGCTTCCCAATATTCATAGGATAAAGTTCAAAACTTCCCCAATCTGGCCTTTATCCAATCAATGTCTAATCCAGTGGTTTTTAACTCAGGCTGCACATTAAAATAAATTGGGGACACTTAAAAAAATACCAATGTCCAGTTTCCACCCCTACATATTCTTGATTAATTTGGTCTGTGAGTGGGACACAGGCATCAGAATTTTTTTGTTTTGGAGACAGTCTTGCTCTGTTGCCTGGGCTAGAGTGCCGTGCTAGCTCACAGCAACCTCAAACTCCTATGCTCAAGCAATCCTCCTGCCTCAGCCTCCCAAGTAGCTGGGACACAGGTGTGTGCCACCACACCTGGCTAATTTTTTCTAGTTTTCATAGAGACAAGGTCTCACTCTTGCTCAGGTTGGTCTAGAACTCCTGAGCTCAAGCAACCCTACTGCCTTGGCCTCCCAGAGTGCCAGGATTCGCATCAGAATTCTTTTTAAAAGTACTGGAAGTGATTCTTATGTGCAGTTAGGGTTTAGTGCTACTGCTCGTTAACTGGCCTTCCGTATCCATGCTGGGGAAATATTTGCTAGCATTAAATAAAGATATTTACATGGCTACTCACCCAGGAACACAATACAAGTAAGAACCCAAGCAAGATTTAGGTGAACTATTTCTCTCCCATCTTAATTAGCAGAGCAGGCCTTTCCCTATCAATTGCTAAACAGGCCTTGTACCTTCCTTTCTACTGCTCTGGAGGATCCATTCATTCAAGATGGTCACTGAGCCCACAATGTACCAGGCACTGTTTTACAGGCTGAGGATATAGCATGAACAGGGCAGGCAAGGGACTGCACTGAGACAGCTCACATATCCTCAAGGAAAGACAAACAAGTAAACAGAGTAATAAGTTCACTTAGTAATACCACCTGCACTGTGCCGGTCAACGTTTAACCATTTAACAACTGGTATGGAAAAGCCCTGAGTTATACCGTTTGCCAAGTTCAATGGTATATATACTGCTCCTATGGCAGATTTCAAGCCACCAATATAACCCTACTGAACACAGACTTGGTGAGAGACACCCAGTAGCACATGGTTATAGAGGCTTTCTACTTTCCAGTATGATGGACATAAATAACCTGAAGAGCATAGGTAATGGTAAAAATACTTAGGAAATGCTAATTTTGAGTATTTATTACTGTTACCATTGTTTTTAACAGAATTTAATTATAAATTTAAATAATGTTTAATTTTTAATTTTTAATAATGGCTGTTTTAACAATGGCCTCACAAATCATGAAAATTTAACAATTAGCTCTTGCAATATAGTACAAGACTGTAGTGCACCACTAGAAGGAGAATACAAAGAATAAAATAGGGTGACTAATGAGGACAAATGATTGGAGAGCTACTTTAGATCAAATCGTTGGGGAAGACCTCCCTGAAGAGGTGATATTTGAGTTGGGACCTCGATAACGAAAAGAGCTAGCAACAAAAACTTCTGGGAAAACATAGCACGCCCCATAGAGGGGACTATGAGCATTCTGAGGAGAGAGCATACTTGCTGTCTGAGAGGCAGAAGGCCAGAGTAGCTGAAGACCAGTGAACAAGATTAGTAAAGTCAGAGCAGCAGGAGGTACCAGGTAATATAAAGTCTTATGAGACATTGAGAGGCATTCAGGTCTTTCATTCAGACTCTAACAGGAAGCCATAATTTGGATTATGGTATGCCAGTGGTTACCCATGCCCAGTCTTCTTTTCATCCTATGGTCTCACGGAAGGATGGCAGGCTCACCTATGGCTTCAGTTACAACCTACTTGCTGAAGAGTGCCAGATCTATGTATCTAAGCTGACCTTCCTCTCTTGCTCGGCACCATATTTCTAACTGTACTTGGATGTCTCCCAAACATCTTGTGATGCATCTGGCCCATGACATGATATTCCCCAAGTTAAAAATCACTACTTTTGCCTCTTACATCTCAAATTGAACACACCCTAAACTGAAATTACTATATCATTCTGACTAAACCTGCTCTGCTCCTTATATTTCCTATCAGTGAAAGGCATCATCATCTGCCCAGTTGCCAGGTAAAAGAAACCCAAGAATCAACTTCAGACTGCCTCCTTTTCCTTTGCCACCATATTCTTCTTGTTCCAAGGGCTGATGATTTATTGTCCTAAATATCACACCAATTCCTCCATCTCCCTTCTTCCCAAGCCCACTGTCACTGTCTCACTTCAGGCTTCATCATTTCTCTGAATTACTGCAATGGCATCCTAATTGATCTCCACCCTTATGCATCAGATTCTTTCCCCAGTCTCATTCTCTTCCCACAGTATCTACTTAAGCAAAAGAGGTTACTCACATGATCACACCAGAAACCTAGTAGTCTTCTTAGACTTTCAAAATATAAATGTTAAGATTAAGATCTCCCATAAAGTTAAGATTTTATATTTAAGGGTATGTAAACATGATACATAAAATTTCTTTAGGAAGTACCCTCTGCCTACTAACTTAGTTTTGTTTCTCATGTCTCCTTTATTCTACCCAAATCTAACTACTATGTTTCCCCAAAAATAAGACAGGGTCTTATATTTATTTTTCCTCAAGAAGACACCCTAGGGCTTATTTTCAGGGGATGTGTTATTTTCCCCTCAAAGTCTCAGCTTGCAGCACGAACAGGATGGCTGGGACCTGACAGGGGGAGCCAACCTTGTTGGTGGGGCTGTCCGCACCTTTCCAGTCACCTCTGGGATAGTAGGTGTCACAATGGGGCAGATGAGAAGGGCTGCTAATCTCCTTTACCACTCTGCGAGGAAATGCATGGGTTGTGCAGATACGCTGCGTAGCCACACCCATCACTAGGTCTTATTTTTGGGGTAGGGCTTATATTGTGCAAATGCTTAGAAATCCTGCTAGGGCTTATTTTATGGGTAGGTCTTATTTTCGGGGAAACACGGTATTTATAACCTCAAATATGCAAGGGAGAGGTTATCTTACACTGATGCCTATGACAGTCTCCCCTCCCTCATCTCTCATTTATACCTCAAAAACTCAGCTCAAGTGTCACTTTCTCTTAGAAGCATTCTCCAAGTTCCTAAACAGGTTAAGTGCCCCTTCTCCTTACTCCCACAACATGCTGTACATATTTCAATCATTGCCTTTATCCCACTTAATTGTAATTATTTGTTTACTTTTAGGACTTCCTGTGCTCTCAAAGGCAAGGGCAGGATCTGCTGGGAATAATGACTAGGGTACTGTACACACTCCTAATGTTTGCTGTAATCAGGAGTATTCTAAACATTTCTAAGTGCTACTTTCAGATTAGACAGAGACTATTACACAATAACAGCATGGCTGAGGAAATAAAGACAGCCTGAAGTAGTAAGAAAAAGTCCAGGTTAACATAGAAGTAAAGGCTGTGGAGTCACAAGGGGTATCAAGAACTACTGGTAAAGAGAGGGCTGCTGTCCAGCATTAGAAGTAGCATATGCTTACATACAACTGTCTTAGTCTTTCACATGAAAAAGTTGACAAAAGTCTTATCACTAAGCAATCACTGTTGAAAGGGGAAGTAAAAAAACCAACTCCTTCCTTTAATGACAAAAGGAAAATTCCAGTCAATTCACAAACCAATTTAGGGTTCACAAATCTACAGACTACAAGCTGGATGTGCAACACATAGCTGCTCTTTCCTATATGTCTGCTCTGGAATAGCAGAGAAAGAAAACAGAGTCAAAGCATGGGGGACCCCTCTACAGCAAGGGTCCCCAACCTATGGTGAGTTGTATAATTATTTCATTACATAATTACAATGTGATAATAATAGAAATAAAGTGCAAAATAAATGTATGTGCTTGAATATCCCAAAACCATCACCCCCCCTTCCTGGTTCATGGAAAAATTGTCTTCCATGAAAATGGCCCCTGGTGTCAAATATTGGGGACCGCTACTCTACAGAACTATGGGTTGAGAAGGTCAATGATGAGAACGGTTAAAGTGATAAGCTTTAAAGAAGTAGGCAGTTAACAGCAATCATAAACCCTAAGTTCTTGACAGAGAGAGAGGCAACAAAAGTTTCCCCATGTTCCAAAGAATACTGGTGTCCCAATTTGAAGGTAGACATATTTTCTTTTGAAATTGGGGTTTTTGTTTATCATGCTGTTTTGTGTTTTCCTGTTTGACCTTCCTGCACAAATGAATACCATACTTAAGTCAGAAACTAACACTAACCACCAAGGACATGGTAATATATTTTTAAAATGCATTCTTTTATTTCCTTCTAAAGCAGATAAAAAGTAATTTGGTGGTTAAAAACAACAACAAACAAAAACCAGATCAGCTGCTCCAGGAATGAGCAATCCTGAGGGGTACAAAGCTTCCACCTCATAATTGCTTCATGAAAACTGTGAGCAACCAACATCCTGCTGGCAAAAAAGACCCGTTAAAATTAGGAGAGGAAGTGGGGGTTGGGGGTGAAAAGGCAAGTTGGAGATAGGCTGGGTGGCACTAGTTGTCCTCCAAAATGATCTATGGAAAAAGTACAATGAATGGAAGACAAAACAGGCCATAGAAATTTCCAGAAGTTCTGAATTTTCCCATATTAGAGTCTTTTTAAAAACACTATTTCCACATACAAGCCAAATACTTTTCTGCCAAGAATACATCAGCGAAAGGGCTGGGTGTTGAGCCACACAAGCTACCTCAGGCTGGGTCAGACCCGCAGGTTTCTCAAGTTTGCCCACGCTAACTTGAAGGGCGACACGCCCTCACTAGAGATCGGGAGACTCCAATTCTCATCTCTCCTGCCTGTGTCCAGGGGCTTTCTTAAAGCCCATCAGCTGAGGGTGGGAAAGAGAAGGAACGAGCAGAAAGGAACCAAAGGGCCCATCACCACTGGTAAAAACTTCTAAAAGCAAACATACATTCGCACAGACACACAATACACCGTTGCCTTGGAAACCAAGCCAACCACCTAATCCTGCCTCGGGACTCACTCTTTTGGGCAAGTGTCGTGGGCTGGAAGAAGCCGGGACCGGGAGAAGCGGTTCCTCTCTCGCAGCCCCGCCCAGGCCTCGTTCCCCGGGCGCTTACCGAGTAGAGCAGCACGACCGCGCTGGAGCTGGTGGGGCCGACGGAGAAATAACAGTTAGATGAATTGGAAGAATCCATGGTGCGGCTGCCTTCCCGGGTGGGCCTGAGGATCTTTGCTAAGCAGTGCTGCTGCAGCTGCTCCTGGGGGCGGTTCTTTCGCGTAGGGAGGCCCGACCTCGCCTAGGGCGGCGGCACCC
>VBSM01002153.1:37021478-37032713 GCA_008086735.1 Cheirogaleus medius | reverse complement strand
TGTTTTCCACATTGGCTATACCATTTTCCATTCCCACCAGTAGAGCACAAGAGTCCCAATTTCTCCACACCCTTGTTATTTTCTGTTATTTTCTGTTTTTCTGGTAGCAGTCAATCTAATGGGTGTGAGATGTTCAATTGGAAGGCTTCTTAAAACCTATCTACTCTGTTGGTGATTGATATTATAATGTTATAGTAACAGATGATCTTAATAAGAATTTTTTTCTCTGCAGACTGAAACTAGTGTTTTTAAGAAGGATGTGGATATACAAGAATTTAACCTAGAAAAGGTATGTACTTTGAGATTGTTAGATTATTTATAATTAACTTTATTTATATGCTTATTAAATTTATCATAAATTTATTGAATTTATCATAAATTAACAGCTTTGTTTATAATACCAAAAAATGAATATTTTACATATTTATTTGGTGGGGAAATGCTTAAACAAATCACACTACATTCTCTTGATTGAGAATTCATTTAATATATGATTTTATGACTACAACACCAATGATAAAGTGGTATGTAAGAAAAGCAGGGATATGTATATTCTATGGGTGTAATTAGGTTTTAAAAATGCATAAGAAAGCCAGGAGGAAGTAATTCAGCTGCTAAGAGTGGGTCTCAGTGACTTTTCTCTTCCTTCTGAAAACATGGATCTGTGTTTGAAGCTCTATGATAAATGGCTTCTAAGTGTGAGTAGGTATGTTTGGAGAGGTACTTTTCTGTTGAAATTATTGCTTTTTTTGGTAATGGCTTGTTTTAGAGATCATCCTAAAGTACTGCAGAACTCTGCATCGGTCCTAGCTCTGTTACTCATTTGTGTGGAGGTAATTTTTTGTTTCAGCTGTCCAAATTAAACATGGGAGAAAAATGTTGTGAGATTTGGTAACATCATGGTGGGAGCCTCCACAGAGCTCCCTCATCCACACTGTGGCAGAACTGCCATTCCTTGGTGCTGTTACTACAGCACAGCAGATCTGAAATGCATTATTCCTGGGGCGACATTTTTTTCTGTGGCATTGTTGGAATGCACTTGGGTCTGATTCTGTTTTGTGTCCACAGGCTCGTCTGGAAGTACACCGGTTTGGGATCACGGGTTATGGAAAAGGAAAGGAAAGAGTTCTGGAACAGGAACGCGCCATAATGCTGGGAGCTAAGGTGAGGGGCTGCTGCCTTCCATCCCCAGACAGGATGCAGAAAAGGGGACAGCCAAGGGCAAGTCAGGGAAAGGGGCACTGAGACGTTTTTGCAGAATAAAAATTGATGGTACATGTTTCTTTCATTTCAGCCTCCCAAAAACAGTTATGTGAATTACAAGGTTTTGCAGGAGCAAATCAAAGAAAAAAAGGCAGCAAAGGAAGAAGAAAAGAGAATGGTAGGTGTAATTGTCTGTTCTTTATTAAACTAGAATGGAGGCTGGGCGTGGTGGCTCACACCTGTAATCCTAGCTCTCTGGGAGGCTGAGGTGGGAGGATCGCTCAAGGTCAGGAGTTCGAGACCAGCCTGAGCAAGAGCGAGATCCCATCTCTACTAAAAATAGAAAGAAATTAATTGGCCAGCTAAAAATATATAGAAAAAATTAGCCGGGCATGGTGACCCATGCCTGTAGTCCCAGCTACTTGGGAGGCTGAGGCAGAAGGATTGCTTGAGCCCAGGAGTTTGAGGTTGCTGTGAGCTAGGCTGACGCCACGGCCCTCTAGCCTGGGTAACAGAATGAGACTCTGTCGCAAAAAAAAAAAACTAGAATGAAAAGATGGGTGCAGTTTGCCAGGGGAATACAGGAGTCCACTGCTTGGAAAGCAGTCAAGATCCCAGAGTTGAAGGGTCACGTAGTCTCCACTTCTTTGAGTCATCCACATTTCATAATACCAATCAAGTAATCTGGCATATGTACATGCAAGGATTGCTTTGAAATAGCAGACTCCTTGTCTTAGTCCTTTTGTGTCGCTGTAAAGGAATACCTAAGGCTGGGTAATTTATAAGGAAAAGAGGCTTATTTGGCTCACAGCTCTGCAGGCAGCACGAGAAGCATTGGAGCAGCATCTGCTTGGCTTCTGGTGAAAGCCTCAAGCTGCTTCCACTCATGGCAGAAGGTGGAGGGAAGCCCCTGTGTGTAGAGCTCACATGGTTAGAGCAGGAAGCAGGAGTGAGGGGCTGGGGGAGGTGCCAGGCTATTTTTTAGTTCCAGACTTTCAAGGGAACTAGGAGGGAACTAACAGTGGGAACTCAATCATTACAGTGAGGAGGCACTAGGACCTTCCTGACGGATCCACCCCCATGACCCAGACACCTCCCACCAGGCCCCACCTCCAACACTGGGGATCACATTTCAGCATGAGGTTTGGAGGGTCAAATATCCAAACTATAGCACCCTTGTTCTGATAATGTAGGCTACTTTGACATTTTTCCTGTACTTAATTTTTTGCATTTTACATTGTATAGAACACAAGGGCCTATGAGAAACCACAGGGTAACTGTTGTTACACTCCCTACCTTTCACCCAAAAGGAAATAGCCTTTCACATTCTTGAAAGGGTTTTAGGGTGAAACTTTGAGACTGTGATATTTAATATGCCCACTTGAAAAAATATTAAAAATAAATGGTATCTCCATGGCTTTTGGTCACAAACCTCCTGCCTTTCTTTGAATCTTCCTTATCTATTACTGATATATGTATTATCTTAAATTCTGAAATCAGGCCCAAGAAACAGATATTTTCAAGAAAAAGAAGAGGAAAGGGCAGGAAGACAGGTGAGTGATGCCATTAGGCACTAGGGTTGCATGGTCTGGATAAGTCTATTGATTAGTTCCGAAAACCGTACCTTGAAACACGCGATGTTCCTAACCTGTTAGACTGCTTCACTGTCTCTCATTGACCCTGATAAGACCTTGTAAGGGGAAGATAGGATTTAGTGAATTACCCAAGATCAAATAATTGCCTCAGAACTGAATTAGGAACCTTCTCCAGTCTCCATTTTCAAAGACAGACCCATTGACATTTCCAGCAGAAGACTTCTGTTCCCTCCTAAGAGTGTTTGCTGACACGATAGCATAGTCTGGGTCAGTGGTGCCTGTTCTTTGACATACCCCATAATGTAGAGTACCATAATTTTGAATAATGGAACATTGATTTTGTTGCTTTATGCTTGTTTTCTTAGCTTTCATTCAAGTGTCTTTCTCTCTCTTCAAATTACGGTTTCAAAATTGACTATCGTGGCCTTTGTTCTTGGACTCCTAGTGTGCTCGTACATGCCACGAAGCAGTCAGATGCTATCTGTTGAGTCCCACAGTGTGCCGGGCACACAGGTGCCCTGGCTATTGGTATACAGCCACGGTCCCACCGAAGGTGTCTCTGTCCAGAGAGAGTAGTGAGGGAAGCACCCCAAACATACAGAGAAGTAACATGATGTCGGGTTTGGCAAGGACTGTGACAAGGTTGAAATAGAGCGTTGTGAAAGAAAGTCATGAGGGACGAGCTAGGAAGTCACTCTATAGAAGTGACATCTGAGTTGAAAACTGAGAAAGGAGGAAGGGACAGCCTGGAAAGACCTGGCAGCACAGCACTCCACACAGACGGTGCCAGTGCAAAGGTCCTGAGGCAGGAGGGCAGTTGGCATGTTGTAGGGACTGCGCTGTGGTGGGGTGGAGGCTTTGCGTGGGTCGGGAGCTGGAGTGTGCAGGCCAGGCATGGGCAGCCAGGCTGGTGGTACTGCTGCCATGCGTATTTGTAAGCCTAACTATTCATAGTACTTTTCTCCGAATTTACCTTTAGGAAAGCCAAAAAGAAGAAGTCAGCTCCCAGTATTTTGTCAAGTGGACGGATTGGGCAGGTTGGAAAATTCAAAAATGGGACATTGATTCTGAGCCCAGTTGATATCAAGAAAATAAATTCTTCCAGAGTGGTTAAGTGAAGTACTTTATCAGGTAACAAGAGGAAGGAGAACAGCTGAGTCAACTATACTGAAACTGGATGGACCCCTGCAAGACTTCTAGATGATTCTTATTTCATGTTTCACAGACTGCTTTTTCCTTGGGGGAAAAAAGTCAATCAAATAACATTATTACTAGTCGCCGAAGTGTCTGTTTTACGGTGCTGAACACGTTGGGCCAAGTGTAGCGTGAATATGAAGTGAACCTACTGAAAAGCACCTTTAGTATTCTCCAGCAAGCGTCACTTCAGTTTTGTGCTCACTGGTATTTGGTGGTAACAACAATTTTTCATAATTTTACTGTTTTGTAAATGCTAGCAATTTATATTAAATTGCCTTTTAATATTTTTAATGGTTTAATGTCATGATACCATGAAAGAACCAAGAATCTGGTAATTTATCATTTGTTTCATGGAAAAGCAGTTTTAATTTTCAGCCAACCATGTATATAAAATCTGCTTCATAAGAAGTTATATAAATAAAGTACAACGTTTGTAGTATATATGACTGTGACTATTAAGTAACACAACAGGGGATTTTAACTCATATCTTCTTACCTATGTTCTAGCAAGGTTGTCTCCCTCAAAGTCGTATATTTTTAATGTTATTGCCCTTGCTTAAAGTGATGGCAATTTCTTAAGTGTGGCACATTAAAAAAAAAGGTCTTCAATGATGGTAACAATGTTGGTTTGTTTTTTTTAATTGCCAAAAAATTCAGATCCAAGCCTAGTAAATAATAAAGTTTTGGTCAAAAAAAATCAGTGACTTTGTTCTGTGACTTTAAGATGACATTGGCTTTGGCAAATGAGGGACTCACAGGATGTTTGGAATAGTGCCAGCAAAGTTGGAACAAGTGTTTTGTTTTCCAGTTTTATTTTGAAAGGCAGAGTTCATTAGGATGTATATTTTGGCACCAATAGTAATTCTTTTAAAAGGTGTAGAAGATCTCAAACGTGACACAAGGCATGAGGGGAAATCTCAGGGACTAGATATGACCGATGAGAGTGGGAACTGCTATAGTTTAACCTCCTGTCTTCGCAGCCTGGAGACAGGGTGGCCCCATCTGCTGGGAGCCATCCTGGCTCAGACAGCTGAGCACTGGCCAGAGGCTGGACCTTAGCCCCAGGGTAGTCCATTTTGGAAAAGCATGCACATCCCTAGTATAAGTCACTAAGCTGGTTTCTGTTTTCAGTTTTTAATTTACAGTGTAAATATTTAAAGAGCAGTTTTCTGAACACTGAGGGGTCTGGAAACACCTAGAAGGTATAGGGGCTAAAAACAAAAACAACAAAAACCCCTATAGTTTAAGGACAGAAGATCAAGCTTAAGGCTGTGCTGTTTATTTACTGTTGATAAGGTTTCCTCTAGCAAGGTCAGCAGCAGAGAAGTGACAACAAAAAACATTCCAAAGGAAGACGAGGTCATGACTAAGACTCTGGCAATGGCCACCAAGACAAGGGATGTGGGCGCCAGTGCCCAGGGCAAACATGCCCACGCTGTGGCTTCCACTGCTGCTGTCTCCTCTGGCAGAGGCTGCTTCCCAGCCGTACACATAGTACACGCCTCCACGCAGCTCAGGACACAAAACTCTACGGGGCATGTTACCTTATCAGGGTGGCGGGCAGGGACTGGGATGCCTCCAGACCCTCGGCCTTAGGACAAGCCCAACTGGCCGAAAAAGGGTTGCAGAGCCCGATTCTTACAATGACAAAGTAATTAGAAAGTAGAAAAGCATTGTTAGGATAACTGTGGAAGCTCTTACCTCATTTGGACCAATGGTGAAAGGAAGCATTTGCTTGTTACATTATCAGCCTAATGGGGAAAAACCCAAACTTCCTGCCCTGTTGCACCCCCTCTTTCTCTGCTCCCAGCACTGCCCAACCTCCCACCGCTGGCCCAGTGGCTCCCAACACTGGGGTTGCACCGGCATCGTTGCCTGGGTTTTTTCTTAGTGAGGGTAACTTGTCCCTTCTCTCCTCTCTGTGCATCCCAAACCCATCTTTCCTCCAAGCTCAGGGCCAAGGATTCTCATGTGAACTCAGGCACTTGTTTGTGGATAATGTTTAGACCAAACATACCATACTGAGCACCAGTCACAAGTCAGAAGTCATGCCAGGTGTGAGGAGACACAGAGATGACGGAAGCACAGTGTCCCTGCCGTCCAGGGATCCATCCCTGGTGTGTGTGTGATGACATGGACTTACACAAAAGGGACATGATTGAGTTTTATCTGAGAGTCTGGATGGGTTTCCTGAGAGAGGATCTTGAGAGTTTGGCTCACTGGTTTCTTCATCTGTGTTTGCGCCACGCATGCAGGCCCTGGGCTGTGCCACCTCAGGGTGGCAAGGGGCCCATTCTGACCCGCAGCACCAGGGAAGGGCGGGTGGGGACGAATGTGTTGGTCCGAGGGAGAAGTGTGCGCCGAGAGGGCAGAGGACCAGGCAAGTGTAGGAAACTGAAACAATACATAGCTCAGGATGGAAGGAGCATCAAGGTCAGATGGTGAAGGTTTTCGAAGGCACTTTAAGGAATCTGCCTGTGCGTGACAGGCAGCCAGGCAGCGCTGCAGGAGAGTGGCGTGATCCAGTTGCTGTTCAAAGAGATCAGTAGCAGGACTATGGGGGAAGGGACGCTGGCTGGAGCCTGAGTGCTGGGCCTGGGAACTCAAGGGGTCACACCAGCTGCAGCAAACCCAGCTGCTGGCATGCTGCTGGCCCTGACGCCAAGTGACCGTGAGACCAGAAGTCTCATCGTGGGCCAGGATCTGTCAGACCCTCCATGTCACGGAGTTGGGGGCCCTGCAGCAATCCACTGGACACCCAGGGTCAAGCATGAGCAGGCCACATGGCAAGACCCAGACACCTGTGCCACTCTACACCACGGTGCCTTTCCCTCCCTCAGCCCACAGCGGGGAGCAGCTGGCGAAGAGGGAAGAGCCTGTGCTTCCGTCGTGAATGGACTCAAGCCCAGCGTGGATGGCAGCTCCGCCATATTGTCACTCGGGTGGATCCAACTTCTGCTGCTGCTGAGATGTTCAACCTGCCTGCGACCGAGTCCAGCACTGAGTCCCCAGTGAGGGACCCTCCCCTGAGGAGGTCAACCAGCCACCTGGTGGCATGCTGTCTACACTGGCTCCTTTCCACGATGGAAGGAAAAGTAAACCACTGTGACAGGGACAGATACCCATTCTTATCATGGGTTTTCCTCTCTTGCCTGCAGGTCTCTGCCAGCTCCATTGTCACAAGGGCATGTGGAGTGTTTGATCATCCCCTGGCCTGGGGTCCCACAGGACAACACTGCTTCCAACCAAGAGCCCCACTCAACGGCAAAAGAGGTGCGAACATGGCTGTGTGTTCTGGGGCCATTGTCCTGAATCACTGTCCTGCTGGGATGAAGGGAGGCCTGTCTCAGGTGCCACTGAAGTGCCATCTCAGAGGTGACACCTGGTGAGGAGGAGGCAGCATCTTCCAGGGAGCGGCGTACACCTCAAGTCACCTTCAACGTCATTACATTTATAAGGTGCTGTGTCCCAATGAAAAGAATCCATGATCCATTTACCGTGACTCCCAGGGACACGCTCAAGGAATGGGATTCCCACCCCCACCACTTAAAGACCCTGCTTCCCAAAGGGGAGTGTCCCACTGAACTGAGGTGTTGCCTGGGCAAGAAGAGCCACCTCCTTGCAGGCTGACTGACCATGACCATGAAGAGGAAGCATGGCTACTCTCACATGGTGGCAGGGAGGGACCTGTTTGCACCCTGGCCATCCACTTGTGCATCTCTGGACACTGCCTTTGTCCCCGTTTGATGGTGACCAGACAAGTGCAACAACCCTGCCCAGAAAGGGGCCCAGGGACCTGAGGCTCAGACTTCCCCAGGGCTGAGGGCCTGGCTCACTCCAACAGTTCAGCCGCCAAGGTTGGCGGGAGGCAGACAGATCAGTTGCAGCTCCAAGGCCAGCCACAGTGGCAGGGAATGGAGTTTGTCCCACTGACCATCCTCTTCTAAGTGTGCCTCTCTGGAATTCTGGAAGAGATTCTCTCTCACACTGCATGAAGCACAGACCTGCATGGGCCCAGTGGCAGATTGTGATGGACACTGTGATGTCCCACTAGATTCCCTTTCAGAGATGGAGGACTTACTCCCTCAGCTGCTGAGTGTGGTTAGGGCAGATGGGCTTCAGGTGTTACTGCTCGGCAAGGATTGCCTCATCCCCTTCCTGGGGCACCCACAGTCAGTGAATGGTCCACGTGAGGGTGTTAAAGCCCAGTCCTCTCATCCCAACTCAGGACAACTCCAGAGTTGAGCTGGCTGAGGGCTCTGTTGGGTCTTCGTTGCAGCTCTGTGTCTCCCACCATCTAATCCCGCTGCCTGCCCTTGGCTTCCATGGGTGTTGACCCCAAGAGCAGCCCCTGAGAAACATTCCACTGTCTAATGTCAACGTCTGCTCCTACCCAGCTGAGCCCACTCGGCGATCCTGTAGGTCGCTGGTCTCAGGGGTTGTCAGGGAACATGTGAGGTGGCTGCCTTCAGGATCATCATGTGAGAAAGGCAGCAGGGGACAGAGTTTTTTTTTTTTTTTGAGACAGAGTCTCGCTCTGTTGCCCGGGTTAGAGTGCCGTGGCGTCAGCCTAGCTCACAGCAACCTCAAACTCCTGGGCTCAAGCGATCCTACTGCCTCAGCCTCCTAAGTAGCTGGGACTACAGGCATGCACCACCATGCCCGGCTAATTTTTTCCATATATTTTTAGTTGGCCAATTAATTTCTTTCTATTTTAGTAGAGACGGGGGTCTTGCTCTTGCTCAGGCTGGTTTCAAACTCCTAACCTTGAGTAATCCTCCCGCCTTAGCCTCCCAGAGTGCTAGGATTATAGGCGTGAGCCACCGCGCTCGGCCGGGGACAGAGTTTTGGGGTCAGACGCATCTGGTCTCAGTGTGTGTGGATGAATGGGCTGGTTAGTCTTTTGGATGTTTCCCCCAAATCTCTGTGTAGAACCTGTGATCTGTTTTTCACTCCTGAATGTATCTTATCCATTTGTTAACTGTTATATATCGCTGGCCTCATTACCTCTTGCAAAAATGAATTCCATGAACTCCCTGCTGTTTGAGGTGGTGCCTTATGATTTAGAGTCATATGTCACCACCTCAATATTTCCCGGGCACTCGAGGCAGAACCATGTTGACCCTGCTACCCAGTGATGCCCAGATGTTGACCCTGCTATTAGCAATGTCCCAGCCCCACTGGTGAGAGGCCGGTGTGGCCTCCCCTCCAGCAGCCTCTGCCCTGCCGGCTGGGCAGTGGGGGCCGGTTTGGAGAAAGGCAGACCTTGCCTTGCAGGAATCACAGACCATACCTTGTTGTTCAGTGGTTGGCAGTGTCAAAAGAATTTATTTCAAATCTGCTTAAGACTGTGGTAAAACTCAGGTTTTCCAAAAGGTAATACAGAAAGTTCAACCAACCCCCAAAGACCAGAAAACACAGTGTTTGCAATTCAAAAAAATACAAACGCTTGTGGATACCGATACAAAAATTAGAAAAAAGTTGCTTTTCTTACCACTCCCCCCGCTACCCCCGTGTTTTCAGTGGAACATGAACAACAGGACCAAGAGGTGCCACCAAATACCAACAAGTGACAGAAAGTGGGTGCGATGGGTTGGGGGGAAACAGGGTAAAGGAAGGCAGGGGAATGGAAGTTCTATCAACAGCCAAAACAAGGACACAAAGCTTTTTGTTTCTTGTTTGATTCCTTTGCCAACGTCAAACAAACGCCTCTCATGCTTAATACAACAGCTTAGAGCGAAGGCAGCAATTCTACATCATGCATTTAACGTTTTCTGCTTCTTCCGCTCCCACGTCCTCCCGCTGCTCAGAGTCTGGGGCTCTGGACGTCCAGTCTCCGGGGTGGGCGCGGTTGGAAAGACCTTTTAGGCTGAGTCTCACCAAGCAAGAAGCACCTGACACATTCCTGCTTCTGCAGCTGCAAGCAGCCACCTCCCCAAAACTGAAGCCCGTGTCTTGCCCTTTCTGCTGAGGTTCACCCGAGGGTCTGGCCTGGTCCACAGTGCCCACGTGCCCCTGGGCCTTCCCCAGGACTAGGCCAGGCAGCCGTGCCCCCCATGCGCTGTGCTCCTTGTGAGAACAGTGACGCCTTCAGGGGTGACTTCCCCAGAGGTCTCAACTCCCAGCTGACTGAAGTCAATGTTGTGCATCGAAAAAGCCAGAACCCCCCACCCCCACCCCTCAATAGCTTGTGCCAGTGAAGCCCCAGCATCTTCTGTTGTCTGAAAGCAACGTGATGCCCTGCTGGTCCCCTTTGCCTTTCAGCCCAGCCAGAGCTCTGGACCCCATGCAGTCCCATCTCGTCACTCTCGTACACTCTGGTTCCCCAAACCGTCCACTGCACAGACCTCTGGAAACACAGGGGACAGCTATGAGTCGAGAGACCCCTTAGATACCAGAACTTAGGTAACCAAGGAGGCAGAAAGCGGAGTGATGTCTTTCCTTGGTTGAGGGGGGACATCTTGAGGACCAACAGTGAAACTGCTACCAGGGAGCCTGTTCACGGCACTCGCACGGAGTGCTGTTAAAACAGGCTGCGCCGGGAGTGGGAACATTTGGCTGTTACTTTCTAGGTCATACGAAACCTGTCTTAAATGTCTATATTAACCCCTCAAGGCCAGCTCCTTGCACCGCTCACAAGGAGACTTGGCTGAAAGACGCTGTGGTCCGAGAACACTCTGGAAGATTACCACACAGGTATGATTCATTGAATGTGAGCTGTTAGCCTAGAGGGAAGAGATGAAAGACCGTACTTTTTTCCTTAAAAAATGTTGTTCTGTAATCCTCACCACACATAAGAGGAGGTAGGTTGGTACAACTAGTCCCATTTTCCATCAGGGATACTGAGGCACAGAAAGATTAGGAGATTTGCCCCCACTCATGCCATGAATCAATGTCAAAGCCGGCTAAGAGTGGATCTCTTTTCAGTATCGGAGGGATGAACTTGGTGTCTGATCACACGTCCTGCCCCAAACCCACGTGATATTCTTACAGCCCATACACAGCGAATGCTGCCAGGAGCCCTTTGTCTTCAAGAAAGAACTGCCAAGGAATGCAATCAATGAGCATTGCTACCTGCTCACTTGCAAAAAAAAGTCCTAAAATTTTCCAGGATCAGCATAGACCTTGACTATCTACTAACAATATCTGATTAGTTTTTTTTTAACCAGCTGAAGGCCACAAACCCATTAAGAAGTCCCTGTTGCTTCCCATAAAATGTGGCCAAGGAAAATGAACGTGA
>VBSM01002153.1:36988932-37021378 GCA_008086735.1 Cheirogaleus medius | reverse complement strand
CGAGGGCGGGCCTGCCCCAGCTCCTGGTGATCTCCACAGTGTCGCCCAGGCTCACTCCGGAGCGGAAGCACGACCTGCCCCAACCTTGGTGGGCCAGGGGCGCCTAGGTGTGTTGTTGCAACTACAAAGTACACATAGGGCTGAAGACGCAGCCTAGAACTATGTACGGTTTTATAGCTTTTAGGTCAGTCACCTTGTGGGTTGGATTACTGGTGTCCTCTTTCATTGGAATCATTATTTTCCCAAAGAGGAGAGAGAGGGGAAAGCAGGCCTTGGGGAAACGTCTTCCCCTGCTCTGAATTAGGAGCTGGGAGGCTATGCAGTGAGAGGCTAGTGGATATTTTGTAAAAAGATTAATTTGAAAAGGAAAAGGCATACACTTTGACAAACCTGCTCACTAGCAAAGAACGAACTGCAGGACAACGTTACGGAGATATTATTTACAACGCGACGGAAATCCACGCTTGGAACTACTTTGAGTCGCTTTCTCATGGAAACTGCTGGACAGATTTACACCAAGTTACTCCTCAGCCAGCCCAACAAAAGCATCTCTGGATATAATCGTATGTACAAATGTGCCACCATGTTGTAACGAGACAGCAGATTCAGTGGAGGATGAGAATCCCTGACCTGTGTGTCATTTCTGCTCCACGTCCCAGGGCCTTCCGGTCACGAGGAGTTGTTAATTCCTTCTTCGTGTTTCTGGTCCCTCAAAATCACAGGTGTGTGGCATAGACCTGCCCTTCTCTTTGAAGTCCATTCTTGTCCCTGAAAGGTGTTTTGTGCTGAAGACAGGAGAGGTGGCTGTGAAGGACAGCTGGACACTGTCCCCGGGATCAGCCGTATTGCTTCTGGGCTCCTGGAGGAGTCAGAAAAGGGCGACTCTCCCTTTTAAGCCCCCCAGCTCACTGCCGCAGGGGAGGAGGGAGGCCTGGTGGCCCTTCTCTGAACATGAGGGAATTTCTTCTTAAAGAGGCCACCTGGATTGGTGGACCTTTTGCACATCTCCCCTGACCCAGATGTCAGCTCCCCTGAGAGTGTTAAGAAGTCCAGGTGGCTCTGAGCTGCGATTCCTCTGCAGAGCCAGGGGCACCTGGTGGCCTGGGCTGTGCTGATTCTGGGGGCTTCCCTGGAAGAAGCTGCTCCAGCCAGGCGGCCCTGCCTGGCCAACCTTCCCCGCCCTACTCTCGCTCCTGGGGCGGGGCACTGGCCTCTCTTTTCCAAAAGAGAGTGAGATGTTTCCCAAAGCTGATGGTGTCTGGATGTGGTGGCCACGCCATGGCCTCCTGGGCCCCAGGAAAATGGTGTCTCCTCTGTGTCCCCAATCTTTAGGGATCTTCTCCATCCTCCGAGCCGAGGCCACCAGAGCTATGGCTAAGAACGAAGCTGCAAGAAAGTGGAAGCAGAGAGAGGCAGTCGTGCGGGTGAGGACGCAGCAGGCCAGGTCTCGTGTGACTTCTCCAAGGGTCTGGATGGGGCTCTGGGACAGGAGGGAGAGAGCCAGAAGCCACTTGGCAGGATGACAAGGCAAGACCCAGACGAAGCAGATGGCTCCCAGGGCCCAGCAGCCGCAGAGGCTGCCACACAGCACCAAGCAGCTCCTGGCGACCCGGGCAGCTGGCCTGACTGGCCACATCTGCAGAGATAGCAAACCGGGCAGCCTTGCAAGCCAAGAGCGTGAGTGAGCTTTGAGGTAGGATTGTCGCACCTGCTGAACAGAGGGGAGGATCTGCGCAGCCCTGGCAGGTGATTACTCAGAAAGCAGGCGCAGAGTCCAAACAGGAAGGCAGAACCGAGGAAGCACAGTTGGTGTCGGCGTGCAGGGCAAGTTTTAGAAAAATCCAATCCAGCCAATAGATGAATTGCGCCTCAACCTCAGAAGTAAAATGCTAGATAAAAATGTACTCTTTTAAAAAGGAGAGAGAAAGGTTATCGCCAGGTGGGGCTGGAGGTGGCAGGGGACAGGGAAGGAGAGAGAAAGAAGGAGAGGAGGGGTTCTCTGCTGCAGCCCTGGGCCAAGCTCTCTTCGAGAGGAGTGAGTGCCTCAGTGTGGGTAAGGGAGAGCGTGGTGTTTCCAGGAAGGAGGGGAGGGTCCACCCTGGAGCCCGGCCCTGGCACATGGGACTGGGTGCACCCCTGCTGGGGGACAAGGCATACAACAGTGCCCTTCTGTCTCCTGCCTTCTCTGGGGGTCCTGCACACCCCATCAAGGCAGAGCCATCCCTGGCTGCCATCAGGGCCACTTCTTGTGCTCATGATGCTTTCAAGATGACAGTGGAGTTGGATTCAAAACGAAGGGTGGACTGACTGTGAGAGGCTTTTGCCGGGTCTCATCGTAAATGCTTATGAGTCCGAGAGTGGCTCAGCCCGGAAGAGTAACTTGGATACGTTTTTAGGTAACTTCTTGGGGAGCCAGTTCCAGCAAGGAGCTCCTGGCAGGTGAAGATGCATCACATAGTTATTAAAATTCAGGTGTTGTCCTATGTGTTGAAAAACTAAGAACTGAGTGAATGAATTTTAGCAGACTGTCGTGTGTGTGTGTGTATGTGTGTGTGAGAAAGAAAGAGAGACACACACACAATTGGTTGACTAGTGAAGGACCTAAGGAAGCTGTTTTCAAAGGTTCTCAGCAGTTCAGTGAGAGGCAAAAGTTCAGCACTCATGATTAATACCCCTTTCTGTCACTCCTGAATTGGGTCTGCAAGTGGCGGATCATACTAAAGCCTCCAGGACCAAGAAACTAAAGGAGAACTTTTCCCAGCACAGATGAGAGCCTGCAGCCTTGGTGCACTGAGGAGGAAGGCTGTCCCGGCAAAGAGCTAACACTCGGGGCGTGGGGTGAGTGGGATTGCCACATACACAACAGAGAGCTCCCCCACGACCCTCTCAGGAGGCCCGTCTCAAAGCCTGCTTTCCTCTCTCCCTCCAAAGAAAGGCCAGTTTTGAAAACGGATGGCAGGAAACATAAACATAAAACGCAAATGCCTTCTCACTCCCTTGAGGAAGGTCCTTCTTGGTGGGATTTGTGACATCTAGGTGGAACGAAGGTAAAAACACACACGGTGCTCACCACTGAGAGTGGCAGCAACAGGCATGGCCTGCAGACACACACCCCCGACCCCAAAGAAAACATGTCTCTAGGACTCTCCCTGGCTGCTGGGCTGCACCCATGACCTGCCTATCCTGCCCTCTGGGGTTATCTGAGCTCCGTGAGGATGGCGGGGCGCACGGCTGGACAGCTGGAGCTGGGACCTAGTTGCCTGAGAGCTTTGGCCGTCCCAGGTTTGTTGGCACTTCCAATCCTGTGTGCAGGGTGACCTGGAAAAGAAGACAGGGGAATTGAGGGTGGGAGAGGCTGCCACCCGGACCAAGTGCTCTGACGGCACGGCAGCCACACACGGCGTCCCCTGCTTGCTCGAGGGCTGTCCCACGCACAGCCCAGGGCTACTCCATATTGTTGAGTATGCTGTTTATTACATCGCTCAATGTCATGAAATAAGGTCCGTGCCTCTTTCCTCGTAAGGGGAATCACACCCCTGCGGGTTGTCCTTTGGCCAGAGCTGCCAGAGCCCAGGCAAGGGGATGCTCTGTTGCAGTGGGCGTCCTGGTTCTCATGGTTGTGCCTCTGTGTCTACTTCCTTTCCACGGCCCTCTTTCCTTTCCCACGCTGTCCTATTCACCCTGCGGAATACTGGCCCACCTTTCAGGTCGCCTCAAATGCCTTCTGCAAATGAGTGGAGATGCAAACCAATCTGTAAGTGGTTGGCACAGACCATCAATATTCAGGGCCAATGGGCACCAACGCAGGACCCTGCCTCTCTCCACTTTCACTCCCCACCCTGGGGGAAGAGGGCCTATTCGAGACAAGGGGTGGCACCCCAC
This sequence comes from Cheirogaleus medius, assembly GCA_008086735.1. Classification (NCBI taxonomy): domain Eukaryota; kingdom Metazoa; phylum Chordata; class Mammalia; order Primates; family Cheirogaleidae; genus Cheirogaleus; species Cheirogaleus medius. The sequence continues at coordinate 37,017,496 of VBSM01002153.1, read as the reverse complement.
GTTTCTCTCCCCCTCACACCCTCTGGGCTCTCACTTTGTCCGTCTGCATCAGGCTCCTGAGCCATCAGCACTCCCCAAGGACTGGGTCCGCCTCCCCTGAGATCTCCTTCTCCAGAAGTTGCCACCTTAGTGTCCCTGCTCCTTCCAAGTGAGCTAGTCAGAAGGGACTGCCTAGCTGGGCACGGTGGCTCACACCTGGGATCCCAATACTTTGGGAAGCCGAGGCAGGAGGATTGCTTGAAGCCAAGAGCTTGATATAAGCCTGGGCAACATAGCAAGACCCCATCTCTAAAAAAGAAAATTAGCCAGGTGTGGTGGTATGCACCTGTAGTCCCAGCTACTTGGGAGGCAGAGGCAGAAAGAGATTGGTTGAGTCCAGGAGTTTGAGGCTGGACTCAAACTATAGTGGCTATAATCATGCCACTACACTGGGTGACAGAGTGAGATCCCATCTCTAAAAAAATAAAAATAAAAAAATTAAATAATGAATAAATAAATAGAAAGAAGCAGCTGTCTCCAGGGAATGCCCAAGGCAGGCTGCTAGGTAAGCTCTGTCTGGGCGGGCACAGTCAGCTTCCTCACAGCCCGTTATGCCCAAGAGCGCTGCAGAGACCCACGGCACACCGTGGGGAGCAGCCAGACCGGCCAGGCCTGGGGTGCGTGGTACCTGCACGTTGCGGTTGAGGCTGAGGGCTGGCATGAAGACCCCGTCCACGTGGCTGAAGGCCGTGGGGCCCTGCTGCTGCCCGTTGATGAAGAAGGTCAGGGTGTGTTTGTTCAGGTCCAGCAGCACGCCCACGGTGGCCCCCTTGCACACGCCGCCTTCCGTCCTGGGAAGAGAAGCCCCGGGAAGACCCATCGCCATACTCAGCCTTCGATGTAGGTGACAACTTGGGGGAATGAGTTAAAGGATGTTGGGAACACCCTCACCTAGAAAACATAGCCCCCGAGATGGCGGTGCACTATTCTTGGCGTCTGAGCCTTCCCTTGCAGGGTACACCCTGTTGATGGGCCGTGCGTGAAGATTCTACGCTAGAGGGACCAGGCTGTTCAACCCCCTCCTTCTGACAGTATCTGGGACCCGCATACCAAGCAATCAGGGTTTTGATGAGTGGAGCATGGAGCGTGGGTAAGAGAGATGCCTTCACCTGCTAAAGAAAATCACTAACTGGGTGCCTTTTTCTGTTTCGTCAAGTGAGGGAGTGGAGCTCAGTGAAGACGCAGACATCCAGGCCTTAGGAAATTTGAGAAGCCCCACCCAGACATCCAGGCCTTAGGAAATTTGAGAAGCCCCACCCTACTTCGACTCATCTTCCCAGACACATCCTGGGGCTCCTTGAAGGGCAGCATGTGGCAGGGGGAGGGGTGCTGAATTCGGAGTCAAGTCCTCCGGCCCAGTCACTGACCCACAGGGGACCTTGAGAATGTAAACTGTGGCACTCTCGGTGAGAATTCCTGCCCCCTGGGTGGGAGTGAATCTTTAAGTGAGGAACACTCTTCCAGCGGGGCCTTGGCTGACCTCCCCTTGTCTTCATGGGCTGAATCCAGCCACCTCTCCCTTCCCTTCTCTAAGGGCTGAGGTCCCAGCCTTGACCTTGGGCTTCTCAGCTCTGCTAAGAAAACCATGCTTGTCCTTTCTGATTTGGAAAGAACCAGCTAGTTGGGCAGAGAGTGAGTTATGAGGAGCATATGGCGGACTAACCAAAGGGTATTCCTTGGAAGGGCAGGTTTCCTGAAGGTGCCCCGGGGCAGGATCCGGCAGGTGGGAAACAGGACCTAGAACTGGGCTGTTGGTGCTATGTGGACACTGACCACCAGGTGGCGTATTGACCACCTGGTGCAGGAAGGTGTTTCCCACCTAAGCCAAGCCTTGGGCCCAGGTCAGCGCTGGGTCCCAACGCCCCCCTGCCCAGGTTTCCTCTAGAACAGTGCTCACCCGAACCTGCTCCTCACCTGTGGCATGGGGACACTGTGCAAACACAGGCAGATTCCTCCTGGGCTTTCTCCCAGCCCCCACTTTCCTCTGCCCCTCCTAGTGAAGAGGCCACACCAAGGGGCTGGAAGGGGCAGCGGAGGCCCGAGAAGTGCTCACCAGTCCCCCCAGGAGGGGTATCGTGGCCAATGTCCAGGGGGGCTGAGGAGTCTGCACCACACAGAACAGTCTCTTGTGTCCACTGGGTAACACCACCCCAGGGCCAGCCTCGGGTCGGAGCTGTACCTGTAGGCGCCCTTGTTAACAGACTCATCCCCCATGAGCACCCAGCGATGCCCTGGCCTCCCAGGCCTGCCCAGGTGAAGCCTCTGCCGAAGCTCAAGCCCACATGATACCAGGGTAGTGGTGGCATCACTCCAGGCAGTGGCCAGCAGTGACCTGGTCACAGCTGTGAGGATGCTAGCCACAGCCATGCCCATTGAAGCTCTGCAGCGACTCGCGCTTGCGTAAATGGTTGTAAAGGAAAGTGGAGCTGAACCAGAAAGAAAACCGCCAGCTGAGCATCCTGCTGTGTGGCTTGCTGGGCGCCGTGGGAGACCCACCTGGGCTGGTGCTGCACTGGTCACCGTGACATGCCCTCATCTGGGCTGCAGGTGGAAATGGCCACTGGTACCTGGCCAGAGTCAAAGCCTCCTGGAAACTGGAGACCAATGTGGCTGGGAACACTCCCCCCATTCCTGACACCTGGCCTTGGGGACAGCAGGAGGGACACAGGTCCACAACCCCCCTATGCACCCTGCACGTACCTGTTGGTGTGGGAGTTGCAGTGCATGAACCAGCTGCGGTTGTTGTCCACGTACATGGCCCAGGCCTTGTCGTCCTTGCCCAGCATCATGTCCTTGACCACGCTGGCCCTGGCCACCCCGAAGGCGGGGTCTGGGTGGTTGTCGTACCGGTCCACGTGCAGCTCCCAGTAGTGCACGCCCTTGGAGAATGCAGCCGTGCCTAGCACCACCCGGTCGTCATAGCTGCTACAGGTGGCCGTCTGGTTGTCATTGGATAATATGATGTCCCGGTGCCCAGAGTTGGGGTCAAACGTGAACCAGGCCACTGAAAAGGATGGAGGCGAGAGGAGCAGGGTCAGGCTCCTCTGTGGAACTCGCTAGCTGTCTCTATCAGGCTCAGAGGCATGAGCTCGCTCGTCTCTGTTAGAAAGTTGGCACCTGCATCGAATGGTTTTCCCTGTGTGCCTACCACACAAACACACACACACACACACACACACACACACACCCTGCTCTGTGTGCATCCAAGTTCCCAGTCCCACGAGCCCAGCTTTGCCAAGGAATGCAGACATTCAGGCCTTAAACCCTCAAATCAAGATGCATTTCCTGGGCTATCAGTCTCTAACACCCTTCCAAACGTTTCACTCCCCCATTATGAGTTTGTGGGGAAGCAGGTGTGGACGGTCCACCTCGTAGGCAGGGATATGGCCAAGGTCACAGCTCAATTTTCCATTTTGCAGCACATCGGGTGGTGCCTCGTCTGTTCTCCAAACCCCCCAGTTTGTGGGAAGCATGGCCCTTACCCTGAAATTGTGACCCCTCCACACAGAGCAAGGACCACCCACCTCTAGGCTGGAAGGTGCTGGGGCAGAACACCAGTGAGCTCTTCTCTGGGGGTGTAGATAATAAAGTGACTCTGCAGGTCTCGCCATTTTCAGAAAAGTGCCCCCCGGCTGTGCCCTTTGACCCCTGTTGCTTCTCTTCCCTGTCCCGGGAGACCATCCAGCTGTGGCAGTCACACGTGTGGACAGATGCAGGGTTAGCACTCCCCCGGGGACTGGTGCAGCCCGGGTTGGGCCCGGTGGAGCAGGACTATCTTTGCAACATGGTTTTTACCTCCATCATCACTTCCCACTGAATATTGATCAAAATTCCACTGAAAATTAATGTGCTGTTGCTGCCTACAACCTGAAAGGACACAGCTAGGTGCATAAACCGCCAGAGCTGAACTCCGGCATTGGGCAACACGGGGTGCGTTCCCGTTGCAGGGAAGGCTCAAATCTAGGGGCCGCTGTGGGGCATTCTTGTCTGCCACTGTCCCACTCACTCCTCCGCCCTTCGGAGGTGGGAGAAGCTAAACATCCCTGAGCTACTCCTCACTCAGTCTCCTTTTGCAGGTCACACACAGTGAGGTAAAGGGATGATCCTTCCTTTCCTGGCTCTTGGGGAGGAGGGTGCAGGCACGAGCCACGTGCAGAGTCGGGACAGGGCATGCATCTCATCCGGCCCCTCCTTCCTTCCATTCCTCCCTCTTTCATCGAAGCAGCTGATCGCTCCCATCCATGGGATGAAAAGTGTGCTGGGCCTGAGGGCATCTCCTCCCCCAGGGGCTCACCCACAGCCCCAGAATGGACCAGGATGGGGAACGCAGCTGTGCCCAGTGCCCCCAGTCGTGAGAGCCACGGCAGGTGTCATCAGGTTGGGTAAAACAATGACTCTGCTCCTGAGAGTCCCCTGTGCTCACCGTCGGACGTCTGCAGGACGACGGTTTTGCTGTACGGCCCGACGCCGGAGGAGTTGAACGCTTTGACCCTGGCGTTGTAGGTGCTGTTGAAGTGAAGCCCGTCGATGGTGCACAGGGTCTCCTTGCCCACATACACCTCCTGAAAGAGAGCCAAGGCTGCTCGTTAGGCTCCCGGAGCATCCGGAACATTCCAAGTGGTTTCTGGACACACACGATCATTAAAGGTGCTATTGCCTGGCGTGGTGGCGCATCTGTAGTCCCAGCTACTTGGAAGGCTGAGGCAAGAGGATCCTTTGAACCCCAGAGTTCAAGGTGAGCCTGAGCGACATAGTGAAACCCTGTCTCTAAAACATTTTTTAAATTAAAACAAGTGCTATCACCCTAATAGAACTCATTGAACAAAGGAAATTGTGATCAGTGGCAGCCGGGTCACAGACCTTGACCAAGCGAGGCACGGACGCCTTACCACTGGCCGCCTGGCTCTCTGCCTGCGCAGCTGTGCAGTGCGACAGGGTCCTCGGGAAGCAGGGACCCGGGTCTGTAGCCCGCTGGACTGTCCTGCCTCTGCTGAGGTTGACCCGTCACCCGGGGCTCTGGAGCCCGGGGGGATGTCCAAGTCACCTTCTCACCCCATGAGGGTGGCATCCCTCACTCCTCTGCCCTCTGGGAGCTGCTGTTTCCCTAGTCTCCCCAGAGGGCGAGACATCTCTGCATCGGACCCCAAAGATCGTTTTCTAGGGATTTACTTTGCTTCCTCTTCTCTTCAAAGCTACCTTGTCCTAGATGTCATCGTATTCTGCTTAGTTCGTCTAAAACTTCTGCCTGCGCGTTTAGGGGGCTGCTCTTCGCTTGTTATTAATCATAATAGCTGCGTGCCGAGCACTGCATAAGGTATTTAATCTTCACAAAACCCCGAGAGATTGTTACTACTTTCCATATTTTACACACAAGGAGACCCAGAGAAGGCAGGAAACTTGCCTAAGATCACAGCCGATCTGTTTAGGAGCCACGGTTCGAATCCAGGGCTGGCTGCGCTCAAAGCTCACCCTTTTCCCTCTAAAAAGACGCCGTTCCTCATGAACCCTAGCCCTCGGTCTAGCTTGCGTGAGTGGCCGTGTCTCAAAGAGGAGGGACCACCTTTGAGCTCTGCTGCTGCTTCTTTTACTATCTCCAAACGGTCTTTTTTCCCTTCTCATTTTCATAAACATGGGCTTTCCTCTTGGTTTCTGGTGAAGGATCTTTCCGTTCTCACCTTATTTGCCCGACAAGAGTGACCGGGGTCTGCACTGCAAAGGTGATCTGAGAAGGCACAGAGTTTGTGCTCCCGGTACTCATGTCGACCTGGACTTCGTGAGTGAATCTCAAGGTAGTGCTCTCCTGGGGGACTGGGGTGGGGTTGGGGGCTGCCCCAGGGTTTCTGGCAGATGGGGGTGGGGGTAGAAGCTGCATTTCTGGCTCACTAAGAGCCTTTATTGCCCCACAGCCGCCCATCAATGGGGACATGAACGTAGGATGTCATCCCAATCCAACAGTCAAGCATCCTTCATGCCAGCACCTCGCCAGGTATAAGAGAGCCACAAACTGCTTCCTCCTCTCCAGAAACCTGTACCTCCCCAAGACAGCAGTGGCTGAAATAATCTGTGAGCCAGATAAGACACGGTGTGAGGAAACCTGCCGCGGGAACGTGCTGCCGTGTGTGGGACATGCAGGTGACACCTTCTCTGAGCTCTGCTCCAGTCCCACGCGGATGCCCCGCCGGGTGGTGCAAGGCTCCAGGCAACTCCACAGGCTGATCCAGAGGTTGGGGCAGGGAGACCTACTCCTGGCCTCCGCATTAGGACCCCACCCCCACGAACAAGCAGCAAGGCCTCACCCGGAACTGCCCCCCAGCACCGTCGTCCAGCTCTAGGATGTAGCCGTCCACGGGGCTGTGGGTGAAGGGTGGCATCCTCCAGGCCAGCGTGACGCTGTTGTTGCGGGTGCAGCACTTCTCCAGCTGCAGCAAGGGGATGGGCGGCACTGTGACAGGGACCCACATGGGTTAGCACACGATGACCTCAAAGGGACCCAGCTCTGCCCCCTGCCCTGCCCCCATCCTAGGGGCTGCTGGCCCCCTGAGGACACCGATGCTTGAATTCCCTCCCTGGCCACCCTGTGGTCACTCTCAGCCTCCCAGGAGTCAGTCTCCAGGTGGGCTGGGGATGGGGCAGGCACAGGTGACCCTGCACTTCTCAGCCCTAGAGGCCGTCCTGGAATCTCAGGGGCCCGGGGCAGGTGCCCCACCCTTCTGAGCCTGTAAGAAAGCATGTTCTCATCACCTCCACCCACTGAGAACTGCTGGTTTTGACTCTCAGACTTGTGAGGAGCACACGAGGAACTCCAGTCATGTTCCCCGTGCCACCAAGGCACAGCCCGAGCCGACGTGGGCCCAGCGAGAGCCGGCCCGTGGCTTGCACCTGCGGCTGGGAAGGTCTGGGCGGATGCGTTTGAACTTCTGCTGGGTGCATTAAACAGGTCAAAGGATCAGATCCAGGCCAGGGAAGCAATCCTGGAGTATTGGACAGTCAGCCCAAAGAATTAAGGACTTGAGTCAGTGTATCATAAGTTCAATTGAGAGTGGGAGAATTTAAAAATCTTCTAGCTCTATACAGGCTCAAGAGATTTTAGAAATACAGTCCTTTCAGATCTCGCAGACTTAAGTATAACTAAAAAAAAAAAATAAAGAAAAATAAAAAAAAAAAGAAAAGAAATATAGTCCAGTCTGACCTTTTTTGTAATGGGAAAATTGTAACATTGGTTTTGTAAAACTATATATTTTGCTCCAAGAAGCAGGGCACTATATTCCAGGTTTCAGTTGGGTGAAATCCCTGCCTTCATCACAGACAGGGATGCAGGGCTGGCTGAGGGCAGCCTGACTCCCGGCCCTCAGGTAACCAGCCGTGGGAGTCCTCTTGGTTCCCTGGGCTCTGCCATTCTGCTCTCCCAGTCCCCCTCTGAACCCCATGACCCCATCCAGTAGGAAGCAGCATCTGGCATGGCCCCAAGCCTCCTCCCTCTGCACCGTAAATTTCTGGGGCGACCTCTCCCTTCCACTGCAGCTTCCCCACCCTGCCGAGCTCCCCCTGGCCCTGGGCACTGCATCTCATTCACACCGGGGCAGGTGGCATTTCCAAACCTCACCCAAGGTGCAAGCTGTGTGGGAGTGAGCGTGGGAATGTGCAAGAGACTTGTTTTCTCTTCAGTCTAAAAATGGGCACATATTCTGCAGGTGGGACTTCCTGAGTTCACAGATCCTGCAGTGTCACCCCCAGGCTACAAAAAGCCAAATGGTTTTCATTTCCTCTCCCAAATGTGCCCTTGGCACCTCTAGAGAGGCAGAGTGCGTCCCCACTGGCTCTCTGAACCCACCTGGCTCTTCTTGGAACACAGAAAACACATTCCTGCCTCAGTGCCTTTGCACTTGCCCCCCAAGTTTGTCAATTTGTTCACTGCTTCATCCTGAGCATGTAGAATAGTGCTTGGCACACAGTGGACACTCCATAGTGTTTCTGAATGAACAAATGACCCTCACTTTACACATGGGAAGGCTCAGGCTCAGCCTGGGTGTTTCCTGTCCCAGCTCATACAACTAGTGGGGGCTGAGCTGGGGCTTGAACCCAGGTCTGGGGCCCTGGATTTCCTATACTCTGTGCATCACAGTTCTCCCGATGACACCGAGCTGCCTCCTTAGACTGGATGACTCTTTTGGAGCACCGACTGGGCTGGGCAAGGTGGCTCACGCCTATGATCCCAGAAGTTTGGGAAACTGAGTTGGGAGGATTGCTTGAGGCCAGGAGTTTGAGACCAGCCTGGGCAACATACTGAGACCCTCCTCTCTAAAAAAAAATTAAAAATTAGTGTGAACCTTTAGTTCTAGCTACTCAGGAGACTGAGGTGGGAGGATCACTTGAGCCGAGGAGTCTGAGGTTGCAGTGAGCTGTGATCGTGCCACTGCACTCTAGGCTGGGCAACCAAGCAAGACTCTTTAAAAAAAAAAAATAAAAAAGGATTGACTGAACTGGGGCCAACCACGGCTCACCCCTACATTTCATCTGAATGAAGTCCAGCTGGTGGATGGCCTGCAGCAATGGCTCGCTGTCCAAGGTCAGGTCGAACTCTGCAGACACTTTTGGCTCCAGGGCGCCTTTGACCCACTGCTCCTGGGACACCTGGACACGCTTGATCAGAGCATCTGAGATCTTAAAGGGGAGCAAAGAGTTTAGGGTTTCAACTTGCAAAGGAATAATGGGGCAGTCAATGGTGATGAAGGGGTAGGAGTTTTGTCTCTGTGGGGCTCAGGGACAGAAAGGACCCGTGCTAAGCATGCACTCTCAAGACCTGGCAGAGATTGAATGACCCCTGCCCGCACAACACTGGCCATATAAAAATGTATTGTATTGTTTCAATTATATTTTAAAAGGGCGATCATGTGAAATGAACAGAAGCACTTGCTATTTAAAGAAATTGGGCCAAACCCTGTTGTGAAATACATGATACTTGTTTTAATATACAAAAGCATCCTTCATTATATGTTTTGCTAGATCTAGTACTTTGCCAAGGGAAACATGCTAGTAGTTTGTCCCAGTGTCTGAAGAAAGCATACCCCATACCCCTAGAGTTTTGAATCCCACTTCCCCCAGTGTGGTTCCTCTAAGTTCTGCAGCTTCTGCGCCAAACTCTGACTGCATCACACCCCTGGCTCTGCTCTCCTCTGCTGGAAAGCCCTGCTTATCAGACATTTGCACATGTCCCTGGAGAGCCATGATCCGTGTACCCTTCTTGGGGAGTCATCAAGGCGGTGCATCATTTTCTCCACAGACAGAGGCTGGATCACTGCCATGTTCCCGAGAGATACTCACGACACTGAGTCAGCCTAAATGCTGGAGAGATGGCCCCGTGGAGGCTGCACCGTCTCCCCAGGCAGCCAGCCAGTCACCAGCCAGGCCTGCAGGACTCTGCACACGGGCAGTATGGATTCTGCTAACTCACCTCTCCCAGTGCAATCTGTCCAGCTTGTTTGGCAAAAACTGTCTTTTCCCATTTGTGGGAGAAATATTGCAGAATGGCATTTTGGTCCTAGAGATTATGCCATTTCATCTCCTTAGTTAATGCATGATGTGAAATTAGGGTCACAGCTAGTGAGAGTCAGAGCCAACGTGATAGCCTAGATCTTCTGGAATCACTGAGCAAAAGGGACTCTACTCAACCCCAAGCTGTGGAAGGGTCTTGCCTGAGACTTGGGCTGGTTTGGGGAGTGGCAGTGGAGTTGGAGGAAGGCCAGCTAGAGTCCTCTGGGACGGGCTCACCTGTAGGAACCCAGAGGGGTCGTTCTCCTTGATCACCTCCAGGCAGTACTCCATCAGCCCGGTGGACTGGCGCAGCTTCAATGTGCAGTGATTGATCTGGTCCCAAACCATCTGCAACGGGAACACTCCTTTCAGCAGGTGTCTCATGGGAGGAAGAGCAGGGAGGCCACAGCCAGAGCCAAAGAACTAGCTCTAGAAGAAGTGGCTTGGTCTGGACCACTCGCACCCGCTCCTCCCTCGGCTCCGCCCCTGAGCTCCACGTGTCCTCTTTCCTGGGGAGTAAATGAACTCACTTCCCAACAAGTGTGGCCACAACCTCCAACACAGCAAATGTTCTGAACTCTGGACAGTAACGCAGAGACAGGGCATGATCTGAGATGCCACATAACTGGCTTCTTGACTCACTGCCAACCTGTCGGTGTGGTCATCGAAACTCAAGGGACTTAGCACTGCACTAGTAAACCATGGGTCATTGCCACCACTCATTCCTTCTCTCCATGAAAGTAACATTTTCCGATTCAGTTAGGAAATGTCTCTAGCATAGACGGAGCTCCTCAGACAATGATCGCCCTTCCTCAAGTCAGAGAGTTCACAGCACCGGGCTGAGCCAGGCGCTCAGGGTAACAGGAGCTGCATGCGTTATTGCCAACTACTGAGTGCAAGAGATGTGAGAGAGAACCCGAGGAAGGGGACAGAGCTGGAGGCCTGAGCAAAGCCAGGCCTGTCATTGGTCACTTCTGCCCTGCAAGATGAGAACAGGAGAACAAGAGGGGTCCCTTAGAAAGAAACAGGGACTTAGAGAAGGTGGGCTTCTCACTTGAAGCCAGCAAGACACAGGGTGTCTGACTCGGCTTTGGAGAGAGAACGTGGGTGTTTAATGGCCTCTGTCAAGTCACAACAGTGCAGCTGAACCAGACGGTGCCTCCCTTCCTTGCCTCATTCACTCACTCACTGACATTCACCCAGCGCCTGCCGCGTGCCACACCCACACTGGGGGAGGAGGACGTAACAGCGATGAAATGTATCAGTCGCCCGGGCACCTACCTTCAACTTGTGCTCCCGCTCTTTCGTCACCTTGGTGAGCAGCTTGGCTTTCTGCCGAGTTAGAGCGTCCACCAGGGCATCGCACTGAGCAACCAGGCAGGCTTCGTAGTCCAGTCCGTTTTCCTGGGGGGAAGCAGAGAGCTCTAGAGAGAAGACGCTGAAATCTGGTGAGTGCTACAGACAAAGAGGAACTTCAGAGAAGCCCATCCCAGAGTCATCCATAACATTGTTAAATTTGAAACAATAGAAACACGAATTAGGGAGGCGTCCTGTGGATCTCAGCACACCCATATGGCAGAGTGTTCTGTGGTCACTCCAATCTTGTTCACAGCATTTACAGTGCTGTGGGAAATGCTCATAAGACTGTTCAGAAGAAGAAAAGGCAGGATACAAGTTGTGTACAAGCATAATCCCATACATATTGTGAGTGTGTGCGTGTGCGTGTACGTGTGTGTCTAAAGTAATGGAACAGCACATGTCAAAATGGTGAGAGTGGTCACTTCCAATGGTAGGATATTAATGAACTTTTTCCTAGTTCTATTTTTCCCTACTTTCCAAAATTTCTGTAATAAAAACTTATGCTTTTTATAGTCAGAAAAAAGTAAGCCAAACAAAAAAGCAGTGCTCCTGTTGTAAGGGCTTTCTCTGTTTGTAACAGAATCCTTCTGGGTCTCTAAGACCAGCGTAGATCCATGCCTCCTGTTATGGGCTGAACTGTGTCTCCTAAAATTCATATATTGAAGTCCTGGCTGCCCCCCAGCAGAACCTCCAAAGATGACTATATTTGGATAATTAAGTTAAAATGAGGTCACATGGTTGTACCCAATCCAATATGACCGGCGTCCTTGTGAGAAGAGCAGAGCAGGACACACACACACAGACGGATGACCATGTGAGGACGCAGGGAGGAGACAGCTGTCTGCAAGCCCAGGAGAGAGGCCTCAGGGACGCCCACCCCTGCCAGCACCTCGATCTCAGACCTCCAGCCTCCAGAACTGTGAGAAAATGAATTTCTGTTGTTTAAGCCTCCCAGTCTCTGGTGTTTTGTTATATATCCCTAGCAAACTGATACCTCTCCTGTCTGTGAACCACTAGAAACACTGGAAACATCATGATGGATTAATAAAATGCCCTGCGGCTGAAGTCTGCACTTTAACTCATTAGGAAGGATGGCTTTTGTGGGCTGATTAGAAATTCAGGGGCCCTTGGTTCCTTTACTTCATCCAGACACGCGAATGCTCTATGGGTCCCTCCTCTGCATGAACAGTTCCTCTCCACACACACTGTCACACGGCAGCAGGCGTGTGTACCCTCTCTGTCCTGCAGACCAAGCCCCCTGCGGCCGGAGACTGTGCCTCACTGATCTTTGCATCCTGTGTCGGGCTCAGTATATGACATGGTGTAGGTGCTCAGTAAGTACATCTATTTAGTAAACGATGCGTTTATATTGGAGCCCATGATCACATGGGCGTATCTGGGTACAAGGGCACCAGACTCAGATCTCGCACAGGACCACATGGCCGTGTAGAATGCTAGATCACATCTTTGCAGCCCTCTATTGTACAATTCTCTCGAACTGGCTCCATGTAAAATTTCTTTCCCGTATCAGGTGTCACGTGCATGTCAGGGGAGTGAGGACGTGGTACCTTCAGCAGCCACGTCTGCACAGTGGGACACATTAAGCTTCCAGTGTTCATGGAAAAAAAAGTGCTTCTCCCGAGACTTTTCCTTCTCGATACTTTGTATCTTTTGCACACTTTCTACACTGAGTGCACCTCTCGAGGCCAGAGCTGTGCTCACCTGGATCTGCTGCAGTATGTTCTTGAGCTGAACCAGAAACTCCTTCGCTTCTTTTGCCTTATCCGAAACTCCATTTAGGGCCTGAGATAGTTGTGCCTGAAAAAGAGACATTAGGTGTGAAAGGCACACAAGTCGCACTCCATCATAAGAGCCTGTGTTTATATGGCGGGATAGAACTGACCCCATGCGCGCTGTCCTTATTGATAAAGAGACCACTACTGACTCATAGTCCTTACAACATTCACTTATTTTGCCAGCAGTGGTTGATGTTGACTGACTTACAGACACTCTTCTGTCTGCTCCCAAAGCTGGATAGAGCTAAGGAGCATCCAGCTAAGCGGTTGAAGCTGACAGACCTGCCCTGACGCTTGCAGAGCTCAGGATAAGAAGACAAAGGGAGCCCTGGGTCTGGCCTGGCCCCCTCTCCCTATAGCAGTTCTGCCCTCATCAGAAGGCACTAATGTATGGACATCGCAGACCCCTGGCCAACTCATCCACTCCACATCTACACAGCCACCTTTTAGTCTAGGTTGCACCTAGTGTCTGTACCCTCAGGCCTGGGGACTCCCCCACCCCCCCACAGAGATGGGTGTGGCCAGTAAAGGGTTCTCAAGCGCCAGGATCAGTTGCTGGGGCCCTAGGGCAAAACTGTTAGCTGAGCTCAAACCCATGGCCTTTGGCATCAGGTTTCCCTTTAAGAAACTACAGACACAATCAATTTGTCTTTAAAACCTTCCTGTTGAGTAGACGGATGACCTTGATTTTTAACACGACTCTCATTTTTCAAATTAAAAAGCTGAAGATGGAACAAAATGGAATCAGAAAGGCCAAGGTCTCCTTCTCCCCGACACCCCCTGCTAGGACTCTGCTCAAATGCCACCTTGTCAGTGAGACTTGTCCTCACAACCCTATAGAATAGCCCTCTCCCCTCCCCTTATCTTACTCTTCCTAACAGTCATCACCCCCCAACACAGATTTGTGTACTCTGTCTCCCCTTCCCAGAATGTAAACTGCCTAGGACAGGGACTTTGGATGGTTCACAGCCGTATCCCAGCACCGGAAGAGCACCTGGCACGTGCATTAAATAAATATTAGTTGCATGAATGAATCAATGAATGTGATTCTTTAGACCACGCCAGTGGTTCTCAAAGTGTGGTTCTGGCCCGGCAGCATCAGCATCACCTGGGAGCTTATTAGAAACGCACAGTGTGTGGCTGCACCCCAGCTCTGCCACTTGGAAAATGGGGGTGAAGCCCAGGAGTCAGTGTTTTAACGAGCCCTCCAGGCGGCTCTGATGCAGTCTGAGACCCACAGGACTGCACAAATGAGCCTCAGCTGTAGCCTATGAAAACGGCGGCAAATGAAGCCACGGAGTAGACGGGAAGACACAGGACATGGAAAGAGACGGAAGCGGCCTCGGACACGCAGCGCACTGACGTTCCAGGGAGGCCAAGGTTCAGCCGTCTCGCTTAGGCCGTTCTGGGAGCCTCCTAACTGAGGCTTAGCAAGATGCCCTCCTTGGAGGTTTCCTCACTCCACGGCTTCCGCACCCTGAGCCCCGGCTCAGCAGGTTCAGTCCCCTCCGCCCCATAGCTCACCCAGGCGCACCATCCTTAACGCAGTACCTAGGCGGTGAAACCCAACAGAACTCACGGAGATGACAGCCGTGTTCTGTGTCTGCTCTGTCCACCAGCCACATGTGGCCACCGAGCATTTAAAGGTGGCTACTGTGACCAAAGAGCTGGATTTTTAAATATTATTTGGTGTAAGTTTCAACGGCCACACTGGGCCAGAGGCTACTGTCCTGGAGACACAGGTCTTGACTCCCATCTGGTGACCTACAGGCCACCCTTGGCAGGCTGCCAAACTGGGATCCTGGGAAAGATGTGATGATTCGCGGCTTATATCCTGTCTCTGTGAAGACTCTCATAGTGAGTCCCTCCAATGTCATGGCGAGTGCCCGGAACTGTTGACGTACTGATTAACACGTAACCTACTGACACGGAAAAGGATGCTGATTTGTTACTGAATCATGAAATTCTGCTGATTTCTTTCTAAATCATGAAGTTTTAGTGATTGTCTTACACGTAGGACATCTTAGCCTGCATGTTGTCGTCGGTGGCCAATGACTGTAGCCTCTACTTTGCACCCTCCAGTGAAAAAGGACAACTTTCCTATAAAAGCCTTTTCCGACTTGTAGCAGACTTGGGAACACGCCTAACTCCGCTGGTGTATCTTCCCCAGGTCGGTCCTCCCATTTGGCTTCCGATAGACCTTTATCACATTATTTCTGCCTCAACAGCCTTCATTTCGGTGGACACATCCTTAGAGGGTACAGGGCCTAGGACAACTCAGGCCGCCCCAAGATACTCACACTTGAAAGAGGCTGAGGTGTCAGCATTGTTCACAGGCCCTGAGGGGTATCTCTAATGACAGGGATTTTCAAACTGAAGCTTATCGGTGTCTGGAAAAGAACAGCACCCCCTTCTCCAAGGTACCCACCCAAAGCATGGGCGCACTGAGGCAGTGCCCGGTCCCCCTGGCTTGGTCAGCGCAGGTGCTGTAAAAGAATAGCACAGACTGAGGGGTCTAAACAGCAAACATCTATTCCTCACAGTTCTGGGGGCCGGAAGTCTGAGGTCAGGGTGTCAGCACGGGTGGTTCTTGAGCGAGTCACAAGCGAGTTCTCACTGTGTGAGTCCCCACCAGAGCTGGTTGTTAAAAAGAGCCTGGCACCTTCCTCCCTCCCCTCTCGCTTCCTCTCTCGCCATGTGATCTGCACACACCGGCTCCCCTTCCCCTTCCTCCAGGATGGGAGCTCCCTGACATCCTCCCCAGAAGCAGATGCTGCTGCCACGCCTCTTATGTAGCCTGCAGAACCATGACCATGACCAGATAAACTTCTTTATAAACCATCCAGCCTCAGTGTTCCTTTATAGCCACACAGACAGACTATGGTATGTGCCTCCGGGCGTGTGCACACGGAGAGAGCTCTGCTGTACCTTCCTCTCTGTACAGGGGCATTAACCCCATTGCAGAGCTCCGCCCTCACGACCTCATCTAAACCCAATTACCTTCCAAACGCCCCACCTCCGATTGTCAGCACACTGAGGACAGGGCTTCAATATATGAACATGAAGGGGACACAAACATTCAGAGCGTCCTGCTGACCTGTACAGCTCCCAGTGGAGAGACATGGTTTTTTTTTTTTCCCTCTACATTTCTAGCCAGCAGCACTGCACAAAGTAGGAGCCCCCAAAATGCTCCCTGGCTGAATGCAAAGCAAAATGGTTGCTTGGTAAGAGGCGCACGCAGAGTGGGACAGATCGCAGCAGATTGGTCATCACTGCCAGCACCCTCCTGGAGGAGCCCAGTGAGCTTGCTTTTGCCCGAGAGGCCCGGTTAGTGCCGGTCAGGCGCCATCTGCCCAGACCAGTGGCCAGCACAGCTCTGCCCCAGCCAGTGCCGGCCTCCCGAGAGCCCAGCCCTCCCTGGAGCCTGCTGCTGACCCACTTCAAGCTTGGCAAGAAGACCAAGGAGCTTGGCAAGGCGTCCAAGGACAGAGTGGTTTTGAAGGAGATCTGTGACCTCAGGCTCAAGCTTGGCTGAAAGGGGAACAATCTCACCGCTCAGCAGACACTACTTCCAGGCCCTCCAGACTTGCCACCTGATTATCCTCTCTGCTGCTCCCCTCTGTCCACCTGGAGAGGTCACCAGAGTGCAAACCACCCGGGGCCAGTGGTAAGCTCAGCGACGTGCGGGCCCCTGTGCCCTGGCCTGCTGGCTATGGAAGGGCCCCAGATGGGCACATACCTGACCTTGTCTCCCCCTCAGGTGCTTCATGTGTGAAATGACCATAAGTCACCTCTCCTCGCTCGGGAAACAGCATTATGGAAATCAGACCTGATTATTCCAGTGGAAAAGGAGCAAAGGTTTTGGAGCAAAGGAACGACTGATTTCTTTATTGGCAACGTGAGGGGTTTGCAGCACATTGTACTTTGTACTTCTTTTTTTTCCACAGGGACAATTTGGAGTGTTCGCAGAATACACTGAAAATTGTCCCTTTCTGGTCTGAAGGAAGACCCTGACGTCCGAGGAAGGAGATAGATCGGTTTGTCCCTGTGACAGGTGTCACCCTTTCCAAGCGTGTCAACCCTTGGAAAGAATGGAAATATCTGGGCAGAAGATTAAAGTTGTTTTGTGGTTGAATGGATTTTAACATGGATCAAAAAGCTGTAGTTTACGGCTTCCTGTGCCTTTCAGGTGAGAATTACATTCCTGTAGAGTCCCTGAGTTTGGACAGACAGCTTAAAACATGAGTGTTTCCTCACTGGGCCAAACCAGTGGCCTCCCGGGCCCAGCATGAGGTTGTCACTGCATCAGCCCTCACGAACAGTTTGTAGGTCCACTAGAGACGTAGGCTCCTGTTCCCTCAAAGTCTTGCACTTGTATTTCAGATGGCATTTTAGTGCACGACAGGGTGTCGTGTGAACACTCGGGACTTGTGTGGTTCAAATCCTGGCTCTGTCACTTACTAGCTGTGTGTCTTAGGGAGACACTTCATTTCTTTATTCTATAGTGACCATTCTCCCTAATGTGAGAATGATAAAAATAATAATCCTTACCTCATAAATGTTCTTATTATTACACTTTGTACCATAACCCAAGCATTCCCTAATCCCTCTTTAATTGTGCCACCGTGTCTATCATCCATGAATTTATCTAAGCCACCCAACTGGGACTCGCCTATGTTTTCCACTCACACAGCCTCTTAGATGACCCTCCTGTGTTTGCCATGGCCTCAGTGGGGAAGCCCCTAAGTCAGCACCTTTGAAATTCGGTCCCTGTTCTTCAACAGCAAGACTGCCCAGCAGAAGCACAGAATACTGGAGCCAAGGACTTAGAAATGATATGATTCAACTTCTCATTTACACACAAGGAACGTGAGCTTCTAGCAAAATGGTGAACTATAAAGGGGCGAGTCAGTGTTGCCATTCATTACCATTAATCGTGCGGGACGGGCAGCGATGCTCACAACTGTTTACAGACACTTTTCTCTCTTTTCACCTGAGGCTTTCTGTGAACCTGTCCAAGGCCATATAGGTAATTAAAGGCCATTCCTGTTTGAATGAAAAAGGACTAGAAACTGGAGCAAACTGTTGCCCCCTAGGCTTGAAGGGCGTGGGGGCATAAGACCTGTGTTAGTACAACGTCTAGCCATTTGAATGCAGCTATACCACCTACTGATGTCGAGGGGAACACTGATCAGTATGAAATCTGTATGAAATCTTCCTTTTGACACTTTAAACCCTGCTGCTAAATGAGCAGAGACAGCTCCCGATAGAACCCCCAACCCCCAGCACTGGACTGCAGGGCACGGGGCTTGGGTTCAGTGCTGCCCATGTGTGTTGGTGAAGGCAATGTCCAATTATTTAATATCTCATGAAGATCACTGCTTTAAGGGCACTCCAGAAAATTGAATCCCACATACCCAAATGACCTCCCAACTGCTCTCTCTCAAACCCAGCTCTGATCACGTCATTTTTCCACTCGACAATGTCCCCCGCTTCCTGCGGAGTCAAGGTGCACCCCTTGGCTCAGCACCCAGGCTGCCCACGCCGCCGCCCTCTCCAGCAGCACCACCCAGCCTGTCCGCACGGCGCCCGACCTTCGGCCAAACTGGGTGTGCCCCACCTCCTCGTTCCTCGCTTCCCCCCTTGGCCCTGCTGGTCCCTCCTGCCTCACACGCTCCCTCTCTCCTGCTTTTCTGTCATCGCCTATCGACCCCCACCTGTCTGCAAAGACCCTTCCCAAATGCCCCTCTTCCTGAAGCATTTTCCCTCTTCCCAAGTGGAGTGTGCCCTCGAACTCCCAAAGCAAGGCCTGGCCTCCAAGACGTCTCGCTGTCTGTGGATGGGTGGCCCAGGGAGCTGTTCTGGCTCCTTGTCTTGCCGCCCGACTCCACCCAGGGAGCCCTGCCCTGAGCACTTTGCACACGCTGTGGGCAGCACAGCGCCTGACATGTGGAACGCACGCCATACATATTTGTATCAGTGAATTGATTTTGCTCTAGATTTTTGTCTGGCTAGCTCCCCCGAGCTATTTGAGCCTCAATCCTCCCCCACACTGGGCATAATTAAAACGGCCATGTGGCCAGTGCAGAGGCACTGTTTCTAGGGCACGAGCCCCACACGGTCCTGGGCACCGGGAGTCTGGCCCTACTCCACGGACTGACATGCTGCTTATGGCCCTGGGTGTTTGCTGTTTCTAGCTTAACTGCCACTCCTGATCTGGCCCAAACTCTGTTCCCCTAGACAGAACTTCTGATGTCGTCCCACTCCGTTTCTGCCGCAGACAAGAGGGCTCCTCTGTCCCATCCCGTCCTGTTCTAGTCCTTTCTCAAGCAGTCTGCGGCAGCTGGGAAAGCCCTGCCCCATGGCTGCCCCTCGCACCAGAGCAGAGAGCAGCTTTGTTTCCTAAGACTCCTCTCAACTGCCCTGGAAGCAAGGAAAGGATGGGGCCAGACCGGTCTTCAGAGGACTTGGGACAGACCCCTCCCATGAGTAATGGCAGCCGGACCTCCCAGATTCCCCACCCTGCAGTCAGCTCCCAGGATCCAGTACCCACCCCTACGCGTCCAGGTGGTGGAGACTTTGGATGGACACTAAGGGTGGAGAAGTCCCCTTAGGAAGGAATCAGCTTGGGACTGGCTATAAGGGGAGCAGTGTTGGGTGTGAGACCCCTGCCATGTAAGACTGGGGTCACAGGTGGAGGGGCCCCCTGCTGGGAATCAGAACTAGGACCCAGGGGCTGTCCCAGGCAGCCTGTCTCTCCAGTGGCTGTGGTCCAGCGTTAAGGTGGAGTCCCCTAGGACAACGTAGCTCAGATCAGCCCCGTCCCACTGGCTCCCTGTGGTTGGGTCGCAGAGTCAGTAAGGAGGGAGGTGGGATTTGAAGGGGACACTCCAGACGCTAATCCAGTGTTGTATTCAGTGCACTGAAGCTCCTCCAACTCCCAGAACCTCTGCCAAACCACAGCCACGAAGCTGTCAACCCAGAAAAATTAGTTGTCTTTGAAGATGCTGCCACCCCTCACTGTGCCCAACCAAGGCTGGTGCAAAATAACAGGATACTCTGAAAGAGTCCTCCTTTCCTCGAATCCCGGGCTCACTCTGTCACAGGTTCCTAAGGCGTGTAACTTTCCGATCACTTCTGTAGCAAGTCACCACGGACCTTAGCGGCATAAAACAACACAAGCTTATTATCTTATAGTTCCGGAAGGTCCCAAATGAGTCTCACAGGGGCAAAATCAAGGTGTCGGCAGGGCTGGTTCCTTCTGGAGGCTCCAAGGGAGAATCTGCCTCCATGCCTTTTCTGGCTTCTGGAAGTCACCCGTATTCCCTGGCTTGTGGCTTCTTCCTCACGTCACTCAACCTCTCATGCTGTGGTCTGAATGTTTGTGTCTCCCAAAATTTGTGTGTTGAATTCTCACCCCCAAGGTGATGGTTTTAGGAGGCAGGACCTTTGGGGGTGTTCAGGTCATGAGGATGGAGCCCTCATGAATGGGATCAGTGCCTTTATAAAAGAAACCCCAGAGAGCTCCCCACCCCTTCTACCATGTGAGGACACAGGAAGAAAGTGTCATCTGTGAATCAGGACACAGGCACCCACCAGGCACTGAATCTGCCAGTGCCTTGATCTTGGACTTACCAGTCTCCGGAACTGCGGGAAATAAATCCCTGTTGTTTATAAGCCACCCCGTCTACAGCAGGCTGAACGGATTAAGACGTCTTGCTTCCGTCCTCACATCTCCTACTACTAACTCGGATCCTCCTGCCTCTCTCTTACAGGGACCCTGGTGGTGACAATGGGTCCAGCTGAGCGATCCAGGAAAATCTCCCAATCTCGAGATCTTTAACTTCATTGCATCTGCAAAGTCCCTTTTGTCATGTAAGGTAACATTCACAGGTTCCGGGACGTCCTTGGAGCCTATCACTGAGCCTGCCACAACTGGCAATTGAATTTATCCTTGTTTAGAACCTCATTTCATGTGTGATCGTGGAACTGTGCAATGTCTGCCGCCTCAGAGAACTACACGCTCACTGAGGTCATGTTGGAGTTACCCAGTGTCGCACTCCCAGATCACAGCCCGAGCTGTGCCATGGGACTCATTGTCAACGGTGCCTGATGGAGGGTCTGTGTCCACCCAGATCGTCAGGCTCCGTGCCGGGGGATGGGAGAGTTATCAGGACAAGAACCACCCACAGAACAAACATCCACTCCACAGAGATTTACCCCAGAGCCCAGAAGGGTGGATCTGGCTGAGAACAGTGTCATTCTTGTGCCACAGGGTGAAGCTCCAGCTGCCTGAACCCAGCCACAACCTGGATTTGGTGGCTTCTCCTCTCCCTTGGAGGGACAAGATCAACTGCAACTGGTGACTTCCAATCAATAGCAACAGTGATAGCAATTGACAAGTTACTAAGTGCTGAACTCTTTGTCTTATTTAGTTGATTTCTCACAACCTCTCCAGGAGGTGCCGTATTATCCCCATTTTGCAGAAGAGAGGACTGAGGCTCAGAGAAGTGAAGTAATTTGCTAAAGGCCACATAGCTAGTAAGTGTTGGAGCCAGGACTCAAACCTAGGTTTGTCTGAATCCAAAGCCCATGCCTTTATATTCCATGGTACTGCCCTTCAGATACTCAACCGACATGGAGGGAGCACAAACCCCGATTCTCCCTCAAAATCTCTCAGAGGCAGGGCTGACAGGCTGGGACAGTCCCTCATCTTCTGGCTGCATCTTGACTCTCTGGCCAGACCCCAGTCCCCAGCATTCTGCATGCTCAGGCAGGGCTGCCTGTCTACCGGAAGTGAATTCATCAGACCTAACTCTTCACTCCGTTAAGGTTTTGAACATGCAGCTGCCTGGGGACCCGCCACAGGCACTTCCCAAATGTTGACAAAGCAACAACACTGTCAGCCTGGCTAGTCCCTGCACCACAGCAGCCCACGCCACAAGAGGAGGAGATCTGACCACCACTTCCTTCCCGCTCCATCCTGCACACAAGGGAAGGTATATTGGGAAAGGCAGGCACAGTAAGAGTGTCTCCAATAGCAACGTGATCCCCATTTAACATGGGTCCTAATGCCATGGAGGGGTGGAAGAGATTATGTGGACTCAGGAATGAAAGCCACCTCCATTGAACGGCTTTAACTTAAAAGCTTTACCTGGGTCCCTCCACAGACATTCCACTGCCCCATGACACCCAAAAAACCCCCAAATGAGCAAGAAATCTGACAGATGGCAGCACAAATCCTGTCCCCTGAGTCCTGTGCCCCAACTGAAACAAGACATTTTGAGAACCAGAGGAGCCTCAGGAAGTTACCCATGGTGCATATGAGGACAAAATAGCAGGAATCACTCAAGCAACTATTTGAGTTTTGATTTAATTTTCCTGGTAAAAGGTAGTTTTCCATGGGTCTCTGGAGTTTCTGCACATCTTGCAAGTGAGGCACTGACTGCTCTTTGTTCTGCTCTGTTTCTAAGGATATTT
Organism: Cheirogaleus medius; assembly: GCA_008086735.1. Classification (NCBI taxonomy): domain Eukaryota; kingdom Metazoa; phylum Chordata; class Mammalia; order Primates; family Cheirogaleidae; genus Cheirogaleus; species Cheirogaleus medius. The sequence continues at coordinate 36,995,291 of VBSM01002153.1, read as the reverse complement.
GTATAGAGGGCAGCCTTGGAAAATAGAGATGGTGTCTCCCTTGGGACCAAAGGGCTCCATGCTTACTGCCCTTCATAAAAGATGTGGGTTTGCTAAGCCCAGGGTTCCTCTCTTACAATACAACCTACAACGGTATATTCAGGTATCATCTGGCCTTTTCACATCACCTTATGGGAATCAACCCAAACATGCTGATTCTCTGGCTATAGCTTTTGCTGTGAGTAATAAACTGTTCTTCATCTCTGACTCAGGAGTCTCATGTCTTCTGGCTGCACCCATGTAGGCTAATTTATCCACTTGTAAGCAAGCTAAAATCTCAGACTGCTTGCAGTTCCTGACACACACCCCCCAGCAGGGTCTTGCTGCCTTCCGAGTGCCCCGAATTCCACCTCTGTGCATTGTCACAATCCCAACAGGCCACAGGTGTGCAACCCTGCTGCGTAGGCGGGGCTGGGTGAAGGACCAGCATTCATCAGTGATAGCTGCAGATAATTCAATGAAGGAAACCAATTTGGAAGGTCAAAATCACACCCTCCAAACAAGCTGATGGTGGGTGTTGATGTTCACATGAAACACGTGAGACATGATGAATGATTGCATTGCTATACCAGCCACGGTTGTCATCTTGGAGTCTCTTTTTCGTCCACTGGCAGGGAGCTGTAGCATGCCCCGATAACTGGGAAGATGCCTGAGGCTTGAACCCAACATTTCCAAGCAGCATTCAGTGTTTGTGACAGTGACAGGGGCACTGCTCAGGGGTAGGGGACTACCTTAATGCAATTTTCCAGAGGATTCTAGTCCTCTTGGGCTTTGTTCAAGCACACTACTTGTTTGCTTATTTATTCATCTATTTATTTCAAAAGGGGCTTAAGGCAGTTTGTGAAGGTCTATAAAATTCAAGAGATCATAACTTACAAGAAACAAAAACAGCTCCCCAGAGCAGAGTGAAGACCCCTGGAAGCTGGGGGAGGGAAAGAAAACCTTTCTCCCTGGGTGAGATGGAGAAAACGGTCACAGGCCCTGCCAGTGCCCTCCTGCTGGGGATAGCGAGGGACAACCGAAAAATGCAGAGGGAGGATGGAGGGGCTCATCGGTAGACTCGACACAGCCTGGAAAGAATCAGTGCACTGGAGGGGAGGTCAATAGAAATTATGCAAACCGTAACACAAAGAGAGAAAAAGAGTGATTAAAAAGAACAACAGAGCATCTGAGAACTGTGGGAAAATACCAAACAATCTAACATACATGTCATTGGAATTCCAGAAGGATGAGTGAGAGAGAGAGAGAGAGAGAGAGAGAGGAGAGAACAGAGCAGAAGAATGATCTGAACAGACAGTAGACAAGACTTTTCCAAAAAGAAAAGAAAGACATCAAACCAAAAGTCCCAGAAGCTCAGAGAGCCCCAGCGGGATGTGAATGCACCTGCTTCTCTCCACCTCTGCTGCCTCTCTCCTCATCCGAGTGCCCGCACCTGTAGCCCAGACTACCGGAAGAGCCTCTGATTATCTTCCTGCCTCCACCCTTCCTGCCGCCAGCCACTTTCCAAACAGCAGGCAGACTGCTCTCTTAAAGAATAAATATCACTCCCCAGCTTAAAGCTTTCGGTGGTCACCTGTGGAACTTACTACTAAATCTGAACTGTCCTCTGTGGCCTGTGGGCCCTGTGCCCTCCGGTCCCATCTAGCTCTCCACCCCTGCCACTCACGCAGCTTCTCTAGGACACTCCAAACACGCCACTCGTTCCCGTCCTTCAACACGTCAGGCCTCATCCATCCCGGTTCCTGGCTCTCCCTGTGCCATGTGCGGCCTTCGGAACCGCGCAGGGCTGGTCCCTTCCCATTCAGTCTTCAAGTCTTAGCTTGAATATGTCTCCCTCGAGATGCTTTTTCAACCTTCCTGCCAAAGAAGTTCACCTAAGTGTTTTTTTAATCATGTTATTTTTACTTCCATCTTAGTACTTATCACGACTGGAAATCATCCATACTATTTATTTGTTTGTTTACTCGTTTATTTTCTTTCTCCTGTGACTAGATTTATGCCTTTTGAGGGAAGAGAACAATTCCTTCTGTGGCCTCAGGGTTTCGAACAGCACCTGATATGACACAGGCATTCAAGACATTCATTGACTAAACGAGTAATTAGATGAATTGAAGAATAAATACTCATTAGTGGTATGAGCCCAGAAAAAGGATGTAATAGTCAGAGGCACTGTCAGCTTTTACGTTGTTGTAGTAAATGCTAGAGATTACTTTTAGTTATGTAGTTACATAGCCCAGCTGATAGTAAAACCAGCCATATGGCAACAAAAAATTTACTGAGTGATGGTGACGTCTCAGTTCTTCATTTTAAGAGGCCTGTCATTTCTGATTATTCATATCTCATTGGTTTCTTGGCTTTATAGATATTCACCCAGAATCAAACTATAAACAAGGATTAGAAGATTGGGTAAATACAAGTATTTACCTAAATTTCCTAATACAACTTTGACCCAGTTATTTTAAACTATGCACCATCTGGACAAATGTTTTAGATGACATGTGAGTAGCCCAGCCCCTTCCTCTGGAGTGAGTGCTGGCAGGTGTCACCATTCTTGTCTGATATGCACCGTCCCCCCTCTGGGTTCCCTGGCCCCACCTCACCTTGCCCTGTTCTTGTGGCTCCTTCCCTACTCTCTCTTTTCTCCAAACTGTGTTCCCCTACTGTAGCCATGTGTGAAACAGAGGGGCAGTGCTAGTAATCTCTTAGGTCCCCTCCATCCCTCAGACTCTTTGTCCTATTTGTCCTAAAACAAGTGCTTTCGCTCCCACCATCCCTACCTTTGATTTCCTGTTCCCACTACCTCATTCTGGCTGGGACTACGGGTACATGCTACTATGCCCAGGTCATTTTTTCTATTTTTGGTAGAGACGGGGTCTCGCTCTTGCTCAGGCTGGTCTCAAACTCCTGAGCTCAAGAGATCCTCCCGCCTCAGCCTCCCAGAGTGCTAGGATTGCAGGCATGAGCCACCGTACTTGGCCTCTGTCCCCACTTTTTTAGAGTAGCTGTCAGCTAACCGTCTATTTCTTCCATGCATAATCACTCTTCAGCTGATGCTGTGGCCATCTGTTATGGTTTAGATATGCACATAGCATTCTGCTGCATTTTTACAGTTATTCAAAATGTACACTGAGGAACGACAAAGGGCCATTTGTTACAAAATTATCTCACAACTTGCTGTGCAAGTTTAGGAAGCTCTTTCATCTCAAGTTTCCTCGTCTGCAAAATGAGGAGGCTGCAATTTGGAATGTCTGTTAGAAAACAGCCAAGCCTAGAAAATAAAAATCAAAAATCTCTCACAATTTTTGCTGGAAAGAGCTTTGCAAAAGAAAATTCCAAATGAGGAGGGATGAATTTGTTAAAGCTCCTTCCCAATGTCTGTCTGGATTCTGGATTCTCTGCTACTCTTTAGGTGCCCTGGTTATGACTGTCATAATCTCCACCACTATCTGGACGGGCCCTTCAAAAGTGGCTAAAGAGTAGATGGAAGGCCAGGCGTGGTAACTCATACCTGTAATCCCAGCACTTTGGGAGGCCTAAGTAAGAGGATTGTCTGAGGCCAGGAGTTCAAGACTAGCCTGGGCAACATGGCGAGACCCCATCTCTACAAAAAATTTTTAAATTAGCTGGGCGTGGTGGTACACACCTGTAGTTCTAGCTAACTGGGGAGACTGAGATGGGAGGATTGCTTGAGCCCAAGAGTCAGGGGCTGCAGTGAGCTACGATGATGCCACTGCACTCCAGCCTGGGCGAGACCTCGTCTCTTGTCTCTAGGGGAAGATAAAAGAGTGGATAAAGTACTCTCTTTGCTGCTTTATAGAACTAAGACACAAACTAAAATAAAATTCAAGGTACAAACAGCAAATAGGTTTCTTTACAATCCTAGGAAAGCAGCAAAAAGCATTTGTCTAGAATTCCATTCCATTCCATTCCAGGCTCTAACTCAGGAGGCTCATGCAGGTTTGCAGATACTTCCCAGCTCTCAGATACTCCGCCCATCTCTGCGTCAGGTGGTTTCTGACCACCATATGGTCTCCCAGCACCCAGAATTTGCTTAACCTAAAGATACAGGTTGGTGCCCAGGGCAATCTAGTTCACAGCTCGGAGACCCCCTAGAGTCCATTTACTGGGGGGACGCACCCACTTTTCAGGTGACTTGCAGTGAAAGTCATGGGCCCAGCACCCTGGGCCCCCAAAAGTGGTCCCATTAGGGTTTTTCAAACCTTAATGTAAACGCAAATCACCCAGGATCTTGCTAAAATGCAAATCCTGAGTCAGTAGAAGTGTTGTGGGATTTAAAATTCTGCATTTCCAACAAGTTCCTAGGGGATGCTGATTCTGCAGGGCAGCAGAACACACTTTGAGTTACAAGCTCAAAAATTCAAGTTTTGGGATGCTTGCCTTCTTTTCTCAAACCACTTTTTGTTTCCCAGATGTGTGGAGTGATAAGGAAAGCATGTTTCTAAAAAACAAAAACAAAAAAGCATTTCAAAGGGTGTAACATAAGCGTTCTTTGTAATTATTGTTCCTGAATTACTGACCTGCTTGGAATGAAATCTCAGCATAGGCCAGGGCTGCAGCCAAGGAGGTTTGGAGACAGAGGTGAGGCTGACAAAGAGATGGTGGTAAGGCTTTGCAGCCTCTGGGCATGGGTGTTGGCTCCTCTTCCCAGGGGTCTGAGCAGATTTGTCATTGGTTCTTAGCCAATTTGGGGCAGATGGAACAGAAGCCTGTCTAGGCACTTTTTCCAGAACTTCAGAGTTGGTGAAAGATTGAACTTCTCAAAAATTCAGGCTTCCACTCAGAACGAGCACATTCCCATGCCGCATGCTCTGAGAGCCCTGACAGATTTCTGTTCAGCTTGGACTCCGTAAACACTCTGTGTAGAGTCCGCAGCTGGTATGCAGCAATCAGCCACAGAGTTGCAGACGTCACACCTCCCAGAGCTTGGCCAAGCATGTCTCTCTACCTAACTCTCTTTGCCCACCCAACCCCACTCAACAGTGCTCAGGTGGACCCTCAAGGCTTTGTCTTTTCATGGGCCTTAAAACCCAAGAGGGGATAGTGTGCAATAGCTGTACATATTAAATCAATTTTTGAGGGAAGGCAAATCCCTAAATAGTAGCTAAACATATAAAAATCTAGATATTTGTGATCCTCTTTTAAAAAATAGCTCTAACAATAATGTAATCAATATAGCAAACAATAATTACTAGAAATAAGACAATCTACCTTATTACTACTCCCGATGGTCCCCATCCAAGTGTATTTTTCATTATTTGTATAATTTTGCTACTGGGAAAAAATAGGTATCATCTTTATGGGAGATCATTTGGAAACATTAATTAGATGTCTTAAAGTCAGGTATCCTTGATACAGCAATTCCATATCTAGAGGTTTAACTAACCTAAGGAAATAATCAAGAGTGTAGGCATAGATTTGCCTAGAAAAATGTTTGTAATAGCAAAAGATTTAAATCAACCTAAAGTTTGGCATTAGGGAGTTAATTAATGACAGAATGGCATGCAACCATCAGATGTGTATTAATTATCAGGAAAGATATTTATATTGTATTATGAAAGGAAAAAAGGCAGTTTCAAAACAAGTGTGCAATAGAATTTTAGAAGGAAAAACTCCAAAGTATTAGAAATGTCTTCTCTGCAAATTGGCATTTGGGAATGATATTTATTTATTTTTTATTTTTGGAAACAGACTCTCACTCTGTTGCCCAGGCTAGAGTGGTGTTAGCCTAGCTCACAGCAACCTCAAACTCCTGGGCTCAAGCAATCCTTCTGCCTCAGCCTCCCCAGTAGCTGGGACTACAGGCATGCGCCACCATGCCTGGCTAATTTTTTCTATATATTTTTAGTTGTCCAGCTAATTTCTTTCTATTTTTAGTAGAGACAGAGTCTTGCTCTTGCTCAGGCTGGTCTCGAACTCCTGACCTCGAGTGATCCTCCCTCCTTGGTCGCCCAGAGTGCTAGGATTACAGGCGTGAGCCACCGTGCCCGACCTGGGAATGATATTTAATTTCTACATTTCTACATCTATAATTCCAATTTTTAACAATGAGTATTCATTAGTTGTTAAGGTAAAAAGGTGTTTTGAAAAAAACTACAAATATTAAAATATGTAGAGCCAGACACGGTGGTGTGTTTTCGTTGTCCCAGCTACTCAGGAGGCTGAGGTGGGAGGATCACTTGAGCTCAGGAGTTCGAGGCCAGCCTGGGCAACATAGAGAGACTCCATCTCTAAAAAAATTAAAAATTGGCCAGGTGAGGTGGCTCATGCCTGTAATCCTAGCACTCTGGGAGGCCGAGGCA
>VBSM01002153.1:36964921-36975372 GCA_008086735.1 Cheirogaleus medius | reverse complement strand
AAAAAAAACAAAAAAAAACTCTTTGGGACCTTCAGTTAGGCAAAGATCTTTTAGATATGACAGAAAAAGCACAAACCATTAAAAATACTGACAAACTGGGCTTCCTCCAAATTAAAAACTCTGCTCTTCAAAAGATACTGTTAAGGAACAGGACAAGTCATTGGTTAAAATTTAAAAGTCTGGACCAGGTTTAGTGGCTTAGGTCTGTAATCCTAGCACATTGGGAGGCCAAGGTGGGAGGATCCCTTGAGGCCAGGAGTTTGAGACCAGCCTGGGCAATAGCAAGACCCCGTCTCTACAAATTAAAAAATTAGTTGGGCATGGTAGCACATGCCTGTAGCCTCACCTGCTTGGGAGGCTGAGGCAAGAGGATCACTTGAGCCCAGGAGTTTGAGGTTGCAGTCAGCTATGATGACGCCACTACACTCTAGCCTGGGCAATAGAGTGAGATCCTGTGTTAAAGAAAAAAATTAAAAATCTGACAATATGAAGTGTTGATGAAAACATAAAGCAACTGAACTCTCATACATTTCTGATGGGAATGCAAAATGGAACAGTCACTTTGGAAAACATTTTGAGAGGCCTGGCATGGTGGTTCATGTCTGTAATCCCAGCACTTTGGTAGGACAAGGCAGGAGGATCACTTTAGGCCAGGAGTCTGAGACCAGCCTCAGCAACATGGTGAGACTCCCATCTCTACAAAAAGTAAAAAAATTAGCTGGGCATGGTGCTATATGCCTATAGTCCTAGCTAATTGGGCAGTGGTTGAGGCAGGAGAATCACTTGAACCCAGGAGTTCACGATTGCAGTGAGCTTGAGCTATGACTGGCCTTTGCGCTCCAGTCTTGGCAACAGAGAGAGACCCTGTTGAAAAAGAAAGAGAGAGAAAGAGAGAGAGAAAACAGTTTGAAAGTTTCTCATAGGTTAAACACAAACTTATCATACAATCCAGCAATTTTACACTTAGATATTTGCTCAAGAGAAATAAAAGCATATATCTACATCAAAGACGTTTATACCAGTATTCAGAGCATTTGTTCATATTGCCAACAACTGGAAACAATCCAGAAATACATCTACCGGTGAATGAATAAACTATGATACAATGAAATAAATTTGTCAAAACTCATTGTGCTGACCACTTAAAAGTGTTGAACTTATTTTATGTAATAAAATATTAAATACTATTTATGTATTATATTTATTTATATTTATATTTATTTATTTATATTTATATATAAATATATTTATTTATATTTATTTATATTTATATATATTTATTTATATTTATATATATTTATTTTATACCTGCATGAGCTTCTATTGCTGTGTAACAAATCACTGCAGGCTTAGCAGAACACCCACTGAGCTCACAGTTCTGCCACTCAGAAGCCAGGTAGGCTGGAGCTGGGTTCTAGGTACAGGGTATAACAAGGCTGAAATCAAGTGTCAGTTAGGCAGAGTTCTCGTCTGGATCAGCTCTCAGTTCCTAGAGGCCACCAGCACTCCTTGCCACATCCTTCCTGGCCTTCAAATCTCTGCCTTCTTATTCTACAACCAACCAGAGAAAACTCCCAGCTTTAAAGGTAATAAGGTAAGGCCTGTCTAGATGATCGCCCTATCTTAAGATCACCTGTGCTGTATAACTAATTATGAGAGTGAAATCCATCACATACACAGCCCTGGGGATTACGCAGGGCATATACAGGGGTGCTGGGAAGGAATTCTTGGGGGGCGTCTTAGAATCCTGCCTGCCACAATGCCTGCCTTTAAAAATTAAATTGCATGTAGTTATACATTTAAAATGTTACCTTCTTGAAAAGTCGAAAATTACAGTCATGTGTTACTTAACAATGGGGCTAAGTTCTGAGAAATGTGTCCTTAGGTGATTTGTCATTGTGCGGACATCATAGGGTGTACTTATACACACCTAGAGGGTATAGTCTGCTACACACCTAGGCTACACGGGTAGCTTATTGCTTCTAGGCTACAAACCTGTCTAGCATGTTGCTGTACTGAATACTGTAAGCAACTGTAACACAAGGGTGTGTATGTATGTATCTAAACATATCTAACCATAGAAAAGGTACATTAAAAATAGGGTATTATCTTTTGGGACCACCAGCATGTATGTGGTCTGCCATTGATCAAAATGTCTTTATGCTGTGCATGACTTATTTAAATTTGGGGCTGTCTCAGAAAATCTGGGATACATTGTTGGCATACGATCTAGTTATTTTCCTGCTACATATGTTAGGATAGGACAGAGTGGGACTAAGCTAACATGTTTTGAATGCCTACCATGTGCCAGACACATGCTAAACATTTTACACATATAAAGCATCAAATGGCCTGTGATTCAAAGGAAATGGTGAGGGTGGGAGTAGAGAGGGACAGAAGGCAATTTCCAATTTCCAAAGCACAGTGCTGGGGTGTGGCGACTGTCAGAAAGCCAAGCTGGGCCATTCTGGTATTCTGTCCCCAACAAGGCAGAGAAGAAGAGAACAAAAATTAGAGGTGACAGTGATGAATCCATAAGTTGTCTCCATTTAGGTGTCTGGGGCAGAGCTTCCCAACCAGTGTGTGGCTGGACCAACCTCCTCTGTCTACCCCAGCAGGCTCTGCCAATGCATCATGTTTAAAATGTGCTATCGGGTAAACAGTTTGCAAAGCACTGGTCTGAGGTCTCAGACGAGTCTCCTGCAGAAGCGAGAAAGAACACAGAGGACCTCACAGGGTCATGCCTCATAGGAAATGGTCCTGGCGTGAGAACCTGTCCTTCAATCCCACGAAGCTCTTGGCACATCTTTTCTACGCTAGAAAGCAGTAGAAGGCTTTGGGATTTAGGAGTTGGAGGACCAAGGGCCACTGATACACTCCCCCATCACAGACCTCAGAAAGAGGAACCAGGCAGGGACTCCCAGACTGCAGAGCAGGTTGAACAGTGAACTGCCCGCTGGGGCTGCCACTGTCTGACTGTCCCCAAGGAGTCAGCACTAATGTCTCAGCCTGCAGAGTGGGCTCCACCCAGTCGTGAGCTGAGCTCAGCGGAGGCGAGGTCCTATGGTGGAAAGCGTCAGGGTTCTGCACTGAGACACACCTGGGATTCTTTCTGACTCTACCACGTATCAGCTTTGAGCCCCTAGACAAACTACATAATTTGTCTGAGTCTTGGTGTTCACATCTGTAAAATGGGACTGCTGGCATTACTTCCCTCCTGGGATTATTGTGAGCATGACACTAAGTTGATGTCTGGCACAGCTGTTGGCATGAGCTGGTGTTTGGAGAGCCCCCAGCTAACTGGGGTTCCTGTCCCAGAGTGACTGGCCACCTTCCCTAATGAGGAACAAAGGGGAGCTGGGCATCGGTGCTGACAGTGTGCCTTTCGTGGGATATTCCTTTTACATGGTGGACAGCCTAATGACCGACCCCTCACGCAAGAAACTTGTTTCTATGGGCAGGCGCCCTGTGGCTCTTGTCTAACCTGTATCCAGCTTCTGCCTGTCTGACCATTGCTCTGGCACTAGAAGCCTGACCCTGTGTTCTCCCCAGTGTCCTGGGAAAACCTGGCCTGGGGCAGCCCCAAGTTCTTCAGATGGAAGGTGCAAATTCAGTACACCACCACAGTAGGAAGCAAGTCCAAAGATTGTTTTTACTTACAGATCCTGGGCAGGGAGGGTGCAGATGAGTCGGGAAGAAGCGCTCCTGGGTCACATGAAGCAGGAAGAAGGGGATGTAACTAGCAGTATAAGCACTATCTGTAAGAAAATGGAGTCTGAACCACTTTAAATTCCCAGGAAAATACCTGAATGGTCCATTTAAAGAAGCAGTGGGTAAGTGAGGCGCGTGGTCTGCTGGGCAGAAGTGATGACTCTAAGTGCTTATCCATGACCACTGCCTGAGCCATTTGAGTGTGGTGTTGTCCTAGTGCCTGGGCGGCAACCTTGGCTGTGTTGCTCCCATCACAGGAGGACACTCAGTAAATGGGAGCTTAGGTACACCTGGTAGAAAGAACTGGCATTATTGTTGTCTGGGGTGTGGTGACCTTTGCAGAGTGGGGGATCACATACCAGTCCTGTGCTGCAGGGACCCAGTATGTGTGTGAGGACTTGGGCCCCAGTCTCCGATTCTCTGTTCAGGTCTTTTGTTTTTTAATTAATTTTTTATTTCTTCAAATTGACAAATAAAATTGTATATATTTATGGTGCACAACATAGTGTTTTGACGCATGTATACATTGTGGAATGAATAAATCAAGCTAATTAACATACCTATTATATCACGTACTTATCCTTTGTTGTGTGGTGAGAACATTTAAAACATACTCTCAGCAATTTTCAAGTATACAGTTCATTATTATCAACTATCATCACCACATTGTATAACAGATCTCCTGAACTTACTGCTTCTACCTAACTGAAATTTTGTATTCTTCAACCAATATCTCCCTAATCCTGCCTCTCCACCCCCAGCCCCTGACAACCACCATTCTACTCTCTGCTTCTGAATTCAACTTTTTTAGATTCCACATAGTGAGATTGTGCAGTATTTGTCTTTCTATGCCTGGTTTATTTCACTTAGCATAACGGTCCTCCAGGTCTATCCATGTTACAGAAAATGGCAGGAGTTTCTTCTTTTTTAAGGCCGTATAGTATTCCACTGTGTATCTATACAACATTTTCTTTATTCATCTGTTGATGGACATATGTTGATTTCATAACTTGGCTATTGTGAATAATAGTGCAATAAATATGGGAGTGCAGCTATCTCTTTGACATACAGATTTCATTTTTGTTGGCCATATACCCAGAAATGAGATTGCTGGATCATATGGTAATTCCATTTTTAATTTTTTGAGGAACTTCCATACAATTTTCCATAATGGCTGTTCTAATTTGCATTCCTACCAACAGTGTTCAAGAGTTCCTTTTCCTCCACATTCTCATCAACACTTGTTATCTCTTGCCTTTTTGATCCTAGCCATCTTAGGAGGTGAGAAGTGATATCTCATTGTAGTTTTAATTTGTGTTTCCCTGATGATTAGTGATCGTCAGCATTTTTTCATACCTAGTGGCCATTTGTATGTCTTCTTTTTTATTATACTTATTATTATTTTAATTAAAAATTTTTTAAATTGGCACATAATTGTACACATTTTGGGGGCACAGTGTGTTATTTTGATACATGTGTGCAATGTGTAATAGTCAAATCAAGGTAATTAGCAAATCAATCACCTCAGACATTTTTCCTTTCCTTGTGTTGGTAACATTCAGAATCCTCTCTTCTACCTATTTGAAAATATACAATAAATTGTTGCTGACTGTAGTCATCCTACACTGCAATAGAACACTAGAATGTATTCTTCCTACTTGGCTGTAATTTTGTGTTCATTAACCAGTCTCTCGCTATTCCTTATCCTCATCGCCCTTTCCAGCCTTTAGTAACCACCATTCCACTCTACTGTTATGATATCAACTTTTTTAGCTTCCACATATGAGTGAGAACATGGTATTAATTATATCTTTCTGTGCCTGGCTTATTTCACCTAACATAACATCCTCCAGGCTCATCCATGTTGCCACAAATGACAGAATCTTAGTCTTTTTTTATGACTGAACAGTATTCATTGTGTATATTCCACATTTTCTTTATCCATTCATCTGTTGATGGACACTTAGGTTGATTCTATATGTTGGCTATTGTGTATAGTACTGCAATAAACATGGGAGTGAAAATATCTCTTTGACATACTGATTTCCTTTCCTTTGGCTATATACCCAGAAACAGGATTGCTAGATCATATGGTAGTTCTATTTTTAGTTATTTGAAAAACCTCCATACTGGTTTCCATAATGGCGGTACTAATTTACTTTTCTACCAACAGTATATAAGAGTTCCCTTTCTCCAAGTCTTTGCTAGCATTTGTTATTTTTTGTTTTTATAGTAGCTATTCTAACTGGGGTGAGATAATATTTCATTGGAGTTTTGATTTGCGTTTCTCTGATGATTAGAATGTCAAGAATTTTTTAATGTACTTCGCCATTTGTGTGTCTTCTTTCAAGAGATGTCTATTCAGATCATTTGCCCATTTTTAATTGGGTTATTATTATTATCAACTTATATGAGTTCCTTGTATATTTGTATGCCTTCTTTTGAGAAGTATCTGTTCAGGTCCTTTGCCCATTTTTTAATTGAGTTATTTGTTTTCTTGCTATTGAGTTGTTTGAGTTTCTTACATGTTTTGGATGTTAATCCCTCATCAGATGTGTGGTTTGCAAATATTTTCTCCCATTCTATAGGTGTCCTTTCACTCTGTTGATCATTTCCTTTGCTGTGCAGAAGCTTTGTAGTTTAATGCATCCCATTTGTCTATTTTTGCTTTTGTTGCCTGTGCTTTTGGGGTCATATCTTAAAAATATTTGCATAGACCAGTGTCAAGAAGCTTTTCCCCTATATTTTCTTTTAGTAGTTTTACAGTTTCAGGTCTTACATTTAAGTCTTTCATCCATTTTGAGATGATTTTTTAATATGGTGTGAGATAAGGGTTCAATTTTATTCTTCTGCATGTGGATATCCAGTTTTCCCAACACTATTTGTTGAAAAGACTGCCCTTTCCCCATTGTGTGTTCTTGGTAGCCTTGTAAGCAATCAGTTGACTGTAAATGCATGGGTTTATTTCTGGGTTCTCTATTCAGTTCCATTGGTCTCGATGTCTGTATTTGTGCCAGTACTATCCTGTTTAAGTTACTATATCATTGCAGTAGATTTTGATGCCTCCAGCTTTTTTCTTTTTGCTAAAGATTGCTTTAGCTATTTGAAGTCTTATGGTTCTCTTATGGTCCCATATGAATTTTAGGATTTTTTTTCTATTCCTGTGGAAAATATCATTGGCATTTTGACAGGGATTACATTGAATCTGTAGATCACTTTGCATAGTATGGACATTATAACAATATTAATTATTCCAATCTATGAACATGGGACATTTTCCATTTATTTTTGTCTTTAATTTCTTCCATCAATGTTTTACAGTTTTCAGTGTAGAGAGTTTTTAATAGCTTTAGTTAAATTTATTCCTAAATATTTTAACTTTTGATACCATTTTAAAGAGTATTTAATACTATTTATAATAGTACTATTTTATTAATATACTAATACTTTGATGTTTTTCAGATAGTTAGTTATTAATGCATAGAAATGCTAATGATTTTTATATGTTGATTTTATATCCTACAACTTTACTGAATTTCTTTATTTGTTTTAACAGTTTTTTGGTGGAGTCTGTAAAGTTTTCTATATATAAGATCATGTTGTCTGCGCACAGAGACAATTTCACCTCTTCCTTTCCTTGCTGGCCTCCTTGCCACTCCCAGAGTGCCCCAAACCCTTTCCAAACTCCTGCCTTTGCTCTTGAGCTTCCTGCTACCCAGAACACCCCCCACACCCACCCCACCCATGCACATCACCTATCTGGCTATTGGAGAGAAGCCTTCTCTGATCATGCCTATAAGTGGCACAGCCCCTTCTCTTTACTGCTGTTTACCCTGTTATATTTTTCTTTCTTTAAAGAACTTTTTATAATCTGCAATTCTTTTGCTTTCTGTTTATTTATTTTCCTATGCTTTGCTCCCTGACCAGAAAATGCAGTTTTGCAGGCAGAGACCATGTCAGTCTTGTTCATTGTTCTATCCTCAGAGCCTAGCAGAGTGTGTCACACATAGTAGGTCTCAGCACTATTTGTTATTGAATGAGTGCTTGAATGATTGATAGATGAGTAAGGGAGACAAAGCACTGCCTAGGAGGCTACTCAGGGCAGGCACATGACCCACATTGTTGGACACAAGGGGGAGGCTGGGAGCATGGGCTAGGAGGAAGAGAAGCCTCTCTTAAGCTTGGGAAGGTGCCAGGGTGAACACCAGTGCTATGAATGCCCTCGGATTTCTCCTTGGATGAGGAGCTGGGCAAAGGGGGTCCACACTTCCAGGTCAACACTTTCTGGCTGGGTTTGCAGGTAAACTGCAGTCCCACATGTGGCAGAGATTAAAACTTAGCCCCAAAGGGCCCATTAAGCAACTTAGCTCCAAAATCTGCCTCTGCTATTTGCCAGACATTCCAGTACATTCCGCTTACCCTTCTCTGCATCCCCCAGCAGGGACAAACACATAAGGGCCTCTTTCATCACACACACACACACACACACACACACACACACACACTATATGTACCAGCTCTGGGCTATTTAAGCAAGGCCCAGAACTGGCTACATTTCAACTATGAAGTGATTCTGATATTTATAGCTTTGGTGAGGGCTTTGGGCCTTTGGGGTGGAAAACACTAAGTAAACTTTAGCTCTTAGAGCTCAGTTCTCTCTGCTGTTCCTGCATATAAAGTAAGATTTATCAGTAGTTCTGACTGCAGCCTTGTATAGAAGCTCGTGGCTTGCTCTCTGTGGCTGGCTCACAGCACGCAGATCCCCAAGCAATGCTAGGAGAGAATTCTCAGAATTCAGGCTTTGTACAGTACTTCTCATTTCCAAGGAAAGGGATAAGTTCTCATTAAGTGGAAGACCATGTAGCCCAGAAAGCCAAGAGTAGGATTTGTGAAACTGCCATTCTCTTCTTCTTTTTTGCCCCTTAGGGTGTTTTGGAAAATCTAATCACCACTATGAATCCAGTAACCTTGTCTACACGCTGGGCCCAGAAACGGTCTGCATGGAGCCATTATGATGCATGGGGGGAAATGATCCCATAAAACACTAGGTATCTCCACCAGCAATGCTCTGGCCACCAAGCTTGCCAAAAAAAGAAGAAAAGGAAGATAAAGAACTCAGACATGAGCTGGATCTGCTGAGGGCAGCCAAAAGACAAGGATATTCGAAATGTCAATAGCTGGAGGTATTTAGGGAGAAGCTGCAGAAAGGAATACATGAGTCATAGAGGAAATGAAAGCCTCCCTGTTGGCTAGAAAATAAAGTCATAGGACAACTTATTGAAAGCTTTAATGTTCTCAAATATTTATAGCAAACAAAAGAAATAAGTAGTTTGGTCTAAAGGCTGCACATGAAGTCTCTGTCCAAGGTCACAGAGCAACTTGCATTTGAAGGAGGAGGCCAAACATGGAGCTGAAGGCCACACATGATGCTGTTTATCAAAAGTCCGTGATGTTCGAGGGGCATTACATTCTTTGTCTTGTCTAAACATTACAACAATCTTGGAAAGTTGACATTATGATCCCTATTTTATAGATGAACCAACTGAGGTTCAGAAATGGTTAAATTTTTCTTTTTTTCCTAAAGTCACAGAGCTGGTAGCCCACACATCCTTCCCTTAATAAGAGGCAGCCTGGTGTATTGAAAATGGCAGGGACTCTGGAAACCGACAGGCTTGGGTTTGAACCCCAACTCTAACCACTTACTAGATGTATGACCACGGGGAAACCTCTTTGGAGTTCAATTTCCTCATCTACAAAAATTGGGATAATTCCTCAACAAAACACTAACAAACAGAATTCAACAACACATTAAAAGGGTTATATACATCATGAACAAGGGGAATGTATTCCTGAAATGTAAAGACAGTTCAACATATGAAAATCAATCCATGTAATACACCACATTAACAGAATAAAGGGGAAAAAAACCACATGATCATCTCAATTGCATAAAATGTATGTAACAAAATTCAAAACCCTTTCATGATAAAAACGCTCAAAAAACTAGAAATAGAAGGAAACTACTTCAACATAATAAAGGCCCTATATGACATGCCCACAGCTGATATACTCAATAGTGAAAGATTAAAAGCTTTCCCTCTGAGATCAGAAGCAAATCAAGGATGCCTACTTTCACCACTTCCATTTAGCATAATTCTGGAAGTCCTGGCCAGGACAATTAGGCAAAGAAAAAAAAAATAAATAAAAGAAGAAGAAGTTAAATTATCCCTGTTTGAAAAGAACTTAATCTTTTATGTAGAAAACCCTGAAGATTTCACCAAAAAATCTGTTAGAACTAATAAGCAAATTCACAAGTTGCAGGATACAAAATCAACATGCAAAAATCACCTGCATTTCTATACATTAACAACGAGCAATCCAAAAGGGAAATTAAGAAAACAATTCAATTTACAAAAGCATCAAAAAGACTAAAATATTTAGGAATTAACTGAACCAAGAAGGTGGGAAACTTGTACACTGAAAATTATAAACTATTGCTGAAAAAAATTAGAGAAGGTATCAATAACTGGAAAGATATCTTATGTTTATGGATTGGAAGACTTAATATTGTTAAGATGTCAATACTACACAAAGTGATCTACACATTAAATGCAAATCCTTATTAAAAACCCAATGGCATTTTTTGCAGAAATAGAAAAAAATCATCCTAAAATTCAATGGAATCTCGAGGGGGCGGAGCAAGATGGCGGACGAGAAACACCGCCAGTTAGAGCGTCTCT
>VBSM01002153.1:36942234-36954904 GCA_008086735.1 Cheirogaleus medius | reverse complement strand
AGCACAATTCACTATTGCAAGGACGTGGAAATAACCCAAGTGCCTGTCAATTCATGACTGGATAATTCAAATTTGGTATATGTTTACAATGGAATATTACTCAATTCTAAGAAATGACAGCGAGCTAACACCGCTTATATTATCCTGGATTGAGCTTAAGCCCATTATCCAAAGTGAGGTGACACAAGATCAGAAAAATGGGCTCCACATGTACTCGCCATCACATTGGTACTGACTGATTTTCAATATGGTGCTCAAAGGGTGGTGGTGTTCACCAGAGATTCGGAGGGTGGGAGGATAGATCCACATCTGAGAGATGCGGCGAACAGTGTGGAGGGGAAGGGCATACCTCTAACTTTTGCTAAGGCAAAATTATAAAATCTAACCAAAATGTTATTAAAAAAAACACTTATCGGGTGTCAGGCAGGTAGGGGGGAGGGGATGGCTTTATATATATACATTATAAGTGCATTGTGCATTGTCGGGGGCATGGACATGCTTGAAGCTCTGACTCAAGCGGGGAGGGAAGGCAATAGCAATGTATGTAACCTTAACATTTGTACCCCCTTATTATGCTGAAATAAAAAAACCCAAAAATATAGCAAAATAAATAACAATGAACAAATAAGATGATTGCATAGGAATAAGGAATGTATATTTGATATAGTACACAAATAAAACATATTCTAAATGTATTATATTGGAGTACAAATACATAAATGAATAAAAGGAAGAATATGACCAATTTGCATATCAACTTCCAAAAAGAAATAAATAAAGTGGCATCTGCCCTCTTGCTTTCACTGGAAACAGAGTAGAGGGTAGGCAAGGATAGAAAAACCGCTTACCAATAAGGAAACCTGAATCGAGGGACATTTCAAGAGCATTAAACCCATCACTCCTAATTCAAAACTGCAACAAGAAGACATGAAGAAATTGGGAGCATTATTACCAGAGTGTTGAAGAGGGAAATGTAGACTAGATGATCAAGGAAGACTCCTTTGAGTAAATGATGTTTAAGCAGAGACTTAAGAGATGGTGGGGGAAAGAGGAGGGGGTGTCAGTGGCTATGACAGGGTAGCCTGAGGGTCCTCATGCGGACACCTGCTCTGTATCTTGACCCGGAGTGGTGGCCGTGAATCTATTCATGTGATAAAATTTCATAAGAACTAAATCCACCCACGCCCACACACCCGCCACATGTACAAGTGTTAAAAACTGAATGTCGAGGAATGGTGTACACGTCAATTTGTGGTTGTGATGTCACGCTATGGTTACACAAGGTGCTATCGTCGGGAAAAACTAGGTAAAATGTACAAGAGATCTCTCCATATTATTTCTTACGACTGCAGGTGAATCTGGAATTATCTCAATTTTAAAGTTTATTGAACAAGAGAAAGATGACCAAGAGTTAGCTGTGTGAAGACTATTCCAGGCAAAGGGAATCCCATGCATAAAGGCCTGGAGGGGGAAAGGGCTTGACAAGTGGAAGGAAAGACAGGAAAGTGGCCTGGGGGAGTGTGCCAGCGATGAGACTGCGGAGGAAGCCCGAGGGCACACAAAACACCAGGGCTACAGGGCCCTGTGTGCCTGGGAAGCAGGACAGTGGTGTGATTAGATCTAACCTTTGAACACCTCTGATTGTGTGGGGAGCAGCTGGGAGTGCACAGGAAGGGAAGAGGAGAGGCTTCCGCGGAAGTCCAGGTGAGCAGGGATGCCGACAGCACTCTGATGGTTGCGGGTGATTGGGAAAGGTACGGACAATTTCTAGAGGCATTTTGCAAGTAGCATTTGCACAATTTAGTAATGAAATATATGGCAAAGGGGAAAGAAGAGGGGTGTGGCAAAGATGACATCTGTGTTTCTGAAATGAGCAACTGGGTGGATCGAGGTGCTTTATTTTCTCAAGTGGGGATGAGCAGAGGAGCAGCAGAGTCTCAGGGACATCATGTTGGGTTTATTCATGCTCTGGTACCACATTGTCCTAAATCCCTAGTTTTTCAATATGTTTAATTATCTATGGGGCAAATTCTCCCAACTTCATTTTTCTTTTTCAGACTTTACCTGGCTTTCCATACCTGTTTGTTTTTCTGTATGACTAAACTCAGCCTTATCTAGTTCTGAAAAATAAAAATAAAAAAAATTCGTGCTGGTGTTTTTACTTGGATTACAGTAAATATGCAAATTAACTTAGGATAATTGACATCTTTATGAGTTTCTCTTCAAGAACAAAATTGACCTTTGTTCAAGTCTTCTTTGGGGGGACTTCAGTAGTATTTCTAAGTTTTCTCCAATTCTTGTACATTTCCTATTACAATCATTTCTAATCAATTAGTCTTTTATTGCTGCTGTAATTGGGATCTCTTCTTCTATTGTATCTTCTAACCAAATATTGTTTGAAAATTTGAAGGCTGATGATTTATTTTTGTAATTTTGTATCTACTTTACTAATTTCTCTAAACTAATTTTTAGATAATTTTTGAGGTTTCCTAGGTATACAGTAATATTACTTGCAAATAATGATTTTACCTTTCCCTTTCTAATTTTTATTCCACTTATTTCTTCTGCTAGTCTTTTCCTTGCCTAGTACCACAATCATCGTTAAATAGTAGTGAGGGTAGTGGACACTTTTGTCTTTTCCTGACTTTAATGGAACTTTTGGGAGGGTCCCATAAGCATTGTGGTAGATTGGGTGAAGTATAATAGATACCTTTTTTGTTGTGCTAAGGAATTACCTTGTAATTATTAATCTATTCAGAATAGTTATTAAGAATGGATGCTTATCAAATGGATTATCTATGAAGATAATCATACTATTTTTCTTTCTTGGGAATTACTTCAATATTGAATACATTTAGTGAACTATTCTTATATTCCCAAAATAATCTCCACTTGGTTAAAATATTACCTTTTTAACACTCACTGGATTCTGTTTGTTAATATTTTATTTAGGATTTTTGTATCAATATTTACAGTAAATTTGGTCTGTAGTTTTCTTTTTATGATACCATTGTTACGTTTGATTTGCTAGCTTCCTACAAAGAATTTTAAAGATTTTCCTCCATTTATGTAGACTGAAATATTTGAAAGTGCATTGGAGCCATCTGTTCCTTAGAGGTTTGGTACAATTCCCCTGTGAAACCTTTGAGTCTAGTTCTTTTGGGCACTAGGGTGAAGGGTCAATGATATTATAGTTAGCAAGTAGCTCCTGGACATAGTCCTCTATTTCTTCTATGGTAATTGACTGTTTCAATTTCCTTTCTCTCCTAAAATCAGTTTTATACATTTTTATTTTCCTGGAAAATAATTTTCTCTGTCTGTAATCACACCAGACCAATCTGGCTCAACTTTCATATAACAAAGTTGTGAGTTGTTTTTCGGTTGCCATGGACCCCCACATTGAAGGTCACATAACCTGAGCATGCCCAGATGAACCAAGCACCCAACCACAGGTGGAACTTATGTGCTTGGATGAAGGAGTGGGGACTGAATTAAGAAGCGGACATCACATGGCCTGATCCAGGATCCAATCAGGTGGAGCCACTCCATGGCATGATCAAGTCAGGTCAGGCCTCCCAGCATCACCCACTGCAAGATCCAAGGAGATCATGTGTCATTAACCTCTGCATGTAAAACCTGCCCCAGCTCCCAGGTCAGGGTGACAGATTTGAAAGTTTCCTCCTGTCTTCTTGCTAGTTGACTTACAATAAAGCTTTTCTTTTCTCAAAGGCTGGTACCATGGTATTGGCTTCTATGTGCATCAGGCAGCAAGCCCATTGATTGCTTGGTAAGACATCTAGGAATTGAGGTTTATTTGTATACAATTATCAATAAGAAAAGTAGTCTCTATTATAAGGTACTATTATCAGGTACTCGTAATATAATGCACCTGTACTACACAAAAGCAGTATATAATGCTGTTTGAAGGATTTATATTTAGATTAGATTAAAAATGAATAATGAAAACTCTTGGGCAACCACTCTTGTTATATAGTATCTTCCTTTGTCATGAAAAACCTTCTGGGCATATTTCACAATGTTTGTTCTTCTTCTGACCCTACCAGAGACACGAGGGGATCTTTCTCTGCTCTTCACTATGAGAACCTACTGGAGATTCTGGAGGTGAAGCCCATAAAAGTGTAGCCCCACCCCCAAAGACTGCAGTCCTCAGGAGCTTCCCACTCTCCTGCTGGTCCACACTTGGCCTGCAGCAATTGTGGAAATAACCATGTAAGTCTCCTCCCAGTTGATGGCTTCTGCTCCAAGCGATCGAGCCTCATCATGACCCTCCAGACTCCGCTGTCTCTCCAGATTTGGGGGTGAAAGTTTGCTCTGCAAACTTAGTTCTCTGATGGGTACAAGCAGTTATTAATTGTCAGTTGGTTTAGCTTCTTCTTGTTGTAAGAATGGGAGTGATGATTCCCCAGCCCTTCACTTGTCAGAGCTGGGAATGGTGAAGGGTACAATTCAACAAGACATAACAGTTCTAAATATTTATGCACCTAACTCAGGTGCACCCGGGTTCATAAAACAAATCCTGCTTGATCTAAACAAAATGATAAACAGCAGCACCGTAATAGCCAGCGACTTCAACACCCCTCTGACAGAACAGGACTGATCCCCCAAAACAGAAAATAAACAAAGAAACAATAAACTGAAACAGAACTCTAGAACAAATGGGGCTGATAGTCATTTACAGAATGTTCTCTCCCAAAACTACTGAATATATGTTTTCTCATCCGCTCATAGCACATTCTCCAAGATTGACCAGATCCTAGGCCACAAAACATGTCTCAACAAATTTTAAAAAATAGAAATTATGCCATGCAACTTCTCAGACCACAGTGGAATAAAATTAGAAATCATAGTAAGTAATGCAGATGGGGTGACTTAAACAATAGAAATTTATTTTCTTATACTTTTTGAGGCTGGAAGTCCCAGATGAAGGTGTCAGCAAAGTTGGCTTCCCCTGAGGCCTCTCTCCTTGGCTTGCCTTCTCCTTGTGTCTTCACTTGGTTGCCCTTCTGTGTGTGCCTGGATCCTAATCTCTTCTTAAAAGGACACCAGTCAGACTGGATTAGGGCCCACTCTAATGACCTCATTTTACCTTACATCTTAAAGACCCTATCTCCAATACAATCACTGGGGGTTAGGACTTCAACATATGAATTTGGAAGGACACTGTTCAGCCTGTGACACTTGAGTCCCAACATCCTTGGCCCATCTGCCTCTCTCCTCCTTTCAGAGATTTCTCATGTTCATCATGTATATGATGTTCAGGGTTTTCAGCTGTACTTGGTGGGAGGAATAGGGAAAAGTATTTGTATTCCATCTTGCCAGAAGCCAAGTCCCCCACTGAATTGTCAGACTATAAAATATATATTTGATGGCCTGGGAAAGGTCTTGACTAAGGCAAGGGAACAAAGAAGGACAATGGAACTCCTGAAAGGTGGCTCAGCATAAAGGAAAAGGGTGATGAAAAATCAGAACCAGGATTCAAGAGTCTGGGGATGATCTTTTTAACAGTGAGCCCTAGTTGCAATAAGCCAGGCCCTAGCTGGCTTGGGAGATAAAACAGAGGCACCTCAACGAGCCAGAGGACCAAGGAAGCCTTGGTTCTAAGCATGGAACTCAGTACTAGGACCCATCCAAGCCACCCACCAAGGGCTGTGGGCTCACCTTGGGAAATGACTCTACCGTGAATCTGAGGAATCTTAATACCACGGAGGCAGACCACTTTGTTGGGGAGAGTGAACTCCAATACAGAGTGTGGTGCAGAGAGGAAGACACTTCTCATATATGGGATGGTTGTTGCCTTGGTAAACTGACAGGGGTCTTCACCAAGGCCAGCAGTGTCCATGCAGCAACACTTGTGGCAGTGGCAGATCCCCTGCTGAGTTGACCAGACTGTTGACCACAGACCTCAGGCCCCACCTAGCAGAGGCAGCTCTGGTGCCCATGAAGCTGAGATCAGCAGACACTGTAGGCTCAACTCCAGTGAGTGGCAGCTCTGGTGGCTGCTGGGGCAGGTCTAAACTGTCTTCCTGCCCCGGGATTCCACACACACACCTGGGGGAGTTTATCCCCTGGGAAAAAATCTACATGTCCTGCTAGTCATGCAACGGGCTACTGATGTACAAAGGACCTGACTTGCAGTTAGCAGGTAAATGAAGAGAAGCACATTAGCTGTGCTCCAGCCCTTGTCTGAGTCTCTGGGTTACTGCCAAGAGGGGAAATGTGGATTTTAAAAATGATTTTAAAAAATTACTTCTTATGCAGGAAGTACTCTGGCACCTCCTGTTTCCTCACAGTCCTTCAGCCCATCTGGTTGCTACTTTGTCACAATATTTGAACTAAGATGGTGTGACATGCTACAGAATCACACAAAAGGGTGCTGAAAGATCTCTGCTAGGGTTGGCAAAACATCCTGATTCCTGTGTTCACTTCACCTCGCAATAATTATGCTCCGCCATTCCCTATGCACAAGCAATGACGTCGTTAGTGTTTGAAGTGTTCTTTCTGCATGCAAATCTGATCCTGTCACTCCCCAGCTAAAGCCTCCCATGGTTCCCATTGCCTTTGGGACAGAGCCCAGGTTCTTCAGTACGTAGACAAGGTCCTCCTTGATTGGGCCTCGCTAACTTCTTTTATTTTTTAATTATTTATTTATTCATTGTTAATTGGCATATAATAATTGTACACATTCATGCAGTACATAGTGGTGCTGTGATATATACAGTGTATGGTGAACAGATTAGGGTAATTAGCATATCCATAATCGGCAACATTTATCATTTCTCTGTGTTGGGAGCATTCAATATTCTCCTTCTAGCAACTGGACACTGTATATTCCTGTTAACTGCAGTCATCCTGCAGTGCTAGAGAACACTAGAACTTACTCCTCCTATGTAGATGTCGTTTTGTGTCCTTTGTCAAATGTCTGGTGGATTCGTGTCTCGCTTCCTCCCGTGTCTCTCCCCCGACTGTCCTCCTGCAGTGGCTGTGCTGGGGCCTCCCTGAGCTGTCTGCAGCTCCACAAAACTCTGTGCCTCTCGCAACTCCATGCCGACGCACACACTCTTCTCTCTGCCTCAGCGGCTCTTCCAGACTAGGTTAGATGCCCGGCCCCTGCGCTCTGTGATGTGTATACTCCATCCGCACTCTCACCACACTGGACCAGAATCCTGGCTTACTTGTCCGTCTTCCCCACTCGGCTGTGAACTAAGCAAGGATGGGGACTGCCTAGGACTCATCTTTACCTCCTGGCACTCAGCAGAAAGCCGGACACATAGGCTCAGTTGGCATCTCAGTACATGCTTGTTCATTAAATGAAGGCTGATTAAATGAATGAATGAATGAGTTACCCATTTTTTTTTCCTGAAGGAGAGAGAGTTCAGCATGATATTTATTGCTTGCTTATTTCCTAAGTGTTCAGATATAAAGATTCAGTTAAACTCAGTGAATATTTATAGGGCACTTGTCTTGTGCTAGTTCTGTGCCAGGCACCGGAGATACAAAGACAAAGAAGCACAGTCCTGGGGACCGGCAAGTAGCCCCCAGCCTGGGAAGTGAGGCTGCCCACCACACGACCCAGGAGGTCCAGACAGCAATACCTCATGTCAGACGTGGCTGGGTTTTCCACAAGAGGGCTCAGTTCAGGGCAGGTGCTCCTGCTCAATGGCTTGTGAAAACAACAGCCGGCCTTTTCCAGGCTCCGCTCCCGGACAGGGAAGCAGTAAAGAGCTGGGTACTGCAGCCCTGGTGTCCCCACCCATGGAGGGACAGTAGGAGCCAAGCGACCCTGGGACGAAGGCAGGAGGCGGCTGGCCGTAGGGTCTGCAGAAGACTGCTGCAGAGGACGGGCCTGTGAAGCCGTGTGTCCTTAGAGCTCTGACTTTCACCACCTGGACATTTGGAAGGACTTTTAGTGTGTCTTTCAGAGGGGTATTGACAGAATCAAGGAACACTAAATCCTCCAGAGCCACCAAGCGTGCCACCACTGGGAATGAAGGTTTTTGTCCCCTCCCTAAGTATTGTCATGCACCTGTGATGGGGGCAGGAAGTTGGGGGACGTGGAGCTGGAGGACTCTTCCCAGCATCCGGAAAACCATATCAAGTGAAGGGATATTGACCAGAGAGGGTCTTTGCCATGTTCATTATTCCTTCAGAAGCTGTTACAGTAGGATATAGTATAGAATCAGGGTTAGTAAGGAAGATGGGAAAACTCTCAGTCCACTCAACTGCTTTTAACTTATTAGTCTTATGTCTGTCCCCACACTCCCACACTCCCTCGTGCTGTCGCAAATTTCCCGAAAGAAGTTGACTATCCCTGGGAGAGTCAGACAGAAGCCAACCTGCAGGTGGGACATTTAGTTCCTGACGGGAAGGCGACCAACCTGTAGTCCGGACACACGATGGAAGCCTCGACTGCCTCCCCTTTGCAAGAGGCTTTGAAGAGCAAGTGCACAAATGGGGACAGAGGAGGGGAGGACGAGGGGGAAGAGGGACAGGGAGCGCTGGAGCAGCAAGGGAAGTCTGGTATGGTTCTGTCATGTTGCATCTTCATCACAAAGGGGCCAAATCTAAAGTAAAAAATGGAAAAGACTCAGAGAAAATAAATCATGCAGACTCGGGCACGACCTAATTAAAAAGCTACTCTATCTGCTGCCATGTTCTATTTATAGCTGACATAGGAGCATTCCTGACAGGGAATCTAAATGACAGCAAACCTAGGGTTTTAAGGACGTCAGTGCGGGTTTGCTTAATAAATCATTGCTGTGCTCGCGAGCTTGGGTATTTTTATTCGTATGAAAATTCTTCTAATGAAATTGTTAGTTCAGTTCTCTTTTCTGCGTGAGATGACATTCGTGGAATGTATTGTTACCCAGGAATTGGGGGTAAAGAAGTAAAAGGATCCCTTTATATAAAATCTTTTGCTAAATACACATGGACTTCATAATATAGCATTACCCTCAATACACCCTCCTGCTTGCCCACAGTCCTGTCTTTTTCAGGTTATGTCATAGCTGGTATTTTCAGCGATCATTGTAAATAATTTTATTATGTTTCACTGAAATCACAGAAACCAAACCAATAAGGAAAAAAAAAACCTTTTAAGAAGAAAGATGTAGAATCTTTTACCAGATGTTAAGAGAAAAGAAGCAGATTATATATAGCGTAAGAATCTGACGTGTAGTTCTGAGACCCGGATGTCTGGGGCCTGGACGCAGCTGCCAGCAAGTTCCGTCACTGCGTCAGGAGCAAAGGTAGAATTCCTCTCTCAAGGAAGACTGCTTTTTAGTTTTGGGGGGAAAAGTCTTTAACAAGCCTTTCAGTTCTGGAAACGGCATTCTTCAGCCGGAGAACAGTTTAGATATTTGTAAAAGAAAAAAGTATAGACATCCCCCAGTGCTAAGTTAAAGTGTTTTTATTATAATACTTCAAAGATATGTATTTAAGACAAGATTTGAAGTCCTGATCCTTGTGGCTCTTGTACCAAAGCAAACTGCAAGTGTTTAATTTTACGTGTCCGCTTGGCTGAGCCGTGGTACCCAGCTGTTTGGTCAAACGCCAGTCTAGCTATCTCTGTGAGGGTACTTTCAGATGAGGTTAACACTCAGATCAGCAGACTTTGAGTAAGGCAGATCACCTTCCGTAACGGGGATGGGCCTCACCCAATCAATAAAACTCCTTAACCACTTCGGTACGAGCGTCGACTATAGTCGACAGCCACAGATAAACGTGCACAGCTGAGCGTCAACTTTAGTCGACAGCCAAAAGCTTTTACTTTTATCTCTGCAGTTGCAGCGTGTATGTTCAGCTAATAAGTTACTACGAATCTGTGACCTTTTAACAAGTCCTTAGTAAGAGTTATTATAGTTATTTTCCTAAAGCTGCCTGTAAAGTAAAACAAGCTTTCAGTGCTTTAAAGCTTTCCTCATAACACAAGAGCAAAATGGATTCGTCGTCAATGCGCAGCACAAACTATCGTGCGGACTGTGAGTGCCGGCTGTGGGCAAGGTTTCATGGCCGGTGAGCGTGGTACCGAAGTGGTTAAGAGAAAAAAGATTGATCTCCCCAAAGCAAGAAGAAATTCTGCCAGCAGATGGCCTTCAGGCTTGAACTGCACAGCGACTCTCCTGGCCTGCCCTGCAGATTTGGGACTTGCCAACTCCATAATCATGTGAGCCAATTTCTTAAAATCAATCAATCTCCCCAGCCTCTTGTCTCTCTCTCTCTTTCTCTCTCTCTCTCCACACATCCTATTGCTTCTATTTTCTTTGGAAATCCCTGACTAATACACAAATCTGCAAGTTAAATACCCCCAAACTACAAAAACAATAAAATTGCAATGAACAACTCTAATGCAATGTGTCAGATACCGTTAGCTTTGCGGAGTCACTGATGTTAGGTTTCATAGAGGAAAGATGGCTTCTTAGAACTGTTTTGACATTTCATCTGTTTCTACATTTGATTTTAAAAACTCTAATGCCAAGAAAGGTTGTTTATATAAATGCATTGTACAAAGCAATATAAATAACTTTAAGCTTTTTTTTGCCAAACCTAGAAAATTAGAACTCACACTTAATTAAAATTTTAACCAATAAGCAATCTTAAAATAACAATTCTATTTTAGCTGTTTTACTGATTGAAGGATAAAATTAACATTGTAGCCTTACTTAAACTTACATTAAATATTATCTAACTCAATTATTGCTGGAATTGGGAAGAAAAACATTCTTTACTGCTAATAGACTGTTTTATTTGGTGCATACAAATACGGAACACTCAATACAACCATTTTTAAATATGAATATGGTACTGACTGCCAGAGAACAGGATCTTTAGAATTCCTCATGCTTATATTATCATATGTGATGGCTCATTCAATTCTTCTACCACTTTATTCAAGCAGTTACAAACCCTTTGTTTATACAGCGTGCCATGATACCATTTGGGCTTTGGTTCACAAACTTCACAAATGCAAATGCAGACACTAAAAATTCTTGCCAGTAATCATTTATAAACTAGCCCACCAGATAATCCAGAATGTATTTTTAAACAAACATTTCATTGACATGAAAACACAATATATTTAAAACAATCTTACATGTAAAGAACTCTCAAATATTAGTAAAGAAAGATGAATAATCTTATCCGTGGAGAAAGAACATGCATAGGTAAGTCACGAAAAAATGGAACATAAAATGGCATATAAACATCTAAAAAGACTTCTGTTTAAGTATGCCAAATGGAACACTCATATTTGTCTTTGCTCCCATCCCTACCCTACTAAAATTGCAAAAACGTGTTAAAAAGTATAACTCCATCATATGCGAGGAAGACAATGTATGAGGAATATGGACATCGTTTTGGAAGCTGGAGAGCTGGCAGACCAGTGACACTTGACTTAGCGGGCAGAGCAGAACCCAAGACCACAAGAGCGGAGAGTAGAAATGGACACAGAAGTCAAGAAGCAAAACAATTCCCATGGCAACCCCAAAAAGGCACCAAGATTGGATGTCCCAGGTACCTCTGAAAACATGACTATGAGGTCAGGGCAATAATGGGTGAATTCATTGACGTGATTACAAGGGGTGGCTACACTTCAGGACGCCCTCTGCTCCACTACACAGCTAAGCAACTGCCTCCACCCTGCTGCGGCAGAAAACCGAGGTGGACTCTCCCTCCGAATGTGGGACATCAGGTGCAACTGGACATGAGAGTGTAAGTAATGTCCTCAGGCTGAATGGGGACACCCTCACCCCCAGCTTCCTCCACATCTTGTGAGCGCAAAGCTAATAGTCAGGCAGGGGGTTGGAGGATTTTTCTCTGGGAAAATTAACGAGCCCAAGAGAAAAGAACCAGCGTTAAACACCTTTGGGAGCTTCCAAAGCATTTCTCACCTGATCACCCTACATGGAAGCTAAAAAGTCAAAAATTCTTATTCATGTACATAAAGTTTCCAAGCAAAGATTTTGGAGTCTCACTTTTAAATGTGAATAAACAATTAGGAAGGATCAGACATCTCAGAAATGCCCATGAAATGAAAGACGGAGGCACTGGACCCCTCACCAGCAAACCCGGAGGCTCAAAGATAACAGATTGATGCCATCAGAGTGCTGGGGAAGCTGTCTCCAAAAACTGGAACTCCATACACTGTGACTAAAACCTTAGATAGGATAAAGGCATTTTCAAATACCATAAGGTCTCACAAATTTGAGTTTCATGTACCCTTTCACAAAAAACGACTGAATGATGTTCTTCACCAAAACAAGTTAATAAACAAAGAAAGAGGAAGAGGGGTGTTCAGCAAATAGGGAATCCAGCAGGAGTGAGTGGAAGGAATTCCCGGGATCCCTGAGGGTCCCAGGGTGGCAGCAGTGCAGCAGATCTAGAGAGAACTGACCAAGCCAGTGCAAGAGGACAGGGGATTCCAGGAAAGATGATTTTGGAGGTGGAATGGGCCACCATACTATTATGTTTGAACATATTAGAGAAGATTTTTTAAAAAATTCTGTCAGATATCTTGAAGATGAAAGGTACATAAAAAACTAATAAAATATGAGGCAATGAATAACTCCAGAAAAAATAAACGATACAAGATTGTGTTGGCTTTATAATCAAAGTAAATTCACAAAATTAAATTTCAATGCAGAAGCAGCTCAAA